>OX461808.1:129588422-130252595 GCA_949802685.1 Dicyrtomina minuta
TACACGAATTAAAACATGTTATTGTGAAGAAAGCAACACAACGACTGGCAAACATAATATCTGACAAATAAATGACGATTTAAATATATACGATGTCAAATCCATGACTTATTTTGTGCACTCCCGCGCAAATACCAATAATTAAAATAGCAGTTTACTTCAAAGACGCATTTTATTGCATGCAGATTTACAATAAAATACATAATTTTTGAGGATTTCGGTGTGAAATACAAAATTTTTCATGACCGAAAAATGGGGAAAAAATCTCCCAGCTTTAAAATGCTAAAAAATAAAATATTTAGATTTTTACTACAGTGTTGGCGTCAACCACTGGCAAGTACGATGTATCAAATAATTTTAAAAAATTGATTTTAGAAGTTATTAACGCATTAGCGTTTAACTCAAAAATTGACGAAATATTGTGCACCCTGACCCTATCCAATATTGCCCGATTACTAATAATTATTCATTACATACAGTCCATATGCTAACGTAATTTGTGAACAGCTTTTTATTAGCACGACTATAGTTAGTCAAATGTGAGCTGTTTAACTCCAGACGGGGAGCGGACGTCTACACAGTACTTAACTTCCTGTGGCTTGTCATTCATAGTATTGTCAAAGGTGAGCATGTAATCTCCCGGGACGTCACACGTGAGCATCCCTTCCACAAGTTTTAGGTGAGAATCTACTTGAATTTTAGTGTCCGTATTACTTACTACTCTTCCTTCACGACGCACTACAAAACCAATGGGATTTTGATCGGTTTTAAAAGCCCAGTAGAGAGTGTTGTTTTTATGAGCCACTTCAAATCCCACCACGAGTTTATCAGCGCTTGGTAATGTGATTTTAAGAAAATCTCTCCGTTTGTCATCTGACTCGTCTGTTTCGGCTTCGGTTTCGGCTACACTGCTATTGGCCCCCAAGAAACTCGTTGTGTTAGTGCCCCCGTAAGCCGGGGGAAGAATACTGGCGGGAAGGTTCTTGAGAAGGATTGGCTTCCATTTGGATGGGCTCCCGTAGACAGAAATCTTGGATTTGGTTGCCGGGCCCAGTATGGGTTTTAAGATTGAGTACAGCATAGGAAACACACGGCCAGCTGAAGGTAATTTTTATATAAGCATTAACACGTAAGTTTTAAAATTTTACATGCTTTATTTAAAAAAAAACATTTTCAAAGTGGCTTTTGGAAGATTAGTTAAAGAAGAAATTCTACAGTTTTTGGCAATTCTTAGGAAAAGTGCAGAACTGCATATCTGCATTTTAAAGCTGCAAATCTGCATAACTAAATTTTTTCAAATTGCAAAACTACATAACTACATTTTTTTTACACTACAAAGCTGCCTAATAACTAACTTGAGAATACAAAACTACATAACCATTGGCTTGTTTAGGCTGAAAAGTTACATAACTACATGTTTTGAAAACCATAATACTTAATTTTTAACGATTTTCAAAAAGAAGAAGAATTTGTACAAAGTTACTACACATTTTCAAAAAGCTTAAAAAAGGTAAAATATTTGGGAGCAAGCAAAATAATTCAAAGGACTAAAAATAAATTACGTAATTGAGCTTTTGCAAATTTTCAGAAAAAGCATAACTTTTTTTTTTTGATTTTGAAAAAAAGGGGTAAAAATATGTCATTCCAGTATTTTAAATTGGTATAAAGCTCAAACAGTTCATAATTGAAAATAGTTGACAAAAATACAAAATAAATGAAGCATTTAAAAGAAATGCTAAATTGGGTATTGGTATTCTTACCACTGCATTGCAGTGTGTTGCATTAACACCATGGCGCTTACCATTACCCATCATTGGCTGAATTAAAGCTTTAACTTACAACAACAAAATATTCAAAATCATTTTAAATGACGTCATAGTTACTAGAAAAAGCTCCAGACCACATATAAATCCATGCGTAAGCTTAATTTATAATATTGAACATTTAAGTAATCGTAAAATCCAACCATTAATAAAATACAATTTTTTCAATGTTTCCGGTTGATTTGCTTCGAAAGCTCTGCTGAATTGAATTAGCAAATCCATGACTGTCCTCGAAATAAACAAATAAAGAAATATTCGATTTATAATAAACTCAACATCACCAATAATACACATAATTGTTTTTACTTAATGCAGTTTGAGTGCAGTTGGAAGCGTGCAGAAATTACATGACACAAAAATCAAAGTTTTGATTCCCTCCACCCTTTTTTGGGATGTACTCCCATGTAAAAGGATAGGCAGATTGAACCCATTTACCCAATACGTACCACGCAATTTACACACGCTTCCAGCGCATATTAAATTTTTAAGTATAACAGAGCAGCATGTTTTTAATATTAAATTTTACAGAAAATTACCTCCTTTGTTTGCTACAGATTTGTATGCAAATCCATTCATATCCGCAATGCACACGAATTGCGTCACGGGCGTCACACCATCCGAAAGTGTTTTACTTTTCATTTGGTTATGAAGTTGATCCCATATCAAGTCAACGTAACGCACAAAAGTTTCCTGTTGCCCTGTTTGAACGATTTTATGAAGCTTGTTCTTCCCGAATTTTTGAAGAATTACTGTTTCAAAAAAAACAACATGCAATAATCAAAATCTGCGACGCCCAGTAAAAGTTTGATGGCTTATCCAATCAAAGGCTACGTAGCTAGTGTAATAATTATATGTAAGAATTAATTTAAAACTAGTTTAAAAGGGCAGCATAATATTTGAATTACCCGGGCTGTTTTCTTCATCGTCGCCTATAATCCCAAGAAAAACTAACGATTTAAATTCCTGCGGCGGTTCCCATGAAGAAATATTGTCCAAATCTTTTGCCAACCTTCTTTTTAAATACTGTAAAAAAGATATTTTAAAATTATAGACTGTCTAAATTTTTAAATCATATATCGTGCTGTACTACATATACTATGGAGTCCCAATATATAGTTATAATTAATAGTTGTAATACATTTCTGTTTTATTAACATACCATTTTCAGCATCTCCTCTGCTTTGTCTAAATTCTGATCTCGAGCTAAAATATCAAATAAAAAGAACAATAGGTACATATACATACATTTTAAAGCTAAATGTTTATACGATTTAATTCTTTTTTATTCAAAAAATGTTGTCTCATTTTAAATTAGAAAACTAAATTTTAGAATATCACGTAAATTACCTCGAATCCACCGGACCAAAAACATATCAGTAGATTGGTCCTCATTTAATTCATTAGATTTAAACCTTTTTCGAAACTAAAGCAAAATAAAATAAAATATTAAAAATTCTTGGTACAAAAAAGTGGTGACAATGTTTTGCTCGCAATTTTAATCAACAGTTAATAATATAGGGTATTGAAAATATTTGATGAAATTTATACACTTATAATCTTTTGTTTTTGAATCACCTCATTAATTAACCCGACTTCTTTTGCATTTGGGGGAGCCATATTTTCTAATTTTATTTGATCGTATTTTAAAAATATTTTTGAATGGGAAATTTATGTGGAATAAATAGGATTTAAAAGATGAAGAGATGAAGTGCACTAATTAATGTAAAAATAATACTGGCAGTACTGGTACTTTATTTGAAATCTAAATGGAAACTGATTTATCGTGATACGAATAAGAAGTGACGTTTTTGTAACTGGTAGCTGGTAGTGGCTTAAAAATTATGTAATGCGGAAATTATTTATTCTGGGTTGTATAATTTTAGTTGCTTTATTGCTTTTTTACTACAGCAGATCTATAGTCTTGTGACTGTGACGCACTGCAAAAAATAATTTCATTTTTATGTAATGCATGTAGAATGTCATTAAAAACTGCTCTTTATACTATACACGGAGATTTGGTGGTAAAACGAGTACAATTGAAACTGTCTCTATTGGCTTTTCAAGAGATATCATACGTGTCTTGTGTGTTATTTCTATTTGGCCTTCTTTGGTCGCCGATTCTAGGTTTGACGCTATATAAAATGCAACTAATTATATAGGCTATTATCGTCTTATCGTTCAATGTTTAAAGTCGAACTGATGTCCTAAGAAACTTACAAACAGCCACTACAGGTGGATTGCACTATTTCCCAAGTGTCTATTGACAAGTTGCACAGTACATAATATATGGCATATTTTAAAAATTTTCTTACAGTATATTACGCAAAAATACTTATTTACTGGGTGACCTGTATATTGGTTGTGCTAAGGGAAATCTAAGTTTTCTTTTATCTGACTATGCACATACATATTGTTGTACTAAACAAAAAAGCAATGTTTATATAACCGTCACGTGATGGTGGCAGTATCAAATTTATTTTGTCCTAATTTTTGAAAGATAGCTTGTTTGAATTATTAAAATTATTTCAGATATAACAACAACTAATAGCCTTCAAAGTATTAAAAAAAAGACATTTTATAGAAAATTTTTTAATAACGACATTATTTTCTAATTTTTAAGAAATTTACAATTTTGAAATTTTTAGAGCTTAAAGTCCTAATTTTTTCAGGAAATTACAAATACTGCCTTACTTTTGAGTTAAAAAAAATAATAATTATAGTTTTGAATTGAAAGATGTAATAGATTTTTTGTATGATATTATTGCATCGGCGTCAAACTGTACTAAATCATTTATTTTCAGATCGGAATATTTCTGTCAATAATCAAAATAACAAACGGCGTCGCATTACAGATTACCTTTAAAAATGTATAATTTACGACTATAGTCTATTTGTAAGTTCTCAAAGTGCTTGACGCAGATTTATTAATTTTATTAATGACAAAAATATGTACCCCATGTTATTTTAAAATTCATAGTATGCAGTTAGTAATATAGAAACAGTAAATTGTAATTAATAGCAGCAATAGAATATAATTACATTCTCCAACAAATTGACGTAAAAATACAGCATTTCTACGTCATTCAGAAATTTTGCAAATATTATTTATTCTCAAATTCCGGGTAGATAGACTAACGGTATTATATTAATCACTGGTGGCTAAACAATTTAAACCTTTACAATCTACAGATAGGATTAATATTAGATTCGTCAGAACTTAACTCGTCGAAGTTTGGCTCCTAAAATATATTTGAGGCACAGTAATGTCTTAACTTATCGGAATCGTTATAGCATGCCGAGTTCCTCGGACACCAAGGGGAGGTTATTCCTTGTAAGAACCCTGTGAGAACTGTTTTATTCATTTTTTTGTAGTTCTTAAAATCTTTTATATATCAAATGACCTACTTTCAATTTCAATACATGTTTTTTGATCATCTTTATTAAAAGAATGTTATGGACTTATAAAATAATCGATTACAATACAAATCGAGAATTAAATTTATTATCTAATATATACATTGTAATTATAGTATAGTTACAGTACTATAGAATTAACATAAAACTATCTAGAATTATTGAATAACGCAAAATGTTTATGGATAAAAATTCATTTTTATTATTCTTAATTTTAAAAAATGTCTCATTTTAAATAAAAAGACTTAATTTTAGAATTGTATGTGTAAATTAACTCCAATTTACCGGACCAAAAACATATCAGTGGATTGAGATCCTTATTTAATTCATCTAACTTGAACCTTCTTTGAAACTATAAAATTAAATTACCCAAAATTTAAATAAAAAACTTCGATGTACAAACAACTCCTGGAAGAGTAGGGCTTGCAAAATCAAGACCAAGAATTTCGCAATTTTCAAGACCATTCAAGAGTCTTGAAAAGCCTTGAAATTCCAAGACCTTCTTTAAATTAAATTATTTCAACATCGTAACCCTAAATATAGCTTCTCGAACAAAGTTACAAAAATTTTGTAAAGAGTCTTAATTGTTTTAAGACTTTCGAAAGTATTGATTTCGAGACACTTGAATTTTTAAGACTTTTGAAAGTCTTGATTTCGAGAGTCTTGAAACGTCGAGACTTTTGAAAGTCGTGATTTAGTCTTGATTTCAAGAGTCTTGAAATTTTCGTGCCTCAAGAAGTTGAAATAAAGGAAAAAAAACTCATGTTTTTCTAGAATAATATTTATACACCTAAAATGTTTTTTAAAAATTACCTCATTATTGAACCAGACTTCTACTACATTTGGTGAAGCCATATTTTTGAATTTTATTTGCTCGTGCTTCAAAACTATTATTAAATGGGAAATTTATGTGGAATGAATAGGATGTAAAAGATGAAGAGATGACGTGCACTAATCAATGCCAAACAAACACTGGCACTTAATTTGAATTCAAAGTATAAAAAATGCTGCTTTTTGAAACTGGTAAACATTAAAATCTTTGTGCTAGATAATTCGAGTTGCACTATAACATTACTCCAAACATACTTTGTGGTGTTGTGTAGCCCAGTGTAGCTTCTACGTCGTTTAAACTTAGTAATAGAATTTGCTTTGTATTTACGCCGAGGTTTATTTTTCTGCTCTCTTAGCAAAAGTTGCAACAATGCGGCTACAAAAGCAGATAATTAAAGCAGTTACTTGTGGGTTTAGGTTTCGTTCAGAAATTGCGTCATCCACATTAACGGTAGGTCACTGAAAAAATATAGCACAATATGTTAAAGTTAAAGATTGATATCTGCAAATGTTTAGGAGTCAAAAGGCGTGTGGGCTAATATTTAATCCGAGGGTGGAAATGTTTTTTTTGCTTTTAGCCTTAGTATACACAAATGTCTTATTAAAATTGTTGATACAATAGATACCTATATACATATGTATATAAACCTACACAGTATAAAACAGCTCTCAGGATATAAGAAAATTTGACAACGCTACAGCAAGTTTCACATGATAGATTTATTAGGCAACAATGCAGTAACTTAATAATTTTTTTAGCAACTCATAAACATAAATGCTTTCAAAATTATAAAAAACACGCTAATGAGTAGCGTAGTAAATTGAAGTTTTTACTTTTTTTAACATAAGTAGACTCACCAATGTCTGGAGTATAAATGAAAATATTGTAAGTACCATAGGCTTATCACAGAAGTACATTCTGCCAATGTAGAATTTGAACGGTTCTGTAGCCCTCAACTCAAACTGATAAAGTTCATCCTGAATTCCATATTTATATTGGCATCATAGATTTCATTTTCCATTTAGCAAGGAGTTTTTCCGAGCAATTATTGATTTCCCAAAAATTAATAAAGACCACGGACAAAATAAAGGTAGCTGCCATTGCAATAAAACCCAATGCTACAGGCAGAAAACCTGTGAACTTTATCGCGCCGTAGAGCGAATAAATTAGAATAAAAATTAATAGAGCCTTTCCATAGCTAAGGGCGATTTTAAATGTGGGCCGTGAATAATGTATTAAAATCTCCACGATTCGGTACAGTCTTAGTCTTAGACAATCCCATTTATTTGCCAAGGAATTTATTAGAACTGAACTGACTCTGGTTTTCTGCAAAGCAATAATTACACACTCATTTTAATTAACAAATAAAAATTACAAGAAATGCTTGTAGTTAAAATTGAATTTAATGATTGGCTCAACCCATCTCATATATTTGGACAAGAGCTGCTTGAAGGCAAGGGAAGGCAGACGTAAGTATCAGTAGGAGTGTCGCGATGAAGTTGTACATAACAATTACCACAACAGCTGCTGAAACTATTCTAACAGTTAAGTTGAGAATACTGAATTTACTGATGGTTTGTGTTGTTAAAAATATCGATGAAATAAATTCAGGAGAACTTGGCATGTAAACTGATAATTAAATGACACAACAAGTGCCATAACTATATTGAGTCAACACGGAAGTTACAATTAGAAGGTATCCACATAGTTTCATTAGCAACGGCGTCTTCGTATCTTTCCTTTTTCGTGTTGCTAATGATTAAACATATTGAAAATTTATTTTTTACTTTTCAAAAATATTTCAAAAAATGTTTTGTACTTTTCAAAAATATATAATAAAAATTGTGTGCTTTTAAAAAGGTTTAAAAAAAAGTTTTTGCACTTCAAACAAACATGAAATTAGAAGATTTTGCACCTTTCAAAAAGAGGGAAATAATACAATTTGCACCTCTAAAAAACATGTAAAAAGAATGTTTAGTAGTATAAAAAAAAGCAGAACATTTTTCAATTTTTAAAACATTTTAATAGAATATTTGGCACTTTTTAAAATCATAAAATTAGAGCCTGTTTGCAAGTTTTAAAAACACGATATTAGAAAATATATCACGCTTTTCAGAAACATGTGAATAGAATATTTTGAAGTTTTCAAAAATTTGCAATTAATCTTTTACGCATTTGTACATTTTACTTTATTAAGTTTGTTTTTTGACATAACTAGTTTTGATTTAAGCTTAAATTGAATGAAAAGAACCATTTTGCTTGTTCACTGGTCATTGACGAAACTGAAAATATTAGTATACATCACCACATAAATTTAAGAGTGACACTTACCCATAGCGTTGTCAAATTCCATGAACAAGTTGAAAAAATAACCGAGTTCCTCTTTTCTCAGAATAATTTGAATACGATTGCACACAGGGCCAAAGTAAAAGAGCACGTTGAGTGTCATGTACACTTTTTGAAAGTCTGTTCCGTCCTTTGAGGTTCGTACTTGGAAACAGCGGACGAAGACGAAGACAAAATAGGCAAAGCTTATGAGAATATTAAGGTACCAAATCAAAGTCGGTCTTCCACCAGTCACTATTTGTGATCGGTTCTCACGAGAACTGTAATGATGCGGATGGGCAAAAAAAAACTCTCCATATCTAAAGCCCTTCTCAATGTAGGAAAAAATACGGGCAGATAATAGGAGTGTCTTTGATTTATACGTACGCATCGTAATATACTATATATGTTAAAAATAATTTATTTGTCTGTAACTTTTTAAAAATTGTATCAGTTATTAAAAATGTTTTTCAAGAAAGCACAGTAATATTTTTCATTATATGAGCATTTTATTTGCTGTATTTCGTGCGGATCGCATAAAAAATTTAAAGTTTTTGGCAATATTTTGTCGACTGCTTTCAAGTAGATCTGCATACAAGATTTTAATTGTGATGTCACATGGGCAACTATTAAACCTTTATAACGGCGTTAATATTGTACACAGTTTGGCAAAATTTGATTAGATTGCCCATAAATGATGTCATCATTGGGTGTCTTTGGATACTGTGGTTGCATTCAATAATAAAAATAGCTATTTACGCAATGTTTAAGCGATGAAAGGGAGATCTTAGGTACTAGAAATGGTGATATTTTGATGACATCATTTATGGATGATCCCTTATTTAAAATAATTGCTTTATAAATTAAGACAGTGGTAATATAAACGCCTTTCATATTATTATCGACATATTTATTCTTAATGCTGACATGATTACCTAATGCATAACCTACATGAAAATAATAAGCAATGAATTAAATGTAATAGTTCCTATTAACTTTGAAGCAACATCAATACCTTAAAAGACTAACTGGTCTTACCTTTTATAGGATAATTTAATAATAATTTAATAACTTAAGGGAAATAACCCTTTTTTTCTACGCTACTTTCGTACTCTGTACTGTAATGATTCCAACATAGTGTATATTATCTAACTCATAATATATTAGGTATTTAAATAAATTACATTTTTCGAAAACTATTATGACCTCCAATTTCAGTAGTCTAAAGTACCATGGATCCTGTAATGCTACGCGGGTCTAAAAAGTCTTAAGTTTAATAACACTATTTAATGGCAGTGCAAAGAGCTGTAATACTGTAATCTGAATACTATGAGGGGCGCAATATTAAAAGATATACGGTACATGCCTCTGTAACTTGTTTACTAATAAACTAGAAATTATGGAAAATATTGATTGCATAGTGAGTAAATGAATTCCTTTGTAACTTAGTTTACTGCGTTAAAGCAAACTCCATTAACATGGCAGAAAATTACGCTTGTGATGACTTATACAAAAATTGCGTTGCTTATGACACATTAAATTACAAATGTATATCAGCATTGCATAACTATTTAAATTACAGTTGCTATAAGTTACAATTCAAAGGCTCAATTGGTGTAGCATCCACATATATACCTAGGTATAAAGAGACGCACATTTAAATGAAAAAGATTTTGAAGTGTTTGAAAAATACAAAGTTTAAAATAATCATGTATGCAAATTTAAAAATATTTCTTCTGTAAGTGTGAAAACTATTTATTTGTACAATTCATACATGCAATATTAACTGCTTTTTTTTAACGAATCAGTTTAGCTAATAAGTGTCGTTAAATCAATTTGCTATAAAAACCTCAGTTGAATCCAAGAAAGAAATTAATTATTGATATATATTGTAATTTAATTAGATACAATGATAAACCTCACGAGGGAAACCCTCGAAATTATCGGAGCTTCAGAGACGGACTGTCAATACTATGCATTTTTTGTACCCCTATAGACCATATATGACTCGTCCCCTCGAAATCCATAAATAACCTGCTATCAGTAAGTATGATTTGTCCCCTCGAAAGCCATAAATAACCTGCTATCAGTAAGTATGATTTGTCCCCTCGAAAGCCATAAATAACTTGCTATCAGTAAGTATGATTTGTCCCCTCGAAAGCCATAAATAACCTGCTATCAGTAAGTATGACTCGTCCCCTCGAAAGCCATAAATAACTGGTTTTCAGTCCAAACTGAAAACAAAAATCCAACAAAAAACAAATCCAAACTCGGCGACGAAGTTTTTGAAGCAAGTGACCAGTCACACACATGTAGTTATGTCATTTGCTTCAAAAACTTCGTCGCCGAGTTTGGATTTGTTTTTTGTTGGATTTTTGTTTTCAGTTTGGACTGAAAACCAGTTATTTATGGCTTTCGAGGGGACGAGTCATACTTACTGATAGCAGGTTATTTATGGCTTTCGAGGGGACAAATCATACTTACTGATAGCAGGTTATTTATGGCTTTCTTGGGGACAACTCATACTTACTGATAGCAGGTTATTTATGGCTTTCGAGGGGACAAATCATACTTACTGATAGCAGGTTATTTATGGATTTCGAGGGGACGAGTCATATATGGTCTATAGGGGTACAAAAAATGCATAGTATTGACAGTCCGTCTCTGAAGCTCCGATAATTTCGAGGGTTTCCCTCGGGAGGTTATTTTTGCGTTTCACAGTTACAACAGTGATAAAGATGAAATACTCAAATGTTATATAAGTGCATGTACCTGCTTAAGAAGGATACTTCAGTTTTTATTTATTAGAGGTAACTAAGCTGTAACATATTACAAAGACCATGGAATCAACATGTAGGTATATAAGTTTAAAAATCTTGTAAATTCTTTGCTTTATGGTTTGAGATCATGTTTTTGGAGGTAACTCCCGCAAACGTTCGTACTCTTCTATGCTTAAAATTTCGGCTGGCGTAAATTTATCCGTAGTAATAAGCTCTGACGTTTCCATTTCCGTAATTGCAAGGCCTTGCAATGAGGTACATCTGCTGAGCGCAACATAAGCTCCTCCTTTAAAAATATTCCATCCTTTTAAGTCAATTACAGCTCTTGATACTGTCTGACCTTGAACCTTATGGCACGTGATTCCGGCTACTAGTATAAAGAGCAGCATCATTCGGTGTATTTTTCTTCCTCCAATTTCTGCTGTAGAATCAAAATGTCTTGGCTCTATACGAACTAAGTTAGTAACTTTATCTTTGAGAATCCCTCCAGCTGTTGGATCATCGAACAAAACGCTTACACTTTCCGGAAGTTGTCCTGTGTGAGATTGATCACGTAGAAGTCGTGGCCACGTAATTGCTTTAATAGCTCCATGGCTTCCATTTACTAGTTTATCATCTAAAGATATATTGCATCGTAGCATGATTCTGACTGAAAGTCCTATTTGAATTTGTGAGGGAATTACTGAAGTTTTGTTAATATCTGTTGGTAATACTTCTTTTGGAGCCACCTGACATGTTTCGACTCCGTCTCCATATTTGTCAACCGCAGTAACACTGTAGATTCGCAAACCCCCCTTTCTTAAATCTTCAATATAGGCTTCATTGCAAGAATTAGCTAGCTTGTTTGTAGGGAAAATTCGAATTACATCATGCCATTCATTTTTTAGTTCTTGGCTCCAGGTACTTTCTTTTCCAATAACTCTGGTCATAAGATGAGATAAATCTTCAGTTGTGGTCATTCCAACACGAAGTCTACTGCAGATTCCTTTCAAAGGGTCAGTACCTGATTGGCGATGATTGACTTTAAGCTCTACAAAGCTAAATAACCTCCACAAATCTGTGGATGCTTTCATTGACGATGGCTGCTTGTAAATCCAATTTCCGTTGCAAGGTTTGAGTTGAAGGATATCTCCAAAAATAAGGATGTTTATGTTTGCAAATGGTTGGCAAGACTCGAATATATCTTGCAGACGACGGTTGATGTATTCAAATGTTTCATAGCTTATCATACTAGCTTCATCTAAAATTATCCAACGAAGATATTTATAGCGTCTTCTATAGTTTTGTAAAGTTTTAGCTGTAAGTTTTCTGTAGGGGGGTACTCTGTGGCCAGTTTCAACATGTATACCAAAACTTCTATGTAAAGTGAGTCCTGAAATCGAAATTGCAGCGCACGCGGTTGGAGCTGCAATTTGAAGAGGGTCTCCTATACCATGTAGCATACTTCTGATGAAAAGCGTTAAAGTCTGAATTACATAACTTTTTCCAGTACCTCCTTCGCCGCTAACAAAAAGTCGCAAAGGTGCGTCACTTAAATCTTCCCTAGTTAGTATTTGATGTCTAACTAAATTAAATACTTGGCTTTGTTCGCTGCTGAACGTAGATGTTTTATTTGCAATTATTTGCAGTATATTAGGTGGCGGAGGTGGAATATGTTGGATTGGTTCAACTTCGTCTACGTACTCTTCTTCTCTTACATCAAATTGTTCTTCTTCAAACATGTTAAGAAGTTCAGGTTCATTCAAAAGGCGTAATAGAGCTCTATCAAGTTCTTCTTGAAGGCCAATTTTAATCAACGATGTATTTTCTTCCGTTCTAAGTAGATGACGCTTTGCTAGAAAAGTAGCTGAAGCACTTTCAAATCCTATGAGAATTTCGTCTTCGTTCCTGAATGCTAAGAACATAAGTAACAATGAGTAGTGATAATCTTCTGCGTTCAAATCCTTATTGATTGTTAGGTATTTCACAATTTTTGGGTTTTTTCTTAGAACCATGACTCCTTTGTTATTCAATAATTTTATTGAGCCGATTGGTTTCTTGGCGTTTGATTCTAATACTTCAAAATCTTCTTCAAATTCCTCATCAACATCATCAAATGCTGTATTTGGTTTTGGATCATATAATGCAGCGAATTCAAACAGACACATCTGCCTTATTTCTGCAGTATCTGGCCTTAATTCGTATCTTTCAATAATATTCATACAAAACACAGTCTTTTTATTCTTAAGATGTTCCTTCTGAATCAATCTTATCCGTTTTTCCTTCTTGTATGCTGGGACAAATTGAAAAGCATGAGAGCAAAACCGCAACGGAAGACTTAAAATACGAAAAGCAACTTCTGGGCATCCAATGTGCCTATGCCTAGTAACAACGTTTGCTACGTTCATGAGGTTTTGTCTTATAGTTTCAGATGTAGACGATTTAGCTGTGACAAGTGCATCTTGCAGCTGTGCGAAAATGGTTTCAGGCTCCGCCTTGCTTATGTATTTTGCAATATAGAAGACTACGTCGTTAACGTTGCCAATGATTTGAATGTCCATGTTGCTTCGAATCAATTGTAATAACTCCGGATGATAATTGTTAACTGACGTTTCTTCAGGTTTTCGAGCATATACTACACTTCGGCCATGGTTTCTATGTGTTTCTTCTTTTGACAGTATCAATGTGCGTGGTGCGGCATTTTTTGGAAAATTGAAACGACAAATCCGTGAGTTATTGTTTTTGAAGCAAATTATTGTGTGGTGATGAATTTGATATTTAGTGACTAAATGTGGAATTTCAGAATCCAAAGAAACTGAGACATTGCGATTAATAAATGAAACTTCATCTTCGGTGTTATAATCAGGTGTATTCTCACACCAAATTATCATGTGATAATGTCCACTTCCTCTTGCCTGAAACTCGATTCGCCCTATATGTGATCTTACTTTTTTTCCAAAAATTAGTTCACCGTGTTTTTCTAAAATAGAAATTATTTGCTTAACCTTGGTGCAAAAATATCGGGCAGCAAAAACAGGGTGGTCATCAAGAAGTTGTTTTTTTTCCTAGATAGGTCTTGGTAAGGGCATTTTCTATCATTTCCATATTTTGATTTCCATATTGCATTCATTAATTCAGGGGAATTTAAATCGTCTGTAGAAAATGTTAACCAGAACGTAGGTACACCTAGCATGTTAACCATTGCATAAACATCCCCACCAAATTGTTGCCAGTATGACGCGCCCCCTCGAATAGCTTTCAAATATAAATGCGGATTATTTGCTCCTGGAATAAGTGATGGTGCGGCGTTGTTTGTTTCTTGATTTTATATATTGCAGACAATGCCTATTTGCTGTTCTATTTTGTACTGCTCAATTCTATCTAACGCATAACAAAGATATTCCTTACAATGGAATCTTTTGTCCGATGACATTATTCTTGCTTGGAAGTATTTTAGTGGTGACTGTTTTATTTGTCTTCGTTCATCGTTAAAGCCATGTGTGCCATGCGGAAAAAGAGAGACAAACGATAGTTCTTAAAGATGTTTTTCCAAGTAGGATTTAATTGGTGGACCTGTAGCTCTGTGCAATTGCATAGGATTTGAAGCGTTTCCTCGTAGCAAGTTTTGCAAATAATTTTCAATTTCAGGTTCATTGTGGTCTATATTATGAAGGAAATAGGTCTCGATGCAGCCGCTTGTTTTGTCTGCTTGCAATTTCATAGCTCCATCAATAGCACAATCTTCTTGAATGGAAATCACTTCTGGCCTAATTTTTGCGTCTACTGTTAACTGAAGTGAGTTGAACTCGTTGCACTGAATGTCATGAACCACTGATTCTTTTTGAATTGCTATGGAATTTTTTAGTTCTATTTCTTCGTCTACTTGAAGTTGTTCTAAATTGTTACTTGTGTGAACGCTATTAATATCAAGATTTGTATTTATGTTTTCTTGGAGCTGCATGCCTTCTTCTTCTTGAAGTACTGAAGAGTTGGTTTCATTTGGTGGTTCCGTTATAATTTCTGCTGAAAAATGTTGCATTTCGATGATGCCTTCATGCAATTCTATGTTGTCTTCTGTATTTCTTGGAATAACAATTGTTGTATCGGACAAACTGTAAACCAAAATTTTGCAGCATGAGCAGTTTGTAACCTTTGTGCTTCGTCTTGGTTATCAATTTTATCCTGTGGAAATATTCCCTTAGGCTGCACGTTAGTATGTACGAGGGACGAAATCCTCTTTGCTGCGTCTTCTAATTGAAATTTGATCACGCATGCTCGTCCTTTTTCAGTTGTGCATACTCTTCCGGTCTCAGTTCTACTGTGAGGATCAAAATAGTATACGGATGTCTCTTGTTTGCAAATAGCCATAGAATATTGGGCTGTTGTGAGAATACACGATTCAACTGACATTGTACGAAAGTGGTGTAATGCTTGCTCTAAAGTTGGTGTATCATTGAAGATCAGGTTCTGACCATTAATTTTAAAACGTCGTCCATTTTTGAGCAGTCCATTTAAATGTAGAGCGTCGTCGTTGGAAACTTGCAAGTTGACTGTAATGTCTTCGTTTTGTAATAAAATGTTACCACTTATGTCTTCAGAAGTCAGAAATCCCATGTTGTTGTCAATTTCATTTTTTTTAGACTCAGTTGCATTTTGAAGAATTTGAGTGTAAAGCCTGTCACCGTCAATTAATATCTGGTCTAGTAAACTTGAAGTAAAAGTAAATAAATGGCGAGCAAAGCTGTATGCAATAAATGCAGCGCAGTTAGATGTACATTGTTTCCCCCCATGCTGAAAAAAATTTCCTAGATTGGATTAAGCTCTACTAATAGTACCTTGTAAAATGGCATAGTGTTCTTTTGATACATAGTTTAAAGTAATTTCAGCAGTTCTAGCTTGCTGCGTCAAGACAGTAATGTTCTGTAAATGTAATTCATCGTTGCTTCGGTTCATAATTTCAACATCTTTATACAGCGGATTGTTTTCCTTTATCCAAGTCAATGATTTGATCACATGTTCTGGGCGGATTTGAAATTCTTGTCTTGATTCAACGTCTTCAAGCGTTTCTGCTACGACAACAACTTCAGATTGAACTAACGGTAAGGGCAGTTGATTTGAAATTTCATTTACAGCTTGAGCAAAATGAATTGCAGTGCCACTTATTCCATACTGACCAGAATTTTTGCAGAGTCTGAAAATTTTCAGATGAAGCTTTACCTGACTTATAAGTCGAACCTCCATTCGTGATAACTCCGATATGCAAGTTGGCGTTTCTGGTACAATCATGAGATTAAATTTTGATTGAGTTGACATTTTCTTCTTTTGCAAATATGTGTAGCATGTATGACAAATCAAGACAGCTGTACCTTCTTCGTAAATTTCGACGCCATAACTGTGCAGTGCTTGTATATCTTGCAACTTTAGAAGTCTTCTTCTAAGCCCGATTGGATACATCATACGGTCACAAAACGCACACGGTGTAGACGGCCAAGTTAGCATGTTGGAGTCGTACTGCTGTTTAATTGCTTGAAACCAGCTATTGCTTTCAGAACTGTTCGAGACATTGGGCGCAAGCTCTTGTACTTTTTCCTGCTGGTTGGGCAATTTATTTTTCTGATTTTGATAATACGATGCATTATCTTGCTTTTTTTTCAATTTTTGTGCCTCTTGGTTTTCACGGTTTTTGAGTTCTCGTTGTTTTGTAATTGCTTCTGCTAGCTTTTGATTTTCAATTCTTCTTGCTTCCTTTTCGTTTTGAACTACAAGTTTCTTAGCTTCCTTTTCGTTTTGAACTGCAAGTTTCTTAGATTCCTTTTCTTTTCGAATAGCAAGTTTCTTCGCATCCTTTTCGTTTTGAATGGCAAGTTTTTTAGCTTCCTTTTGCTTCAGAGCTTCTTGTTTCTTTAGGTCTTTTTGTTTGAGTTTCTGGGCCTCTCTTTGTAACTGATTTTCAATATGTTTGTTTTCTCTTTGCTTGAGATTTTCCAGCTTTTTGGCTTCTCTGTTCTCATGCGTTACTAATTAGTTTGCTTCTCGCTTTGCTTTAATTTCGAGTTTGTGTTTTTCTCTGTATTTTTGATTTTCTATTTTCTTCGTTTGTTTTTGCAGCAATATCTTAGGTTTTGTTTCGTCTTGATCTATTTCCTGTTTGAGTATTTCAGATGCTTTGTCATTGTCATCCTCCATGATGACAACGTGCTAGCTGTTTCTTGATTTTTAATAAAATAGTGTCATTATTATCGTATAAAATTATGAAGCGCGGACATCACATACTAGACAAGTTCCGTTTTTGGGGTGTGACTTAACTTTTTACTCAGGGGCCCGGAATTACTGACTCACGAGTCAAGTAAAAAGGTGGAGGTTCCGTTCCAATTTTACTTAACTGTGCGACTCCTAAAAGGCGGCAAGCATGTGACAAGCACTTCAAGTCCTTACGGTCATGCGCATTGCTGCTCAATAGTTGAGTCAGAGCGTTACTCAACTTTTTATTTTTTAATAACTCTGACTCACCAAAATCACTCCTTTCTCTGGCGGGAACTGTTGCACCTTTTCTTTTTACTTTCACTTTGAGTAAAAAGTTAAGTCACAGCCAAAACGGAATCTGTCTACTAAAGCTGGACAACACTTACTAAAAAACCCCATGTGATCAGTGGCTGTCGTTCAAATATTACAGCCTTTAAAAATCTGTGCAACTAATATTCATACAGCTACCTTTACTAGTGATGTTTTTGTTTTCCTCAAAAACAGTGGTTACGTAAAATTATGACAGTGTTGAGATTTTTCGAATTTTTTTATGCCGATCACATTTAAAATCCCAATTCCCCATTGCCTGTGAATGTGTTTATACTAACTAATCACTTTAAGGGCACTTAAGCAGTCAGGAGTTAAGCTGTACTTCAACTGCTCATGGCAGCTAATGTACATCCCAGCCTGAAGCAGTATATATGTGTCTCTGAGCAGTTTATTTACACCTCCGAAAGGTATATTAACTGCTTAGGACGCGACGGAAGGCGCTACATCTCAGTTTTACATAACGCGCTAGAAAGTATCATATGACTAGCGCAATAGCATACCGACTCTAATACAGTTACAATTTTCTGAAAGAGGAGATTCGGTTGACTAAATTGACACAAGAACTAAGGGTTTGAAACTTGAATTCAGGAGTTATAGAAAATTAAAATAAATTAATTTCATGTAGTAAGGCTATGACTATGTCTCCGTATATTCCAACGTTTTCCAATCTTAATTAGTAAATCTACAGCTCGGAGCAGTAAATTAATATCCTTCATTGAGAGGTAGATTAACCTCTCCGAGCAGTTAAAGTACAGCTTAAATCCTGACTGTTAATTCGTTGTAAGACATTTTGAAATTGTTTCGTACAATGACCAGTATCTCTTGTAACTTATAATTTTCGACACAAAGTATTTTTGTGTACATTAGGGATTAAAAAGGACGTATAATGATAACTTCTTGATTATTGTATGTTGGCTGAATACACAGTTACAGATTTGCAAAGTTGAAAAAAATGAACTTGATCACATCTATGCACACTACTACTATGGACCCTTACAATTGTGCCTGTTATAATTTGCATTACGGTAAAATAAAGAATCGGTACTTACCTAATTAATGTGTACAGATTTATGCTAATTAGCATCTGCAGCTCTGATTACAAACTGGGGAATTTAATTTAAACTGTCAGTATAGGTTCATGTGTGACTGAAGCACTTAAGATTAAACACACATATTTCCATTCGTCTGTTTCTGCATTGTTTAACACTGAACGGCATCTGTGCAAAATCATATTTTTCATGTCGTGATGACTGACTGGGTCTGCGTTGGACGGTGGGCTGTTGCATTTCAAAACTATTAGCGCTTTTTTAATGACAAATGAATGACCGAGTACTTGGACTGCAGCCGTCGATATTTAAGATCGGAGGTATGAAAGTACGCGAATGTGTCCACGAGAGAATAAGCATAAGTTAAGAAAAGTACCACAAGTGATGTCAGATGATTTTAGGCCCGTTTTTAAAGGACTTCTCTACCATAACAATAGAATTTGTTAACATTACCATAAGTGGGAAGTGTTTGAGGACCGTATCCCCCACTAAACCATTAACATCATTTGCGGGGAACCCTTACAAGAGTCTGTTGGATATTACCTCCTAAGGTAAGTGTTAAGTTAGTGTAGCCGTGGACTGAAATTAAAAAAAGTAGAAGGAAAATTATTACTCGGAAGTCAAAATTTGAGTCCACAACGTGCTGTTTATTGAGCTGACTGTATTGTTCACACTGAAGTTAATGCGACGGGAATAATTTAAAACTGTAACTTAAGGTAATAAATTATTTTGAATATATTTGCAACATAAATTGTTAAATTATTAAATTAAGTCATAGAAACGAGTGTATTCATGTTTTGACGAGTGTTTCGAGTAAATGTTTATGTAAAGACGGTCCGAGCACTATGCATTCATAATAAATAGCTAATTGAAGAACTAAAATGAATCTTTTCCCCATTTTTATGTAATGAGAGTAAACGTACTTCCTAATTCAGCATATAAATTTTGCATACTCAAGAGAACGTTTACGAATGCATATATAAGTTTTGTGGATGAATACACTCTTTTCTTTAAGTGAAGAGATTTTGATAATGGGAGGAAATGGCGCGGGGATGTGCGGGAGGAAAAATTCCGGGAATAAAATGTCAGTTTACTATGGCACATTTGTGCATGCATATACATTCTGTACGTTTTTTCATGTGAAATATTTTTATTGTTTTTAGTTGCATGATGCGCATCTTTCGTGACCGTGAGCTTCGAATGGCGCACAAGCGTCGAGAAGAGGATCTGCGAAGATCCCGTGAAGATCAAAGAAGGAGAGAAGAAGATAGAAGACGCGCTATAGAAGACAAACGGAGAAGAGATGAAGATGAGCGTCAAAGAAATTTGAAAGCTCAGGAGGAAAGGCATCGCCGTGAGGATAAGAAAAGAAGATGCGAAGAGAAGCGAAGGGACGATGAGAGGAGGCGGAAGGCGGAGAGGCGGCGGGAGGAGGAGATGCAACGACAGGAAGAGCTCCGCCGTGACGAGGAGAGGCGTCGCGATGACGAGAGGCGACGGGCAGATGAGCGAAGGCGAAATAGGAATGTCCGTCCATGTCATACTCTTCGTCGAAGTCGCCATCGGCCATACGATTGCTGATTCATTAATATTATTATTTTTTATTATTTTTAATGGATAAAATGAAGAAACCCGGTTTTAGGTTGTACTTTGGTAATTTCCAAATAAGACTAGCATAATCAAGTAAATGCATTTGGATTTTGGATATGTTTAGCTTCACGCTTTCTGGCTCTGGCAGACTCCGGCTGTATGTCGCCTCTCGCCTGCCTGTGCCTGTGCATCGTTAAAGCATTACATTGTGAACGGCGTAGATTACGTTGGCTTGCACTTTTCATGCCCGGGAAGGTAAAAATTTGAATAAATCTGTTGAAAAAAGCTAAAAAGCTTGCTGAAAAATTTTTTGTACCGAATCCATTATCATCGCTGGGCTCCGATAATACAATAAGCCAAAGCCAAAGCAACTAGACAATGACTAACTCAATACTCGTTGTTGAAAGCTAACTTATTAAGGGTAAACAAAGGCAGTATGTAGCATTGTAGTATGCACATTCTAAATTAAACTTCTGCGCCGTTTAAAATTTTTCATCATTTGCTTACAATATTATAAAATTAAGGTGATGTAAATTTAATCTGGGTTCAACTGGTGATAAAAAGAGAACATCGATGTTTGGTAACTATACCACAATGTTTGAGATTGCTTTTAGTATTTGCGCAAGACAAATTCCATGTAAATATAAACTGATACAATGTATTAGGCACTTAAATGCATATAGTGCTTCTCTATAATACGTATATAAGAGTGTATAGCTGAAAATGAAAAATAACCATATCCAGTTCCACATTAATCAAATGTAATATTAATTTAATTTTATATTATTTTTAATAAAAACAATATAAAGTGATTCACTCGATATATTTTCAGTTTTTAGACGCCACGTAGCAGAAATATTGAAGCAAGCTGTTAAAGGGTTTTGCGAAACTGTTTTGTTTTTACAGTTTTAAATGTAATTACAGTATTTTGCATTTAAAATTTGTTGAAAAATACTTCGTAGTTGGGTAGAACAGAATACAGATACCCTGTTTGGGATCTGCTTTACTGTATATTATTATCCCGTTCTATGTAATTATGTCCATAGTCCATACCAAAATTGAGAAAGTAGTTGTAATTAAGGGAGCTATTCTTGGTGTTGGCAAAGGGGATCACGAAACGAAATGAAATAATTTATTAATGGAAACAAACTTAATATCGTCGGCGATTGATCAAATCAGGATGTTTCCAAGTTTCTAAAAACCTAATTGTATGCTTCCACTTTCTAAAGCAATAAGTTTACTGATTTACTGTTTTGTTTTCAGAGAAAATTAGAAGAATTTTATTTATATACATACTCTGTTTTTTTATGTAAAACTATTATAATTACTTATGAGTTTTGTTTTAACTTTGTAACGTCAAATTCACCAATAAATAGGCAGTTTGCGCACTTTCCGTAAAAATGAAAAACGTGAACGTAAATTTTACGTAAGCTCCGCCCTCAAAACGTAGAAATAAAATTTTGAGTGAAAAATGATAATTTACGGCCGTTATTTTATACGGCAGCGGTGTTCAAACAACGTCCACGCAATATCATAGGTAACAAATATTGCCATGGATACGTATAGTAACCTTCCAAATCTGTTGATTTTAAAAAATAACAACTTTTACGTTTAACCTAATACTGCGCAAACTATGACACGCAAAATGATCCGCAAAATTTTAAAACGTAAAATCAATTATTTTGCGTTTTGCGTTTTACGAAATATAATTTTACGACAAGTGCGCAATTTCCCTAATAACTTTAGAAAATGCCGAATGTTGAAATACTGGTATTCAGCTTTTACAATACCAAACTTAACTGGTTTGTCAAATCATTTATTTCATATTAGAAGAATAAAAAATTATTTTCCAAAACCTTGTTGTCTTCGAAACTTTTCAAACACACGGACGTCCACGTAGTACTTAACTTCCTGTGGCTTGTCATTCATAGTATTGTCAAAGGTGAGCATGTAATCTCCAGGGACGTCACAGGTGAGCATCCCTTCCACAAGTTTTAGGTGAGAATCCACTTTAGTTTCAGTGTCCGTATTACTTTCTATTCTCCCTTCACGACGCAGACGCACTACGAAACTGATAGAATTTTGATCTGTTTTGATTTTGAATGCCAGTATGCCAGGTAGAGAGTCTTGCTTTTATGAGCCACATCAAATCCCACCACGAGCTTATCTGCGCTTGGCAATGTGATGTAAAGAAACTCTGCGTTTGTCATATGATTCGTCTGTTTCAGCTTCGGCTTCGGCTAAACTGCTATTGGCTTAAAAGTAACTGGTTGTGTTAGAACCCCCGTAAGCAAGGGGAAGAATGTTGGCAAAAAGGTTTTTCAGAAGGATTGGTTTCCATTTCGATGGGCTCCCGTAGACAAAAATCTTGGATTTGGTCGCCGGGCCGAGTATTGGTTTTAAGATTGAGTACAGCAGAGGAAACACACAGTCAGCTAAAGGTATTATTTATATTAGCATTTACACGTACATTTAAAAAATGTTACATATTTAATTTTTTTTAAATTATGTTTTGCTTTTAGAGGCTTTTAGAGGAATAAGTAAAGGAGAATTTTTACAATTTTTGGTAAGGCTTAGTAGAAGTGCAAAACTACACATCTATATTTTAAAGCTGCAAATCTACATAACCCCACTTTTTTGAACTGCAAAACTACATAACTACATGTTTTTGTTCAAACTAAAAAGCCGCATAACAGCAACTTTAAACTGCAAAACTACAAAACCTGCCTTTCTTACACTGCAAAGTTACATAACTACATATTTTGAAAATAATAGACACAATTCTCCAAGGATCTCTAAAAATAACAAAACTAAATCGTAAAAAATGACTACACATTCTCAACAAGCTTAAAAAATGTAAATTAATTGCCTACAAACAAAATTATTTTTAAGTGTTTTAAAAATAAATTGCGGAATTTTATTAAGTCTGGAAATTTTCATGAATTGCAAAACTTAGATATTTCTGATTTTGAAAAACAGCAAAACATAAAAGCGATTAAAGTATTTCAAATCAGTATAAAACTCAAAAAGTTCATAACTTTATAAATTTTTAAACACAATAAATGGAGTGTTTACAACAAATGCTAAAATTAGATATCCGCACCATTACAATACATTGTATTACTACATCCAAAACCATCATGTTTTCCATTCCATTCCATGAATAAGCAGAGATTATCTAACGCCTTCGAACATATTATAGTTACGATAATTAAAAACAAAAACGACGTCAAAGTTACCGATAATTATACTCGTAAAAAAGCTTCACGCTATACATACATCCATACATATAGTCATATTCATTGTATTGAAAAGTGTATTAATAGTAAAATCAAACCATTAATAAAATACAATTTTTTCAATGTTTCTGGTTGATTAGCTTCGAAAGCTTTGCTGAATCGAATTAGCGAATTCATGACTGTCTTCAAAATAAAGAAATATTCGATTTGTAATAACCTCAAAATTACCAATAATATATAAAAGCTTTTTAATTACTACAGTTGGAAGCGTGTATATATTACTTCGAACAAAAATCGAAAATTTCCGAAAAAAAGTTTTGGGATTTCCATTTTTTGGGGTACATGGAAAAGAATATGAAGACTGAGCACATAGCCCACAAGACGTACTACTCAATTTATACATGCTTGCAGTGCATATTGCAATCGTAAGTATAACAGAACAGCATATCGTCGACAACGAGGCAAATATGATAATCTTCATTCAGCAATAAAAGCAATTATGCTCATCTCCCTTTTTCACAAAATACACCTAATCTGATATGGCAATGATTAGTTAAGGGTTTAGTAATTCGAAACTAAGTCAGTAGTAGTCAAAATGTATCAGTTCAGACAATGTTAAATCTAACTTATAAAAAACGTCGAAGTCATTCTTTACCATGAGAAAGATGCATTTCCAAAAAAATTCAAGGCCAATCGATGCTGGGGCGATCCGCTGGGGGCGGCCATAAGAGACGGACAAGAGCGACCATGGGGGGGGGGGCGAACGGGACCCGATGGGACCCAATGGGACGCACCGGGACACGTGTGGATAGTGGGGAGGGGGGCGTGGGTGGGGGGAGTGGGAGGCGTGTAAATGTATGGTATATGCGGGGGCAACTGTATGCACGGATCTATATAGATATATGGGAAAAATCAAGAAAAAATGATGGAAAAATATATGCAAGTAAAGCCAAAATGCTCCTATGGGGTATGTAGTGCAACAGTATATAGCTCTTGAATTTCGAGTAAAATGCATGTTTGTTTGTTAGGTGGCAGTGGGGAGTGATGCGATGAAAAACGGCCGAGGAGATTGAAATGAAAAACAAAATTAATGATGATGATGATGATAATAATAATAAGACAGAAAGAGTCTCGTTGGTGGTCATGGGTGGGTGGACGCGAGCGTAAAGGAGCGTCAGACATGGCTGGCGGCTGAGCATGTGGATGCATTAGGACGCAAAGTTGTTTATGAGAGTGTTCGCTCACGCGTGACCTCCGTCTATGTACAGATGCGATGCAAATAAAAACAAAACAAATGTCAACAAAGAAAAAAATTTATTCATTTTTTCATGGGCATAAAATTACAAACGTAATCTCAATGCATTAACGCTTAACAGAGTCAAGCTTTTCGGTCATATATTCAATGAGCTTTTCAATTTCAGTAATTCGAAGTTCAAAATGACTCCCAGCCCATTCCGGATATCTATCCGATTTCAATTTGACAGGTTTCAAAAATTGAATCCTATAAACTGGGTTCCAAGTAAACCGACTCACACGAGCGTGTATGGAATGCGACTTAAAGCACCACATTCCTGGGTCTCAGAAATGAGGATCTTTAGCATCCATAAACGCTGCATGACTATTACCGTCGAACATGGGTAATAAATCATTTAAATGACCGAGGTTTGCATACTCAGCGAGAATTTGTTTCAAAAAGGCTATAAACCCCACAGCTTCTATCTGTGTAAAAGCCATTCTGCTCGGCAAACCCTTCTCATTTGCTTTCGAAAAATGGAAATAATAGCAAGACAGTGGATCAAAATAATTAAATCTGCATTTCAAACCACTAACTATTTTAGTGTCTTCGGTCTGAAAGAACCTAGGGTCAGATGGTTGAATAATAGTGATCGCAGGCAACTTCTCGTCACCATCAGAATCATCGTCTTCTTCAGAGTCGTAATCACGCCTAGAAAGAGCTGCAAGTACCTGTTTCTCGTCTTTATCGAGGGTTCCAGTCTGTTTAGGCGATTCTAGTTTGTCCTCCCCCCTCAACTTTAACGTCATTTTTCCTAGACGGGCGGGCGGCGCTTCTACGTCGTTGTTGACGTCATCCTCTCCGCCTTGGTTTACTCGAAAACTTAATTTTCGTTTTGCAGACAGCTTTTTAGTTGATTCTTTTTCAGCTGGAGTTTCATCTCGGTCACCGGCGTCAGGTGTTTTATTCCATCCATCAACGTCAGATCCAGCTTCTACGTCAGTTTCATTATCTGCTGTGCAATCTCGAGTGGTTAAAGTTTCCAAGCGGATCGGTGTGATCCGTGTTCGCAATCGGGTTCCTCTCGTGTTAGCAGCAGCACCAGCAGCAGGCGCAGCACCATCAGCAGAGGCCGGACGGTCCGCCTCAGCGACGTAGGCCAGCTGCAACAATTCCTTGCTCAATTTAGCCGGGGGCACACTGCAAGCAGGCAAATTCCTGGTTTCTGAAAAGCAAACATAAATTTTAAAAACAAGTTATAGCTTAGTTAGTGCTTGACTGACAAATTACACATTTACTTCTCAGCGTATGATGAAAAGATCAACTTACTGTTTTTGGGGGTTTTGAGAGACGACATTGCACGAGCGAGTTATTTTGTAATAACAAGTGAGACAGAAGACAAAGTAGCTTTTTGATGTTTCAAATCAAAGTGAGTAAAATATGCCTCAAGTTTTGAGATTTTATACCAACCAGCGTTTAGTCAAAACATGTAGCTAGTTACACAAGAGTGATTTTATTTATTTCCTTCCAAACTTGAAGGACAATGTTAAAAAAAGAGAGGTTTCCGCCTTAAAACCAACGCAATTATTAAATAATTAGTTTCAACTAAAAAATTTCGTGCTTTGCAAGATCATTGTTGCGTGTTTTTTAAAATAAAAAAACACACCAATGCTCTGTAATTAACGAAGTCATCTTATTAAAAAATGATGTTCAATTTGTATTTTTATGAGTTGCGAGCAATTTTAATTTGATGTATGAGGGTTTTTTTTGTATTTCCGCTAGCAAGTGTAATAAGCGTTTAAAACTCATCAGCGTGCATCACCTTACTTATTTTAAAGGAAATGAACACAAGTGAAAAATTTTAAACAATTTGACCGTCAAAAGTATAAGCAAATGCAATATAAAAGAATTTGCAACATCAAGTAAAAGTATCAGTCCGATTTGTAATGTCTTGCTCAATCATTGCAGCCGAATTTAACAACGACAACGAATTTCAAGTCAGTATTACCAGTTTTGGCAAACACAGCGACGTATTTGACAAATATTTAAAATTAAATTCTAAATCTGAAACGTTTAGTTGTTTTAGGTCATCACTACTCACCGCACTTCAGTGCGATACTTTAAATTGCCCCTTTGTTAAAGCTTTTAACGAAACCACTGTATTATTCGCAGTAAATAAAAAACTTAAAAAAGCATTAAAGTCTTTATTCACTACAAAACTTGTGTACACTGTTCAAGAAGCTTTTGACATTACACCGGGTAGTAGTGTTGCAAACAACGAGTGGTGCCCGCCAGAGGTTTGCGACACGCGCAGCACGGTATATCTTATTAACGAACGTTTGTGGTATAACATTGAGGATTATCTATATCCACTTATATTGTGCGTACAGTCAAATTTGTAATAACTAAAATGTCAATAGTGTCGCCAAGTATTGTACTTGAATGGCAAAAAGAAATTCAAATACCATTTGTGCCTCGGCTCAACATTTCGGAAGATCAGTTAACTAATAAGCAAAGAGAAATACTTAACAGAGTTAAATTTTAGTGTACTTTACCCTCCGGAGTAGACGCGAGTACCCCACTTCGATGTATTGTGCAAGGATTTAGCGGGACGGGAAAGTCTGCGGTAATTTCTCACATTTTAAGTTTTTTAGAAAATCCAAAAACAACTCGCAGTGACTTTGACTACCTAATTGGCGCCCTCACGGCTGTAGCGGCCTATGGAGTACAAGGCCGTACACTGCACAGTATTTTTGAACTCACAAAGTATTCGGGTAGTCTGTTTGACAAAGCAGAAAAAATAAAACATGGCAATGCAATTAAAAAAGCGTTTAAAAATATTCGATTTTTGCTCATTGATGAAATGAGTATGATGGGATTGTCATTGTTGTATTACATACACCGATTTTTTCAACAATTATTTGAGAAAAATTCAGACGAGTATTTTGGAGCAATTAACGTGATCTTATTCGGTGATATTCTTCAGCTTAGACCAGTTAAAGATATCATGTTATGCACCCCGTTGTCGAAATTAAAACAGCGGTTTTAGAAGGCAGGTGACGTATACAAATCATTTGATGTTGTGTACAGCCTAAGGACTCAGTTGCGGCAAATCGGGGAAGATCCGACTCAAGTTAAGTTTCGATCGTTACTAGAGCGACTTAGCACAGGTGATTCTAATTCTGATGACGTTGCGTTGCTTCAAACAAGAAGAAGTTGCGAGCTAAGCAATGAAGACTGGGAGTCGTTTAAAGAAGCTGTAAGGATTTTTGCAACCAACAAAGAAGTGGAAAAATATAACAGGTAATAATCAATTTTATCAATACAAAACGCGGGGTTTACATTGACCGTTGATAATTGTTTTTATTAAATTTCAGAAGACAACTTAATAAACTTGATGCTGAAAACTTTAATTTACCGATAACTGGAATGGTTTCACCCCCCGACCCGCTGGTTCTTTGTGTTGGTGCTAGAGTTATGCTTACCAGAAATTTATGGATTAATGCCGGGCTTGTTAATGGAAGTTTTGGAACTGTGCGTAGCCTTGAGCTGAATCCAGACCACTCTCCACGCTTTGTTCTTGTGACGTTTGACCAATTTAACCAACCTGATCTTTTAATTAACGGACCGAATGGTAGCGGCGTTCCAATTTTTCCAGTTAAAGATTTACACGATGAAAAAGAAGGAAATTGTTACCCTGTTATTACTTTTTTTCCCCTACGACTAGCTTACGCTTGTACTGTGCATCGCATTCAGGGGGTTACGCTTAAAAAAGCATGTATTAAGCTAGGTGAGCAACAATTTTGTCCTTCACTTGACTTTGTAGCTTTATCAAGAGTTAAAAAATTCAATGATTTAATGATTTTGGATAAAAATATTACCCTAAAGCGACTTTTGAGTGGCAAGAGGCGTTTTTATTCTCATTACTCTATTTTAAATGATGAAATGAACCGTCTGGATAGTATTGAGACCATTTGTAAAGAATAACGCAAAAGTTATTTACACAAGTTTAATATTGTTTTCTTTATTTACGTGAATTTTATTATAATACATTTTATCTGATTTATAAAATAAAGATCAAATAAAGTTTACTAAAATATTATTATTTGCACGAACTTGGCAAATTAAATAATTACATACATCACAAATAGTAATAAATATATGAATACTTTAATTTTTAAGTTCAAGCATTGGAATTTTGTAATATCCAAATGGATAACTTTTGTTCAAAAATTTCTCCTCGGATTTTATATAATAGCGCTTAGTGTCAATACAATGATAAGAAACTTTTTGAGCGAGCACATTATATAACTTTTGCTGATATGACCGAATTTGCTTTGTTGCAATACTTACAACTTCATCATTGTCCAGAATTTGTTTCATTTTTTCATGTCGAATGTTTTTTATAGCGCATCGCGGAACTCCTTTTGACCGTATCATATCTTTTCCATCACTAAATTTTAGTGAATAATTTTTTGCTTTTAAAGATATAAACTCTATAATGTCCAAACTTTCAATTTTCCACAAAGAGTAAACATTTTTTGTACGATTAACAAACTCTTGCACGTCATCGATACCCAAAAAAACAGGATGATTTAATGGCAGTTTTGAAAAGTCAAAAAACATGTAATTGTCCACAAGAATTTCAAAAAACACCTTACTTGGCATTGGAAAATGCGTAATCGCTGAGTCTGTGTCAGCGTAATCCACCAAGAGCGCAACTCCAAAAAGACGATACAAAACTTCGTAAATTCCTTTATAAAAAATCATTTTTGACAAGCCTAAAATTGCCACAGCAATTAAAATTGCTTTATCGTACGTGACATTCATTTTCTTCATTAAAACAATTGTTAAATTGAAAAGAATCAACATGACTCCTTCAAATTGCGTCTGAGCTAAATATTTTTCAGCTTTTTCTTTTGTTTGACATGTTTTAGCATCTAATTGATCAAGGGGCGACTGTCCCGTTTTACCATATACTAAATTTGACATAAGTTTAAAAACAACCCTTTCAGATTCTGTTTTTGCTCGCTTTCTGTTATCTAGATTTTTGAGTATATAGTAATTAAAAACTGGCTTTTCACTAAATCGTATTCCTGAATGAATTTTGTTAATAACTAGACCTTTTTGCAAATAGTATTTAAGTTCTCGATAGTAGCAAACGTAATTTTTTTTGTCGTAGCAAGTTGTCAATAGCCGTTTACCTCCTTTAAACATTGGGATTTTGTCAGAATGTCGATCAATCAATTCTTCTTGATCTGGTGATAAATGCTCTTACGCAAGCTCAAAATGTTCTGGCGCAAACGGTACGCACAAAGACATATCTTGAACGTGATTTGGATATTTCAAATCACATTCAATTATATAACCAATTCCACTGTCCTCTGGTATAATTTTCCAATCAATTTTCTCCAACTCAGTGGCGTCAACCATTTCAAAATTGTCACAAGGCAAAGGCTCAAGCATCGCGCTCGCATATAAAGAGTTGATATCAAAGTAGCAGATTTGCACTTCCTCTTCATCTTTTACGTCATCTCCAAACCTTTTTGCTTTTGCCTGAACACTACGCTGCGTAGTATGACAAATTCCACCTCGAATTCCGCGCTGCGCCAATTCTAACATTTCATTGCATGTTACATACCCTAACTCACATTTAGTTGTGAACAAACAAGCTTCCCAACTATAGCCTGACAGCGAATAACAATAGGTAGGGTCTAGCTTATAAAATGATAAGCCAGTCGATCGAAAATTTTGCCATAACTGAGCTAAGTGCAATACGTCAGTCAAAGCATAAAATCTAGTAAAATCTCTAAAATTTTTAATTTTAAACTCTGATACAATCTCCTGAACGTGTTTCCAATCATCATCAGATATATCTTCGTCTGTCAAGTCATTGTAAAATTTTTCTCTATCTGGAATTGGAACTTTATCGTCAAGCTTCTCAGGCCCTGATAAAAAAGAATACGGGAATATTTGTTTTTGGGTAAGTAAATCCAGTTGCCTGTTTGTCGGGTGTTTAATATTTAAATCAGGAAAGATACTTTGCAAATTTTTCTTAAGTAAATCAAATTGCTCTATCTTGTCTTTTTTTAAATTAGATACCAACTTTTCAAGGCTAGAGTTTAAAAACTGCAGCGAATCAATGAATCGAATTTTAGCTCGTTGAAAAATTGGTTCAACATCATCGTCGGGGGAAATATTGAGGGGAACCATTTTTTGTTTGCTACTCATTGTTAAAGATATAAATTTTTCAGAATTTTTGGCAATTATCTTTGTATCTTTTATATCTACTACACTACTGTTAATTGCTTCTAGCAAAAATTTGTGATCGTAACCAGTTCCATTGTGACTAATACAAACTAGTTCAAATTTATATTTTACTTGCAAATTACAATTGCGGTGAATAGTTGATTCGTAGCGACCCGTGGTATGATTATGATGCCACGTTTTAAAATTCCTGGCAGTAAACAGTTGAGAACATAAATCGCAAACACTTGCGCTTCTATGCCTTTCTAATTCGCTTGCCGATGGCTGGACGGAATTATTAGTTAATCGAACTTCTCTAATAATTAAATTTGCCCAATGCATAACTCTTTCTATAAAATGTTTCATAATATCATCTGGCCCGTCGTAATGCTCTAGAGTTATAAGTTCCATGTCTTTATCTAAATTTTTGACAATGCAGAGTGAATAGCTTGCTGCTTTGTGCTCAGCTGTTTTTTGTGTTTTGGTTTTTTTTATTGAGGGGTCGGTGTTTATTGGAACTATAAATGATTCCAGGTCCCAAAATAATACATACGGATAGGCTAAATTCATATAAGGTTTAGAGAATTTTAATCGATCGCTTTCTTTTTTGAAATTGATTTTAACCTTTTTTTTTCTGCATAAAACTGTGTGTTGCTGTAACAGCTTATTAGTTGTAAAACCTTGTAAACAAGATTTGCACAACTTCACTGTATGCGCGTAAATTCTGTTCATTACCTTATCTAGGTTGTAAATCAAAGCAAAGTGATACTGATCTTCCCCTCTTACATTTTCTTGAATCATAAATAAATCTACATGGCTTTCAAAATCAAAATCTGACATTCTAATGGGGTAAATGTCTTCGTTATCGTTTGTGTAAACATTTACACTTGTGAAATTTAACTCTTCAAACTTTTTCAAGTCTTTGTAAATATCTATTGGTCCTGGTGTTTCACTAAAATCGAAACTATTTCTATACGCGTCATAATTTGACGCCAAATTCACCCTTTGACCATTTTTTTTGCACATCTTTTCTATAACGCGAGGCAATAATACAATACTGAAAACACTGATCTTTTGTCTTTTGTAAATTTAAAATACCATATCGCCGAATAGGCATTTTTAAATACCCTTTCGGTCTTACATTCTTTAAGGGTTTATAACTTCCTACAATTACATGAAATGATATTATTTCACGGACAGTCCATCCAGACCCATTAGCATTATACAAGTTCAGCTTTGTAACAATGTCATACGCAGCGTCAAATTTAAATTTTTCAATACCATCTTTATGCAATAATTTTTCAAACTTGCTTACTAAATACACTTTATCTTCCTTATTATTAATCGGATTCTCAATAACTGTTGGTAGTTTTATACGTATAAGAGCGTTATTGTAAATCCTGATTAATTGTTTTAGTAATTTGGAAAGAGCGGTGTCAACATAATCAAAAATATCTTCAACTTGTTGAAAAATTCGTGACGGTCGATGTTGATACGAAATTATAGCCCCCAAATGATGTCTTGAAATTTCTTGAAAGAAACTTTGGTCTACTTTTGGCTTTTTGAAATCAATGTGACCACCCATCTGTCCTGGGTGACTGCAATTATGTAGCTCGCGATGTGTAAAGTACAATGCACAGTCTCCACAAAAATGCACATCTTCCATATGCGCGTTGTAACCAAAATACTTGCCTCCAGTAAATGTACAGCCATCCATAGGGCACGTGCAATGCTGCGCAAACCAAAATAATTCAACTTTAATTTTTTATAAAAAATACTTTTTTGACTAACTTAATCTGTTATGACGAGCACGTTTTGCCCAAGGCAATCTAAAGTACCTACATGAATTCAAGACTTGGTTTTATGTACGACAATAGTTATGCGACAGAACATTAAAATTATTCTTCGTTTCGCCCCAGCAAGCCAAATAAATTTCGACTTTTTCAACTTTTTTTACCAAAAATATTTTTTGACTGACTAAATCTGTTATGGCAAACACATTCCCACCTAGGCAATCTAAAGTAACTACATGAATTCAAGACTTGGTACTATGCACGACAATAGTTATGCGGCAGAACATTAAAATTATTTTTCGTTTTGCTCCAGCAAGCAAAATAAATTTTGACTTTTTCATTTTTTTGTTTACCAAAAAAACTTTTTGTGACTAACAAAATCTGTTATGACGAGCACTTTCCACCCTAAGCAATCTAAAGTAACTACATGAATTCAAGACTTGGTACTATGTACGACAATAGTTATGCAACAGAACAATAAAATTATTTTTCGTTTCGCCCCAGCAAGCCAAATAAATTTTGACTTTTTCAACTTTTTTTACCAAAAATAATTTTTTGACAAACTAAATCTGTTATGACGAGCGCGTTCCGCCCTAAGCAATCTAAAGTAACTACATGAATTCAAGACTTGGTACTATGCACGACAATAGTTATGCGGCAGAACATTAAAATTATTGTTTGTTTTGCTCCAGCAAGCAAAATAAATTTTGACTTTTTCATTTTTTTGTTTACCAAAAATACTTTTTGTGACTAACAAAATCTGTTATGACGAGCACTTTCCACCCTAAGCAATCTAAAGTAACTACATGAATTCAAGACTTGGTACTATGTACGACAATAGTTATGCGACAGAACATTAAAATTATTTTTCGTTTCGCCCCAGCAAGCCAAATAAATTTTGACTTTTTCAACTTTTTTTACCAAAAAAAAAATTTGTGACAAACTTAAATCTGTTATGACGAACACGTTCCGCCCTAAGCAATTTAAAGTAACTACATGAATTTAAGACTTTATACTATGCACGACAATAGTTATGCGGCAGAACATTAAAATTATTCTTTGTTTCGCTCCAGCAAGCAAAATAAGTTTTGACTTTTTCAAATTTTTTTACCAAAAAATATTTGACTAACTAAATCTGTTTTGTCAAGCACGGTTTATCCTAGTCAACCTGAAGTAACTACATGCGTTCGAGACTTGGCAAAATACGCAACAATAGTTACGCGACAGAATAATAAATTTGATTATTTTTTCATTAAACCAAGGGTAAAAATTACACAGACTTTTTTGTATTTTATAAAACCAATTGAGTGCAAACCTGATTTTTCATAATAGCTTTTGGTTGGTCCTTGAAAACATCATTGGCACCAGAACAATATTGTGCTTTGGATAAAGCCCCGGATAGAATTTTACTCAATATTGACTGATATTTAGAGTTTCCAGCAACATTTTGTTTGTCAGCCATTTCATATATCTGCCAGTTTTATTAATTACGCCCGCAAACGTCGTATGACCCTTGTGATGAACTAGGCGAATAATGTTTTGATTCACTCAGCACAATATCTTGTGGGGGGGTATTTTCAAATTTTTCGAACGTTTGAGAAATAAAACTGTTTCTGATTTTACGAAAGTTATTAAGTTTTGCAAACAGAGCGACCATAGCACCAACAACAATTCCAATGCTTAGTATTCCAAGTTGAATGCACGCGCTTATTCCTATAAAACAAATATAACACACTAATAGTTTTCAAATTATTCTTGTTCAATAGTAAACTTTTCCGAAATTTATATAAATTCTTTGGATTAGCAATCACCTGAAAAAAGGCAATATGACAACAAGGAATAATCAAATTCAGTAATATTATTGCTTGTAATGTTTAATTTGACTCGAACAACGTTTAAAGCTGAGAGACAGTCGATTTGATACAGGTCCGAGCCAGCAATCGTGTCTGTGAAGTTTTTAACTCTTGCGCTCGCAAGTTGTATCGAGCCGGCCGGTCTTTGAGTCGACAGCGCATAAGCTACTGCGTCCAATGTTTTGTTAGCAATAATTACTGTTTCCACTTGAGCGCATCGGCATAAAGGCATGCCAGAAATACTGACAGATTTAGTATGCACTTTTCCGGCTAAATTGAAAAAAAGTACTATGTAATATATGTATTTAAATAATAATTTGTTTAGCGGCAGTATTTTTCAACGCAATTTTCAATTCAAAAAAACTTATTAACTTACCTAATGTAAAAAAGAGACATACTGCAAAAAAAATCTTTTTAATTGGTGTAGACGCCATTGTGTATTATGCTACGTCTGCTTTTCACGCTCGAGTGCGTATTATAACATCTTCACGCCTCAACTTAAGTCGTGAGATTCTGCATCCGCTCCCAAGTCTTCCACTGCTTTTGGTTACTTTCTTTTTTATGAGTAATTAACAAAGGAGTGTCTAGACGACTGTTAAGTAAGCCAACTGGAACGTTACCCGCTCGAATAACTTTTATGAATTCAGATAGACCTACAACCTTTTTATCCTTGAATATGTGCGACTGCGTGACGTAGCTTACCAAATCAACAATATTTGATGATTTTATTATTTGATTATCAATTAATATTTCAAACGTGTCGCTCCAAGATATATGTGAAGCCTTTTGCAAGATTTGTAATACTCTTTCAACGCGTGATTTGCTTTTTTGTGACACTAAACTAACAACTTCAGCAATCATTTCATTGGATATATTTTTATCTTTAGGTTTGTCGTCATCGTTGTCACCGTTGTAAATTTCCATTAATCTATTATATAAATCAACTTCAATCAGTTTCATCAGTTTGCACGACATTTTTGAGTAAATCAAGTATTATTTCACCTTTGCAAATTTGATAAAAAACTTTCGAAAGAATGCAATTAAGGTGTGGGGCAAATTTAATTAAGGCGTTTCGAATTGTGCTCACTGAATAATTTTTTTTGCAAAGTCTTATAAATTTTGTAGTAAGAATATGTTCTGCTTGTCGTTTTCTAGATTTTTCAAAAATATTAAAGTTTAAAATGATTTCAAATAGTGCTTTAATTTGCTCAGAATCTAAGGTTTTTATTTTATCTTTTAATTTTGTTTTCTTTAAATCAACAAGATTTCGTAGAAACTGTGCTTCTTTTTCTAATCGCGTAGTCATTATTATTATAAAACGTACACATCACAATCACTTGATGGAAATATGTCAGACCTCAGCCGATATTTTCTGTTGCTTTTTGGATGGAATACAAAAAACAAATAACCATGATTTCGTTTTGCTGTTGCTTTTTCATACGCATCAGCAAGTTGTTTTATTTTACCTGGGCAAAACTGTTTACCAATATGAAAAATTGTGCTTATATCACGAATTTGTTCAAAAAACACTAAATAATGTGCATTATTAGATAAGTTTCGTAGCCCGTTTTCAAAAACGTTTTGAAGCAGTAGTATAATGCTAAATTCTTTGTGATGACTAGATCTGAGAAAAAACTGTTTAACTAATTTTTTATCTTTTCCCTTCCTTTTCCTTCTAACGATTCAATATCTGTGTAGAAATGAATGTTGGGATCGCTTTTTTGTAATTTTGAAAATAATAATTGATTTTCGGCGTAGACGTATACAACTTCTTTTAAATTGACACCTATAGCTTCAGATCTACGTTTTATAATTTCTGTAGCTAATACAGTTTTTCCACACCCTGTAGGACCCGCAATAATCATTGTAAAAGGATGCGTCAACTTAAAGTCTAGTAAAGTGGGGTCCGCCATTTTAATAGATGTTAATGCAATCACCAGCTACATGCAAATAAACATTAAAAAATATTTTCATCTTCATTTACATTGTTTTATTTTATTTCAATCTAATTTTAAAACATCCAAGTTTTTGTGTAACGGCGCTTAGCACTGGGGTTGTGAACATTGACACAACACTTTTGGTTTAAATTTGACAAAGGTGTCGGAACTTCCATCATTGGAATTCGAGCGCGAAAGCGCGAAACCATTAAATCATTTTTACGTTTATTTTGAGTGCAGAAAAGGTCTAATATTTGCTCAAAACTTTTCCCAATTACTCGATGATACAGAAAAAACAGGCAAAACTCTCCACAAACGGATGAATGAGTTGATTGTAAATCTAAACAATTTTCTTTCACAATTTTCCCTGGTGTAAGAATATGATGAAAATAAATATCTAAACCATACGAATCAAAGAATTCGACGTTGTTTTTTGACTGCATAAAATAGCAAACCCAATGGGAACCGCCAAATGCTTGCCCGTCTGTGTTTTGAATAATTGCCAACGGTGTTGATTTTCCTTTAATATCTTCATCAATTGTGTCAGCGGAAGTTACAACAAAATCAATAGTTTTGTGCCTCTTTTGAATTCCAAGAAGATTGTGCAATGCTTGCTCAAGTTCCCAAGTATTCATAATGAATTAATTATTAATAATAACGTTCCCTCGACTGTCAATTTCAATAATTGATTGAAATTGCTGAAAAACTACACAATTTATAGCCTGTGGGAGAGCTTTTTTAAATCGCAGATTAACTTTGACTTGCCCGTTCTTTATAAGGCTAAAGTTGTCACCGGCGGATGGAAGAAGGTCAAATACAATCAAGTTCTTGCCTGTAATAAAACACAAACATTATGAAACAAATACGCGACAATGTGTATTTTAGTTTACATTTTAATAATAATAATAATTGAGTTATATTACCGTTTAGCCAGTCCGATGGTGAAATTCCGTTTCCTATAAGTTGGTCCTCAGCAGCGCAATAAACAAAATTCTGACCCAAAATATATTGTTTGGCGTCAAAATCAAAATTGATTTGCCTGTAGAGACTGGAGTTTTGATTCACTTCAAGTGAAATTTGAGACAAGTCAAAATGATGAAAATTTGAACAGCTTTTATCTAGTTTCCTAATAAATGCAGTGCTATCAACAAGTCCAATAACTAGCATTTGCGGCAAAGGTCCTGAAAGTACTGAGTCGTTTGAGCTTGAAAGCGCACCTCGTGGTATGGTCCAACTATTCATTTCCATACGACGAATGGGGTACTTGCATGTCTGATTTGCCGTTAAAAGCTTATGATGGTATTGCATTACATCAGGGTGGACGGTGTGCTTCTTTAGGTACAAGACAGCCTCGTTTATAATAACTTTATAAGGGCAGTTGGGAGTGCCGGGGTCTGTTGCACAGTCGAGGGAAAACTCTGTTACGCTACGGCGCAGAACAATTTTTAAGTCAGTATTAGGAATTAAATACTTTGTTTGATTAAAAATTTCTGAGTCAATTTTCCCCAACATTTCAAATGACGCGCTTTCCCTTCCAATTGCAAAACGGCTTTTGAATCCTGCATTGTTTGCTTCTACAAATGTGTCTTGAGCTGCGTCAGGGTAGTACATTACAGATTTCATGCCTGATTCTTTAAGACTGGGAGGCTGAGTCAATATTTGATGAATAATTGATCGTATACCATAGAAATTATTAGAGTCTGATACAACAACATTGTTTATTGATACTTCAACGTTGGAAAACAATGCGTAAAAAAACATAAACGTTGCTGAAACAAGATCAGTAGATGCAAGATCAGCGTTGTTTTGTTTAACAATTTTTGTGTTTAGATATAATCGAGACTCATGTGGATCCATATAAGCTTTAGGATCAGCTGGACAGTGAAGTACGATAGGGTTAAAAGTGTCTTTAACAGGAACTGATGGATAAATTGCGTCAATTTCTGAAGATTCGACGCTTATATCCGTGTCTGAAATTTCCATTAGGTTTAAATTTGATCGCATAGCTCTTTTGCTGTCCTGAAAAACAGCACCGACACCACCAAAAGTTGTCTCCATTTTGGATATATTACTTGCGACGTAATTTAGATTTATTCTTGCACTTGCTTTTCACACACTTTCGATTAGATGTTAATCGTTGGCCTTTGGTTTTAGTACTGATTACAGCTCGAGAAGATTTACTAGCTTTACGCTTTTGCCTATTTGTGCTTTGCAAAGATTCGTGACGTTTATTTCTATTTTTATTTTTTGACATTTTAGAACCACTTCCGCTGAATGGAATAAGGTAGGACTTGCCATGAACTGCAAGACCGGATCCGCGTTGATTGGTCTTCATTGGTTCTAAAGTGCAATCAAATTGATCCTTGCAAACAATTTTTCGCATTATTCGCAATACTGAAAATGTAATACGACTGTGGTTGGTCTATTTTGAAAGTCAAGTACTTGTCCAAACTCGTTTAAGAGCAAAATTCAGAGTCGCGATATATTTTCCTGCTCGACTGGAATGTACTGAATGGGAGAAAATACTAAATGTCTCTCTGATTTATTATCACCTAACAAATTGACCGTTCGAAGCAGCGGGTACATTTTGTAAGCAAAGTTCTGATTGGTCACAACATCACAAAGCACTAACATCCGGTTGGAATCTTCTAGAATATCAAAGAGTGCACTAGCTTGTGCAACAGGTGGCGCGCTATGATTTAATTGTATTAATTCTTGCCCGTGAATAAATTTATAATTCTGATCAAGACCTAGAAATGCATTTACACTTGCAGGAAGTTGAATTTTAACATTTGCGGGTTGAATATTTTCAATGTTGTTGCCATGCAGCGAAAAACGGGCGTCTAGTTCATTCAAAACCAAAGCATAATTTATTTCATTTATAATTTCAGCTACAGTTTTTTCTTCAGGCTCGTCCATTTGAAATTTATAACTTGTTGTTCGAATAAATGATAAAGACAAAACTTGCCCCGTGTTCATTTGAGTAAATAAATGCTCGCTTGCAGCGTAGTCTGCCAAATACGATCCAGGAACAAACGTTTTACTGTCAAATCCTAACGTTCTAGCCAAATTGTCTGATAATGTTACAGATAAACCGTCGTCCGGGCTGACGTTTAATGTCGTTAACCCCAAGTGATTAATCGTTAATCGCAGCTTAACAGACGAAGCAGATAAGCTTGAGTTTATGTTAGCAATAAATGATGTAATGTTTTTTTCTCTTGCTTTCACAATCTCAATATTCTGAGTTTCATGCATTATAACATGAATTACGTTATCTTGATTTGTATACGATACAAGTTTGAGGCTCATTTCAGTTTCTAATGGAATGGCGTCCCAAACAGTTTGATCTACGTTTTTCTTAGATTCCCAATATCCTGACGGGAACCAATGATGAGCAAATCCAAGTGTGGTTGCTAGAGTTTTAGACATTATGACAGCTTCATTATCGTTAATTTCATTAACTTGAACAGCAAACGTTTCCCCCTCTCTATTCGCTGTGAACGAACGAAAAACCACGCATGGAAATGCGGCAGACTCAATCTGTTTATCAAGCTCATTAAAATATGTTCGCATTTCGGGCACAGATTTTTTTAGTGTTAACTTTTTTTCTGCTGGTGGGGTTGTACGTTCAAATAAGGGTGATGGAACCTGTGTAAATTCTTCAGCTGTAGGGGCGGGAGGTGGATTGATTTTCGCGGGCCCTTTTGATTCAATCTTGACAGGCGCATCAAAGTAAATTTCAGCTAAGCCACATTCAAATCTTCCTCGCGGTAAAATTAAATTCTTGGTGAGACACGTCACAAAATTTGTTGGCGTATTATTTAACAAATTATTGTCAGCGTCACTTTTGACTGTCAAATAGAAACTCTGTTTCTCGAACAAACTGTCTCGACGACTAAAATGGTGTTGCTTTAGCATTTTAATTAATTAATTTTAAGTAATTCTTGTGCATAAAACCCCCCTGTAATTTCTTCGTTATTTAAATCCCGAATTAAATATGTTATTGGTGATGTAGGTTGAACTTTATAAATCTTAAAAACTTCCTTTGAATAATTAGTGGAGCTTCCTTTTTCAAATAGTGTTTTAGCTCTACTTATTCGCACTAAATCGTTCACTTTAAATTTTGCAACGTCTAAACTAGGGCCGTTCAACAAGTTCCTATACAATCTCGTGAATATGTCACTTTCGTTTTCTTTTGTCACTTGGTTTGGTGGAATACCTATACTTCGATGAATTGAATTATTATACGCTTTTGTAAAGTCTTGAAGTTTGTCAATAAATCGCAAGTGTCCGGTGTGTGTAAGATATCTATCAATTTTTGCAAATAAAGTTCGAATTGTTCGTTCGACTATAGCTGATTTAAAATGTGAGTAAATATGATATAGCTTAATATTTTTTTGTTTAAGGTGAGATTGTACTTTGGAACTTTTAAACGACAATTCTAGATCGCTAAATAGATAGTGTGGGGTAGCTTTTGCTTCCTTAAAAATTGATTTAATTGCAACCAATACATTTTCAGCGGATTTTGTTTTTAACGGCCTGGTGTACAGTTGACGACTAAACTGATCCACAACAAATAGGATAAAGTTATAGTTTGAATTGTGCTGTGATAACTTATTGAGCTGTTTTAAATCTAACCCAAAAATTTCGTTTTTAAATAACGATATAATTTGTCGTCTCTTAAATTTTCGTTTAATGTCTTTATGAAGCAAATACCCATCTAATTTTAAAAGCTCCTTTTCTACAGCACTTTTATCAGTCAGCCCTCTATTTAATACATACCCCGAAAGACCTGAATATGCCCCTGCAAGCCTTTGATTCATGTAATCTTTACTTATTTTTCCCATTTTTATATACTTGCTCACAAATTAAATAAATTTTTATTTAGTATGAACTTTCAGCTCAATGTTATTGTCAATAGAGAATAATTCAAAATGACTTTATTATTAAATAACGCCAATGTTTATATCACATTACATTTCTAATTTCAAAAAGATATAGAATAAGATACAATGATGACTCTGTACATAGACGGAGGTCACGCGTGAGCGAACACTCTCATAAACAACTTTGCGTCCTAATGCATCCACATGCTCAGCCGCCAGCCATGTCTGACGCTCCTTTACGCTCGCGTCCACCCACCCATGACCACCAACGAGACTCTTTCTGTCTTATTATTATTATCATCATCATCATCATTAATTTTGTTTTTCATTTCAATCTCCTCGGCCGTTTTTCATCGCATCACTCCCCACTGCCACCTAACAAACAAACATGCATTTTACTCGAAATTCAAGAGCTATATACTGTTGCACTACATACCCCATAGGAGCATTTTGGCTTTACTTGCATATATTTTTCCATCATTTTTTCTTGATTTTTCCCATATATCTATATAGATCCGTGCATACAGTTGCCCCCGCATATACTATACATTTACACGCCTCCCACTCCCCCCACCCACGCCCCCCTCCCCACTATCCACACGTGTCCCGGTGCGTCCCATTGGGTCCCATCGGGTCCCGTTCGCCCCCCCCCATGGTCGCTCTTGTCCGTCTCTTATGGCCGCCCCCAGCGGATCGCCCCAGCATCGATTGGCCTTGAATTTTTTTGGAAATGCATCTTTCTCATGGTAAAGAATGACCTCGACGTTTTTTATAAGTTAGATTTAACATTGTCTGAACTGATACATTTTGACTACTACTTAAGTCCAATAGGGGTCACCCATGTACTATTTCACCCAATCAGACTATAGCTACAGTATTGTATTGCATTGTTTAATACAATACAATACAATACAATAGCTACAGTACGGGTATTTACTAGTTATTACTATTTATCATTGGTCAAAGCCCATTGAGACCATTTATGAAAATTACCGAATCACCATCACACATCCTAGTTTGCTCGTAATTACGCGCGACTAATCACAACTCTTCACAAAATGGACAAAATACGAGAGATGTTTTAGCTGTTGCTAATATTGATAATTACTAGATACGGGGATGAAAATTACCTTACATGTGTTCCAAGTCCCAAATAATAGAATGCTTACCGTCATTTCGGAAACGGTAATTTAAATTTAATTTAAATAAACGGCGCTCAACTCAAAAATTTGTTTCATTCATTTATAATCAGTTACATGAAGAAAAAATTAAAGAGCTGGATTTCAAATGTAAAGAATAAAATATTTAACCTACTAAAACTTTTAAATTGGTGACATATTGCTAATGTTTTAATTTGATTTTTTTATTTTTGTCTGGGTTTAAAATTTTTTACAGTATATTAGGCAAAAATACTTATTTTGTGGGTAAACAGTATATAGGTTGTGCTGATGGAATTCTAAGTTTTCAATTATCTGACTATACACATAAAAATTGTTGTAATAAAAAAAAGGTATGTTTATATAACTGTCACGTGATGGTCGCAGTAACAAATTTTATTTTAAGTCCAAATTTTTAAAAGATTGCTTGTTTGAATTATTTACAAATAAAAGTATGATGTGATATTTTCAAAGAGATTCACTTTTAGTGGCTTTGGTATATAATTATATTATATTTTGTAAGCAGGAAATTATTTTACAGAAAAGCATTTCACGTATCAATCATATATGAATATGATAGGGTTTGTCTTCACAAGAAAGAGCTTGTAACTTGTATTTATCCGTTTAATTTTTTAAAATTCACCAATTTCATTTTCTGCAGAACCTCAAATTTTAAATATCAAGCGGCAACTCAGTTTAATTGTCTATTTATAGCTAATTGAAATTCAAACAGCATTTATTAGTACTGAAATATAATAATTATAAATAAATAATTCGACAAAATATAATGGCCTTCGAAGTATTATAAAAAAAAATGACATTTTATAAAAAACATTTCGAAAACGACATTATTTTTTATTTCTAATTTCGAAGCAATTTAAAATTTTTAAATTTTTAGAGCTTGAAGTCCCAGTTTTTTCAGAAAACTACCAATACTGCCCTATTTCTGAGGGATTTTATTGAAAAAATGAATAATTTTGAATTTTGAAAAATAAATCACCCATTATCTATTTAATATACGCGCCAACTTTTTAAACTGTACTAAATCATTTACTTGCACTCTGGAAGTTTAGTGTTACAAAATCAAAATAAGAAACGGCGTCGCATTACCGCAAATCTTTAAACTATTAATTTTAATATCTAATATATATCTATAGTAATTTTAGTATAATTATAGTACTATCAAATTAAAATAAAAGTATTGTGAATCAAGCGAAATATTTATAAGTAAAAATTTGTTTTGATTATTTTTAATTTAAAAAAAATGTTGTCTCATTTTAAAAAAAAAAACCTAATCTTAGAATTGTATGAGTAAATTACCTCGAATTCACCGGACCATAATTATAATTATCGGTAGATGAATACTTATATAATTCATCTGACTTGAACGTCTTTTGAAACTAAAATATTAAATTATGCAAACTTTAAATACAAATTTTTTATGTACAAAAAAGTGCTGAAAGAGGTTTGGTCGCGTTTTTAATCGACAGTTAATAATACATGGTTTAAAAATTATTTGATACAGTTCCAACATAGTATTTATATACTTAAAATTGTTTTTAATATTACCTCATGAAATATACCGAATTCTACTGCATTTGATGAAGCCATATTTTCGAATTTTATTTACTCGTATTTTAAAACTTTTAAAAATCAGGACATTTATGTGGAATAAATAGGATGTAAAATATGAAGAGATGACGTGCACTGTTTAATGCAAAACAAACACTGGCAATTCATTTGAAGTCTAACAAGGGAATGACGCGACATGACCGACCCAGAATTTGGAAAGACCTATTTCAAACAATCATGCTACTTTTAAATAGAATAGATCCAAAGTAACTCGAGTGCATTTTGCGTCGTTCGCCTAGAACAGCGCGGCAAAGTTTAAAAACATTCAAATTTTAAAACTTTGCCGCGCTGTTCCAGGCGAACGACTCAAAATGCACTCGAGTTACTTTGGATCTATACTATTTAAAAGTAGCATGATTTTTTAAAATAGGTCTTTCCAAATTCTGGGTTGGTCATATCGCGTCATTCCCTTGTAAGTGGGAAAAAGGTTTGTTTTGTTGCGCTACGAATAGGAAATGCTGCTCGTAGTATCTGGTAAATGTTAAAATTTTTGTGCTAGATAATTCGAGTGGCACTATAAAATTACTCAAAACATACTTTGTGATGTTGTTTAGCTTCTATGTCGTTTAAAATTAGTAACAGGATTTACTGTCACTTCTGTAGTTGGTTTTATTCTCGTTTTTTCAGGAAAGCTATTATCAATGCGGCTACAAAAGCAGACAATGACAGCAGTTACTTGAGGGTTAAGGTGTCGTTCAGAAATGGCGTAATACATATTGAGGGTAGGTCACTTCAAAAACTCATGTTAAATTTTGCTATTTGCGCAATGCTTAAGAGGGTCAAAAGGCAGGAAATACGTAATACGAGGGTAGAAATGATTTTTCTCGTGAATGTTTTGATTTTATTGTGTTTGAAAGAGATCCAGTATCATAAAGGTGTTGGAATGCCGCTCATGTTACTGCTAGAGGCATTATGAGAACAATTGTATTTAATTTATTACAAACTGTGTCTTTATGAAAGTTTGTTTGTTAACTTTTTATGAATTATGGGTGAGGAAGAATGAGAAACAATTGCATTCAAACTATTTCATCTGAAAATGTGATAAAATTAGTTATTGTCATACCTACGAGTTGCTCAAAATTGAAAATTAAATCAGACCATCCATATAGTGTGGGTATTTTTTTTTCAAAGTTCAAATCCCATGGTAACATTTATGAAACTTACTGAATTCCCAGCACAAAGTTTAACTTGCCTGTAATCAAACAAGACAAATCAAAACACTTCACAAAATACGATAGATATTCCAGCAGTGCGTAAAACTAATATTAGCTGGGGTCAGTATACCCTTGAACGTGGTGAACAATTATTCTTAAATAACATCAATAAACAAGCAATGTGACAAGCACTGCCTGCCTACCGACGTAATATAATTACCTTCCTACTTCTTTGTCTCAACCTATTGTTAAGGCAGTTTTAATATGCTGATATATGATTTAGCGTTAAACTGATTTCAACAGCTGTTGTGGTTGTTATCATGTACAACTTCATTGCTACGCTTCTACAGATACATTATTATATTAAGCCCAACGAAAGTTGCTGTTAGAAGGTATTCGCATAGGTACTTTCATTAGAAACGGCGTCTTCGCATCTTTTCTTTTTCGTATTGCTAATAATAAGCAAATTTTTACACTCAAATTAGTTATACAGTATTTTCAGGTAGGTGAGTAATATTTTTACTATGTTTAAATATCGCAAGTGAAGACTCAAAATGACCCATTTCAAGTATTAGCTAAAATGGAACTTTACTGTCTACAAATTGTTTTGTTAAACCTGAATTATTTATTATAGGATGATTTTTAAAACATATGTCAAGGCAAATATTTTGCACTTTTCTAGAACATATAATTAGAACATTTTGTTTGTTTTCAGAAAGATTTAATCAATACAATTTGAACTTCTAATAAAAAACATAAAATTAGAACATTTTGAACTTATAAAAAGGTATGAAGATAAAAGCACATTTTGAACTTTCAAACAAAAGATTAAAAAATTTTGCATTTTTCCATAAGATGTAAAAAATACAATTTGGTTTCCTAAAAAATATGTAAAAAGAATTTTTTTGTACTCTTTAAAAACATGTAAACCGAATATTTGTCAAATTTTTAAAACATTTCAATAGAATATAATGCACTTTCAAAAATTTGCAATCACCCTTTTAGGCATTTGTACATTTTATCTCGTGCATGTGTTTTTTTGCATTAACAAGTTTTAAGTGATGATTTTAGCTTGAACTAAATAAAAAGGACCGTTTTAATTCTTCACTGGTCGCTGACACACTGACAATATTCGAATACATCATCGCTTTAATTTACGAATCACACTTACCCGAAGCTTTGTCAAATTCCATAAACGTGTTTAAAAAATGCGGGAGTACCTCTTTTCTCAAAATAATTTGAATATGATTGCACACCGGAACAAAGTAGAAAAGTACGTTGAGTGTCATGTACACTTTTTGAAAGTCTGTTCCGTCTTTTGAAGTTCGTACTTGGAAACAGCGGACAAAGACAAAGATAAAATAGGCGAAGCTTATGAAAATATTTAAGTACCAAATCACAATCTGTCTCCTACCAATCACACTATTTTTGATTGGTTCTCACAAGAACTATAATGATATGGATTGGCGAAAAAAACCTCTTCATGTTTAAAGCCTTTCTTAATGCATGAAAATATACGGGAAGATAAAAGGAATGTTTTTGTATTATACACACTCATCGTTATGTACTAATAACTTTGATGATAAGTAGCGAATTTGTGCGCTAGTTTGGTTTTAATTATTTTATCAGTTTTAAAAACCATTTTAAAAGAAAATGGTGTCAGTAATACTGTTTAATGCATGCGAATTTCTTATGTTATGGCCGCTTAAGAATCTTTATCTTTTGGGACTTGTTTGCCCAATGCTTTTGCCAAGGTGTGAAATTAACGAATGAACGAATAAATCTACGCAAAAGGCAACTTTAAACTTTATAAAGGTTTTAAGGTTGTGCACGAGTTTGATATTTAATCAAGAGGAATTGATTAGGAATCGTCAATAAACGATGCCATTGGTATTATCAGGCGGTCTAATTGGATACTATTGCCGTGGGCAATAGTAAAGATAGCCATTTACGCAATGTTTAAGCTGGTACTCGTGACATGGGGGAGATAGATCCTAGAAATGAGTATAATTTGATGGCATCATTTATGGATGATCCCTTATTTAAAATAATTATTTTATTAATCAAGGGAGTGCATAATCTTCGTGCATAATATATATATATTAACTCTTTATTAGTATACTGACAATGTATTTGATTATTCCACGTGTGGAAATAATAATCGATGCATTACAAATAATGATTACTAATAACATTCCGAATTAGAGCAACATAATTATTATAGAATTTAACGATCAATTGTGAAAATTTTGCTTTGTTTTGTCGCTGAATAAAGTCTACATATCCTAACAGAAAAAAAAATTATTACAGAAAATAAATAGTCTTATCTTTCATAATTTAACTCAATAGAATATTATTAAATTGAAAATAGTCTTTTTTATCTACCCAACAATCGTACTGTGTACTATATAATTACTGAAACATCATTTATATCTAACCAGAAATATACTAAGCATTTAAATAAATTTTATTTTTCGAAACTATAATATTATGTCTGCCAAGTTTAGTAGTTTGAAGTACTGTATATCATGTAATAGTAATAATGTGCGGGTGTGTAATACTGCGGGGGTCTTATACTATACTCACACGCTTATCAGGGTTCAAAAAATTTTGATTTTGAAAATTTTTCTAGAAAATTCTAGTATTCTTGTATTTGAGCCACAACTAAGTGTAGTGCTTCTGGAATTTGTTGCACTTTATGTATACAAATATTGATTCTAACAATTATCACTTTCAAACTTTTATTTAGAATTTTGTGTTCCTGTGAAATTTGATTTTATGGGATTATCCCGTTATTTAAAAACAATATATTCAATACAATATAATACGTCGAATTCACGTTCTAGAACCTCTGAGAGGGCCACAAATGTTCTTTTTTAGCCAAAATGCAATTCAGTGTAAGCAACGACAGTATGTAGCACTGTAGAATAGTAGCATGCACATTCAAATTAAAACTCTACGCCGCTTGAATATTTTCAATAGTTTCTTTAAATAAATCGGACCTAGATCATCCAGAATTTTTTTTATTCACTTGTGAAAAGATGAGAATATTCGTATTTGGTAACTACACCGTCAATATTTTTGCACAAGGAACAATGCATGGAACTCAAAAGCTAGTAAAATAAGGCTTTGTTGAATTCAAAAACTAGTTATTTGTGCGATATGTGCGTGTTATTGTTTTTGATTATTAAATGTTTTTTTTATATTTGCTTTTAGCCTCAGTATACATAAATGTCTTATTAAAATTTTTGATACGCACGATATATATTATTATATATAAACGTATATATATATAAAAAGCTCAGGATATAAGATTTGATGCTGTGCAATAATAATACGTATTAATCTCAGGACGTTTTTCTAAATGGAGATTCTGATCCTGATCTGACTTATATAATGTAGAAACACGATTTGCATTACAATATCTAACATGAGTTGTTACTATGTTACTAACACAATTTTATTTAAATTACGCATTTGTCGATATGCATACTGTAAACAGAAGCAGCAGTAGGATTTAATTGTACTCTTCAACGCATAGAAGGAAATAACAAGAGTAGTTTTAAATTGGAATGCAAACTATAGTAACAAGTTAGCAAGCTAAATCATTTTTGATATTTTAAAGTATACATTACCGTATATTCTATAAAAGTAAAGTTTTTTAAATCTAGTATTTAATTTTAAATGCTTCTACTATTAATAATTTAATGACAACCTTTATTTTAAATTTTAAACAATGCAAGTTTGAGATTTCAACTTTCTACTTACCGTGTTTCCTAAAATATTACACGGGGTATACTGATCAAATTCTGACCTCCCAGATCCGTGAATTTAAACAGGTCCGAGTAATATTACAGGCCTGTGTGAAATGTAATTTTAAGTTAACGTTATTTAAGGAATCAAGTTGATATGGTGCATATGCAAAAACATTGTGAACCTACAAATTATCAAATAAAAATTTATTGTAACACAGTACATCAATATTATGCTTGGCAAAAAGAATCCAATAAGAATTACCGCATTTCATCTGATAGTACGCCCCGCGTACTATTAAAACTCGAGGTTCTTGCCCCCGCGTACAATCAGGAGCCCCGCGCATTAATAGAGTGCGGGAAAGCTATGCTAAAGACCCGCGTACTATTCAATCTGAGACATCTACCCGCCGCGAACTATTAGAGACCCGCGTAGTATTTGAGGAAATACAGTACCTGCTATTTGCATAGTACAAGAAAAATGCTAAAATCTTCGGAAGATAATTCGAGTTGCACTATATAATTACTGAAAACAAAGTTGTGTTGGTGTTTAACTTCTACGCCGTTTAAAATTAGTAACATGATTTGGGCGTAATGTTTATGATGAGTTCTTGAGCAACGTTTGTAAGGTTATTAACAGTTCAGTTTTAAAAGGAAATAATTACAGCAGTTATTTGTTGTTTAAAGTACTGTGCAGAAATGGGGTATTCCTCACTGAGGGTAGGTAACTTTAAAAAAAGAAGGCACACCATGTTAAAGATAGCCATTCACTAAATTCTGGACATAGTCATAAGATTCATACGAACATTCAAAAATTTTTAGTTTGGGTGGCGTCATTTCGCGCCACTACCCTTAATAATACCTATATGACATAGATAAAATATGTTCATGATTATTTATTGCGCCCTGTATTATTGGGGCCGCAATGAAACTTAAAAAGGCAATAAATTTTAGTGGCTGAATTTAAATGTCAACATGATTTGACCTCATTCAAAATTGAGTTTAGGAATATATTTGTGCAAGTAAGAGATTTTGCCCTTTAAATTAATAAAATAACTACGGCACTCAATTATGCGCGGGACCCCTAAAAGGCCCCATGATATCAGTCCAAAGCATTTAACAAGCGTCTTATGTGGTCAAACATATGGTGTGTAATCCAGTAGTATACATGTTTTTTCTAACAAATATTTTTATACTTTGCATTTCATCCATATACTCACTTAGAAAGTTGAAAGGTTCAGCCGTGTTACCCGAAACTCCCGCCACGCTAAACTCAACACTGCAACTGCTACGTAGGGCTTTTAAGACATGCACTTAACGCTTCTAGTTCCAACATATTGCACACAGTTTCAACAAAACTTTCGCGGTGCTACAGGTTTACGTAAGTACTTTTATTTTGTTTTCGCCATGCGTACTGTGAATACAGTTTTGTTATGTAACTAGTCAGCAGATTACCACGTTTTTATGTTAATTATAATAAACGGCACTGATCTCATATATTGTTTTCATTATTTTTTAATCCGTTGAATGGGACTATAACAATTTTGAATATGTCTGCCTAGCATATTGTGACTTGTAACTGTTACATACATCAAAGAAATTTTTGTTGTAAGAATTGCCAATCCCTTCCGATTCCAATAAAAAAATTTAGGGTATTTTAAAATTTGAAAAAATAATGATAAATCTACTAAAACTTTTAAATTGGTGACATTTTGCTAATATTTTATTTTTTGTTTTTTTTCTCTAGTTTTTAAATAATTTATAGTATATTAGGCAAACATAATATTTGGCTGTATTTTAAATATATAGGTAGTTCCGAATTTCTGAAGTCTTAAAACTTTAATTTTTATTTTATCTGGCTTTACACCTAATCATTTTTGCACTAAAAACAGTCTATTCATAAAGCCGTCACGTAATGGGAGCAATAACAAATTTTATTTGATGCCCTCATTTTGGAAAGATTGCTTAATTGATTTTTAATAATTTACAAATAAAAGTAGAAAGGGATATTTTAAAAGAGATCCACCTTCAATTGCTTCAGTATATGATTATATCACACGCAGGAAATTATTTTACAGGAATACATATTACCTATCAATGCAAGAATAATAGAAAAGAGTTTGCCTTCATAAGACCATGTTTGTAAATTTTTATTGTTCGTTTTATGTTTGAAATTCGACCTTAAACTATCCGCTAAGCATCAAATTTTAAAAATCAAACGGCAACTCAATTAAAATTTTAAAATGCCTACTAAGTATACCTGATTGAATTTAAAACCGCATTTTATTAGAGCAGTAATCTTAAAATCACAAATATATAAGTATAAAATTGTGATGGGGTTATAAGTATTTAAAAAAATGACCTTTCATAGAAAATGTTCCAATAATGACAGTATTTTCTAATTTTAAAGGAATTTAATATTTTGAATTTTTCAGAGATTTAGGCACTGGTTTTTCTAGAAAGTACAAAACCTGTCCCATTTTTGAGGACTTGATTTGAAAAATTGAATAGTTTTGAATAAAAACATGCAAATACCCATTTCCTTTGAAGATAGTATGGTCACTCATACTTTTGATTACTAACTGACATTTAAAGCCAGAATTTACCTCATGGTTAACGTGCTTGTTAGTAGATTACTAAAATAACAAACGGCGTCCTCATTAAAAAAATATTTTTAAATTAATTCTTAACGACTGTAGTAAGTTTGTTAGTTTTCAACCTACTACTTGTAATAGAACGAAACAATGTCTAAGCTTGACCCAGATTTTGTAATTCCAAAAAAAACCAAAATGTGAAGGACGTATAGTAAAATAGACAGCATATGTAAACAGCACCAACAGCAGCAAAATTATAATAATTACATTCTCCGACAAATTAAAGTCGATTCACAATATTTCTACGCCGTTCCAAATTTGTGGCAAGGATTGTCACGCTTAAATGATACGATGTAATACACACATCCTGGTTGATGGATAAAATATGCAAACATTGAGTGAAGTGTAAAGTGCACTTTCATAATTTATCTGCATCATGTTAACAATAAAATTCACAAGATATTTTTTGATATTTCCGGTGTCCACGCCTCTAGTTTTAGAAACTCTTTCACACCATTTTTGCTACACTATCACCTAATTAAGTATTTATTTGTGCCGCTAAATCATTAACGAACTTACTTAAAGCAACGAGTGCACAGTATTAAAAGCTTAATCATTCAACTTGATTGTTTTCAGAAATACTACTTCTGTTTGAAATAAACAGAAATTAAATTAGCGGTACCAAAAATCGAATTTGCGGTAGTGGTTTTAGAATTGGCTATTAATTATATATTTCCGGAATTGGCGGTTGGACAAATTTATGAATTTCCGACTGAATCATTTTACGACTATTGGCGGTAGCATAAATCTTTTGTATTTTTGTATACTTTGTATTCTTCAACCAATGTTAATCATCAATTTGCTTTATTTTTCATAGTTTGCCTATATTTATGTTCATGTTTTTGCCCGTCCACAACTTTCCCCATTTTATTATCATTCAATTGCTTTGACTCTCGGTAACAACATGTCTACCTAAGATGCTAGCAATAATAGGACAGACTAAAAGAGAGTTGTAACTAACAATAAGTGGAAACATATTAAATACTTTAAATCTGTACAAGAAGCGGAAAAAAGTATCGCCGAAAATTGAAAAAGGAGTAATTTATAACAAAACAAAACTGGATAAAGTAAAAGTGATTACTACTGTGTAATATTGCTTTAAGCATAGACAATTTACAACCAACCTTTGGAATATAATAGAAAGAAGTTTTAATTGCAGTCGTATCCCGACGAATTTATATATGTACTTGGTCGAAACAATACCCAAAGAAAAATGACGGATGCCATAAATAATTGTTGTAATAGTTTTTATCGATCAAAATTAAATATAAATACAAAGCACAGTGTAATAATTGTAATATACAGTATATACATATAATTTAATTATAGCACTGCAAAATTACAAAACTTAGAAATATATACAGGTAAATAATTAAAAAAATGGTGTGTAAAATAGTAAATTGTTAATAAATTATAGTTTCTAAGCCTGCGCATTATTGTGGACACGCGTGGAGTTGATTAATTTAATTAACTATTTATTCAAATAAAGTTGAATTAATCTACAAATATATTTACACGTAATTTACACTAATAAGGGAGCCACCCTTAATTCTCAAGGTGTTGTATCATAATATTTAAAAAGTGATGTTGACTTTTTATGTAGCTTGTTTTGCTAGTTACTAATAAGTAGCGTAGTAAATTGAAGTTTTTCCTTTTTTTAGCATAATTAAACTTACTAACATCTGGAGTATAAATAAGAATATTGTAAGTAGCATAGGCTTATCACAGACAGAAATTCTTCCAATGTAGAATTTAAACAGTTTTGTAGCCCTCAACTCATACTGATAAAGTTTATCCTGAATTCCAAATATTGGCATCATAGAATTCATTTTCCATTTGACAAGGAGTTTTTCTGAACAATTATTGATTTCCCCCAAATTAATAAAGACCACAGACAGAATGAAGGTGGCTGCCATTGCAATAAAACCCAATGCTACAGCCAGAAAACATGTGAACTGTATCGCGCCGTAGAGTAAATGAATGAGAATAAAAATTGATAGAGCCTTTCCATAGCTAATAGCGACTTCAAATGTGGGTCTTGCGTGATGTATTAGGATATTCATGATACGGTACAGTCTTAGACAATCCCATTTATTTGCCAAGGAATTTATTAACGCTGACTCTGTTTTTCTGCAAAAACATATACACCCATTTAATAACAAATGAATATTACAACGAACGCTTCTGGATAAAATTTAATTTAATAATTGGCTCACCCCATTTTAGATATTAAGACAAAAGCTGCCAGAAGGCATGGGAAGGCAGACGTAAGTATCAGTAGAAGTGTAGCTGTGAAGTTGTACATTACAACGACCACAACAGCCGCTAATACTAGTCTAACCTGCCTAACGCTAAAGTTGAGAACACTGGATTTAGTGAAGGTTTGGGTTGACAGAAATAGCGATGAAATAAATTCAGGGGAACTTGGCATGTAAACTGATAGTGCCACAACAAGTGCCATCAATATATTAAGCCCAGCGAAATTTACTATTAGAAGATATCCACATAGCTTCATTAGCAACGGTGTCTTAGCGTCTTTCCTTTTTCGTGTTACTGATAATAGAGACAAAATAATTTAGTTTAACAGTTTTTCCATGCAAATGACTACATATTTTTACGATGTTTAAATTTTGCAAGTGAAGACTCTAAATATTACCCATTTCAAGTATTAACTAAAATTAAAATTCACTATCTACAAATTTAGAAAAAAATCATTACTTATTATAAGCAATAAGCTGATACTAAAAACATGTCACAAAATTACTTTTGACTTTTCCAAAATTAAAAAAAAAATGTTTTGCACTTTTTAAAAACATAATATTAGAATTTTTACACTTTCAAAGATATGTAAATAGTAAAATTTGCACTTCTAAAAAACATGTAAAAATAACGTTTTGTAGTTTTTAAAACCATGTACATTTCAATACAATGTTTGGCACTTTTCAAAATCATAAAATTAGAACATTTTGCACTTTTCAAAAACGTGGTATTAGAGCATATTGCACTTTTCAAGAACTTGTAAACAGAATAATTTGTACTTTTAAAAACATGCAATATAAACATGTTGAAAAAATGCGGGAGTTGCTCTTTTCTTGAAATAATTTGAATATGATTGCATACAGGGCCAAAGTAGAAGAGCACGTTGAGTGTCATGTACACTTTTTGAAAGTCTGTTCCGTCCTTTGAGGTTCGTACTTGGAAACAGCGGACGAAGACAAAGAAAAAATAGGCGAAGCTTATGAAAATATTAAAGTACCAAATCAAAGCCCATCTTCTACCCGTCACGATATGTGAACGGTTCTCACTAGAATTTTAATTATAAGAATGGGCGGAAAAGAACTCTCCATGTTTAAAACTTTTCTCTATGCATGAAAAAATACGGGAAGATAATAGGAGTGTCTTTGCATTATTCACACTCATCGTAATATACTAAAAATGTTGAGAAGGATAAACTAGTTTGCATGTCCTTTGCCGAATGCTTTAGAATAGATCTGGAATGGATGACTGATGTAGTATAATAGGCCACTGCTACACTTTTATAACGCCGGTAATTTTGTACACAGTTTGGCTACTTTTAGTTTAACCAAGAGGAATTGATTAGCGATAAATCCATATTCCATAAATAATGTTATCGGTAAGGTTTCTTATTATTATGAGTTGAAACTCAATATGGGTCATTTTGCGTCGTGACTTGTGATATTTTTCTCGCTCAAACGTGTGAATAATAAATTTTTAGACAGAATTCAGTTGGATAGGGATTAAACCCTGAAACCAACCTTTCCTTTCTGGAAAGTTTTTAAATACACATTAAACATATAAATAAAACTCACAGAACCCTAAGGTACAAAGGCTCACAAAACTCAAACCAACTACTTCCCAATCTATAATTATCTTATCAGTTGATAATCAGGGATCGCCCATAAAAGATGTTTTGGAAATATTTCCACATTTGAAACCTTATGACCATCTTGTCATCATAGCTCAAGCTTGTTTAACATATGGGTTGTCATCGGCATCCAAAGTGACCCTTGAACCTGACAGATGGCGTCATTTGTGGACAACTCCTTAGTTATAATATTGACACTTTACATTTACGTTTTCCAGCCTGCGTCAGCAGTTCCAAATTTGATTTTTATCTATAACTTTCAGTTAATTGTCACTCACAATGAGTCAAAGGAATAGTTAGCTTAAGATAAAGGTACGTATGTACACATTTCGTATATTTACAAATGATTAAAATGAGTGAACATTAGGAATATTTAACATCTGAATAGAAGGACAGTGGCCTTACCACTTGTTTTTAGTTTTCTGATTTTTTTCGAAAAGAATTATTATAGTGTACGCTTCGTAGCAAATTAAAAAAGTACGCTCAAAAAAGTCTAATTTAGGCTGTTTGTAAGTCATTTTTTAAAAGGACTTTGTTAGGTAAAACTTATTCGCAGTGAAAAATAAATATTCTGTGACTTCACCTAAAATTAAACTTGTTTTGTTTTGTTTAAACTTACAGAAGACTTTTCTGTTTCAAACCTTAAAGAGTCATCAACTTTATCATCTCCAACGTCAAATAATTGCAGCTTGTCTTTTTTGGGATAAAAGCTAAAAACTTACTGTTGACCAATTAGTTTGGAAGTCACAACCCGTCCCACACCTGCACAGGCTAACATGACCAAGGCCATCAATCAAGGAAGAGTTTTCGCGTTCGGCATATCCTTTTTTGCCATCTCTATGATTATGTGCATAGGAGCAGCCGAAATCTTAATTATAAATGGTATGGATTTTAACACCTCAAAAATTACAATCGTTCACAATCAAGCACAGGATTATGTTATGCCTACAAAAGCTAATATTCAGTTGCCGCCTTCATTTAACTGGACCCTATTAAAGCAGAAACTTATTACAAAACCTGACCTGAAGAATCTTCCACCATATCACCCTTACAGAATGCAAGTTTAAAAGTTATGCGTAAATTTAAATAATGATAAAGTTATTTTGTAGACAATTCAATTTTGTACTTTTTAAAATCGGGATAATTGTCAAGATGTAGACACAAATGGATAATTTTTTCATGTAAACATAACTCATTGTTTTAAATTATTACTATTTTGTTATTCTGTTTGTGTGTTTGAGCACACGAATTCGAAGAATGAATAAAATTATGCTATTATGATTGGAAAAACCCTTTAAAATCTTAAAATATTAAATAAAAATCATTTATGAATAGAATTTGCTGGTTAGGAACCACATACCCATATTCGTATTGCAACCAATTAGCTTAATCACAAGTTAGAAATATGAAGCCGTTAAGTTAATTGGTTCTAATTTATTAAGTAATTGCAAATAAAAGTCTTAAATAGATCAACAGCAGCAATACATTTAAAAATTATTGTTTAAAAAAATATTATTGGAGTATTACTACATAATATTCATTAAGGACTTGAAAAAACAAGCTCCCATTAAAACCTTTATTTTAATTCAAAAACTTGTACTCTAAAAAAATCAGAAATGTAATCAACTTTTTCACCATTTTAAAGCAAATTTAATGTGCACCTGGATAATTATGAGTACAATTTTACTCTAACAACTCGGGTGCTAAAAAAACTTGGAATAATTGTGATGTTATCCATTTTACCTTTGGGTTAGCTTTACGCTGTTTACAAATTACTAGACTAAAATGCTGTTGATAATCAGTGTCAGCTGATTGTCAATTATCGGGTTCAAATGTAGGACTGAAGGTATACAACTGTTGAAATGTAGAATATGTTATGATGATTAGTAATTTATTAATGTCATAAAATCAATGCGCTTTAAGCATTACTGTGGAACTTAAAAGGGAACTCAATAATTAGTATAAAGTTTAATTTAATTAGATGCCATCACACTATGCAATACGCCAAAGCGCAAGATTAATGAATATCTCACGATCAGTCCTTGTTGCTAAAAACTTCATCGAAGTAACTCATACTCATACCTTTTTAAGTGCAAGGCAAGCGCATTAAAGCCACAACAAAAATATCGGAGTTTCACACATGAATCCACAGTACCACGTTTGTGGAGCGTTGAATTATATGTTGTTTACACTAATCTTACTCGCACATTTAAAAAATTACATAAACTAAACAACTAATTTTAAACCAATTTTTGCATTGATACTGAATCAGCACGAAGCTTTCCACTTACGTACATGTGCTTTGGTGTGTCACATTGCCTGCATTTCTACATAGAATCGCATGAAAATGAAACAAATTTCCTTTATCGTTTCCAGTTTCCACACAGGTCTTTAAGCTACAAAAAAGTTAGTTTATATAGTAAAGCATTTAAAAAAGTAATCATACTATTGTCGTTCACAGAGCTCTTTACTTAACGTTTTTCGCCATTAAAAATTAAAAGAATTATAATTTTTTTTTGTAAATATCGTTAATGACATAGGCATTAGTAATACACTATGAAGTTGAAGTTAAAATTATTGTATTTAAACATGTAGGCACATTAAGTAAAGATTGTAAAATTGTAAAAAATTGTAAAATTGAATGAACTGGACATGCTACATACTTACGACCTACACACACTCAGCCTACACGGAATTTGTAAGATTTGTGTAAAGGAAGAAATCCACCATTAAACCGTCAATAATATTTGGTTGTTACTTAAGATTATAATTTTTGTGTGCAAAAATCTCTTTACAAAGCTGTACTAATAAGGCTAATGATTACCACAGATACTATATGAACGTTATACGACTACGACGTGAAATTTTAGTAAGCACTGTTAATTCAAATTACGAGGGTGGCGAACTTGTTAACTGCTAAATCATTTAATTTATTCTTTACAATGGGTCAAATACATGCATGTCATATTTACACGCCACTTAGAATTTGTATCACTATACTCTTCAGTAGATGACGACGAGGTGAACCAAATGTGGCGACGTTGACGGATTATGGTGAAATATAGATTTGGTCAAATAATTTGCTTTTGGTTATTTTAAAATATAATATTTTGAATTCTAAAAGTTTGCATTAAACCTATAATAATGGTATACTTTAAAGTTGTAATGCTAGCAATTAAATTAAATTTCTTCAGCGACAGCCGACCGTTGAAATGTTTTTTTCTGTAACTCATTTCTTCTACAATCGAACTTCAAACAGTACATAATTTTCAAAAATTGCCTTATCATCAAAACTTTTCAAACTGTGTCGTTTCAAATTCTTAAGAAATACCGCTAAAATTAACCATTGTTTTTATTAGCATATTATTTAAAGGAAAACAATAAAATAAAAATAAAAGATGTAATTTATCGTGTTATTTAGCTTTGGAAAATCGGGTTTGTTGAACCTCGTGCGCATCATGGTTGAGTTTGCGACTGCTAAAACAAATTTGATTGGAACTGTTATGTTGGACTTTTGCCCACGTAATACGTGAAAGAGCATTTGCAATAAGTAAGTACTAGTTAATATACTGGCTGTAGAACTATTATGCTCATTAAATCTTTCATTCTCCCGCCGGTAGACTTTCTCTCCCAATAAACCTCATAATTTGTTAAAAGTGTGAGTCCGATTGACTTTGGCTTACTGTTAATTATGAGTTTCTATTAAGGTGATCACCCGGTCACCTTAATCCTGTCGAAGTATTTAGTTAAATAGTTAAGTCCAATAAATGTAGTCTTATAATAGCCAGTAAAATGTAATATTGGACAATTTCACCACGAAATAAGTCTGACGTCACACCCTTACTCTACCTTGATACGTGTCTAAGTTTTATCGATGAAAATGCTATATATGCAATGCGTGGCATAACCTAAATCCGTTAATTAAAAGCATCCGTATCCCCATATCAATATATGAATTAGTAATAATGCATACAATATTACAGTGTGTTTACACCAGGAAGCAGTAAATTCGTAAATTGAATGATCTGGACATTTTACATACATGTACAATAATCTTACATGGAAATTGAAAGATTTATTTTAAGACCGACATTAACCATCGTTCCGTAAATACTAGTCGGCTGTTGTGTGAAAAAATCTCTTTACACAGCTGTGACTACTCATGAATTAAGACATACAGTGACAGATACAATTTGAATGTTATGCAACGTGAAGTTGTATTAGGAACATTTAATTCAAATTACGAAGTGGGCAAACATGTTAACTGTTGAATGATGTTACGTTTTTATGCCATAAAATGAGTCAAATACATGTCAGGTTTATACGCCACTTAGAAATTATACGCTTGTACAAAGCAAAGTAAGTTAGCAGATCCAACGGATCCAGGACATACTAAAAATCGGGTTGTGACAAACAATATGTTTATAAGTATATTAATATAGAATGTTTTGAATACTAAAAGATTGCATTAATCCTTTGCTAATGTTATGCTTTAAATTTGATAATGCTTGCTTTTAAATTAAATTTCATCAGCGACAGCTGACAGTTCAAAATTTAGTTTCTTTAGTTAGTGCTAAAAGAGTTACTAACTAAGTTACTGCTTCTATTTAAATAAAAACGGTAAGATCCTACTAATGTTATGTAAATTTAACGGCGATAGTAAATTGTAATATTATAACAACGTGGCATCCACTTACTACTCCGTTGCAATGTTGATTTTATGAAGGTGTCAAAAGCCAAAGAGTATGCAGCAAATATATTTGGCGAAGGGTTATGTCTGACTATCTCCATTTCCAGCAAAACGCAAAATAATAAATGATCATTAGTAAATATTGGGATTGTTAAATTATTTTAAATTGCGTTGAACATTGATAAGTGATGTTCAGGCGGATAAGACTAATAGAAATTTAGCATGTTCGACGAAAAACTAAACTGACTCTGGGAGGAAAAAAAGAAGTAAAATGGTGATAGCAAGGCTTGACGCAGATAATATGCGTTTGAAAATTCCCACTAAGTATTGGACAATTTGTGGGTATTCTTAAAGAACAAGTTATTTTTATTGTTTCTTGGACTTAACGCTTTTTGAAACAAACCAGCATTCATAGAGAATGATTGAAAATAGTATAAGTGACCTACGACCTTTAATATTAATCATTCAGTGGAATAAGTCGACGAATGTTAAACTGCATTAAATGCAATGTTGCAAAATTTCCGCATATAACCATTTTCATGTATGTACAGTACGTTATTATAAATGCCGAAAAGCCATGTAAGTACATTTCATCAAATAATTCGATAAAATAAAAGTTTTAAAAACCTAGTATTTTAATTTTCAATGCTTTTATTATTAATAATTAAATAATTACTTTTACGCTAAAATTTTGAACAATGCATTTTTGAGATTTGAATTTTGTTTTCTGAGGCTAATATTTTTAAAACTATTGTACTATTAGTTTATTGAATTTATTTAAAACCTGAAATACGCTGCAAACATTGTGTACATTAGTGGAATTTATACATTCTGAATTGGCAACAGTTCATTAGTTTAACTAAAGCTGATAAATTAAAGTATGCGGTGTAAGTACATATTTCTTCTTAGTTGCAACTCCTTCAACACAAATATAAAATCTCACTATCTACAGTACACAATTATCAAATAATAAAAACAATTTAATGTGATTAATTCAATATTTTGTATATTTTTCAGACGTAAAGTGCCCGAAATGATGCAGTATTGTTTTTTGTTTTCCAATTTGACATTGCATACGCAATTAAGTGCTCCAACTATACTCTTCCCCCTCGGCTCTTCGCCTTACATATATTATTCACATGTGATCAAACATTCCGTCCCTCACCCGTTCTTTGCAAACAAGGTATATGGAAAACGCCTTTCGGACCAAAGCTAATGTGATGAGAAATACCAACATTAATACACACGCAAAATATAATTAACTAATAATAAGTAACTATTTACTAAATAGTACATAATTAAGCTTTTGTCGGTTCTTTGAACATCAATACTAGTGTATTCAAGCAGCACAACTAGCAATAACTGTAACTTCATTATCCCGTAATATAAAACTATACGCCGCTTATAGTATTATGCAACATATGATTGTACTGAGACCGAAAGGTTGCAAAGGTCTGATAGCATAACGTGTTGGTGCAATCCACACAAGTTTAAAATTTTAAAATCTAAAATGTGATAAATAATTTTAAACAAATTCGTTTACCTTTTTCGTAATTGCTTTTAACGTCAACTTTAAATAAATATTTACATTTTGTCTGCTTGTTTTATGCTGCATTCAAATGTCAGCAAATCTTTTCAATACAATTATATTAAATAACGTTTCTCAGGGATTGAAATTCAAAAACTAATATTCGTATTGGGAAAAAGTAGCCAACTCTCAAATTAGCATCATGCAGAATCTATACTAATTTTATTTCTAATTTATGTTTTGTTTAATTCCTTTCGCTGATTTACCGCTGTTAAAGAGTTTCGGGAAGCTATTTTGGTTTCTTTAAATTTTATTCTTATTTACTTTAATGTTTAATTAAATTATTTTGTTTTAGGAAAACGTAGTTCCTCCGTAGTTTGGTAGAATAGAATACAGATAGACTTTTGGGATCTAGTTAACTGTCTGTTGTTAGCTTTTTTATTTGTACTAGAATATTTTACTTGTAAGTAGTTCTAATTATAAGAAATATTTTAGATGTTGGAAAAGGTGGGCAAGATATAAAACAAAACTTTAGATGGTCAAAATCTTCCTGTCATCGAAACATTTCGAACAGTTGTCTCTAATTCTTAAGAAATGTCACTAAAATTTACACTGTTATTTCTTAAGAAAGCACTAAAAAAAGAACTAAAATAAAAATGTATGATGTATTTATACGTGTTAATGGTCTTCGCAAATCCAGTCATTTTCCTTTCTTGCCTAGCATAGTTTCAGTTGCCATTGCTAAAGAAAAATCTTCTTGATAATATCCTGGATTTGCCCCACATTATAAGTAAAACTGCATTTACGTTAACTTAAGATTTGTGTATCTGCGTACGTTGTTGTGGAGGCATCTGTTTAATATTTTTTGGCGGCAACAAGCTGATAAACTTCTATTCGACATTTGAAGACCATTTTTTTCAAAATACGTAAGCCCACATTTCACCTACTGGACTAAACGTGTTTTGATAACAAACTCCTAATTTTTAATTTAAACCAAATACCGTTTGTTAAAATAATAATTTAAGTACATCAGTTCAGCCAGAGACTGAATAATTTGAGTCCGTGATAAATAAAGTTGTATTTTACAAACATTGGAATCTTTCAAAACTCCAAATTACCTGTAGAATAGAGCAGTGTTCTTAAAATTGAACTGTAATTTTATGAAATATTACGATTAAATTTTGCCACCATGTTAGCTTCATTTTTTGTCTTTCAAATTGCATTGTGCCTTCATCCAAATCCTTAGGCCTTATTATGTAGGATTGCAATCATATGTTTTATTTTGACACCTACCTTTGTCTTTTATTGAGTAAAAGTTAGCTACTTTTTAATTAACAATAATGAATCAAAAAATGCTTAAGCTGTTTATTACTTTCAATACAGTATTACGCACTTAGTTTTCCGGGTCAACGCCGATTAGGAATTAAACAGCTGCTTTACTCAATTTGTAGAGAGATGGTTACCTTAAATGGGTGTAGTTTTTCCGCATTGGAACTTCATAATAAAATCTAGATTTAGATTTACTTCAGCAACATTTGGACAATGTGCAAACGTGTACTTACTATATATTCAAGATAGCAATGAGAGAAGAAAAATGATGATCATAAAAATATATATTGTATAGAATATAAAATATAATATTTTATGATGTAAAATGTAAATTGTGTGTTGGAACCAGAGACGGACGGATATATTCCCCAAAAGCCCTTCAGGCAAAGTTATCCCACTAATTAAGTAGATGGTCAAAAGGGAAAATAATACTCCACACTGTGGAGATGAGAATAGGGATTATAGCATGGTACGTGAGGATCTTCTATCCTCGCGGACCATGACCATAACCAGTTTCTACTTGGACTCCGGCGAAGATACAGGTACTCCTAACTCGACCGTGCTACGGCAGAATTGTTGCTACGAGCAAAATCCTAGGGGCCCACGTGGACCAGGAAATCCTACGAGGAAAAGTGTATTAATCGCTACGAGCGAGAATTTAGGTGATCAAACGCTGACCCTTTTTGTGACCCTACGAGGGATAAAATATTGACGCTACGAGCGAATAAAATAGGGAACACAAGGTGACCCAGAAAGACGTTCTACGAGAAGTCTAGAATATAATCCGTCCGGCTCAGAATCCAACCTACAAGGTAAAATATATAATTGTTTTAATAATTATTCGTACGGCAAAAATTAAGGGAAACACTCCCAGTTGTTTATTGAAGATTTGAGTTTCATATTTGATTTCAAAGTATCTTTTATTTTTGGGCTACGAGCCATTAAAAAAAGTAAAGTCATATCATTTTCAGTTTTGCACTATTGTGCCATTTAAAAGTAAAAGTATTTAAAATAAATACGAGGCATAATAAGACCTCTCAAACTATATTTAATTTATGTTGTGTTTCGTGTGATTGCATATTCCTCGTATGATATTCGCATGTTAATATTTTTAGGATAATAATTTATAAACTAATATTAAGTTTCATATATTATATTTTGGGAAAGCGCATCATAACCCTCCCCACCCATATAGCATTGTAAGCAGTCAGGCTCATACTCTTTGCTAATTAAACCCTCCATACAGTCGTGCATACTACATAGTATCTCGCAGGGCCGGTCCAGAAGTCGTGTAGTTTCCCCGAATTCACACTGACTCCGTCGCCGTTTCCTAACTCGGATTTAGAAGGCCGCATAAAATCCTTGTTAGCAATATTCTGCTTGTAATAACTTTATACAACGGACGCTCTACATGGAGATTATGTAAGTTAAAAAATGTGCAGAAACAGTCAATTAACCAAAGCCTAGAGGATGCTGGATGGCAATACCAAATAATAATTAAGTGCTAATTAAAAACGCATACAAAACAAATTGCGCTGCATTTTGACAACCGCAAAATTGACAGGAAGCTCCATGTGGATTAATGTGACTGAAAAATGTTCCTATAGTTTACGCTTAGCAAACCAATAAACACAAACACATTGTAATAAACTAAAACAAACATTTACTTTTATTCTCGTCGTTTCAGTTTCCTGTTCGTGGAGTATTGCGTATGACAAGCAAGCAGATAGAAAGTATTACAAAGTCACCTTGCAATTAGAGGTTCTTATTTCTTTTAATCTCTGGTATATGTAGTCTATATCATTCCGATTTGTAGCATAATTTACATTTAGGCTCCAGGTAAAACTTTATTGCATTTAAAGCAATTAAAAACCCATTCTTTAAACTCATTGCTATGTTAATAGTACTGTTTCCATTTTCTGATAATTTCTTGACACGACTCCAAATACATGATAACTGAATTTTAAAGATAGCTGACAAGTACGTTGAAAATGGGTTGCGGAAATAACTTGGCCTTTGCTGGAGCTGTGCTGTTTGTACTTGCAAGTGTGGCCACTGTGGAAGCTGAGTCGTTCACCGTCTGGAAGGATGTGAACTTTAGAGGAGAAACGAATACGTTTGTTGTGAACGAACTGGACTGCAACACTTTTCGGCCAGAGTGGAGTGACGTCATTTCTTCAATTGAAACGAGAGATCGCTGTGTAAAGCTGTTTGTAGATCCCGGTTGCAGAGGGGCCTCCATCGAAATCCAGCCTAATCAACCAGGCGGCTGCATTCACGGTGACTTGCGAACCTGCAAAATTAGCGAGACCATGAACTGGAATGACGTAGCTTCCGCAGGTAGCAACTGCGGAAATTAAATTTCATATGCTCACGCAATACTAACTACGATAAATTAAGTTGTAAAAAGTTTATTCTGTAAAATTTTGTTATATGGAATTATTCCGTTGTGCCAAAACACACTACAATATGATATGTCAAAATCATATTTAAGAGATTTGAGAAGGCCACAAAAGGTTCTTGTTTAGCTAAAATGCAATTCAGTGTAAGTAACAGTAGTATGTATGTAGCACTGTAGAATGCACATTCCAAATTGAAACTCTACGCCGCTTGAATACTTTCAATAGTTTCTTTTATTGTAATAATCTAAGATACATAGGACTTGTTTATTCACTGTTCAAGAGATAATAACATCCGTGTTTGGTAACTACACCGTGAATATTTTTGCACACAAAACATTCCAGAAAACTCTAAAGCAAGTAAAATTAGGCTTTCTTGAATTCAAAAACTAGTATTTTGTGAGCTATGTGCGTGTTAATATGTAATTAGTTTTCGATTATTAAATAGTATTTTTTTATAAATTTGCTTTTAGCCTTAGTATAAACAAATGCCTTATTTAAATTTTTGATACGCACGATATATGCGTAAATATATTTATACCTACCTGAAATACAACAATTCTCATGATATAAGAAAATTTGATGCGGTAAAATACCAATACGTATTAGGCTCAAAACGTTTTTGTCATTGGAGTTTCTGATCCTGATCTCACTCACAAAATGTAGAATCACGACTTAAATTACATTATCCAAGATGATTTGTTACTATACTATGTTACTGACAGTTTTATTTGAGTAACGCATTTTACGATATGAACAACGTAAACAGCAGCAGTAGACGGATTTAATTGTGCTCGTCAATCGCATAGAAGAAAATTACTAAAGCAGTTTTTAATGGTGATGCAAATTATAGTAAGCAGTTAGCATGTAAATCATTTTTGATATATTAAAATATATATTACCTTTTTTTTTAAATTTTCTATCTATGAAAACGTTTAAATTCATAAATTATAAATGCCAAAAAACAATATTAGTACATCTTAATAAATTCTTTGGTGAAAATAAAGTTTTACAAATCTAGTATTTTATTGAGAATGCTTCTATTATTAATAAATAAATGACTACCTTTATTTTTAATTTTAAACAATGCAAGTTTGAGATTTCAACTTTCTACCCTCTGTATTTCCTTTAATAGTAAACGAGGTGTACTATTAAAATTCCGACCTCCGAGACACGTGTATTAAAACAGTTCCGTGTATTATTACAGGCTCTTGTACTAAATGTAATATCAAGTTAACGTTATGAAAGGAATCAAGTTAATATGGTGCATATGTAAAAAAAATGTGAACCTATTAATTACCAGATGAAAGTTTATTCAAACACAGTTAATCAATATTGGGGTTGAAAAAATGAATCCAATAAGAATTACCTGCTATTTGCAAGACAAATGCTGAAATCTTCGGAAGATAATTCGAGTTGCACTATATAAATACTCAAAACAGACCGTTGTGTTAGTGTTTAACTTCTACGCCGTTTAAAATCAGTACACATGATTTATTTGTCTTATGATTGAAGATATTAAGTTGAGCAACTATTGTAAGATTATTAACAGTGCGGTTTTAAAAGGAGATAATTACAGCAGTTATTTGTTGTTTAAGGTACCTTGCAGAAATGGGGTATTCCCCATTGAGAGTAGGTAACTTTAAAAAAAGAAGGCACACCATGTTAAAGATAGCCATTTACTCAATTCTTGATCGAGTATTATGGCACGTGCAAAAATTCAAAGATTTTTAGTTTGGGTGGCGTCATTTTGTGCCACAGTACTAAATAATACCTATATGACATAGATAAAATATGTTCATGATTATTTATTGCGCCCTGTCTTATTAGGGCCGCAATGAAACTTAAAAAGGCAAAACATTTTAGTGGCTGAATTTAAATGTCAACATGATTTGACCTTAATCGAAGTTGAGTTAAGGAATATATTTGTGCATGTAAGAGATTTTGCCCTGTAAATTAATAAAATACCTAGGGCACTCATTTATGCGCGGGACTCCGAATAGGCTCCATGATATCAGTCCAAAGCATTTAACAAGCGTCTTATGTGGTCAAACATATGGTATGTAGTCCAGTAGTATACATGTTTTTTCTCACAAATATTTTTATACTTTGCATTTCATCCATATACTCACTCAGAATGTTAAGAGGTTCAGGCTTATTACACGAAAATCCCGTCACGCTAAACCTACAACTGCAACTGCTAAGTAGGGCTTTCAAGACATGCATTTAACGCTTGTAGTTCCAACATATTGCACACAGTTTTAACAAAACTTTCGCGGTGCTACAGGTTTACGTAAGTACTTCTATTATGTTTTCGGCATGCATACTGTGAATAAATTTCCTTACACAACAAATCTCTAGATGTGTTAATTTAAATTTAATTTACATAAACAGCACTTAACTTATATTTTTTCATTTATTTATAATCCGTTGAATGCGACTTTAATGTTTTTGAATATGTCTGCCTAGCATATTGTGACTGTTATATCGATCAAAGAAATTCTTGTTGTAAGAATTGCCAATCCGTTCCAATTTCAATAAAAAATGTAAGAGATTTAAAAATTTTAAAAATAATGATTAATCGGCTAAAACTTTTAAATTGGGGAAAAATTGCTAATGATTTATACATTTTTTTCTTTTCTCTAGTTTCTAAATCTGTTGCAGTATATTAGGCAAACATAATATTTTACTGTATTTCAAATAAATAGGTAGTTCTGAGATTCTAAAAGGTCTTAAAACTTTAAGTTTTCTTTTATCTGGCTTTACTCTTAATCATTGTTGTACTAAAAAACAGGCTATTCATAAAGCCGTCACCTAACGGAAGCAGTAACAAATTTTATTTGATGCCCTAATTTTTTCAAGATTGCTTGATTGTATTTTCAATGATTTACAAATAAAAATATAAAGTGATATTTTTAAAGAGATTCACCTTCAGCGGCTTTAGTGTATAATTATATTACAGGAATACATTTTAGGTACTTATCAATGCAAGAGTAATACTAGTGGGTTTGCCTTCATAAGACAGGGTTTGTGAATTTTTATTTTTCCTTTTATGTTTGAAATTCGTCTAATGTAAATTTTCGCCAAGCATCAAATTTTAAATGTCAAACGGCAACTCATTAAAAATGCCTAATAATTATACGTGATTCAATTTCCAACTGCATTTTATTGGTATTGAAATCTTAAAATCACAAATATACAATGAGACAATTTTATTGTGATAGGAAGTATTAAAAAAATGAGCTTTTTTGGAAATTTTTTCAATAACGACATTTTTTTCTAATTTTAAAGGAATTTATTATTTTGAATTTTTCAGAACTTTGAATACTGATTTTTATAGCAATTAAAAAACCTGCCCTACTTTTCAAGACTTGTTTTGAAAAAATAAATAGTTTTAAATTTTAAAAAATCACCGATTTCCTTTGACGATAGTATGATCCCTCATTGTTTAGCTTACTAACCGACTTTAAAAGTCAAACTAAATCTACGCTATAACCTGTGTTTTGGTAGGTTACCAAAATAACAAACGGCGTCGCCATCAAAACTTCTTTTTAAATAAATTATCGTCATCAACGTACTACTCGTAATAGAACAAAACAACGTGTAAGCTTGACGCGGATTTAGTAATTCTATAAAAAACCAAAATGTAGAGGACTTATAATAATATAGAAATAGTAAACAGCCCCAACAGTAGCAAAATTAAAATAATTACATTTTCCGACAAATTGAAGTCGATTTATAATATGTCTACGCCGTTCAAAATTTGTGGCAAAGATTGTTACACCTACACTAATAGTTAAGAAACACATTCCTAGGTGTTGAGTAAAATATGCAAACAATTAGTGAAGTGTAAAGTGTACTTTCATAGTTTATCCGTATAATGTTAATAATAAAATTCACAATATATATTTTGAACTTTCCGGTTTCCACGCCTCTAGTTTCAGGAACTAAAATTTCATAATATTTTTGCTACACTATCACATGATTAATTTTTTATTTGTGCCGCTAAATCAGCAACGAACTTACTAAAAGCAACGAGTGTACAGTATATATTAAAAGCTTTATCACTAAACTTGTTTTTTCCAGAAACATCACTTCTGTTTGGAATAGGCATACATTGAACTTTCGGTACTAAAAATCAAATTGACGGTACCAGTTTTGGAATTGGCTGTTAAATATAGTTATATTTCCGGAATTGGCGGCAGCACAAATATATAAATTTCCGACAGAAATTATTTACGACTATTGGCAGTAGCATCAATATTTTGTATTTTCGTATACTTTGCATTATTCTATCAATGTTAATCCCAAATTTTAAGTATTTTTCATAGTGTGCTTATATTCATATTCATGTTTTTGGCTGCCCACAAATTCTCCAATTCTTTTATCATTCAGCTGCTTTGACTTTCGACAACAACTTGTCTACACAAGATGCTAGCAACAATGGGACAGACAAAAAGAGAGTTGTAATTAGGTGGAAACATATTCCATTCTTTAAATCTATATAAGAAACGAAAAAAAATTGCCGAAAATTGGAAATAGTTATTTATAACAAAACAAAAGTGGATATAAAGGAGGTTATTACTACAGTGTATTATTTATTTAAGCATGGAAAAGGGTATAAAGCATAAGTCCAGCTAGTTTTTTGAGATTCCAATTGCATCACTTCATACATTGAATTGAAGAACATAGAACACAGTGATTCACCTAACAAAAATAAGTCTAGCCTGCTTGATTTATAGAAACTAGCTACCAAAGAAATTACCATGAAATGGTAAAGAGAAATGGATCTGACGCCGCATTATTAGAATCATGGAAAGACTTCAATGGTGTGCAGTTTTTTTATACATAAATTAATTGACTATATCCGGCACAAACGTACAAAAGTCAACAGTTTTACTTTGTATTAATATTTTTCATCATTTATATTTAAACGTCAATAAACTTAAATGTAAACATTTTTCAATGATCGAATAAATTATACACAAACGTAAAATTTCTCTACCGCCTATTGCTCCGAAAGACCTACCGCCAATTCCGTATGACCTAATTATCATCCAATTCCCCCTTCTCCTCTACCGCCAATTTACACCCAGCCTTTGGAATATACCTATGTGATTTTAATATTGTTTTAAGTTAAAAGGTATTTATTAGCATTCATGCAATAATTAGTTTTAGTGTAGACATAAAAACTAACTCCAGTTGTATCCAGAATTATTTATATACTTGGTTAAACAATTCACAGACACTGCCGTCCTAACCCAAAAAAATGATGAATGTCAAAAATAATTGTTTTAACAGTTAAAATCGATTGAATTAAAAATATATAGCACAGTATAATAATTTTAATCTACGCAGTATATACATATAATATATTTAATTAGAGCTTTACAAAATTATAAAACTAAAATATATACAGGTAGATAATTTTTTATAATATTGGTGGATTTATATTTTAGACAAAATATATAATACTGTGTATAATTGTCTATTATTAATTAATTATTATTTTTATACCGGAGCATAATTGTGGAGTGGACACGCGGGGAGTTAAATAATTTAAATAACCATTTGTCAAATTAAAATTGAATTTAATCTACACATTTATTTTATTATTTAACGACAATATATACTTGTAATTTACACAAATAAAGGAGCCACCAGCCACACTTAAGTCCTAAGGTGTTATACCCTTAGATTTGAAAAGGGATATTTACTTTTTATGCAGCTGGTCTTGCTGGTTACTAATAAGTAGCGTAGTAAATTGAAGTTTTTCATTTTTTTAGTACATTCTGCCAATGTAGAATTCGAACGGTTCTGTAGCCCTCAACTCATATCGATAAAGTTTGTCCTGAATTCCAAATGTAGGCATCACAGAATTCATTTTCCATTTGGAAAGGAGTTTTTCCGAGCAGTTATTGATTTACCCCAAATTAATAAAGACCACAGACAGAATGAAGAATAAAACTCAATGCTACAGCCAGAAAACCTGTGAACTGTACCGCGCCGTAAAGTGAATAAATTAGAATAAAAATTAATAAAGCCTTTCCATAGCTAATAGCGATTTCAAATGTGGGCCGTGCATAATGTATTAAGATCTTCACGATACGGTACAGTCTTAGACAATCCCATGTATTTGTCAAGGAATTTATTAGAACTGACTCTGGTTTTCTGCAAAGCAATACATTCCCATTTTAATTAGCAAATAAATATTACAACAAATGCGTCTAGTTTAAATTTATTTTAATGATTGGCTTACCCTATTTCAGATATTAAAACAAGAGCTGCTAGAAGACAAGGAAAGGCAGACGTAAGTATGAGTAGAAGTGTCGCTATGAAGTTGTACATTACAACGACCACAACAGCCGCTGATACTAGTCTAACGCTAAAGTTGAGAATAATGGATTTAGTGAAGGTTTGGGTTGACAGAAATAGCGATGAAATAAATTCAAGGGAACTTGGCATGTAAACTGATAGTGCTACAACAAGTGCCATCATTATATTAAGCCCAACAAAATTTACAAAAAGAAGGTATCCACATAGCTTCATTAGCAACGGTGTCTTAAGGTCTTTCCTTTTTCGTTATACTGTTAATAGGAAAAAATAAATTAGTTTAACAGTTTTTCCATGTAAATAACTAGATAATTTTACGATGTTTAAATATCGCAAGTGAAGACCTAAAACATTACCCATTTTAAGTATTAGCTAAAATTAAAATTCACTATCCACTTTTTTAAAAAAATTATTACTTATTATAGGCAATAAGCCGATTCTGAAAACATGTCAAAAAATTGTTTTTGACTTTTCAAAAATATTTTAAAAACTGTTTTATACGTTTTAAAAATATTTAAAAAAAATAATTATGTACTTTTCAATACTTAAAAAAACGTTTTGCACTTTTTAAAAACATAATATTACAACATTTTACACTTTTAAAGATATGTAAATAGTACAATTTGCACTTCTAAAAAACATGTAGAAATAACTTTTTTGTAGTGTTCTAAACCATTTACATTTCAATACAATATTTGGCACTTTTCAAAATAATAAAATTAGAACATTTTGCACTTTTCAGAAACATGGTATTAGATCATATCGCACTTTTCATGAACTTGTAAACAGAATACTTAGTACTTTTAAAAACATGCAATTAACCTTTTAGGCATTTGTACATTCTTTTTTAGTGTGTTTTTAACATCAGTACTTTTTATTTAGGCTTAAATTAAATTAAAAGGACCACTTTGGATCTTTATAGGTCACTGGTCTCTGACAAGCTGACAATATTCAAATGCATCCCCACTTCAACTTAAGGGGCGGGACACTAATGGCGCCGCCCATTATAGTAGGTCGGTCCAAAAACGCGCCCCGTTTAACGCAATGTTAAAAGCGTCACCCATAGGGGTGGTTGGGTCCCAAAACTTGATGATGAGGGGGGCGCCATTTGTGTCCGGCCCCTTAAGCATCACACTTACCCGAAGCTTTGTCAAATTCCATAAACATGTTGAAAAAATGCGGGAGTTGCTCTTTTCTTAAAATAATTTGAATATGATTGCACACCGGAACAAAGTTGAAGAGGACGTTGAGTGTCATGTACACTTTTTGAAAGTCTGCTCCGTCTTTTGAAGTTCGTACTTGGAAACAGCGGACGAAGACAAAGAAAAAATAGGCGAAACTTATGAAAATACATATTAAAGTACCAAATCAAAGCCCGTCTTCTATCCGTCACGATCTGTGAACGGTTCTCACGAGAGTTGTAGTGATACGGATAGGCAGAAAAGATCTCTCCATGTTTAAAACTTTTCTCTATGCATGAAAAAATACGGAAAGATAATAGGAGTGTCTTTGTACTATACACACTCATCGTAATATACTAAAAATGTTGAGAGTTACTAACTAGTTTGCCCATCTTTTAGCGATTGCTTTAGAACAGATCTGGAAATAATGACTGATATAATATAAAATGCCACTGTTATACCTATATAACACCGTTAATTTTGCACTTAGTTTGGCTACTATTAAACAATGTGAATTGATTAGGTATCGTCCATAAATAATGTTATCGGTTAGGTCAGTGGACTTGGACTTACTTGGATATTGATGACATATAATAGTAAAGATAGCCATTTACGCAATGTTTAAGGTCGTGAGAAGGGAAGCATAGGTCCTAAAAATGGAAAAATTTTGACGACATCATTTATGGATAATCCCTCGTTTAAAATAGTAACTTAATTACATTAATTACAGCAGTGGTTACATAATGGTGCTTCATAACATGAAAATATTTACTCTAATTGTAAATGCGGAAATCATTGTACAATACACGTGAAAGTAATAAGCGATAAATTAAAAACAATACATAATTCCTAATACTTCTCCGAATTGGAACAACATCAACACAATAGAAACTAAATGGTCTTATATTTCGTAATTGAATTCAATGGCATAATAAAATATATTTGAAGTAGCTTTATTTTTCTACACCACCCCCGTACTCTGCGTACTATAATGATTGCAACACAAGGTATATAACCTATAATATATTAGGTATTCAAATAAGTTACAACTTTTAAAAACTATTATGTTCGCCAATTTTAGTAGTTTGACGTACTGTATATCCTATAATAATGCGTGGGCCTGTAATACTACAGGCGGATTGATGGGGTCTTAGTATGAATAAAGCCCAGGTTTATTTAACACTATAAAATCAGTGGCGTAACCAGGATTTTTTCGCGTGTAGGCCAGTTTGTTCGACAACCACCCCCTCCCCGGCCCAGCCCTAAAGCAAATTTGTTTCGGATTTTATTCTTATTATAAGTTGAAACTCAATATTGGTTATTTTGAGTCGTTAGTCACGATATTTTTCTCACTCAAACGTGTGACTCATAATTGTTTAGAGTTAGACCTTGATTTCACTAGAAAAGTTAACCATTGTTAGCCTTAATAAACTCGCTTTCAGATTTAACAATGGTTAACTCTGAAAGCGTGTTTCTTAAGGCTAACAATGGTTAACTTTTCTAGTGAAATCAAGGTCTTACGAGCAACACGCACCAACGTATCCTCACGGATTTTCCCCCCATATTTTTTTTTGAAAAGAGCATCCAAAAAAACTTAGTTTTTCTTAAAAACATGGTGCGCTTCATAAGTTTTTTTCGATAAAATTATTTTTCGAAAAAACGAAAAAGGCCTTAAATTGCATATGTAATGGTTTTTTCATCCACATTTTTAAATGTTATTCAACATTTTGAAACTTTTTTTTTGAAATTTTTGTACAAAAAACCATTTTAAAGTGTAAGAAATACATAAAAATTAAAATTTTGAAAATTTTAAAAATTTCGTTTTTTCATAAATTTTAGAGCACGTTACTATAAGTATCAACAAAAAATTTGGAAAAAACCAAATTTTTAAAATTTTAAAAATTTTAATTTTTTTGTATTTCTTACACTTTAAAATGGTTTTTTGTACAAAAGTTTCAAAAAAAGTTTTAAAATTTTGAATAACATTTAAAAATGTGGATGAAAAAACCATTACATATGCAATTTAAGGCCTTTTTCGTTTTTTCGAAAAATAATTTTATCGAAAAAAACTCATGAAGCGCACCATGTTGTTAAGCAAAACTAAGTTATTTTGGATGCTCTTTTCAAAAAAAAATATAGCGGGGAAATCCGTGAGGATACGTTGGTGCGTGTTGCTCGTTAGACTGAATTTGGTTGAATACGGATTAAACCCTTTCTGAAAAGTTTTTGAATACACTTCAGACATATTGATAAAACTCACAGAACCCTGAGGTACAAAGGCTCACAAAAACCAAACCATCTACTTCCCAATCTGTAATTGTCTTATCAGTTGATAATTAGGGATCGCACATAAAAGATGTCATGGAAATATTTTCACATTTAAAATCATTTGACCATCTTGTCATCATAGCTCAAGCTTTGTAAGGTGTTTAACATATGGGTTGTCATTTGTCATCGGCATCCAAAAGGACTCTTAAACCTGACAGATAGCGTCATCTGTGGACGCCCCTTTAGTTATAATATTGACACTTTACATTTTCGTTTTTCATCCTGCCCCTGCGTCAGCAGTACAAGATTGTCAAAATTTCCTTGAGCTGCATGACGTATCGCAAGCTTAGGTAGTCCTATATTAAATTATGTACTTAATGTTTTATGAGATGGACTATTGCTTGTACCCTATGCCCTACATGCGGCTTCAACGGAAAACTTAAAAAGCTAAAAGTAGGTACCACAGTTGTGTACGTACACAGTTTGTATATTTCATAATGATTAAAATGAATGGACATAAGAAATATTTAACATCTAAATAGAAAAGCAGTCACCTTATAATTTTCTTTCTTGATTTTTTCCGAAAAGAATTAGCATAATAATAGTTTGCGCTCCTTAGCTAAGAAAGTACGCTCAAAAAAGTCTAATTCAGGCTGTTTGTAATTCATTTTTAAAGGATTGTGTTAGGTTAAACTTATTCGCAGTGAAAAATAAATATTCTGTGACTTTACCTAAAATTAAACTTGTTTTGTTTTGTTTAAGCTTACAGAAGACTTTTCTGTTTCAAACCTTAAAGAGTCATCAACTTTATCATCTCCAACGTCAAATAATTGCAGCTCGTCTTTTTTGGGATAAAAGCTAAAAACTTAATGTTGACCAATTAGTTTGGAAGTCACAACCCGTCCCACACCTGCACATGCTAACATGGCCAAGGCCATCAACCAAGGAAGAGTTTTCGCGTTCTGCATACCCTTTTTTGCCATCTCTATGATTAGGCGCATAGGAGCAACCGAAATCTTAATTATAAATGGTATGGATTTTAACATCTCAAAAATTACAATAGTTCACAATCAAGCACAGGATTATGTTATGCCTACAAAAGCCAATATTCAGTTGCCGCCTTCATTTAACTGGACCCTTTTAAAGCAGAAACTTATTACAAAACCTGACCTGAAGAATCTTCCACCATATCACCCTTACAGCATGCAAGGTTAAAAGTTATGTGTTAATTTAAATAAGTATCAAGTTATTTTGTAGACAATTTAATTTTGTACTTTTTAAAATCGGGATATTTGTCAATATGTAGACACAATTAGGTAGTTTGCTTATGTAAATATAACTTATTGTTTTAAATTATTACTATTTTGTTATTCTGTTTGTGTGTTCGCACTCGAATTCGAAGAATGAATAAAATTATGCTATCATGATTGAAAAAAACCCTTTAAAATCTTAAAATATTAAATACAAATCATTTATGAATAGAATTTGGTGTGCCGTTTGAATTATTTTAACAGTTATGGTGATTCTAACTAATACAGATGAATGCCTTGCTTATAAACTTTGTACCGGTTAAGAGAAAAGACAACTCGGGCTTAGTAACTACACCTAGATAATACAACAAACATTCCATTGAACTATAAGGCCAGTGAACCAAGGTTTAGTTGAATTCAAAAACTAGTAATTTCTACGATTTATTAGGAGTGTAATATTATTATTTGATTATTAAAGAGTATAATTTTTTTAGATTTGCATTTAAAAAATTTTATACCAACAATTATTATTTAAATCGTTTTGATATACGCACGGTATCGTCGGTAAAGATTAATTTTGTCGTAAGTTCAGTGCACAGCTAAAGTCATTCTGTCGTAAGTCCATTCAATTTTTAGATGCTGTCCAGGTCGCTTCCACATTGTCCTATGTATTGGGTGAGGGTAGTATAATACTGATTGTATTGTACTTATGACGTACACTTAGGGGTCGTCCAAAGAAGACGTATAAATATTTCATTTCCATAAAAATGTTTCGTTTTAATCATCTTATTAAATAATTAAGTAAAAATGAAATTTTGCAAACCTAATATTTAATTTTAAATTCTTCTAGTATTATTAATTAAATGGTAACCTTTATTCTAAAATTTTGAACACTGAAATTTTAAGATTCGGAAATTTTACTAATGTCTTGCATTACATCACTAAAAATTGCAATATTATATGATTTGTAGAATGAATTTGAAATCTGAAACAAGCTACAAACCAAAAAGTCTTGTTGTAACTAACAAGTAACTAGCAACGAGCACTGTGTTACTGAATAATTCAGGTTTAGTAAGTTCTTTAAACATAAAAATCCGGCGCTTCGCGCCGGATTTGTCGACCGGGGGCGGGCCCGAAGTAGATGCTGAGCTACAACAAAGGCACAAGATAATTTATATTACGCTAAAAGATGATATAAGATTTATGGAAGCTCCTCTACAATCAATAAGACATAAACCAATGTTCGTAGCATGTAATTTAATATAGCTGAATTTTTTTTATAAATTGCACCAATTACAAATAACGTCATTATAGACAATCCCTGAATATCTGTTACGCTTATAGGTAAGTACGTGACATGTAGTTAAAATAGGATGAAAACAAATTTAACGTTAGGACTTGGGATACAGGAAACTATATTATTTAAAGGACGTTATTAGGGACGATCTCTGAACATGTATACCACATATAGGTCAGTCCGTGACATGTCGAAGAAATTTTCACGTGACATCATTTGCGCGTCACCCTCAACCTGCTTACCTAATAAGAATGCGATTCCATCTGGGTGGGGGTGTCTAGAAAAAATTTTTGCCTGACGTCGGTTGTGCGTCACCTCTAACCTGATTACCTTATGTAAATGCAATAGCAGCTGAGTGGGGTTGTCTCATAGAAATTTTCACGTGACGTCCTTTGCGCGTCACCCCTAGCCTGCTAACCTAATGTGAATGCGATAACAGCTGGGTGGGGGTGTCTGAAAGAAATTTTCACGTGACGTCATTTGCGCGTCACCCCTAGCCTGCTTACCTAATGTTCATGCAATAGCAGCTGGGTGGGGCTGTCTAACATAAATTTTCACGTGACGTCATTTGAGCGTCACCTCTAACCTTCTTACTTAATTTGAATGTGATAACGGCTGGGTAGGGGTGTCTAGAAGAAATTTTCACGTTAAGTCATTTGTGCGTCACCTTTAGCCTGCTTACTTAATCTGAATGCAATAGCAGCTGAGTTAGGGTGTTACAAAGAGATAATAATCTGACGTCATTTGCGCGTCACCCCTAACCTGCTTACCTAATATGAATGCAAAAGCAGCTAGGTGGAACTGTCTAACATAAATTTTTACGTGACGTCATTTGTGTGTCACCTCTAGCCTGCTTACCTAATGTTAATGCGATAACAGCTAAATGGGGGTGTCCAAAAGAAAATTTTATGTGACGTCATTTGCGCGTCACCCCTAGCCTGCTTACCAAATGTGAAGGCAATAGCAGCTAAGTGGGGGTGTCAGAAAGAGATATTAATCTGACGTCATTTGCGCGTCACTCCTAACCGGCTTACCTAATATGAATGCAAAAGCAGCTGGATGGAACTGTCTAACATAAATTCTTACGTGACGTCATTTGCGCGTCACCGCTAGCCTGCTTACCTAATGTTAATGCAATAACAGCTAAATGGGGGTGTCCAAAAGAAAATTTTATGTGACGTCATTTGCGCGTCACCCCTAGCCTGCTTACCAAATGTGAAGGCAATAGCAGCTGGGTAGGGGTGTTAAAAAAAAATTTTTGCCTGACGTCATTTGCGCGTCACCCCTGAACTGATTACATAATGTAAATGCGATAGCAGCTGGGTATAGGTGTCTAAAAGGAATTTTTACGTGACGTCATTTGCGCGTCACCCATAACAAGCTTACCTGATGTAAATGCAATAGCAGGTGGAGGGGGGTCTAAAAGAAATTTTCACGTGACGTTATTTGCGCGTCACCCCTAGCATGCTTACCTAATGTTAATGCGATAACATCTGGGTGGGGTTGTCTAGAAGAAATTATTACGTGACATCATTTGCGCGTCACCCTCAACCTGCCAACCTAATAGGAATGCGATTCCATCTGGGTGAGGGTGTCTAGAAGAAATTTTTGCCTGACGTCATTTGCGCGTCACCTCTAACCTGATTACCTTATGTAAATGCAATAGCAGCTAAGTAGAGTTGTCTCAAAAAAATTTTCACGTAACGTCCTTTGCGCGTCACCCCTAGCTTGCTAACCTAATGTTATGCAATAACAGCTGGGTGGGGGTGTCTTGAAGAAATTTTCACGTGACGTCATTTGCGCGTCACCCCTAGCCTGCTTACCTAATGTTTATGCAATAGCAGCTGGGTGGGGCTGTCTAACATAAATTTTCACGTGACGTCATTTGCGCGTTACCCCTAACCTACTTACTTAATATGAATGCAGAAGCAGCTGGGTGGAACTGTCTAACATAAATTTTTATGTGACGTCATTTGCGCGTCACTTTTAGCATGCTTATTAAATGTGAACGCAATATCAGCTGGGTAGGGGTGTTTAAAAGAAATTTTTGCCTGACGTCATTTGAACGTCACCCCTAGCCTGCTTACCAAATGTGAATGCAATAGCAGCTAGGTAGGAATGTTTAAAATAAATTTTTGCCTGACGTCATTTGCGCGTCACCCCTAACCTGCTCACCTAATGTGAATGCGATAGCAGCTGGGTATATGTGTCTCAAAGATATCTTTACGTGACGCCATTTGCGCGTCACCCATAACAAGCTTACCTAATGTAAATGCAATAGCAGGTTGGGGAAGGTCTAAAAGAAATTTTCACGTGACGTCATATGCACGTCACCTATAACAAGCTTACCTTTTCTAAATGCAATAGCAGCTGAGGGGGGGGGGGTCTAAAATAAATTTTTACGTGACGTCATTTGCGTGTCACCCCTAGCATGCTTCCCCAATGTTAATGCGATAACATCTGGGTAGGGTTGTCCAGAAAAAATTTTTACGTGACATCATTTGCGCGTTACCCTCAACCTGCTTACCTAATAAGAATTCGATTTCATCTGGGTGGGGGTGTCTAGACGAAATTTTTGCCTGACGTCAGTCGCGCGTCAATTCTAACCTGATAACCTTATGTAAATGCAATAGCAGCTGAGTAGGGTTGTCTCAAAGAAATTTTCACGTGACGTCCTGTGCGCGTCACCCCTAGCCTGCTAACCTAATGTTAATGCGATAACAGCTGGGTGGAGGTGTCTAGAGGAAATTTTCACGTGACGTCATTCGCGCGTCACCCCTAGCCTGCTTACCTACTGTTTATGCAATAGCAGCTGGGTAGGGCTGTCTAACATAAATTTTCACGTGACGTCATTTGCGCGTCACCGCTAGCCTGCTTACCTAATGTTAATGCAATAACAGCTGAATGGGGGTGTCTAGAAGAAAATTTTATGTGACGTCATTTGCGCGTCACCCCTAGCCTGCTTACCAAATGTGAATGCAATAGCAGCTGGGTAGGGGTTTTAAAAAGAAATTTTTGCCTGACGTCATTTGCGCGTCACCCCTAAACTGTTACCTAATGTAAATGCGATAGCAGCTGGGTATAGGTGTCTAAAAGAAATTTTTACGTGACGTCATTTGCGCGTCACCCATAACAAGCTTACCTGATGTAAATGCAATGACAGGTGGAGGGGGGTCTAAAAGAAATTTTCACGTGACGTTATTTGCGCGTCACCCCTAGCATGCTTACCTAATGTTAATGCAATAACATCTGGGTGGGGTTGTCTATAAGAAATTTTCACGTGACATCATTTGCGCGTCACCCTCAACCTGCTTACCTAATAAAAATGCAATTCCATCTGGGTGGGAGTGTCTAGAAGAAATTTTTGCCTGACGTCATTTGCGCGTCACCCTAAGCCTGCTTACCTAATGTTTATGCAATAGCAGCTAGGTGGGGCTGTCTAACATAAATTTTCACGTGACGTCATTTGCGCGTCACCTCTAACCTGCTTACCTAATGTAAATGCGATAACAGCTAGGTAGGAGTGTTTAGGTTAAATTTTGAAGTTAAGTCATTTTTGAGTCACCCCAAGCCTGCTTACTTAATTTGAATGCAATAGCAGCTAAGTGGAGGTGTTAGAAAGAGATATTAATCTGACGTCATTTGCGCGTCACATCTAACCGGCTTACCTAATATGAATGCAAAAGCAGCTGGGTGGAACTGTCTAACATAAATTCTTACGTGACGTCATTTGCGCGTCACCGCTAGCCTGCTTACCTAATGTTAATGCAATAACAGCTAAATGGGGGTGTCCAAAAGAAAATTTTATGTGACGTCATTTGCGCGTCACCTCTAGCCTGCTTACCAAATGTAAAGGCAATAGCAGCTGGGTAGGGGTGTTAAAAAAAAAATTTTGCCTGACGTCATTTGCGCGTCACCCCTGAACTGATTACATAATGTAAATGCGATAGCAGCTGGGTATAGGTGTCTAAAAGGAATTTTTACGTGACGTCATTTGCGCGTCACCCATAACAAGCTTACCTGATGTAAATGCAATAGCAGGTGGAGGGGGGTCTAAAAGAAATTTTCACGTGACGTTATTTGCGCGTCACCCCTAGCATGCTTACCTAATGTTAATGCGATAACATCTGAGTGGGGTTGTCTAGAAGAAATTATTACGTGACATCATTTGCGCGTCACCCTCAACCTGCCAACCTAATAGGAATGCGATTCCATCTGGGTGAGGGTGTCTAAAAGAAATTTTTGCCTGACGTCATTTGCGCGTCACCTCTAACCTGATAACCTTATGTAAATGCAATAGCAGCTGAGTAGGGTTGTCTCAAAGAAATTTTCACGTGACGTCCTGTGCGCGTCACTCCTAGCCTGCTAACCTAATGTTAATGCGATAACAGCTGGGTGGAGGTGTCTAGAGGAAATTTTCACGTGACGTCATTCGCGCGTCACCCCTAGCCTGCTTACCTACTGTTTATGCAATAGCAGCTGGGTAGGGCTGTCTAACATAAATTTTCACGTGACGTCATTTGCGCGTCACCGCTAGCCTGCTTACCTAATGTTAATGCAATAACAGCTGAATGGGGGTGTCTAGAAGAAAATTTTATGTGACGTCATTTGCGCGTCACCCCTAGCCTGCTTACCAAATGTGAATGCAATAGCAGCTGGGTAGGGGTTTTAAAAAGAAATTTTTGCCTGACGTCATTTGCGCGTCACCCCTAAACTGTTACCTAATGTAAATGCGATAGCAGCTGGGTATAGGTGTCTAAAAGAAATTTTTACGTGACGTCATTTGCGCGTCACCCATAACAAGCTTACCTGATGTAAATGCAATGACAGGTGGAGGGGGGTCTAAAAGAAATTTTCACGTGACGTTATTTGCGCGTCACCCCTAGCATGCTTACCTAATGTTAATGCAATAACATCTGGGTGGGGTTGTCTATAAGAAATTTTCACGTGACATCATTTGCGCGTCACCCTCAACCTGCTTACCTAATAAAAATGCAATTCCATCTGGGTGGGAGTGTCTAGAAGAAATTTTTGCCTGACGTCATTTGCGCGTCACCCTAAGCCTGCTTACCTAATGTTTATGCAATAGCAGCTAGGTGGGGCTGTCTAACATAAATTTTCACGTGACGTCATTTGCGCGTCACCTCTAACCTGCTTACCTAATGTAAATGCGATAACAGCTAGGTAGGAGTGTTTAGGTTAAATTTTGAAGTTAAGTCATTTTTGAGTCACCCCAAGCCTGCTTACTTAATTTGAATGCAATAGCAGCTAAGTAGAGGTGTTAGAAAGAGATATTAATCTGACGTCATTTGCGCGTCACATCTAACCGGCTTACCTAATATGAATGCAAAAGCAGCTGGGTGGAACTGTCTAACATAAATTCTTACGTGACGTCATTTGCGCGTCACCGCTAGCCTGCTTACCTAATGTTAATGCAATAACAGCTAAATGGGGGTGTCCAAAAGAAAATTTTATGTGACGTCATTTGCGCGTCACCTCTAGCCTGCTTACCAAATGTAAAGGCAATAGCAGCTGGGTAGGGGTGTTAAAAAAAAATTTTTGCCTGACGTCATTTGCGCGTCACCCCTGAACTGATTACATAATGTAAATGCGATAGCAGCTGGGTATAGGTGTCTAAAAGGAATTTTTACGTGACGTCATTTGCGCGTCACCCATAACAAGCTTACCTGATGTAAATGCAATAGCAGGTGGAGGGGGGTCTAAAAGAAATTTTCACGTGACGTTATTTGCGCGTCACCCCTAGCATGCTTACCTAATGTTAATGCGATAACATCTGAGTGGGGTTGTCTAGAAGAAATTATTACGTGACATCATTTGCGCGTCACCCTCAACCTGCCAACCTAATAGGAATGCGATTCCATCTGGGTGAGGGTGTCTAGAAGAAATTTTTGCCTGACGTCATTTGCGCGTCACCTTTAACCTGATTACCTTATGTAAATGCAATAGCAGCTAAGTAGAGTTGTCTCAAAAAAATTATCACGTAACGTCCTTTGCGCGTCACCCCTAGCTTGCTAACCTAATGTTATGCAATAACAGCTGGGTGGGGGTGTCTTGAAGAAATTTTCACGTGACGTCATTTGCGCGTCACCCCTAGCCTGCTAACCTAATGTTATGCAATAACAGCTGGGTGGGGGTGTCTTGAAGAAATTTTCACGTGACCTCATTTGCGCGTCACCCCTAGCCTGCTTACCTAATGTTTATGCAATAGCAGCTGGGTGGGGCTGTCTAACATAAATTTTCACGTGACGTCATTTGCGCGTTACCCCTAACCTGCTTACTTAATATGAATGCAAAAGCAGCTGGGTGGAACTGTCTAACATAAATTTTTATGTGACGTCATTTGCGCGTCACTTTTAGCATGCTTATTAAATGTGAACGCAATATCAGCTGGGTAGGGGTGTTTAAAAGAAATTTTTGCCTGACGTCATTTGAACGTCACCCCTAGCCTGCTTACCAAATGTGAATGCAATAGCAGCTAGGTAGGAATGTTTAAAATAAATTTTTGCCTGACGTCATTTGCGCGTCACCCCTAACCTGCTCACCTAATGTGAATGCGATAGCAGCTGGGTATATGTGTCTCAAAGATATCTTTACGTGACGTCATTTGCGCGTCACCCATAACAAGCTTACCTAATGTAAATGCAATAGCAGGTTGGGGAAGGTCTAAAAGAAATTTTTACGTGACGTCATATGCGCGTCACCTATAACAAGCTTACCTTTTCTAAATGCAATAGCAGGTGAGGGGGGAGGTCTAAAATAAATTTTCACGTGACGTCATTTGCGTGTCACCCCTAGCATGCTTCCCTAATGTTAATGCGATAACATCTGGGTAGGGTTGTCCAGAAAAATTTTTTACGTGACATCATTTGCGCGTAACCCTTAACCTGCTTACCTAATAAGAATGCGATTTCATCTATGTGGGGGTGTCTAGACGAAATTTTTGCCTGACGTCAGTCGCGCGTCAATTCTAACCTGATTACCTTATGTAAATGCAATAGCAGCTGAGTAGGGTTGTCCTAAAGAAATTTTCACGTGACGTCCTGTGCGCGTCACCCCTAGCCTGCTAACCTAATGTTAATGCGATAACAGCTGGGTGGAGGTGTCTAGAGGAAATTTTCACGTGACGTCATTCGCGCGTCACCCCTAGCCTGCTTACCTACTGTTTATGCAATAGCAGCTGGGTAGGGCTGTCTAACATAAATTTTCACGTGATGTCATTTGCGCGTCACCTCTGAACTGCTTACCTAATGTGAATGCAATAACAGCTGGGTATAGGTGTCTAAAAGAAATTTTCACGTTAAGTCATTTGTGCGTCCCCCCTAGCCTGCTTACTTAATGTGAATGCAATAGCAGCTGAGTGGGGGTGTCTAAAAGAGATATTAATCTGACGTCATTTGCGCGTCACCCTCAACCTGCTCACCTAATAAAAATACGATTCCATCTGGGTAGGAGTGTCTAGAAGAAATTTTTGCCTGACGTCAGTTGCGCGTCACCTCTAACCTGATTACTTTATGTAAATGCAATAGCAGCTTAGTAGGGTTGTCTCAAATAAATTTTCACGTAACGTCCTTTGCGCGTCACCCCTAACCTGCTAACCTAATGTTAATGCAATAACAGCTGGGTAGGGGTGTTTAGAAGAAATTTTCACGTAAGTTCATTTGCGCGTCACATCAAGCCTGCTTACCTAATGTTTATGCAATAGCAGCTAGGTGGGGCTGTCTAACATAAATTTTCACGTGACGTCATTTGCGCGTCACCTCTAACCTGCTTATTTATTGTGAATGCGATAACAGCTAAGTGGGAGTGTCTAGAAGAAATTTTAAAGTTAAGTCATTTTTGCGTCACCCCTAGCCTGCTTACTTAATGTGAATGCAATAGCAGCTGAGTGGGGAGGTCAGAAAGAGATATTAATCTGACTTCATTTGCGCGTCACCCCTAACCGGCTTACCCAATATGAATGCAAAAGCAGCTGGGTGGAACTGTCTAACATAAATTCTTACGTGACGTCATTTGCGCGTCACCGCTAGCCTGCATACCTAATGTTAATGCAATAACAGCTGAATAGGGGTGTCTAGAAGAAAATTTTATGTGACGTCATTTGCGCGTCACCCCTAGCCTGCTTACTAAATGTGAATGCAATAGCAGCTGGGTAGTGGTGTTAAAAAGAAATTTTTGCCTGACGTCATTTGCGCGTCACCCCTAAACTGCTTACCTAATGTAAATGCGATAGCAGCTGGGTATAGGTGTCTAAAAGAAATTTTTACGTGACGTCATTTGCGCGTTACCCGTAACAAGCTTACCTAATGTAAATGCAATAGCAGGTGATGGGCGGTCTAAAAGAAATTTTCACGTGACGTTATTTGCTCGTCACCCCTAGCATGCTTACCTAATGTTAATGCGATAACATCTGGGTGGGGTTGTCTAGAAGAAAATATTACGTGACATCATTTGCGCGTCACCTCTAACCTGATTACCTTATGTAAATGCAATAGCAGCTAAGTAGAGTTGTCTCAAAGAAATTTTCACGTAACGTCCTTTGCGCGTCACCCCTAGCTTGCTAACCTAATGTTAATGCGATAACAGCTGGGTGGGGGTGTCTAAAAGAAATTTTCACGTGACGTCATTTGCGCGTCACCCCTAGCCTGCTTACCTAATGTTTATGCAATAGCAGCTGGGTGGGGCTGTCCAACATAAATTTTCACGTGACGTCATTTGCGCGTCACCCCTAACCTGCTTACTTTATATAAATGCAAAAGCAGCTGGGTGGAACTGTCTAACATAAATTTTTATGTGACGTCATTTGCGCGTCACTTCTAGCATGCTTACCAAATGTAAACGCAATATTAGCTGGGTAGGGGTGTTTCAAAGAAATTTTTGCCTGACGTCATTTGCGCGTCACCTCTAGCCCGCTTACCTAATGTTAATGCGATAACAGCTGGGTGGGGGTGTCTAGAAGAAATTTTTATGTGACGTCATGTGCGTGTCACCCCTAGCCTGCTTACTAAATGTGAATGCAAAAGCAGCTGGGTGGGGGTGTTAAAAAGAAATTTTTGCCTGACGTTATTTGCGCGTCACCCCAAACCTTTTAACCTAATGTGAATGCGATAGCAGCTGGGTATAGGTGTCTAAAAGAAATTTTTACGTGACGTCATTTGCGCGTCATCCATAACAAGCTTACCTTATGTAAATGCAATAGCAGTTGGGCGGGGGGTCTTAAAGAAATTTTCACGTGACGTCATTTGCGCGTCACCCTCAACCTGCTTACCTATAAGGAATGCGATTTCATCTAGGTGGGGGTGTCCAGAAGAAATTTTTGCCTGACGTCAGTTGCGCGTCACCTCTAACCTGATTACCCTATGTAAATGCAATAGCAGCTGAGTGGGGTCGTCTCATAGAAATTTTCACGTGACGTCCTTTGCGCGTCACCCCTAGCCTGCTAACCTAATGTGAATGCGATAACAGCTGGGTGGGGGTGTCTGGAAGAAATTTTCACGTGACGTCATTTGCGCGTCACCCCTAGCCTGCTTACCTAATGTTTATGCGATAGCAGCTGGGTGGGGCTGTCTAACATAAATTTTTACGTGACGTCATTTGCGCGTCACCTCTAGCCCGCTTACCTAATGTTAATGCGATAACAGCTGGGTAGAGGTGTCTAGAAGAAATTTTCACGTTAAGTCATTTGTGCGTCCCCCCTAGCCTGCTTACTTAATGTGAATGCAATAGCAGCTGAGTGGGGGTGTCCTAAAGAGATATTAATCTGACGTCATTCGCGCGTCACCCCTAACCTGTTCACCTTATATGAATGCAAAAGCAGCTAAGTGGAACTGTCTAACATAAATTTTCACGTGACGTCATTTGCGCGTCACCTCTGGCCCGCTTACCTAATGTTAATGCGATAACAGCTGGGTAGGGGTGTCTAGAAGAAATTTTTATGTGACGTCATTTGCGCGTCACCTCTAGCCTGCTTACCAAATGTGAATGCAATAGCAGCTGGGTAGGGGTGTTTGAAAGAAATTTTTGCTGACGTCAGTTGCGCGTCACCTCTAACCTGATTACCTTATGTAAATGCAATAGCAGCTAAGTAGGGTCGTCTCATAGAAATTTTCACGTGACGTCCTTTGCGCGTCACCATTAGCCTGCTAATTGAATGTGAATGCGATAACAGCTGGGTGGAAGTGTCTGGAAGAAATTTTCACGTGACGTCATTTGCGCGTCACCCCTAGCCTGCTCACCTAATGTTTATGCGATAGCAGCTGGGTGGGGCTGTCTAACATAAATTTTCACGTGACGTCATTTGCGCGTCACCTTTAACCTTCTTACTTAATTTGAATGTGATAACGGCTTTGTAGGGGTGTCTAGAAGAAATTTTCACGTTAAGTCATTTGTGCGTCACCTCTAGCCTGCTTACTTAATCTGAATGCAATAGCAGCTGAGTGGGGGTGTCACAAAGAGATAATAATCTGACGTCATTTGCGCGTCACCCCTAACCTGCTTACCTAATATGAATGCAAAAGCAGCTAGGTGGAACTGTCTAACATAAATTTTAACGTGACGTCATTTGTGCGTCACCTCTAGCCTGCTTACCTAATGTTAATGCGATAACAGCTGGGTGGGGGTTTCTAGAAGAAATTTTTATGTTACGTCATTTGTGCGTCAACCCTAGCCTGCTTACTTAATGTGAATTCAATAGCAGCTGAGTGGGGGTGTCAGAAAGAGATATTAATCTGACGTCATTTGCGCGTCACCTCTAACCGGCTTACCTAATATAAATGCAAAAGCAGCTGGGTGAAACTGTCTAACATGAATTCTTACGTGACGTCATTTGCGCGTCACCGCTAGCCTGCTTACCTAATGTTAATGCAATAACAGCTGAATGGAGGTGTCTAGAAGAAAATTTTATGTGACGTCATTTGCGCGTCACCCCTAGCCTGCTTACTAAATGTGAATGCAATAGCAGCTGGGTAGGGGTGTTAAAAAGAAATTTTTGCCTGACGTCATTTGCGCGTCACCCCTAAACTGCTTACCTAATGTAAATGCGATAGCAGCTGGGTAAAGGTGTTTAAAAGAAATTTTTACGTGACGTCATTTGCGCGTCACCCATACCAAGCTTACCTGATGTAAATGCAATAGCAGGTGGAGGGGGGTCTAAAAGAAATTTTTACGTGACGTTATTTGCGCGTCACCCCTAGCATGCTTACCTAATGTTAATGCGATAACATCTGGGTGGGGTTGTCTAGAAGAAATTATTACGTGACATCATTTGCGTGTCACCCTCAACCTGCCAACCTAATAAGAATGTGATTCCGTCTGAATGGGGGTGTCTAGAAGAAATTTTTGCCTGACGTCATTTGCGCGTCACCCCTAAACTGCTTACCTAATGTAAATGCAATAGCAGCTAGGTATAGGTGTCTAAAAGAAATTTTTACGTGACGTCATTTGCGCCTCTTCTATAACAAGCTTACCTAATGTAAATGCAATAGCAGGTGGAGGGGGGTCTAAAAGCAATTTTCACGTGACGTTATTTGCGCGTCACCCCTAGCATGCTTACCTAATGTTAATGCGATAACATCTTGGTGGGGTTGTCTAAAAGAAATTTTCACGTGACATCATTTGCGCGTCCCTCTCAACCTGCTTACCTAATAAAAATACGATTCCATCTGGGTGGGAGTGTCTAGAAGAAATTTTTGCCTGACGTCAGTTGCGCGTCACCTCTAACCTGATTACCTTATGTAAATGCAATAGCAGCTGAGTAGGGTTGTCTCAAAGAAATTTTCACGTGACGTCCTTTGCGCGTCACTCCTTACCTGCTAAAATAATGTTAATGCGATAACAGCTGGGTAGGGGTGTCTAGAAGAAATTTTCACGTAAGTTCATTTGCGCGTAACCCCAAGCCTGCTTACCTAATGTTTATGCAATAGCAGCTAGGTGGGGCTGTCTAACATAAATTTTCACGTGACGTCATTTGCGCGTCACCTTTAACCTGCTTACCTAATGTGAATGCGATAACAGCTAGTTGGGAGTGTCTAGAAGAAATTTTGAAGTTAAGTCATTTTTGCGTCATCCCTAGCCTGCTTACTTAATGTGAATGCAATAGCAGCTGAGTGGGGGTGTCAGAAAGAGATATTAATTTGACGTCATTTGCGCGTCACCCCTAACTGGCTTACCTAATATGAATGCAAAAGCAGCTGGGTGGAACTGTCTAACATAAATTCTTACGTGACGTCATTTGCGCGTCACCGCTAGCCTGCTTACCTAATGTTAATGCAATATTAGCTAAATGGGGGTGTCTAGAAGAAAATTTTTGCCTGACGTCATTTGCGCGTCACCCCTAAACTCCTTACCTAATGTAAATGCGATAGCAGCTGGGTATAGGTGTCTAAAAGAAATTTTTACGTGACGTCATTTGCGCGTCACCCATAACAAGCTTACCTAATGTAAATGCAATAGCAGGTGATGGGCGGTCTAAAAGAAATTTTCACGTGACGTTATTTGCTCGTCACCCTTAGCATGCTTACCTAATGTTAATGCGATAACATCTGGGTGGGGTTGTCTAGAAGAAAATATTACGTGACATCATTTGCGCGTCACCTCTAATCTGATTACCTTATGTAAATGCAATAGCAGCTAAGTAGAGTTGTCTCAAAGAAATTTTCACGTAACGTCCTTTGCGCGTCACCCCTAGCTTGCTAACCTAATGTTAATGCAATAACAGCTTGGTGGGGGTGTCTAGAAGAAATTTTCACGTGACGTCATTTGCGCGTCACCCCTAGCCTGCTTACCTAATGTTTATGCAATAGCAGCTGGGTGGGGCTGTCCAACATAAATTTTCACGTGACGTCATTTGCGCGTCACCCCTAACCTGCTTACTTTATATAAATGCAAAAGCAGCTGGGTGGAACTGTCTAACATAAATTTTTATGTGACGTCATTTGCGCGTCACTTCTAGCATGCTTACCAAATGTAAACGCAATATTAGCTGGGTAGGGGTGTTTCAAAGAAATTTTTGCCTGACGTCATTTGCGCGTCACCTCTAGCCCGCTTACCTAATGTTAATGCGATAACAGCTGGGTGGGGGTGTCTAGAAGAAATTTTTATGTGACGTCATTTGCGCGTCACCCCTAGCCTGCTTACTAAATGTGAATGCAATAGCAGCTGGGTAGCGTTTTAAAAAGAAATTTTTGCCTGACGTCATTTGCGCGTCACCTCTAGCCCGCTTACCTAATGTTAATGCGATAACAGCTGGGTGGGGGTGTCTAGAAGAAATTTTTATGTGACGTCATTTGCGTGTCACCCCTAGCCTGCTTACTAAATGTTAATGCAAAAGCAGCTGGGTGGGGGTGTTAAAAAGAAATTTTTGCCTGACGTCATTTGCGCGTCACCCCTAACCTTTTAACCTAATGTGAATGCGATAGCAGCTGGGTATAGGTGTCTAAAAGAAATTTTTACGTGACGTCATTTGCGCGTCATCCATAACAAGCTTACGTAATGTAAATGCAATAGCAGGTGGGGGGAGGTCTAAAAGAAATTTCAGGTGACGTCATTCGCGCGTCACCCATAATAAGCTTACCTTATGTAAATGCAATAGCAGTTGGGGGGGGGGTCTTAAAGAAATTTTCACGTGACGTCATTTGCGCGTCACCCTCAACCTGCTTACCTATAAGGAATGCGATTTCATCTAGGTGGGGGTGTCCAGAAGAAATTTTTGCCTGACGTCAGTTGCGCGTCACCTCTAACCTGATTACCCTATGTAAATGCAATAGCAGCTGAGTGGGGTCGTCTCATAGAAATTTTCACGTGACGTCCTTTGCGCGTCACCCCTAGCCTGCTAACCTAATGTGAATGCGATAACAGCTGGGTAGGGGTGTCTGGAAGAAATTTTCACGTGACGTCATTTGCGCGTCACCCCTAGCCTGCTTACCTAATGTTTATGCGATAGCAGCTGGGTGGGGCTGTCTAACATAAATTTTCACGTGACGTCATTTGCGCGTCACCTCTAGCCCGCTTACCTAATGTTAATGCGATAACAGCTGGGTAGAGGTGTCTAGAAGAAATTTTTATGTGACGTCATTTGAGCGTCACCCCTAGCCTGCTTACCTGATGTTTATGCAATAGCAGCTGGGTAGAGCTGTCTAACATAAATTTTCAAGTGACGTCATTTGCGCGTCACCTCTGAACTGCTTACTTAATGTGAATGCAATAACAGCTGGGTGGGGGTGTCCAGAAGAAATTTTCACGTTAAGTCATTTGTGCGTCCCCCCTAGCCTGCTTACCTAATGTGAATGCAATAGCAGCTGAGTGGAGGTGTCCTAAAGAGATATTAATCTGACGTCATTCGCGCGTCACCCCTAACCTGTTCACCTAATATGAATGCAAAAGCAGCTAAGTGGAACTGTCTAACATAAATTTTCACGTGACGTCATTTGCGCGTCACCTCTAGCCCGCTTACCTAATGTTAATGCGATAACAGCTGGGTAGGGGTGTCTAGAAGAAATTTTTATGTGACGTCATTTGCGCGTCACCCCTAGCCTGCTTACCAAATGTGAATGCAATAGCAGCTGGGTAGGGGTGTTTGAAAGAAATTTTTGCTGACGTCAGTTGCGCGTCACCTCTAACCTGATTACCTTATGTAAATGCAATAGCAGCTAAGTAGGGTCGTCTCATAGAAATTTTCACGTGACGTCCTTTGCGCGTCACCATTAGCCTGCTAACCGAATGTGAATGCGATAACAGCTGGGTGGAAGTGTCTGGAAGAAATTTTCACGTGACGTCATTTGCGCGTCACCATTAGCCTGCTCACCTAATGTTTATGCGATAGCAGCTGGGTGGGGCTGTCTAACATAAATTTTCACGTGACGTCATTTGCGCGTCACCTTTAACCTTCTTACTTAATTTGAATGTGATAACGGCTTTGTAGGGGTGTCTAGAAGAAATTTTCGCGTTAAGTCATTTGTGCGTCACCTCTAGCCTGCTTACTTAATCTGAATGCAATAGCAGCTGAGTGGGGGTGTCACAAAGAGATAATAATCTGACGTCATTTGCGCGTCACCCCTAACCTGCTTACCTAATATGAATGCAAAAGCAGCTAGGTGGAACTGTCTAACATAAATTTTAACGTGACGTCATTTATGCGTCACCTCTAGCCTGCTTACCTAATGTTAATGCGATAACAGCTGGGTGGGGGTTTTTAGAAGAAATTTTCATGTTACGTCATTTGTGCGTCAACCCTAGCCTGCTTACTTAATGTGAATTCAATAGCAGCTGAGTGGGGGTGTCAGAAAGAGATATTAATCTGACGTCATTTGCGCGTCACCTCTAACCGGCTTACCTAATATAAATGCAAAAGCAGCTGGGTGAAACTGTCTAACATGAATTCTTACGTGACGTCATTTGCGCGTCACCGCTAGCCTGCTTACCTAATGTTAATGCAATAACAGCTGAATGGGGGTGTCTAGAAGAAAATTTTATGTGACGTCATTTGCGCGTCACCCCTAGCCTGCTTACTAAATGTGAATGCAATAGCAGCTGGGTAGGGGTGTTAAAAAGAAATTTTTGCCTGACGTCATTTGCGCGTCACCCCTAAACTGCTTACCTAATGTAAATGCGATAGCAGCTGGGTAAAGGTGTCTAAAAGAAATTTTTACGTGACGTCATTTGCGCGTCACCCATACCAAGCTTACCTGATGTAAATGCAATAGCAGGTGGAGGGGGGTCTAAAAGAAATTTTCACGTGACGTTATTTGCGCGTCACCCCTAGCATGCTTACCTAATGTTAATGCGATAACATCTGGGTGGGGTTGTCTAGAAGAAAATATTACGTGACATCATTTGCGTGTCACCCTCAACCTGCCAACCTAATAGGAATGTGATTCCGTCTGCGTGGGGGTGTCTAGAATAAATTTTTGCCTGACGTCATTTGCGCGTCACCCCTAAACTGCTTACCTAATGTAAATGCAATAGCAGCTAGGTATAGGTGTCTAAAAGAAATTTTTACGTGACGTCATTTGCGCGTCTTCCATAACAAGCTTACCTAATGTAAATGCAATAGCAGGTGGAGGGGGGTCTAAAAGCAATTTTCACGTGACGGTATTTGCGCGTCACCCCTAGCATGCTTACCTAATGTTAATGCGATAACATCTTGGTGGGGTTGTCTTAAAGAAATTTTCACGTGACATCATTTGCGCGTCCCTCTCAACCTGCTTACCTAATAAAACTACGATTCCATCTGGGTGGGAGTGTCTAGAAGAAATTTTTGCCTGACGTCAGTTGCGCGTCACCTCTAACCTGATTACCTTATGTAAATGCAATAGCAGCTGAGTAGGGTTGTCTCAAAGAAATTTTCACGTGACGTCCTTTGCGCGTCACTCCTTACCTGCTAAAATAATGTTAATGCGATAACAGCTGGGTAGGGGTGTCTAGAAGAAATTTTCACGTAAGTTCATTTGCGCGTAACCCCAAGCCTGCTTACCTAATGTTAATGCAATAACAGCTGAATGGGGGTGTCTAGAAGAAAATTTTATGTGACGTCATTCGCGCGTCACCCCTAGCCTGCTTACTAAATGTGAATGCAATAGCAGCTGGGTAGGGGTGTTAAAAAGAAATTTTTGCCTGACGTCATTTGCGCGTCACCCCTAAACTGCTTACCTAATGTAAATGCGATAGCAGCTGGGTAAAGGTGTCTAAAAGAAATTTTTACGTGACGTCATTTGCGCGTCACTCATACCAAGCTTACCTGATGTAAATGCAATAGCAGGTGGAGGGGGGTCTAAAAGAAATTTTCACGTGACGTTATTTGCGCGTCACCCCTAGCATGCTTACCTAATGTTAATGCGATAACATCTGGGTGGGGTTGTCTAGAAGAAATTATTACGTGACATCATTTGCGTGTCACCCTCAACCTGCCAACCTAATAAGAATGTGATTCCATCTGGGTGGGGGTGTCTAGAAGAAATTTTTGCCTGACGTCATTTGCGCGTCACCCCTAAACTGCTTACCTAATGTAAATGCAATAGCAGCTAGGTATAGGTGTCTAAAAGAAATTATTACGTGACGTCATTTGCGCGTCACCCATAACAAGCTTACCTAATGTAAATGCGATAACATCTTGGTGGGGTTGTCTAAAAGAAATTTTCACGTGACATCATTTGCGCGTCCCTCTCAACCTGCTTACCTAATAAAAATACGATTCCATCTGGGTGGGAGTGTCTAGAAGAAATTTTTGCCTGACGTCAGTTGCGCGTCACCTCTAACCTGATTACCTTATGTAATTGCAATAGCAGCTGAGTAGGGTTGTCTCAAAGAAATTTTCACGTGACGTCCTTTGCGCGTCACTCCTTACCTGCTAAAATAATGTTAATGCGATAACAGCTGGGTAGGGGTGTCTAGAAGAAATTTTCACGTAAGTTCATTTGCGCGTAACCCCAAGCCTGCTTACCTAATGTTTATGCAATAGCAGCTAGGTGGGGCTGTCTAACATAAATTTTCACGTGACGTCATTTGCGCGTCACCTTTAACCTGCGTACCTAATGTGAATGCGATAACAGCTAGTTGGGAGTGTCTAGAAGAAATTTTGAAGTTGAGTCATTTTTGCGTCATCCCTAGCCTGCTTACTTAATGTGAATGCAATAGAAGCTGAGTGGGAGTGTCAGAAAGAGATATTAATTTGACGTCATTTGCGCGTCACCCCTAACTGGCTTACCTAATATGAATGCAAAAGCAGCTGGGTGGAACTGTCTAACATAAATTCTTACGTGACGTCATTTGCGCGTCACCGCTAGCCTGCTTACCTAATGTTAATGCAATATTAGCTAAATGGGGGTGTCTAGAAGAAAATTTTTGCCTGACGTCATTTGCGCGTCACCCCTAAACTGCTTACCTAATGTAAATGCGATAGCAGCTGGGTATAGGTGTCTAAAAGAAATTTTTACGTGACGTCATTTGCGCGTCACCCATAACAAGCTTACCTAATGTAAATGCAATAGCAGGTGATGGGCGGTCTAAAAGAAATTTTCACGTGACGTTATTTGCTCGTCACCCTTAGCATGCTTACCTAATGTTAATGCGATAACATCTGGGTAGGGTTGTCTAAAAGAAAATATTACGTGACGTCATTTGCGCGTCACCCCTAACCTGCTTACTTTATATAAATGCAAAAGCAGCTGGGTGGAACTGTCTAACATAAATTTTTATGTGACGTCATTTGCGCGTCACTTCTAGCATGCTTACCAAATATAAACGCAATATTAGCTGGGTAGAATGTTTCAAAGAAATTTTTGCCTGACGTCATTTGCGCGTCACCTCTAGCCCGCTTACCTAATGTTAATGCGATAACAGCTGGGTGGGGGTGTCTAAAAGAAATTTTTATGTGACGTCATTTGCGCGTCACCCCTAGCCTGCTTACTAAATGTGAATGCAAAAGCAGCTGGGTGGGGGTGTTAAAAAGAAATTTTTGCCTGACGTCATTTGCGCGTCACCCCTAACCTTTTAACCTAATGTGAATGCGATAGCAGCTGGGTATAGGTGTCTAAAAGAAATTTTTACGTGACGTCATTTGCGCGTCATCCATAACAAGCTTACGTAATGTAAATGCAATAGCAGGTGGGGGGAGGTCTAAAAGAAATTTCAGGTGACGTTATTCGCGCGTCACCCATAACAAGCTTACCTTATGTAAATGCAATAGCAGTTGAGGGGAGGGTCACAAAGAAATTTTCACGTGACGTCATTTGCGCGTCACCCCTAGCATGCTTACTTAATGTTAATGCGATAACATCTGGGTAGGGTTGTCTAAAAGAAATTTTCACGTGACATCATTTGCGCGTCACCCTCAACCTGCTTACTTAATAAGAATGCGATTCCATCTGGGTGGGGGTGTCCAGAAGAAATTTTTGCCTGACGTCAGTTGCGCGTCACCTCTAACCTGATTACCTTATGTAAATGCAATTGCAGCTGAGTGGGGTCGTCTCATAGAAATTTTCACGTGACGTCCTTTGCGCGTCACCCCTAGCCTGCTAACCTAATGTGAATGCGATAACAGCTGGGTGGGGGTGTCTGAAAGAAATTTTCACGTGACGTCATTTGCGCTTCACCCCTAGCCTGCTTACCTAATGTTTATGCGATAGCAGCTGGGTAGGGCTGTCTAACATAAATTTTCACGTGACGTCATTTGCGCGTCACCTCTAACCTTCTTACTTAATTTGAATGTGATAACGGCTGGGTAGGGGTGTCTAGAAGAAATTTGCACGTTAAGTCATTTGTGCGTCACCTCTAGCCTGCTTACTTAATCTGAATGCAATAGCAGCTGAGTGGGGGTGTCACAAAGAGATAATAATCTGACGTCATTTGCGCGTCACCCCTAACCTGCTTACCTAATATGAATGCAAAAGCAGCTGGGTGGAACTGTCTAACATAAATCTTTACGTGACGTCATTTGTGCGTCACTTCTAGCCTGCTTACCTAATGTTAATGCGATAACAGCTGGGTAGGGGTTTCTATAAGAAATTTTTATGTAACGTCATTTGTGCGTCACCCCTAGCCTGCTTACTTAATGTGATTGCAATAGCAGCTGAGTGGGGGTGTCAGAAAGAGATATTAATCTGACGTCATTTGCGCGTCACCTCTAACCGGCTTACCTAATATGAATGCAAAAGCAGCTGGGTGGAACTGTCTAACATAAATTTTTACGTGACGTCATTTGCGCGTCACCCCTAACCTGCTTACCTTATGTGAATGCGATAGCAGCTGGGTATAGGTGTCTAAAAGAAATCTTTGTGTGACGTCATTTGCGCGTCACTTGTAACAAGCTTACCTAATGTAAATGCAATAGCAGGTTGGGAAAGGTCTAAAAAAAATTTTCACGTGACGTCATATGCGCGTCACCCCTAGCATGCTCACCTGATGTTTATGCAATAGCAGCTGGGTAGGGCTGTCTAACATAAATTTTCAAGTGACGTCATTTGCGCGTCACCTCTGAACTGCTTACCTAATGTGAATGCAATAACAGGTAGGAAAGGGGTCTAAAATAAATTTTCACGTGACGTCATTTGCGTGTAACCCCTAGCATGCTTCCCTAATGTTAATGCTATAACATCTGGGTAGGGTTGTCTAGAAGAAATTTTTACGTGACATCATTTGCGCGTTACCCTTAACCTGCTTACTTAATAAGAATGCGATTCCATCTCGGTGGGGGTGTCTAGAAGAAATTTTTGCCTGACGTCAGTCGCGCGTCAATTCTAACCTGATTACCTTATGTAAATGCAATAGCAGCTGAGTGGGGTTGTCTCATAGAAATTTTCACGTGACGTTCTGTGCGCGTCACCCCTAGCCTGCTAACCTAATGTTAATGCGATAACAGCTGGGTGGGGGTGTCTAGAGGAAATTTTCACGTGACGTCATTTGCGCGTCACCCCTAGCATGCTCACCTGATGTTTATGCAATAGCAGCTGGGTAGGGCTGTCTAACATAAATTTTCAAGTGACGTCATTTGCGCGTCACCTCTGAACTGCTTACCTAATGTGAATGCAATAACAGCTGGGAGGGGGTGTCTAGAAGAAATTTTCACGTTAAGTCATTTGTGCGTCCCCCCTAGCCTGCTTACTTAATGTGAATGCAATAGCAGCTGAGTGGGGGTGTCTGAAAGAGATATTAATCTGACGTCATTCGCGCGTCACCCCTAACCTGTTCACCTAATATGAATGCAAAAGCAGCTGGGTGGAACTGTCAAACATAAATTTTCGGGTGAAGTCATTTGCGCGTCACCTCTAGCCCGCTTACCTAATGTTAATGCAATAACAGCTGGGTAGAAGTGTCTACAAGAAATTTTTATGTGACGTCATTTGCGCGTCACCTCTAGCCTGCTTACTAAATGTGAATGCAATAGCAGCTGGGTAGGGGTGTTTGAAAGAAATTTTTGCTGACGTCATTTGCGCGTCACCCTTAACCTTTTTACCTAATGTGAATGCGATAGCAGCTGATAATAGGTGTCTACAAGAAATTTTTACGTGACGTCATTTGCGCGTCATCCATAACAAGCTTACGTAATGTAAATGCAATAGCAGGTGCGGGGAGGTCTAAAAGAAATTTCAGGTGACGTCATTCGCGCGTCACCCATAACAAGCTTACCTAATGTAAATGCAATAGCAGGTGGGGGGGGGGTCTTAAAGAAATTTTGACGTGACGTCATTTGCGCGTCACCCTCAACCTGCTTACCTATAAGGAATGCGATTTCATCTAGGTGGGGGTGTCCAGAAGAAATTTTTGCCTGACGTCAGTTGCGCGTCACCTCTAACCTGATTACCCTATGTAAATGCAATAGCAGCTGAGTGGAGTCGTCTCATAGAAATTTTCACGTGACGTCCTTTGCGCGTCACCCCTAGCCTGCTAACCTAATGTGAATGCGATAACAGCTGGGTGGGGGTGTCTGAAAGAAATTTTCACGTGACGTCATTTGCGCGTCACCCCTAGCCTGCTTACCTAATGTTTATGCGATAGCAGCTGGGTGGGGCTGTCTAACATAAATTTTCACGTGACGTCATTTGCGCGTCACCTCTAGCCCGCTTACCTAATGTTAATGCGATAACAGCTGGGTAGAGGTGTCTAGAGGAAATTTTTATGTGACGTCATTTGAGCGTCACCCCTAGCCTGCTTACCTGATGTTTATGCAATAGCAGCTGGGTAGAGCTGTCTAACATAAATTTTCAAGTGACGTCATTTGCGCGTCACCTCTGAACTGCTTACTTAATGTGAATGCAATAACAGCTGGGTGGGGGTGTCCAGAAGAAATTTTCACGTTAAGTCATTTGTGCGTCCCCCCTAGCCTGCTTACTTAATGTGAATGCAATAGCAGCTGAGTGGGGGTGTCCTAAAGAGATATTAATCTGACGTCATTCGCGCGTCACCCCTAACCTGTTCACCTAATATGAATGCAAAAGCAGCTAAGTGGAACTGTCTAACATAAATTTTCACGTGACGTCATTTGCGCGTCACCTCTAGCCCGCTTACCTAATGTTAATGCGATAACAGCTGGGTAGGGGTGTCTAGAAGAAATTTTTATGTGACGTCATTTGCGCGTCACCCCTAGCCTGCTTACCAAATGTGAATGCAATAGCAGCTGGGTAGGGGTGTTTGAAAGAAATTTTTGCTGACGTCATTTGCGCGTCACCCTTAACCTTTTTACCTAATGTGAATGCGATAGAAAATGGGTATAGGTGTCTAAAAGAAATTTTAACGTGACGTCATTTGCGCGTCATTCATAACAAGCTTACGTAATGTAAATGCAATAGCAGGTGGGGGGAGGTCTAAAAGAAATTTCAGGTGACGTCATTTGCGCGTCACCCTCAACCTGCTTACCTAATAAGAATGCGATTCCATCTGGGACAGGGTGTCCAGAAGAAATTTTTGCCTGACGTCAGTTGCGCGTCACCTCTAACCTGATTACCTTATGTAAATGCAATAGCAGCTAAGTAGGGTCGTCTCATAGAAATTTTCACGTGACGTCCTTTGCGCGTCACCATTAGCCTGCTAACCGAATGTGAATGCGATAACAGCTGGGTGGAAGTGTCTGGAAGAAATTTTCACGTGACGTCATTTGCGCGTCACCCCTAGCCTGCTTACCTAATGTTTATGCGATAGCAGCTGGGTGGGGCTGTCTAACATAAATTTTCACGTGACGTCATTTGCGCGTCACCTTTAACCTTCTTACTTAATTTGAATGTGATAACGGCTTTGTAGGGGTGTCTAGAAGAAATTTTCACGTTAGGTCATTTGTGCGTCACCTCTAGCCTGCTTACTTAATCTGAATGCAATAGCAGCTAAGTGGGGGTGTCACAAAGAGATAATAATCTGACGTCATTTGCGCGTCACCCCTAACCTGCTTACCTAATATGAATGCAAAAGCAGCTAGGTGGAACTGTCTTACATAAATTTTTACGTGACGTCATTTGTGCGTCAACTCTAGCCTGCTTACCTAATGTTAATGCGATAACAGCTGGGTGGGGGTTTCTAGAAGAAATTTTTTTGTTACGTCATTTGTGCGTCAACCCTAGCCTGCTTACTTAATGTGAATTCAATAGCAGCTGAGTGGGGGTGTCAGAAAGAGATATTAATCTGACGTCATTTGCGCGTCACCTCTAAACGGCTTACCTAATATAAATGCAAAAGCAGCTGGGTGAAACTGTCTAACATGAATTCTTACGTGACGTCATTTGCGCGTCACCGCTAGCCTGCTTACCTAATGTTAATGCAATAACAGCTGAATGGGGGTGTCTAGAAGAAAATTTTATGTGACGTCATTTGCGCGTCACCCCTAGCCTGCTTACTAAATGTGAATGCAATAGCAGCTGGGTAGGGGTGTTAAAAAGAAATTTTTGCCTGACGTCATTTGCGCGTCACTCCTAAACTGCTTACCTAATGTAAATGCGATAGCAGCTGGGTAAAGGTGTCTTAAAGAAATTTTTACGTGACGTCATTTGCGCGTCACCCATACCAAGCTTACCTGATGTAAATGCAATAGCAGGTGGAGGGGGGTCTAAAAGAAATTTTCACGTGACGTTATTTGCGCGTCACCCCTAGCATGCTTACCTAATGTTAATGCGATAACATCTGGGTGGGGTTGTCTAGAAGAAATTATTACGTGACATCATTTGCGTGTCACCCTCAACCTGCCAACCTAATAAGAATGTGATTCCATCTGGGTGGGGGTGTCTAGAAGAAATTTTTGCCTGACGTCATTTGCGCGTCACCCCTAAACTGCTTACCTAATGTAAATGCAATAGCAGCTAGGTATAGGTGTCTAAAAGAAATTTTTACGTGACGTCATTTGCGCGTCACCCATAACAAGCTTACCTAATGTAAATGCAATAGCAGGTGAAGGGGGGTCTAAAAGCAATTTTCACGTGACGTTATTTGCGCGTCACCCCTAGCATGCTTACCTAATGTTAATGCGATAACATCTTGGTGGGGTTGTCTAAAAGAAATTTTCACGTGACATCATTTGCGCGTCCCTCTCAACCTGCTTACCTAATAAAAATACGATTCCATCTGGGTAGGAGTGTCTAGAAGAAATTTTTGCCTGACGTCAGTTGCGCGTCACCTCTAACCTGATTACCTTATGTAAATGCAATAGCAGCTGAGTAGGGTTGTCTCAAAGAAATTTTCACGTGACGTCCTTTGCGCGTCACTCCTTACCTGCTAAAATAGTGTTAATGCGATAACAGCTGGGTAGGGGTGTCTAGAAGAAATTTTCACGTAAGTTCATTTGCGCGTAACCCCAAGCCTGCTTACCTAATGTTTATGCAATAGCAGCTAGGTGGGGCTGTCTAACATAAATTTTCACGTGACGTCATTTGCGCGTCACCTTTAACCTGCTTACCTAATGTGAATGCGATAACAGCTAGTCGGGAGTGTCTAGAAGAAATTTTGAAGTTGAGTCATTTTTGCGTCATCCCTAGCCTGCTTACTTAATGTGAATGCAATAGCAGCTGAGTGGGGGTGTCAGAAAGAGATATTAATTTGACGTCATTTGCGCGTTACCCCTAACTGGCTTACCTAATATGAATGCAAAAGCAGCTGGGTGGAACTGTCTAACATAAATTCTTACGTGACGTCATTTGCGCGTCACCGCTAGCCTGCTTACCTAATGTTAATGCAATATTAGCTAAATGGGGGTGTCTAGAAGAAAATTTTTGCCTGACGTCATTTGCGCGTCACCCCTAAACTGCTTACCTAATGTAAATGCGATAGCAGCTGGGTATAGGTGTCTAAAAGAAATTTTTACGTGACGTCATTTGCGCGTCACCCATAACAAGCTTACCTAATGTAAATGCAATAGCAGGTGATGGGGGGTCTAAAAGAAATTTTCACGTGACGTTATTTGCGCGTCACCCCAGCATGCTTACCTAATGTTAATGCGATAACATCTGGGTGGGGTTGTCTAGAAGAAATTATTAGGTGACATCATTTGCGTGTCACCCTCAACCTGCCAACCTAATAAGAATGCGATTGCATCTGGGTGGGGTTGTCTAGAAGAAATTTTTGCCTGACGTCATTTGCGCGTCACCTCTAACCTGATTACCTTATGTAAATGCAATAGCAGCTAAGTAGAATTGTCTCAAAGAAATTTTCACGTTACGTCCTTTGCGCGTCACCCCTAGCTTGCTAACCTAATGTTAATGCGATAACAGCTGGGTGGGGGTGTCAAGAAGTAATTTTCACGTGACGTCATTTGCGCGTCACCCCTAGCCTGCTTACCTAATGTTTATGCAATAGCAGCTGGGTGGGGCTGTCTAACATAAATTTTTATGTGACGTCATTTGCGCGTCACTTCTAGCATGCTTACCAAATGTGAACGCAATATTAGCTGGGTAGGGGTGTTTCAAAGGAATTTTTGCCTGACGTCATTTGAACGTCACCCCTAGCCTGCTTACCAAATGTGAATGCAATAGCAGCTAGTTAGGAATTTTTAAAAGAAATTTTTGCCTGACGTCATTTGCGCGTCACCCCTATTCTGCTTACCTAATGTGAATGCAATAGCAGCTGGGTATAGGTGTCTAAAAGAAATCTGTATGTGACGTCATTTGCGCGTCACCCATAACTAGCTTACCTAATGTAAATGCAATAGCAGGTTGGGGAAGGTCTAAAAGAAATTTTCACGTGACGTCATATGCGCGTCACCCATACCAAGCTTACCTTTTGTAAATGCAATAGCAGGTGGGGGGGGGGGGTCTAAAATAAATTTTCACGTGATGTCATTTGCGTGTCACCCCTAGCATGCTTCCCTAATGTTAATGGTATAACATCTGGGTAGGGTTGTCCAGAAAAAATTTTTACGTGACATCATTTGCGCGTTACCCTCAACCTGCTTACCTAATAAGAATGCGATTTCATCTGGGTGGGGGTGTCTAGAAGAAATTTATGCCTGACGTCAGTCGCGCGTCAATTCTAACCTGATTACCTTATGTAAATGCAATAGCAGCTGAGTGGGGTTGTCTTAAAGAAATTTTCACGTGACGTTCTGTGCGCGTCACCCCTAGCCTGCTAACCTAATGTTAATGCGATAACAGCTGGGTGGGGGTGTCTAGAGGAAATTTTCACGTGACGTCATTTGCGCGTCACCCCTAGCCTGCTTACCTGATGTTTATGCAATAGCAGCTAGGTAGGGCTGTCTAACATAAATTTTCAAGTGACGTCATTTGCGCGTCACCTCTGAACTGCTTACCTAATGTAAATGCAATAACAGCTGGGTGGGGGTGTCTAGAAGAAATTTTTACGTTAAGTCATTTGTGCGTCCCCCCTAGCCTGCTTACTTAATGTGAATGCAATAGCAGCTAAGTGGGGGTGTCTGGAAGAGATATTAATCTGACGTCATTCGCGCGTCACCCCTAACCTGTTCACCTAATATAAATGCAAAAGCAGCTGGGTGGAACTGTCTAACATAAATTTTCACGTGACGTCATTTGCGCGTCACCTCTAGCCCGCTTACCTAATGTTAATGCGATAACAGCTGGGTAGGGGTGTCTAGAAGAAATTTTTATGTGACGTCATTTGCGCGTCACCCCTAGCCTGCTTACCAAATGTGAATGCAATAGCAGCTGGGTGGGGGTGTTTGAAAAAAATTTTTGCCTGACGTCATTTGCGCGTCACCCCTATTCTGCTTACCTAATGTGAATGCGCTAGCAGCTGGGTATAGGTGTCTAAAAGAAATCTGTATGTGACGTCATTTGCGCGTCACCCATAACTAGCTTACCTTATGTAAATGCAATAGCAGGTTGGGGAAGGTCTAAAAGAAATTTTCACGTGACGTCATATGCGCGTCACCCATAACAAGCTTACCTTTTGTAAATGCAATAGCAGGTGGGGGGGGGGTCTAAAATAAATTTTCACGTGATGTCATTTGCGTGTCACCCCTAGCATGCTTCCCTAATGTTAATGGTATACCATCTGGGTAGGGTTGTCCAGAAAAAATTTTTACGTGACATCATTTGCGCGTTACCCTCAACCTGCTTACCTAATAAGAATGCGATTTCATCTGGGTGGGGGTGTCTAGAAGAAATTTATGCCTGACGTCAGTCGCGCGTCAATTCTAACCTGATTACCTTATGTAAATGCAATAGCAGCTGAGTGGGGTTGTCTCAGAGAAATTTTCACGTGACGTCATTTGCGCGTCACCTCTAGCCCGCTAACCTAATGTTAATGCGATAACAGCTGGGTGGGGGTGTCTAGAGGAAATTTTCACGTGACGTCATTTGCGCGTCACCCCTAGCCTGCTTACCTGATGTTTATGCAATAGCAGCTAGGTAGGGCTGTCTAACATAAATTTTCAAGTGACGTCATTTGCGCGTCACCTCTGAACTGCTTACCTAATGTGAATGCAATAACAGCTGGGTGGGGGTGTCTAGAAGAAATTTTTACGTTAAGTCATTCGTGCGTCCCCCCTAGCCTGCTTACTTAATGTGAATGCAATAGCAGCTAAGTGGGGGTGTCTGGAAGAGATATTAATCTGACGTCATTCGCGCGTCACCCCTAACCTGTTCACCTAATATAAATGCAAAAGCAGCTGGGTGGAACTGTCTAACATAAATTTTCACGTGACGTCATTTGCGCGTCACCTCTAGCCCGCTTACCTAATGTTAATGCGATAACAGCTGGGTAGGGGTGTCTAGAAGAAATTTTTATGTGACGTCATTTGCGCGTCACCCCTAGCCTGCTTACCAAATGTGAATGCAATAGCAGCTGGGTGGGGGTGTTTGAAAGAAATTTTTGCCTGACGTCATTTGCGCGTCACCCCTATTCTGCTTACCTAATGTGAATGCGCTAGCAGCTGGGTATAGGTGTCTAAAAGAAATCTGTATGTGACGTCATTTGCGCGTCACCCATAACTAGCTTACCTAATGTAAATGCAATAGCAGGTTGGGGAAGGTCTAAAAGAAATTTTCACGTGACGTCATATGCGCGTCACCCATAACAAGCTTACCTTTTGTAAATGCAATAGCAGGTGGGGGGGAAGGGTCTAAAATAAATTTTCACGTGATGTCATTTGCGTGTCACCCCTAGCATGCTTCCCTAATGTTAATGGTATAACATCTGGGTAGGGTTGTCCAGAAAAAATTTTTACGTGACATCATTTGCGCGTTACCCTCAACCTGCTTACCTTATAAGAATGCGATTTCATCTGGGTGGGGGTGTCTAGAAGAAATTTATGCCTGACGTCAGTCGCGCGTCAATTCTAACCTGATTACCTTATGTAAATGCAATAGCAGCTGAGTGGGGTTGTCTCAGAGAAATTTTCACGTGACGTCATTTGCGCGTCACCTCTAGCCCGCTAACCTAATGTTAATGCGATAACAGCTGGGTGGGGGTGTCTAGAGGAAATTTTCACGTGACGTCATTTGCGCGTCACCCCTAGCCTGCTTACCTGATGTTTATGCAATAGCAGCTAGGTAGGGCTGTCTAACATAAATTTTCAAGTGACGTCATTTGCGCGTCACCTCTGAACTGCTTACCTAATGTGAATGCAATAACAGCTGGGTGGGGGTGTCTAGAAGAAATTTTTACGTTAAGTCATTTGTGCGTCCCCCCTAGCCTGCTTACCTAATGTGAATGCAATAGCAGCTAAGTGGGGGTGTCTGAAAGAGATATTAATCTGACGTCATTCGCGCGTCACCCCTAACCTGTTCACCTAATATAAATGCAAAAGCAGCTGGGTGGAACTGTCTAACATAAATTTTCACGTGACGTCATTTGCGCGTCACCTCTAGCCCGCTTACCTAATGTTAATGCGATAACAGCTGGGTAGGGGTGTCTAGAAGAAATTTTTATGTGACGTCATTTGCGCGTCACCCCTAGCCTGCTTACCAAATGTGAATGCAATAGCAGCTGGGTGGGGGTGTTTGAAAGAAATTTTTGCTGACGTCATTTGCGCGTCAACCCTAACCTTTTTACCTAATGTGAATGCGATAGCAGCTGGGTATAGGTGTCTAAAAGAAATTTTTACGTGACGTCATTTGCGCGTCATCCATAACAAGCTTACGTAATGTAAATGCAATAGCAGGTGGGGGGAGGTCTAAAAGAAATTTCAGGTGACGTCATTCGCGCGTTACCCATAACAAGCTTACCTAATGTAAATGCAATAGCAGGTGGGGGGGGTCTTAAAGAAATTTTGACGTGACGTCATTTGCGCGTCACCCCTAGCATGCTTACCTAATGTTAATGCGATAACATCTGGGTGGGGTTGTCTAGAAGAAATTTTTACGTGACATCATTTGCGCGTCACCCTCAACCTGCTTACCTAATAAGAATGCGATTCCATCTGGGTGGGGGTGTCTAGAAGAAATTTTTTCCTGACGTCAGTTGCGCGTCACCTCTAACCTGATTACCTTATGTAAATGCAATAGCAGCTGAGTGGGGTTGTCTCAAAGAAATTTTCACGTGACGTCCTTTGCGCGTCACCCCTAGCCTGCTTACCTAATGTTAATGCGATAATAGCTGGGTGGGGGTGTCTAGAAGAAATTTTCACGTGACGTCATTTGCGCGTCACCCCTAGCCTGCTTACCTAATGTTTATGCGATAACAGCTGGGTGGGGGTGTCTAGAAAAAATTTTCACGTGACGTCATATGCGCGTCACCCCTGGGCTGCTTACCAAATGTGAATGCAATAGCAGCTGGGTGGGGGTGTTTAAAAGAAATTTTCACGTGAACCTGGCTGGAAATGGTGCTATGTATTTCGTTTCATAGCTGGGCAAATGTCTTGCGCTCAGCTATGTTTATTGCTACTCTCGTTTTTAAGGTGCTTACTTCTAAATTTCTTGACCTTTGTCCGTTCATCATTTAATTGCTAAGCAATGGTAAGTTTGATTACAGTGAAAAAACAATACAGACCTGCCGTCTTGCTTTTGTGATTGTTTTAAAAAAGTTCTAAGACAATAGTGTAAACGGTTGACCTGTAGCGTGGGGCCAACAGACAGACGGACAGACGGACATGACCATTTCATTAGATGCTTGCTCAGCATCTAAAAACTAGTATCAGAGTATCTACAAGCAGTACAATTAGCAATAACTTCACTGCCCCCTAATATTAACCTACACGCCGTTCATAATATTTCAAAGTAGTTTTGTTATACCGTGGTGAAAACGTTTACTTTTAAATGCTTTTTTGTTAATTTATTTAAGTGTCAAAAAATTTTTTCAATAATACAAAAGTCATTATGTTGAAATACAGGCACTGCTTTTCAGGAATTGACATTTATTTTCTTTGCGATAAAAGTTCAAAGAATGAATAAAAAAATTATGTAATCATAATTGAAAGAAATCTTTAAAATATTAAAATATTAAATACAAATCATTTATGAATAGCATTCTGTGGTTAGGAACTACATACTTTAGTTAATTGTTTCTAATTTATTTTTTGTTTATTGCCTAATACGGGAGTGAACCGTTAAAGAGCTTGCAAAGCTATTTTGTTTTTTATAAATTTAAATGTAATTAAAGTATTTTGCATTTAGTGAACGTACAAAGTGACTTCGTAGCTGAGTAGAACCGAATACAGATAGGCTTTTTAGAACCTGCCTTACTGTATATTCTTAACTGTTTTTATTGTACTAATTTTGTAAGTATTTTTATTTAAGTAAACTATTTTTGACTTCTCGTGTTGAAAAAAACGAGACGCAATCTAATTTTCAATTGGAAACATGAATCTAATTTCTGAATCAGTTATACAAATGTGTAGCGTCATGTAAACTTTTTGAAACTTATGGGTCGTTTAAAGCTCGTACTTCGTTCTTAAAATTTTCTTTTAAAAGATTTTAAAAGAAAATTTTTAATTTATAAAAAATATTATCTTGCTTTATTTAGAGCAGTTATATTTTTCGAAAATACTCCGCCGAATGCTTTCGGGAAGTGCTGGAGATGATCAAGGATGCAATATAAATGACAGATCCTACACCTTTATAAAACAAAGGTTAGTGTAGCGCACAGTTTAGATAAATTTAATCCAAAAGAATTGCTTACTCACAAAACTTACTTTATTATTTATAAAAGCATTAATGTAGTTCCTAATATTATGTACACAGTTACGTTAAATGCTGATACGTTTAAATAATTTTAAAATATTACACGATAAATTTAAGTAATTGCTAATAAGTGTCCAATTTGAATCAACAGCAGTACCAATTAAAAATTAATATTATTTTAAAAATCAACTTTTTCACCATTTTAAAGCACATTTAAAGTGCACCTTGATAATTTTGAGCAAAATTCTACTCTAACAATTTGTGTAATAAAATAACCTAGAATAATTGTAATTTTATTCATTTTACTGTTGGCTAAGCTCTACGCTGTTTACAAATTACTAAGCTAAAATGTTAAGCATGCTCCTTTACAGGTAAGTGCTAAATAACGTGTTCAAATACGTCAAATAGCACTCAAGGTGTACAAGCATTGCTAAGCAGAATAGAATTTTATGATCAGTAATTAATGTCATGTCTTAAGCACAAGATTAATGATTATCTTACTTGGGAAGTATTTTGCATGTAACTCTAGGATTGAACCGATTGTTACCAAAACGTCTTCTACTGACCCTAGACTCTAGACACTTCCACTAGTATATAGACTTAAGTGCATTTTGCGCTGTTTGCGCATAAAAGGCGCGCGCATTTTAATAAAAGTGCTCGACTTTCAAAATGGCCAAATCCTTATGGGATTTAACATGTGAAAATGATAAAATCCAGGTGTTTTTTAATCATTTTTGGCAAAATCTTAAAATAACTTCAAAATACCAAAAAAAGTTGCAAAAAGTTGTAATTGCGAGTTTAAAGCAAAAACATCACAAATAATTGTTTGAAAAAAATGCCTGTCATTCATCCATATCGTCCGTGAAAAGTCATTCTGTCGTAGGTCCAGTGCACAGCTAAAATCATTCTGCCGCAAGTCCATACGATTGGTGGCTGCTGTCAAGGTCGCTTTCGCGTTGTCCTTTGCATTGGGTGGGGGTGGTATGTTACTGAACACTTATTGTGCTCATAACGTAAACTTAGGGGTCGTCCATAAAAGACGTAATAAAAATTCGATTTCCAGAACATTTTCAAAAACACTTTTTGAAAAATGTAAAATTTTCTATTTACATACATGTTTTTCGAAAGTACACATTGTTCTATTTACATGTTTTTCAAAGGTGCAAAATGTTCTATTTACCTGTTTAGCAAAAGTTTAAAATAACCTGTTTGCAGGTTTTTGAAAAGCTCAAAATGTTCTGAAATTTTGATAAGATACGATTTGTATCGTTTCAATTTATTAGGAGATACATATATCTCCTAATAAGAAGCAGGCGTGCTTGGGTGAGCGGTTAGGACTGCAGACTGTAACGAAATTAACAGTCTCAGACCCGGCTTTAATCCTCGGCCACTGCTAATCGTTTACGGCTCGGTGTTGTACGGTAAATGTCACTGGATGGTTGATTGAAACCGGATCTCCTTTGGAGCTCCTTAGTGACCACTACTTACTGTAGGGGCCTAGGGAATGAGACTCCTTTACTGTGGAGGAGGGGACGGGGATAGGTGAAAGGGTACAAAGACTGAGACGATCTAACGCGGTAACCTCCTATTTCCTCACCCACAGTGACTGGTTGAGTCTGGTTGTATGACCTTTGGTTAAATCGACCTAATGAATAAATTATTATTTTTTAATATTATATAATATAGCAAATATCCTAGCCTTGGTTGCGCGTCGCAAATGTCCGGGTAAAAACTGCCCCAGTTGAAAATGCTTAGGTTGCAAAAGTTTGGATGAAAAATGTTTGTACACACTCCCACAAACCTAATGTGAAGGAGATGTCAAAGCACACGCAATATCGTTACAAACATTGGCAGAGAATGAACGTCATTATTAAATAGTGTATACTTCTCAATATATGTTTTATTAAAAATCGTAGGCTTACGTTATATTAGAGACCGGCGTTGTATTGAAAAGTTAACATTTCCAACTACCGTATATTGTATAATAATGCGCGGGTCTCTAATAGTACGCGGATCTGTAATAGTACGCGGGTCTGAGAGGTCTCAGTTTGAATACTACGCGGGTCTATTTAACACAGTATTAAATGGCAGTACGCGAGTCTGTAATAGTGCGCGGGTCTGTAATTGTACGCGGGTCTGAGAGGTCAGAATTTGGATAGTACACGGGGCGTAATATTATAGAATATACGGTACATATGCGCAATATTTAAGCATAGCGAACCCTTGCTTTATATTAGAGACCCGCGTTGAATTAAACATCTGACGCATATCCCCCGCGTTCTATTAGAGACTCGCGTACTAATATTGACCCACGTTTTAATAGAGACCCGTGTCCCGAACAGCGCAAAATGCACTCAAGTCTATATACTAGTGGAAGTGTCTAGGGTCAGTAGAAGACGTTTTGCTAACAATCGGTTCAATCCTAGAGTTACATGCAAAATACTTCCCAAGTTAGTTTTCGTTGCTAAAAACTTCATCCAAGTATAAATGCATACCCATAAGTGCCAGGCAAGCCACGACAAAAATATCGCAGTTTCACACACAAATTCACAGTACTACCGCGTTTGTGGAGCGTTATATTATATGGTGTGTACACTGATCTTACTCGCACATTAAAAACAAAATTAAGTAATCAAAATCAAACTAATTAACAGAAAAATATGATACACCAGTAACCTGTTTAATCCGGGTTTTGAGATTAGGAGAAGGAAAAAACGGGATACAATTCAGAAAATAGTTACATGAGTAAAAAATTTCAATCCAGGGAAAAAATGTAGCTCGCGCCTATAACTCAGACCTGGTTCTCATAGCTGCCACTAGATGGCGTAAAAATCGCACGGGCAAGAAATATGGTAGAAAATTAAACTGAAATATAACTGGTGGCTAATAAGTTACAAATATTCTATGCTATTCTAGTATCGCAATCTTGGCTGTAATGACGATGGTACTTCAAACCCAATCCTTCACGGCAACTGCGGGGATAGCTAATATGATATAGACTAAACCGGCTACAAACACTTATAAACGATCTGCAGACACAATTACCATTACTTGGATAGCAGTCGGCGGAATTATAGCAACAATCATTATTATTGCAATTGTAGTGTATTGCACTAAAAAGATGAAATACAAGGCAATCCCCCAACAGACAAAGCAGTCTAACCAAGAGGCAGTCTAAGACCTTGATTTCACTAGAAAAGTTAACTATTGTTAGCCTTAAGAGACTCGCTTTCAGATTTAACAATGGTTAACTATGAAAGCGTGTTTCTTAAGGCTAACAATGGTTAACTTTTCTAGTGAAATCAAGGTCTAAGACACAACAATAATAATTTTCTTAAAATAAAACAAAATCCATACATAAATTTAGAATGTAAGGGTGCAAACACCTAGGGTACATAATACACATACACAACATATATATATTATAATTAGAGTATAATAATAGGTTAAGATTAAAATTGAAAATATACGATTTAAAAACAATCCGAACTCCAAAATATAAAATATTGAATTCAATGTATATGATGATAAAATGTTAATAAATTCAGGGCCATGGGATGAGTCCCACAGAGCCCTTATTGTGAAACTAAAACTAAACTAAAACTAATCAAACTAATTTTTGCATAGGTAAATAATCAGTATGAAGCTGACCACTCACGTACGTGTGTCTTGGTGTGTCACATTTCCTGCATTTTCCTGCATCGTTTTTAGTTTCCACGAAGGTCTTTCAGGTACTTGAAAAATGTCTGTAAGGACAGAATAGTTAATTTACTTAGTTAAGCATTTAAAAAAGTTCTATCACCTGCTTTAGGTTACTCTTGACTACAAACCACAGGCTTGAATTTAACTTACTAATTATGCATTAATTTTAAATGATCATAATATTGACTTTCACGCAGTTCTTCGCTTAGCCCTTTATGCCGCTAAAAATTAAAAGAATTATAATTTTATTCGTTAATATCGTTTTTGACATAGGCATTAGTGACACAATACGAAGTTGAAGATATATTTATTGCATTTAAATTTGTAGACACATAAAGTTGAATGTTTCTAGTTAAATAATGAAAAAGGTAATATAGATTTTTAAACGCAAAAACCTTCATACAGTTGTAGTAGTAATTTGTTTTTAATTTACGAGCTAACAACGTAGGTGCATGTGGTAGCGATTGGTTTTCTACCAGTAAGTGACTGTTGTTATACAAATGCGTCAATTTAAAGTTCCCGTATCTCCATATACATATAAGCAATAGTGATAAATTGATAATGTTTACAACAATATGGTATGTTCACACTAGATAATTGTAAAATTAAATGATCTTGACATGCTACATACCTAAATACACACTCATCCTACATGAAAATTGTAAGATTTGTGTAAAGGAAGAAATCAACCATTGAACCGTAAATAATAGTCGGCTGTTACTTAGGATTATAATTTTTGTGTGCAAAAATATCTTTACACAGCTGTGCTGTAAATGCTCATGAATTAACTTCGATAATGACAGACACTATATGCATATGCACATTATACGACGTTAAATTGTAGTAAGAACTGTTAATTCAAATTACGAGGGTGGCAAACTTGTTAACTGCTGAATCATATAATTTATTCCATACAATGGGTCGAATGCATACATGTCATATTTACACGCCACTTAGAACTTGAATCCTATACGCTCCAATCCTGATATCAAAGGTTAAATGGATGTGCTGATTTTATATGGTTAAGTTAAATATGGGTTGGGCAAATATTTTGCTTTTGGTTATTTTAATATATAATATTTTGGATCCTCAAAGTTTGCATTAAACCTTTGATAATCCTATGCCTTAAATTTCTAATTCTAGCAATAGCAATTAAATTAAATTTCTTCAGCGACAGCCCACCGTGGAAATGTGGTTTTCTGTAACTCATTTCTTCTACACTCGAAGAGTTCAAACGAAGTTTCAAAAATTGCCTTGTCATCAAAACTTTTTAAGCTGCGTCGTTTTAAATTCTTAAAAAATACCGCTAAAATTAGCCATTGTTATTTCTTAAGCATAATATTTAAAGGGAAATAATAAAATGAAAATATAAGATGTAATTTATCGTGTTATTCAGCTCAGCAAAATCGAGTTTGTTGAACTTCGTGCGCAGCATGGTTGAAATTGCCACTGTTAAAAAAAGTCTCCTGGGTACTATTAGGTTGGACTTGTTCCCAGCTAATACGTGAAAAAACATTGATTTGCATTAGGTACCAGTTAACATACTGACAGTAAAACTATTACGTACATTAAATCTTTCATTCTCCCTGAAAAGGCTGACTGCTCCGCTTTTTTGCTGCGACTTACTCTCCCAATACCCTTTATAATTTAATAGAAGTATGAGTCCTATTGACTTTTACTTGTTGGTAATTATGAGTTTCCGTTAGGGTGATCACCCGGTCACCTTAATATGAAGTTTTTAGTTTAATAGTTTGTTACGTCTAATTATTGTGGTCTTATAGTCAGTAAAAAGTATTAAAGGACAATTTCACCACGAGGCAAGTCTGACGTGTGACGAATTTTTGGCACACACTATGTAAAACAGCATTTACGTTAACTAAAATATTCGCCATGTTTTAATGCATCTGTTTATTTTTATTGAACGGCAGCAACCTATTGAACGTATATCTTACATTTTGAAGACAATTTTTTGAAAATACGTTGAGTCTACATTTAACCCACTAAGCTTAACGCTTTTTGATAAGACTCCTAATTTAAACAATGTATTGTCCGTTTAAATAATTTAAATACATCAACTCAGCTAGAGCCAGTATAATTCCCTTGTATATAAAGTTGTATTGCAGGAAACTTGGAAACTTCCAAAACTTCAAATAACCTGTAGAGTTGGACAGCGTTCGTAAAATTGAGCAGTAATTTTAAAACATGATAAAACCTAAATGTGGTAACATATTAGCTTCAATTTTTTATTTTTATGCATCCAAATCCTAGACCCTTATTAGGTAAGAATGCTATCATGTTTTTATTTAGACACCTGCTTTTGTCTTACAATAAATAAAGGCAAGCCTCTTGTTAATTGAAAAAATAAATTAGATACTACTTACGCTGTTAATTAAATCCAAAAATATTACGCACTTAGTTTGGCAGATCCACGTCGTTTAGGAATTATACTGCTTCTACATTTCACCAGAACGATAAGAGGCGAAATAAATGGAGAGTAATATCTTGCGCGTAAAACCTTCATGATAGCACCAAGAGCAAGCTTGAATGCAGCAAAAATTGGACAATGTGAAAATGTGTACGTGCTACTCATGATGGCAATATTCTGTATGCAATGCGTGTCATAATTATTACGAAAAAATAACGTCGTTCTTTAATTAACTTTTATATACAATCTAACATCTATTTAAATGTTTAAATAAGAAAAATGTAAAACAGTTTTGTTTTTAAATTTAATCACACCATTTAGGTATACTGAACATGTCATGTCTCAGCATGAATGTGGAACACCTAAAAAAGTAATATAAAATGCTAGAATTCATCTTTTTTTAACATAATTTAACTAACAAATAAATTAGAAAATAGATGCAATATTGATTGAATCTTAAACACATTAATAACTTTGAAATTCAGTTACGTGGTTGAAGCAAAGTCAGTAAATTCAATTAGAATAGAAGAAATTCAAGGTAGCTATTGTTTTTTTCATAAATAATGTCATCGCAATATTTAATACCGTTCTAGAACCATATGACCCACTGCCATCAGTATAACCTTTGCGTACATGACTATTATTACCGTGAGATGTGATCCGTATTCCGGCAGATTTACTGAATCTACTCTTGACATCATTGATGGAGCATCTCCTAGCAAAAACGGATACGAAAAACGCTTTGCTTAAAAAGCATTAGGATTCACATTTCTACCAGTAAAAGTGTTTTAATTACAGTTAATATTAGTTTTGCATTATTTAAACAATATATCAATACAAAATCGTCAACTTTTATAAAAATAGACCTTTATATGCAGAAGATTTTGGAATTCCTTAATATGAAAGCTCCCATTAAAATATTTTCTCTTTTAAAAATTTGTGAACTAGATACTTCAGAAAAGTAATCAACCATTTCATCAGAGTAAGAGCTCATTTACTATGTACATACATGAATAATTATGAAAAAAATTGGACTCTAACAACTAGGCTAATACAAAAACTTCAAATTGTGATAAAACTCATAGTACTGTTGGGTTGGTTCTACGCCGTCTAAAAAATACAAAAGAAAAGTGTTGTGTAATTTGATATCCAAATTGGCAGGTTCTTTAGAACTCGCTTTCATAAATAATTGCAAAAAAAAATTATTAGGATTAGTAATTAGTGCCATCCTGTAAGCAATTCTGCAGAACCCAAAAAGAAACTAAATGTTTAATAATAATTTGAAGTTATTTGGATACCCTTATATTATTTAATGGGCAAAAGAACCTGATTATTATTTAACACAATCTTTGTTGTTAAAAACTTACCAAAGTAATTAATACCCTTAAGTGCTGGACAAGCGTCTTAAAAACACAGAAAAAATATCGAAACTTCACATAAGAATCTACAGCCCTGCCAATTTCTTAGAGCATTAAAGGATGTAATATACGCGTTATACACTAATCCTACAAACGTAAGAACAAAAATTAAAACTTTTCAAAATCACTTGACAGTAGACATTAAAATGTAATAATTTTGTGTGTGATTTAAAGTAAACCTGCTATGTAAAAATACATGATATGCCCATAGTGACACTGTCTACTGCACAACAGGTGCAAATGCGAGGGCCAAATAATTGTAATTAAATCTAAAGCCGAGAGTTCACCTTCCATTCAATACTCAATCGAACTAATTTTTGCAGGGATAACTAATCAATGTAAAGCTGTCCGATTAGGTGTGTGTGCCTTATATGGTCACAGTCACAGTGCCTGCACTTATACATAGAATTGCAAAGAAAATAATTTATTTATCAATGCCACATAGGTATTCAAGTTACTTATAAATTTAAGTTCATAGGCAGAATTGTTAGTTTATTTAGTACAGCATTTCAAAATTCTACTACCGATTTCCATAGTTAACTCGTGACTACAAAGTACATGCCTGATTGTTATTTACTATTAATTCAAAGATGTTAAAAGATACAATATGGATGTTATACGACGTAAACATTTTGCAAGAACACGTAATTAAAATTACAAAGTTGTCAAACGTGTTAATTGGTGATTATATAATGTATTTTGTACAATAGGTCAAATACATAGCTTATACGTCACTTAGAAATTGTACTGGTATACTGCAATCCATGGAAACATCAGCTAATTATCTTCCGCTGTTGGTTCTTAAACGGTATGGGTAAATAGTTTGTCACTGAAGAATATTATTTGTACATAAAATTATATATACTCAAAGATTGCATTCAACCTTTGCTGATTTTATACTTCATGTTATTAATGCTTGCTATTAAATTAAGTTTTTTCAGCGACAGCCAACCGTTAAATTAATTTTTCTTTGGTTACTTCTAAGTTTAACATTTGAAGAATACAAAATCAGTTTCGAAAATTGCATGTTTGTCAAAAAGTTTCAAGCAATGTTGTTTTTGAATTTTTAAGAAATATCGCTAAAATTAATCATTGTCATTTTTTAAACAATTGATTGAAAGGAAAGTAACAAGATAAAAATATAAGATATGAGTTTACGTGTTAATAACGGCTTTAAGAAAATAGACAATTTTGGGGTGTTAATGGGCAGTGAAAAAAAATGGCGACCAAAAAAATCGACGTAGCAATTGGGTGGATATGCAGTTTTACAACATAAACTTCGATTGAATCTGTTTTTGTCGGACAAATTTAAAGTTTACAATCGGACAAAAAATATATGAAATATTCGAATGAGTAGGAAAGATATTGATATATTTTTACAATAAAAAAAAGGTAGATAGTAAGACACATTAATAAAATGATTAATATAAGCAAATCCTATTGATTTAGCAGGGGCTGTTGAATGGCCTCCTTTAGTCTTCCACGTTTAGGAAGTTTGACGTTGATTTTGATAGCAATTGCTGCAAGTGGAAACTCAAATAGTAAGCCATTTTTTACCGCTAAGCCAAATACGTGTTTTTAGACGTATTTCTTAAGGAATAAAATGCACGTTAAAAGTTTTCTTCCATTCGGCAAAATTGAAGTTAAAGACGTACTGTGGTGATTTTCCACACAACAGTTTTCAATTAGGCACTGGTAAGCTGACCGAGCATGCTCCTACCCCAATAATATCGCAAATGAAAATTAGTGTGCAAGAAGGCAATCGGTGTTTATATTATACTTTTACACCCACTATGTGTCCAATTTTGAATCAAAATAATGCACTTCTCAATAGTAATATTTGAATGAGCCAGTGCTTCAGCTGTTAAGTACTTCATTAAATATTCGACTCGCGTAACTAGTTTATTAAGTAGACGCCGCTTATGAATTAAATTCTTGCTTTGTTGCAATCAATCTATTCAGGAGATGAGACTGAATTATTTCTACGCTATAGATCTTCATAACAAATTCCAGATTAGGTTCAGCTTCAGCAGAAACTTGGCTATGTGTAAATATCGCGGCCCTTTTAAAGTACAGTAGTATTCCTTTTATAACTTTATACAACACAACTTTTAAAGGGTACAAAATTGGTAAATTACACTAACCTGTTATTTTAGGTTGCTTCTATATCTAGCAATTTTATTATTGCAAGCATAGCTAGCCGAGCCTATTATCATAACTCGACCCATTAAGCGGTTATTCCTTACGATTACGATGGGGCTCCTAAATGGTGCTTTACTTCTTTGCCGCTTGAAAGTTATACAGATTAATGTATGTAGAGGATTGCAGCGGTCCTGAAAGGCCTGCTACCTCAAATGTTACTGTAACAACGTTGTAGAAAAGGTATATAATTTAATAAAAAATCTGGAAGTGATGTGTGCATTCGATTAGCTTTTGTTAGTCAGTTTTTATGTTTCCAAACTTGTCAGTGTTCAATCTTAACAAAGTGATTAGGCCACATCAATAATCACACAAAAACAAGCCTAAGGGATAACTCAAACCCCGTAATAGTTGTAACCATTAGTCAGTTTCTCAGAATTCCCCTCTTTCCCCTTTAGAAGTCTACAGTAATTCAATAAAATTCCTGATGCATTTATTTTGATTTTACAAGTATGCGATTATGACACTGAACCATAAACCATGACCAAGAAACCCTATTTACTGCCTAACGTAATGTTTTATACAAGAAACATGCAATTTCAGTACATGCAGTAATGCAGTATATATTTGAACATGCATTTAATTAATTAAAACGGAATCTTAATTAATTGAAATTTGAATGGCTAAACATTTAATGCGTGTCTACTATGCTACATCAAAATCAAAACCGAAATGCGCAAGGCAACAAGGGGGCATCTATTCTTTCTCATTTGCGATTTCAACGCGCTGAAGGTCAATTGACACTATTGACAGCATGACAGGGGCAGGGGACAGTTGGAAATTTTTTATCGTGTCTATTGGCAATAAGTTGTTTTGGTATAATTGGCAGGAGATTCGAAATAGTATGCAAAATTGGCAGTTGCATATTGCTAAATGTGCTTTAATTTTTATCCAAAAGAATGTTTATGCCTAAAATACGGAATACGCTGAAGAGACATTCGTTGCATTATTACGTATTTTATCACACAACACACAACACACAAACAAGTAAGTTTCAAAATCTTTAAAAAGCAGTTCGTGGTTATTAAACGGAACAATCGGCATACTTTTAAAATACTAGTTTAGCCTAGAATAAACACAGTTATATTTTACGAGTTTTGCGTACTTTTTGAGCTTGTGATCATGATGATAAATACAGTGGAAATGAGTTTGACGCATTTAAATTTATAAGTGTGCATAAAAGAAAGAAGTAATTGAAACATTTTTAGTTAACCTGAAAGTATTCAGTTGCAGAATTAATGTCCTAATTAGTATTTCATTATTTATTTGCAGTTTAGCTAAAGAAAAATACCGTTCAATGTATGACTCGTAAAATATTAAAGAGCACTGTGTTTGTATTTAACTTATTTATAGAAAAAAAGAAAAATAAATGTTCATTTACAACTGGCGCACTATTACGCTTGCCACTAGGACACGGCAAGATCAAACCACCACCAACACCAGTGAATTTTTTTTTGTGAAACAAAGAATGACATATTTTAAATGGTCAATTTAAAATGAGCTATGCAATAAATTTATATTATATAAATGGGTAATTTGGCATGATTCTCGAATTGTAGCAGGTACGATTTCTTTAATCATTCTTGATGCCAGAAACATTTTTTTACGAAATGATTCAAAGAAACCTGGTATAGTGCCACTAGCCCCAACAAAGCATCATACACGAAAACTGATGTATTAGGATACGGATCATAATCAAAAATAAAAATCCTACGCCGTTTAAAATTTATAAGAAAAGTAGCCGTATCGTTTGTCCACCGACGCAATACTTTTCACTATTGGAATTTTAAACATTATTACAAAAAAAAATTAAATGTTTTTGTGCATTTCTTACATTTGACAATGAGCTACCAAAACCACCTGTGCCTGTGACTTCGTGTGCGAATGATAAGTTGAACGCAAAGCTGCAGAATTAGTCCCAAATACTTGTAAACTTGAAAGCCCTGGCGTCTCGTGGCCCCTTGTGACCTGGCTAGTAAATGTTACACTATTTTGTAAGCAATTTTATTGTGTTTATGCCCGAATTCTTCAAAATCGGCTGAAATATACGTATGCACAAAAAACAATTTAGTAAAGCAAGTTAGACTTTCCTTTGTAATCAAAAGGGGAAAGAAGTTGACATCAGGTTGACCCGTAATCTTTAACGCAACTAGTGCTACAGTGACCCGATGATCAAAGTGAATAACTCTATTCGTAAACAACATATTTCGTAGCAATATGACAAGCACGTAAATAATTTAATGTTGTAAAACGTCTTTGAGAATAATATCCATGATATAACATTCAACATCTAACAAAGGTTTAAAACAAACAAAAGCAAAAACTTTTTGGATTTTTTCTAACTAAGTTTTGCCCTTAAAATTCCTTGTTAGCAGAAATACAGCTAATAAATACGAACCAAACACATATTACAGACACAACAGAAGACTGGCGTTTAGTAGTAGGCGGGGTTTTAATAACAGATGGGTCTGAGGGGTCAGAGACTAAATAGTGAATATTTCTATTTAACACACTATTTTATGGCAGTCGACTAAAATACCAGACGGTCATCCAAATGCTGGAAGGTCAGAATTTAAATAGTTGACAGGTCTACTATTATTTTCGAAACTATGGTACAGTATTGTGTCTGTATTAACTCTGCTTCGTAGCTTATGGAAGCTTGCTCTGTCCTTAATAATCCTCGGAGTATTCTTTGGATCTGTTGAGGGAACCGCTGCCAGCAGCTATCTTAGACACTCTCGCACGAGAATATGTAGTACAGTGGTAATACTTGGATTGGGGAAGGGAGTTTAAGAGTTGGGTGAACGCAAGTACAGTTCGTCTTGTGACATTCTAAAAATGCTAAATTATGATGCCCAATTTTAAATGTCTACATTACCATGTTTGCAATTGCTTTAAACGTCAGTTTTTGATAAATATATACATTTTTCTGTCCATTCTGTGCTGTGTTTGAATTTCAATAAATCTTTCTAATACAAGTAACTGTGTTATAACTGAAAAAAAATTAAGTATAACATATCAACTATTTGTGTATAGAGCTTTGTGGTTATTAATTACATACTCATATTCGCTTTGGGAAAAAGTAGCTAACTCAAAAGTTAGCATTATGCAACAATTAAGCTAATTCTGTTTCTATTTAATTTTTTTAATGCCTAATAATATTATAGTACTGCTATTGAGAAGTTTTGTGAAGCCATTTTTATTTCTGTGAAAACTATTTTTATTTATATCGTCATTTTAAGTGCGAATAAATTATTTTGCCTTTAGAATAATTAGAAAGTTACTTCGTAGTTGGGTAAATTAGAATACATACAACATTTTTGAGATCTGCTTGATTGTCTATTTTCAGCGTTTTGTATTTGTACTTGAATGTCGTAACAAGTTTTAATTAGCGATAAGTAAACTATATTTGGTGTTTGCAAAGGTGAGCAAGAAACAAAGCGTACTTTAATTTTAAATTAGAAATACAAATCCAATTTCTGTATCACTCCCACAAAGAACGTAGTTGTAAGCAGGCAGAATGCTAAGAAATGTCGTTTTTATTAAAATTAAAATAATATTCACAAGAATATATGATTAAATTAAGTGATGTGGTTAAGCTACAAGGAAATAGTATTTACGTATACCCAGCTAATAACATCAGCAGCGTAAATAATAATTGCCTATTAATTAGGAATACGTTTATAATGCTCAAAATTTGCATCACACTTCAAAGGCTTGAAAGAAATGTACATAGCTATACTGTAGATACTACTTGACGTGAAATTTCAGCAAAAATACTTAATACAAATTAACGCAATGAGAAAATTGTGAACTAGATGCCTTAGATTATGCAACACCATTCTTTACACTTATACGCCGTTTAGAAAATATAGAATACAGAATTATTGACAATGAATAAGTTGTGAAATTGTAACAGGTTTTTGAAACTAAATAATTAATGACAAACTGGTATGCAATCATAATTGTAATACATTTACAAGCTATGCCTATTAATATTTGTACTAAATTTGATAAGAATAAATTTTTCTATACAAACTCCTAATTTAAACAAAGTACTGTCTTTTAAAATAATTTAAATGAATCAGCTCAGCCATGGACAGGATAGTTTGAGTTCGTTATAAATAAAGTTGTATTTTACAAACAGTGGAATCTTTCAAAACTCCAAATTACCTGTAGGATAGAACAGCGTTCGTTAAATTTAACCGCAAGTTTAAAGCATAATACATTCTTAATATGCCAAGCCAATACGTTAGCTTCATTTTTTGTCATTTAAATCAACCATTTTACCTACATGTCACAATTATATCTATACAAATTATATATATTTAGGGATCGTACATAATGACGTCCCAAAAATATCATAGTTTAAGGTACCCCCAATTTGAAATTCAATTTTTTATTAACTCATTTTAACAAAATGTCACAAACATATCTATATAGATTAAAGATATTCAGGGTTCGTCCATAATGACGTCCCACAAATATCATAGTTTTAGGCACCCGCATTGCAAACTTTTGAACTTTTTTCCAAACCATTTTACCTACATGTCACAATTATATCTATACAAATTATATATATTTAGGGATCGTACATAATGACGTCCCGAAAATATCATAGTTTTAGGTACCCCCAATTTGAAATTCCAATTTTTTTCAACCTATTTTAACAACATGTCACGAACATATCTTTATGGATTATAGATGTTAAAGGTTCGTCCATAATGACGTCCCACAAATATCACAGTTTTTAGTACCACCATTGCCAACTTTTGAATTTTTTTCCAAACCATTATACCAACTTGTGACGAACCTATCTATATAGAATATAGATGTTTTAACATAAAAATTTTTTTCAACTTTTGTTTTTAACTGCTTGCCACGTACATTTGAATATGGCCTATTGATTGTAAAGGAGGCTCCATAAATGACGTCATTTGTGAATCATGCAATTTTCGAAAATATGAAAGCCTTTTTTAACTAGATGCCACGTACAACAATGTGTGGCTTATTGATGGTAGAGGAGCTTCCATAAATGACGGCATTTGTGAATGCTGAAATTTAGAAAAGTTTGGGAGCTACATTTAACTACATGCTACGCACATTTGTATATGGCTCATTCATGGTAGGGGAGCAGAGAGTAGAAATTCCCTGACGCCTGACGAAGTTTAAAATTTCAAGGGACAAAATGGCGGTTCATCAGGCAGGATCAGGGAAATTTTCAAAAATAGGTTTCCTAGGTGAGGCAAAATTAGGCAAAATTTATTTTAAAATGTCAGTATTAGGCAGTATCAGGCAATGCTTTTTCTATATCAGGGCACAGTTAAAAAGCAATATAAATAGTCATTTACTGATAAAATACAACCATGACACCTTTTTCTAAATGGATTTCATTCATTTAAAAATCTAAAAAATAATTACAACTTATTTATATACAAACCTCAGATCGACTAATCTAACCATTAAGCGCATTTTTTGTTAACGGTACTTTTCCGAAATTATTTCATTTTCGTATCCGTTTTCACATAACTAACAGAAACTGTCAAATATCTTTAGCATTAAACATGCGAATAGAATAGTTTGCGCTTTTTAAAAATATCGAATTAGAATGTTTTCACTTATCAGAATCATGCCAAGTTTAAAAAAATCGTTTTTATGTAACTTTGCAACGCTTTTGTTTTTACAATTTTGGTACGATTTTCATAACAATTGTAGTTTTGTGATCTCTGAAACATTATTTAAACAGTTAAATACCATTTCAAAAATGTTCATTATTTAAAAAAAACTTGCATTTTGAGTGCCTTAAAAATAATGGCTTTCAATAAAGAATCAGAAAAATTTAAAAATGTCGAAATTATGAAAGATTTTATTTATGTTGTATAACAATTCACAAGATATGCCAAAATTAAATTTTGTTAAAACTGGAACTCAAATTGTAGGAGCTTCAGCGTTGCAAAGTTGCAAAACATCATTTTTTTAACTTTGGCGCGTGATTGTGAGCGAACGGCGCAATATGCAGTCGAGTTACTTTGGATCTGTAGTAACTAATAACCAAGTGTACTTCAGTGTCGGTATTGTTTTTAAAATCGATAAAGTACATGTGGCGTCATCTTCTTGTGAGATGAGGTCGTTATGGTTGACATAACCTGACCTCTGTTTCGTCCACTTCAGTTTATTGTAGCAAATTTAGTGTCAGCCTATAATAGATTCAATGTTTTAAAATATTTTTTGCAACCAGTCGCACTCAAGTAGGTGAAATATTATTACCTAAAGTTGCCTAATTAAGAACCAATACACGGACTCTATTATATTTCGTTATCTTTCATTACTGTAGGGAGCATATCTATTGGGACACCGGGACTAGAAAACTTTGTTCTCGAATATAATGGAAACTATAGATGCTAATATAAACATTTTTTAAACAATGTAGCCTGAAGTGCCTCAAATACAAAAAAATGTGTTTTCGGTTGTAAAACTGATATCTGCTGCTAAAAATAAATTGTTAGTTCAAAACAGTCCAAAAACAGTGATCGAAAGTATTGGGACAGGGAAAATAGGAAATAGTTTATTACAAAAGTTGCTAAACAATTGCAAATTAAAATTTAAAAATATTTTACCTGAAGTAAGTACTGTTTACGACCTCATTTCATTCTATTTTAATCACTGCTGTTATCTGCCTTGGAATACCTGTGGCAGATAGGGCAATTGCGTCATAAGGCTAGGTAATTTGAATTTTTATGTCATGTTTTTATTAAATATAAAGCCAAAATTCTTCAACTTCCCACACGTACCGTCGGCAATGCCATTTATGAATTCAAAATACGTCGAACCATTAAAAATTAACCCTGACCAGGGGGAATTGCGATTTTCTCTGTTAGAGAGCAAGCGCCACGTGATTAGAAAAGTGAAAGCAAATCCTAAATTAAGGGGACCAAAGTTGCTTACCCAGGTGAAAATTAAAACCAGAGAGCAGGCAAGTTCACATAATCTTTGTAGAATCCTGAAAAGTAACGGATTTAAAAGTTCCATAGCTACTAAAAAGCATGTGACCTCCAATCCAAATTAGCAAAAACGATTTAATTTTCCACGAGGTCATTCAGGTCAGCCAATTTAATTTAAGAACTCTATGCTTTGGTATCATGAGAGCAAATATGAAGTTTTGGATTCCGACGGGCTTAAGTAGGTGTACATAATGAAAAGTAAGACCCTTAAAATCCAGAATTTGAACCTTTTGGATAATGAAGACGTTTTCGCTAATTTTGCTTGGAGGTCACACGCTTTTCCGTAGGTATACAACTTTTGAATCCGTTATTTTTCGGGATTCTACCAAAAGTATGTCAACTTGCCTGCTCTCTGGTTTCACTTTCCACCTGGGTTAGCAACTTAAGTCACCTTAATTTAGGATTTGCTTTTACTTTTCTTATCACGTGGCGCTTCTCCTAAACAGAGAGAGTCATATTTTACCCCGGTCTGGGGTAATTTTTATTGGTTGGACGTATTTTAAATCCATGAATGGCATCGCAAACGGTAGGTGTAGAAAGTTAAAAAGTGTCGGCTCCACATTTAAGAAAAACATGACCTAAAAAACAAAATTACCCAGGCTTTTGACGCAATCGCCGTGGCTGTCACAGGTAGATTAATACAATTAATTCCGAGGCAGATAACAGCAATGATTAAAGGAAAATGAGGTCGTAAAGAGTACTTACTTCAGTTTTAATATTATTTAATTTTAATTTGTAATTTTGTAGCAAAAAATTGTGTAATAAACTATTTCTTACTTTCCCTGTCCCAATACTTTCGATCACTGTTTTTGGACTCTTTTGAACTAATAATTCATTTTTGCAGCACATATTAGTTTTACAACCCAAAAAACATTTTGTTATATTTGCACTTCAGGCTACATTGTGTAAAAAAATGTTTATATTAGCATCAATAGTTTCCATAATATTCGAGAACAAAGTTTGCTAGTCCCGGTGTCCCAATAGATATGCTCCCAACAGTATGTATTTTTATTATATAAACGCATTAGGTAATATTATCTGTAAGCATCTTATATAATGATTGTACAGTATATGCTATTATAACTAAAGAAATAATTATGTAGCATCTCCACATTTTTTATTGACACTTTTGATTTTAAAAAGGGCAAAATAGTGTTTAACAAAATGATTCCAAAGCCCTGAGGATCAGTGAAAAACAAACTGTTTAGAACGAAATCTGGTCAGTTTTTAAATTTTGATGCTCACTTTAATAGAAACAAAACTATTCGAGACAAAATTAGTTTGTGCAAAAACAAATGAAACAAAACCTTTGTTCATTAGCTTTCTTCCTATCGGATTTAACTCGGTCTATTGAAGTAGTTTTTATCCCAGTTAGAAAAACACACTGCTTATTCTCACTCAAATGGGGTTTTTTGATTTTTAAGGGTACCAAGCAGTCGCCCCAAACGCACTTACAGTAACCCCTCCTGTATCCGGACCTCTAATATCTGGAACCTCCCATATCTGGACGGGTTTTTCGGTATCCGGACCCTCCCATATCCGGACAAAACTTTTGAGATACCATTTTTTTAATAAATTTCAAAAATAAAAGTGAAATATAGAAAGAAATTTAGTTTTTCAAAACCAAACACTAGGTATTTGTGTTATTATTGTTGACCTCTCAACAAATAAACAATATAGTCAAGTTGAACTAAAAATAAATAATATGCCTTTTCCGATCGTGAATAGCTCGAAATTACTAGGAGTTCAAATCAATAACGCTTTAAAATGGGACGACCATATCAATTATGCAGTGAAAAAGGCATCTAGGAAGATTTTTATGCTACGAAAATTAAAATATTTCGGCTTTACTAAGTCCCAGTTAGTGTCAGTTTACAAATCCTATATAAGATGTAACTTGGAGTATGCATCGGTAGTTTGGAGCCAGGCCATTCAAAATTCATTATTGAAAAAAATCACGTCGATACAGAAAAGATGTTTGTCCATAATTAAAGGTTCGTATGTAAGTGAAAATAACTACGCTGCTGTTGCAAATAAACTTGGACTAGTAAAAATTCAAGAGCGGTATAAAGACCTACTAATTAATTTTGACAAAAAATTGGTAAAATCCAAAAGATTTGGGAATTGGCTGAATAAATATGAGAGATGCAACACGCGTTCAAATAGATTAAGTAATAAATACAGAATTATAAAATGTAGAACTGAAAGGTACAAAAAATCTACCATTCCTATGTTAATTAAGCTTCAAACCAAGTTAATATTTAAGCTTCATTGCAACCGTATACTTAAATAGTCTTTTGTTAATCTTTGTTGTTTAGTTTTACTATGTCTAACTAGTTACTTGTTCCTAACTATTGAGTTATGTCATTAGAAACACTTTCACTCCACAGCGCTTGTATATGTCGCCTGGGCTTCTTTATTTTTCCCTTGTCAAATTTGTAATACTTAGTTACCTGCTTCACTTTTAAATTTTCGATTGGAATCTCTATCTAAATCATTTATGCTGTTTTCGGTTTTGTTAACATCTACTTGTGACTTAACTGTGTATGTATAAATTTAATCATGAAGATCAATAAAAAAAAACCCTGAATAATAATAATAATAATAATAATATTTCTTTTTTTCGGCCTTGTAAATGTGATTACTTGTGAGAAAAAGGCAATTGAAATTGTTGATTTAAATGCAAATGTTGCTATAAAAGCTATTGTGCATTTTTTTAAAACACGTTTAAGAGTTCATTTCAAAGACCTCCCATATCCGGATATTCTGGTATCCGGATGGGGTCTGTTTCCAATTAATCCGGATACGGGAGGGGTTACTGTAATACTTTCCTTTTCTTATATGTTTAAAAAAATTGCAAGTATGAAATAGTTGTGCTAGATTTTCGAGGATGAATTAGTCCTTCAATGCGAGGTCGAAGCGGGTTCGACAATAAACCTACATATTACTATCATCACACAATGTTTTTTTCTGTCCAAGCATACCTAATGGAATATTGTAATAAGCAAACATAGGACTCGTCAATGAATAATCAGAATTCTCTACTTGACTTCATGAAAATGTCCCTGCAAAACTTCATGACAACCGCTTTTTTCCCCTGGACGTTTTTTGCATTCCCCTTCCGTGGCAATACGTATTTTTATGGTTTGTTACCCATACTCAGTTTAGCAAGGTTATATTTGAGATTATGCTAAGGGTCCTGCATACAAACTCGGTTGTAAATAGTAGATATAAGGACAATACAACGAGAGTGGGTTCGTTTAATAGACTCAATTAGTATGGAAATTTCAGTTGGTATGTAGACTTGGAAACTGATGTAAGTTTAAGAAAACAAAAGTGTTGTGCCATTGAAAGAATAGAAAAGGTGATGCTGTACAACTATTTTGTCTCCTTTATTCTTTATACTTGTATTGCTATAATAATAATAATAATAATAATAATAATAATAATAATAATATTAATAATAATAGTTTATTGTCTTTAAGCATTCATGATACAGACACCATAAGAGAGTTAGATTCAAAGAGATAACAATCGGTAAGAAGGTACCAAAGATAGCAGACATTAAATAATGCTTAGATTCTAAGATTAAGGTTAGAAAACAGAATTCTTATTAAAAATTGAGATACAAGTGTAGTTTGGATTAGACTAGATTAGTACAACATCAACAGCAGCCAAAGCCGCCGGACGCTGTTCGACGACCGGGCGACGCCAAAGCTAATTTACCAAACTCCTCCACAAGGATGAGGAAACCCACGCGCCAGTATTTAGAATAAGCAAAATATTTTGAATTTTGAGACATAAATAATGTAGGAATTCTGATAAATTATCGGATTTAAAAATTTAAGAAAAAGAAAAAAAACCTTAATAAGGAAAAAAAATATTAAAATTAGAGTATGAAATTATAAAATACACCCGTTTTTATGTCTAACTATGCTGCACTAGTGAAATAAAATCAGTTTTGATACCCCAGACTGAAGTCAACTGGGTGAGAGATTTCGGGCACCCTTACTGCCCTCCAAATATCACGAAAATTAACAGCACAGTTAGACTTATTATGGAATATATAACATTACACAAAGGTTGTAAACAATCAAAAAAAAATTTATATAGTAGAAAAATCTTTAAATACGAATTTTAAGTGGACGTATGCTGCATTAAAGCAACCCTGCAAAAAATGTAATAAAAAATATGCAATCTGCTGTAAATAGGCCATGATGGAGTATCACATTGAGAGTTTTGAACACAGCTTAACTTCTTAAATGGCGTCAAACTAGCACTTTTTGGTAACAGGGAATACAATATTTAGTAAAAAGTTTTCATTATATAATTTGTATTCATTCTTCGAATTTCCTAATATGTAATCAGATCTAATTTTTTTAATCCCGCTTGTTAGTTAGATGCATTTTATTCACACTGACTTAATGACTGACAGCGTTGAAAAGGGCATAATAAAGACATAGCAAATATGAATGACAAAGTTTAACGCCGTCTTAAGATTATCAATTATTGATTACTGCATTTAGCCCGTATTGGCGCCAATGCAACCAGTGTGTTTACTGTGATGTTTATGTAGATGTATTGTTTTTTTTCTTTATTCTATAAATAAAGAGTATTTTGGCAAAACAGGATAAGTCCATTTTATCAAAATTGATATTATTTGTGTTATTTGTTTAATTCAACTAGATACATGACAGTGTTGAATGGTAAAGGTCAAAGTTCAACTAACCCAATTTGTTTAAATAGTCAAAATTTTATTTTTTGGCAAAGCGGGGTAAGTCCATTAAATGATTTTTAGCAAAATGGGATATGTCAACCTAAAACATGCATTTCTGATTTAAATTTGTTTTTAAATTGTTTGGTAGATTTCAAAAGACAATACAGTACCTTCAAAAAAATTGGCTCCCATTATAATTTCAGAAAAAAATTAAACATTTCAAGTTTATAAAAGATTTTAGTTTTGTTGCCTAATAATACCCAAGATATGACATCACTTAAATTTTTTTAAAAGCTGGAACTAAATAGTAAAAGTAACAGCGTTAAAAACTTAGAAAAAATCGATTTTTTAACTCTGGCGAATGATTGTGAGCGAACGGCGCAAAATGCAGTCGAGTTACTTTGGATCTGTAGTAACCAATAACCAAGTGTGGTCAAATTCATTGTGAGTATTGTTTTTAAAGTTCATATAGTACATGTGGCTGCATTCCCTTTTGAGATCAGGTTGTTATGTTTGACATAACCTGACCTCTGTTTCATTCATAAAAATATATTCAACCTGCGAGAAATGGGCCATAGTTGAATTCAATGTCAATTGCCGCTGTCCAAACATCGCATAAATAATTAACGGCGTCAAATTGTAGCGAATTTCGCTAATAAGGAATTCAATGTTTAGTACGAAGTTTTCATTAAATAATTTGTTGTCATTCTTCAAATTTCTTAATAGGTCATCGTATAAATTTTTTAAATCCTGCTTGTTAGTTAGATGCATTTTACTCACATTGACTTATTGACTGACATCGTTGAAAAGGGCATTATAAAAACATATTAAATAAAATAACGTAGTTAAACGCCGTCTCAAGAATTAATGGTACTCTATCATGAGACATTGCGTCGCTGCAACTCTTAGCAATGGGGATTTGCAAGAGCCTCATTACGTATTACCAACATATGGAAAAAATTTTAAACAATAGATCAAAAATTTGGTAAAATGTATATGCAATATTTTCAAGTTTTTAAGAACGTCATACTTTTGTCTGGTGACTTCAGAAAAGATATTTGGTATTTTGGATTTTTGTTTATTTATGGAGATATTTGTTTTTCAATCTTCTGCATATCGTCGACAAAAATTTGAAAAGAATTAAAAAGTATGTACATTGTACAATACCAAAGTTACATGGACATTCATATAATCAAACACTGTCTGGGTTGTACTTAACTACCCTATTTTGCATTTACATATTTAAAAATAAAACTGATTTTTAGTATTTTATAAATGAATGGGTCAACTAGAAATTTAACCTTTTACTTTTTTTAATAATTTAAATAAACTAAGTATATAAATAGACCAGTTGAACGTTTAAAGCGTCTGGCAGAATCGCTATAAGCCTGTTGAAAAAATCAATGCACGATCATACTTGATTTTCGTGATAAGTCATACTTTTTATAGGAAACCTGTTAAAATCAGCTGTACTTCGTTGCCGTAACCGAAGTTATAGGCAAACAAATATACTATATTTTTTTAAAGTGTAAATTGTTCTATTCACATGTTTGAGAAAAGTGCTTAATATCAAATGTCCTATTTACATGTTTTTTTAAAGTGTCAATTGTTCTATTTACAAGTTTTTTCAAAGTGGAAAATGTTCTTTTAACATGTTTTATTAAAAAGAAAAACTTTCTAATAACATGTTTTTTCAAAATGCAAAATAGGCTATTTCAATGCTTTTAAGACATGTTTGAGTATTTATGTAGATATTAGATATTTGTTTTAGCTATAAATGGGTATGGGTCAGTTTGGTTCTTGACTGACGATATTAATTAGATCGTAGTAACGCCATATTAAACTGATAATTATCAAAATTGCAAATTAATCTACCTGCACTTTTCAAGAGGCATGTAAATTACACAGTTGTTGAGCTTTCTAGATAGGTACATGTATTTTGAATATTTCGCACGTTTAAGGAAAATGGAAAATGAATATTTTGCTATTTAAACAAAAATCATTTTGTACTTCTAAAAAATGAGGTAAATGGGATAATTTAAAGTTTGAAAAAACTGGGAATTTGCCTGTGTGGTTGACATTTGGATTTAAAATGTTTGAATTGAAAAAGGGGCAAGTTGAAACTTGAGTGCAGAGATGCGTGCGGAAATGGTTTTAAGCGCGTCATTTCAAATGGTGCGGGTTTTGGTGAACAGGTAATTTTTCCGTGAATGTTTTAATTTTTATTGGAGCGGGGGTTGAAACTGGGTGAAAAACAGAGGAAGAAAATGAAAGGGGTGGTGTAGTATTTATAAATAGGGGGTAATTTTATGTGATTGGAGGAGGGTGTAGGTGGTAAATGTGTTTGAAAAAGTGGCGGAAGTAACGGTATGTGGTGTACGGAAGGTCGATATTACTATATACAGAAACGGAAGTGGTACTGGTGGCTTAAATTTGGAATATAGGGATTGGGAATAGATTTTGAGGAGCAGAGGAAGGAATTGGTTTAAGGGAGGAAACAGTTAGGATTTTTATTCAATTTAAGGTCTTGTTTAGTAATGAAAACTGTTGCATGAAGATATTTTTGAAAAGTGTTCAATGTCGTATTTACATGATTTTGAAAAGTGTTAAATATTTTAATTCCATGATCTTGAAAAGTGCAAAATGTTCTAATTCCATGACTTTGTATTTACATATTTTTGAAAATTGTGCAATATTTTATTTGGAATTCTACATCATTTTCACAAATAAAAAATCTTTTTCTACGCCTAACGTACTCATCACTCTCGTTTATTTACAAGAAGCAAAATATTCCATTTACACCCAACAAAAAACTGCAAAGCGTTTCATATACACGAAATCTTCAATTCGCTTTATGTTTCAAAAGTGCAAAATGTTACATTTCTATGTTTTCCGAAACTGCAAGTCAGTCTTTTTTGACGTAATGAGATTCTAATATTTGACTAAACGGTGCATTTTGTTTTTCGCTCAAAATCCGTACTTCAATCACGATATTTATTTATTTGCGGAATATTTGTAATACAAGTTTCTTAATTTAATACAATTTTCCAGCGTCATGAATTAATTTCTCAATCGCACATAGGGGTCGCTTATAAATGATTTCATGGGCATACCCGGACTTCCATGACCCTCTGTCACCAGCATAATAACTTTTGCGCAAATAACGGCTGTATTCAGTATGCGAGTTTACTGCTTCCAGTTTCCCACCTGTGACGTCATTTACGGACGATCCCATACTTCCACAATTTTCCGCCAAATCTAAATTCCTAGCACTTGCACTGCGCTTACCCAGTAAAGTGGAGCCGAGTGCAGATTTAGAGTGCGTTGCTGCACTTCTTTCTCGGGGGGCGCCCAGGTAAAAGAGTGTCATGAGTCATTTTGAATTTTCCTGCAAATCTAAAATTGGAAATTTTAAATGTTTTTGGATTTTGTGTAGTAAGCAATTTCCAAGCATCTAAACTTTAAATTGGATATTTACACGGGAAAATCACTGCAAAATTTAAATTACTAGTTTTTGGAAAGTTCAAAGTGTGGAAGTTTTGAGTTTTTGGAATGTGAGAAATATTTCATTTCTAAATTTAAAAGAAACGGGAAATATTCCATTTTCAAAATTTTAAAAGTGGGGAATATTCCATTTCTGTGATTTTTGAAAATTGCAAATAGAAATTTTCTGGTGTCGTCCTTGTAGACGATCCTCAAGAAATATAGAAGTATCTGTGAGGAGAGGAAACTACGGGAAATAAGCTGCTCCATAATTTTTATGAGTCAGCAATTTCAAAATTGAGATTTATTTTAAATTCCCGCCACATCGTAAATTAGACATTTTCACACGAGACTCAATATAGAATGGAGAGGATGGAAAAAGTGGAGGCTATGCAATTTACATTTTGTTTTTTAAATGTGCATCACGTTTTATTTGCAATGATTATTTGCAAGTACGAAATGTTCTTTTTCTGTGTTTCACAAATGTGGGAAATACTCTATTTACACCATTTGAGAAAATTCCAAAATATTGTAATTATGTGTTCTTGAAATGTGCTCATTATTTAAGTCACCTGGTTTTTAAAAACTGTAAAACGTCCGAGTTTTTAAAATGTGCAAAGGTAGCTTTTCAACAGATCCATGATACTGCCGAATTCCTACAGGAAAGTTTTGCTTCCAATCCATAACCAACTCTGACTCTCCTGCTTTACTGAAATTGGAATTTGGAATCAGTAATAAGTATTGCGTAATATACAGTACAAAGCCCAAAGCCCAGTGTCAACTCTAACGATAAGACCAGAGCCAGCAGAGAAGCCTGAATGTAATTTTAAAAAATCAGACTTTACCATATTTTATGTTTCTTTGAGTGAGCTTGTTTTTGTTTCTAATACTGATACGGATATGTTGTGTACGTAGAAATTTTAATTATTACTAAAATGGGAGTGCAAGAATTAGAAATCACAAATTACCTGGGAGCTCCTGGTTTTGTGAAGAGTATATTTTTTACTAGCCGTGATGATGAACCCTGCGATAATTTCAGCAATTCAGGCTTCTACCTATCTACATAATTCAGCAACCTTTGGCAATTCCAAAGGGAATTATATATACAGTATAGCATTTTAATGCTCTTTAAAAATTTAAAATACCAGTTTTATTGACAATTTACAATCAGGGACTTGTAATTGTGAATAAGGCATCGTCAGGGCAAAATTAGAAAATAATGCGACCGTCAGGCAGCGGAATAGGGGTATAAACGCTACACTAGGCAGGGTCAGGCAGGGACTTTGACCGAAAGGCCTGCACAAGGCAGGGTTAGGCAGGGAGGCTTAGCAAAACCGATCATTAGGCAGGCAATGCCGTAGGTTAGGCAGGCTATACTCTCTGTAGGGGAGCTTTCATAAATTTTATGTCATCTTTTAGCGTAACATAATAACATAAATTATCTTGTGCCTTTGTTGTAGCTCAGCATCTACTTCGGGCCCGCCCAAGGCAAGTGGGCTCAGTGGTGCACGGTGCACGTCGAGATACGAGCTATCGATGAGTGAAAAGCATATGTAGTAATATATTTTGCATACAAGATACTCCAATCCACTTGTCTTCACGTGGCTGCCTTCTGCTGTCTCTCTAGATTTGCTAAGAAAAGAGGGAAACAGAGGTATAGTGTGGGATAGGCAGATTAGTAAAAAGTAGCTACATGATGAGCGATTATGGGCATCTGTGAGCGGAAGCACGTACTCCTTAGGAACACGTGAGCACTTCGACCGAGAAAGAGCCAAATCTTAATGAGAATGCAATAAATACCTCAGCTCAACTCGTGGTGCGTCACTAGCATCTGCCTGATCATTATATATCCTCATTCCCCCAATTCGATATAGCAATGTCGTGGACGTCCTATAGATAGGTAGCCCCATACTTAGGCATGTGAAGGGTGACATAGAGTAGTTTCTCTGACTATGACTTGACACACCATAGAGATTGATTCAAACTCTGGGCACCACGGCCTTTAAACAGTAACTCATGTTTCCTTAACCAGGAACTAAAACCAGGGGTCACAAAGAGCGCGACGTTTAAGAAAGTCCGTATCTATAGGTTTAGACTTCCCAAGTAAGCTAGTATTAAATAAACATTTACAGTCAGTAAGCTTTACGAGTACACTAGAATAGTGTATCTCCAGAGCAAAAACTGAAAAAGTAAAGTGTTTGAAGTGTGCAATGGGCTTTGGCCTGCAAGTACAATACTTCTAACATACATACATACATACCTACTTATTATAGCAATGCTTTCTTGGTATAAGAAAATGTTTACAAAATCGCCTTAGCTAAAAATATTGCGTGAAATATAAATATGTATTTTGCTCAAAACATATTTCTCATTGGATCTGATCTCACTCACAAAATATAGAAGCACGACTTTCATTGTATTATTCAATATGATATTTTACTATTTGACTAACAAAATTGTATTTAAGTTACGTTTTTTTAGCAATATAAATACTGTCAACAGCAAAAGGAGCAGGATTTAATTTAGCTCGTGAACGCATTGAAGGAAATATCGAAAATAGTATTAAATTGTGTTGCAAACTATAGGATTGTAGGCTGACTACTACGCTGTTTAAAAATTACTGGAAACCAGTGCTAAGGGCGTTATAACCAGGTCGGTTTTGAGATTCTAGCAATCGTTTTAATCTGTCCAAAAAATCACCGTACTCAATTTGATTAATTTTGCAATATTCAGCACTCCCGTTAGGACCTTGCCCGGTTCCTAAAATTTAAATTAAAAAGTAGTCGTGTCTTGTTTTATATCTAGATAGCAGAAGTAGGAATATTAATCTATAAAATTGGTCAACAATACGTAATGAGTTTGGTAATTCAACGCCACCTATAAATTAAATTGCTGATATGCCATTTACTTTGCGCTAAGGTTAATCGGGTCACAAGTAGTCTTAAGAGCTTCATAAGAAAACCAAGGTACCTATATGTTCCTTCTCAGCAACATAGGGCACTATGCAAATACGTTTGTAAAACTCATTTGGACAATATTCTGTCTGCTTTGTGGTAAGCGTGCAAGCGTGTGATATTTATTGTGCGAGAATAAATTCGTTTTACATTAAATCTTATGTATAATCATGAACTAAAAACTATATTTCAACGCCGCCAGGCGGCGGCGGCTGGGTGTGCGATAAATTCGTCTCCTAAATAATTAGCAAAAATAATATTTAAAATAATTAGTTTCAACTTCACAAGTTACACAAATGTTTCCCCTCGTCTTGTGAACATACTGATTGTTTGAATCAAGATCAAACTTTAATATTCGTCTAGTTATGACGAGTTAAGTTGACATGTGCGTTTAAATGTATTTTTGTTTAGTATATACATACTTCTTAAAATTCAAATAGTGAATCAAATACATTCTGTTCTACTCCCAAACTGTAACTCTGTACACATAATTTCTGGGTAATCGCTATTACCAAGTTGTAGTTCCCTTTATTGTTAGTAATCATAAATCCAGAATATTTTTGGAAGTTACATAAAATCGTGAATATTGTTAAAAGAAAAAGGAAACTTTATTCCCGGGGTGGTACTCGTAAATTCAAATTTACAGTCAATCCAGTTAAACAAAAATCATTAGTTAAGTACAATTTACCTAGCATATTTCACACAAACGCTACCTCTCTAAATGAAGAAAAAAAGAAAGAATTAAAGCTAATCAGTGTAGACTATGACGTTCTGTGTATTACTGAAACATGGGGACAAGAAAAAAAAAACTTAGGTATTGAAATATTTGCTCTATTTGAGAATATCAGGAAGTCTAAACAAGGCGGTGGTACAGCAATATACATACGTAAGCATATACCTTGTGTACAGTGGAATAATTACGTCCACAATAATTCGACTGTTTATGAAATCTATTAAGTCATACATATATGAGTCATTTTCACACCTGCATTACTCATTAATGTATGTCTCAAACGTCAACTACTACGTACACCCATAGTTTAAGTTTTACATAATTTTAGTTTAAATTATAGTTTACTATTTCATAAGCTTAAAATCAAATGCCAGTATGAGCATGAAGAATGATGATGCATGTACATTTCTTGATATATGAATTTATCCTTCAATGCATGCCCATGTATATATATTATGTTTGATGCATGAGTTTTAGTTCTCTTATTGTTTGTAAACAGCAAACTGCATGACGAGCATAAAAGCCTCATTACAACTAGTCATTCTTTATACATACATATTTCCACTGTTATTTAATTCTAGAGTATTTATATACTTATATTTATATTCTATAATATTCTTGATATTTCACATTACGTAATTTATCCGTTTGTCAAGATTTCATTCACGTTTAAATTAGATCAACTATTTTGATGTCGGACCAACTATGTGGTCATTGCGAAAGTAACCTAAATTCTTCGATTATTTATTAAATTATCATTTGGACTCTGAATGTGAAATCAGGGATTGAATTGGATGATGGAGAAAGATTGAATAAAAAGTACTGCTTATGAAAGGTCGTGTTTTTCCGCCTCTCTTAAAAAAGCCTAAAATATTACTTCGAGACGTCTTGAATATTATTAGAGCTTTCATACGGTTGTAGCATTTTTACTTTGCCCCAAAGTCATTATTTTCCACCCGTATCACTTTTCATCTTCATTTCTACTTGTGTTTACTTCTATTCTCGATATTTGCACTGTTGTACTAACCCATCTGTTACACAACCACTGAGTTAATGAGTCTTGGTCTTTTGACCCGTATCAGCACATATACAGATTTCCACTAGGGTGAGTCTGTCTAAATTTTCACCCTTTAACACGTTATAGCCCGTCTCTTAACAGAGGGTTAGCGTTCTATTTCAAAATTATTCGAAGTTAAAAAATCCGACATTTTTTCTACGAGTTTTGTGTTAACGTAATTTTAATCCATCTAAAATTCCACACGTCAAAGCCCGTCTCTTAACAGAGGGTTTGCGTCAATTCTGCGAATCTAAAAGTCAAAATTCATACACAAAATTAATCTGCGAAATTCTACAAAATTTAACTTTAAAATTGAAATTTTTTCTACGTACAAATCGACAACAGCTGTTACAAAATCAAATCTTCGAAATTTAAAATTTTTAATATCGTGAAAAGGTTCAGAAAGTAAATTACCATCAAAACTACTTAGCAACTTTGTTAAAAGTGCAGGTAGTTAACAAGTATATTTTAGAAGTGAAAAAAGAAGCAGTTTTCAATCCACAGACTCCGTGACTGAGATAGCTTCCAGCGCGTAGAGCCCACTAAAGTGAGTAGAACATTACCCTTAGTGAAGAATACAGTGACCCACGCAGTTGAAGAGACTAACCAGCGCGTAGTGGTGTATTATATAATTCCACAAACCAAGTGTAGACTTTTCCCCATATGGTATTGTGAAAAACAGTTCTCAGTTTCCCCCACATCACTGCAGTAGTTCCAGGGTGTGGCTAGTGAAATCTGAAAGCGGTAGTGACAAAGTGTAGAAACAATAATTCCATGTCACCAGTGAAACCAGTAATCAAGACCGAGGGTATTCCAGAATCGAAGGTAGAGCCCCTACAGCCTCCCAAGAGTTCCAGAATTCCGGAATCATCCCCAGTCCCACAAATCTTCACAGGCAAGATAGTCGTAAAGTCAGGCCCCCAAACCCGAAGATCAACGGAGCCTGTCCTCACTGCAGAGCAGACGGTAGTAGAAGCTAATAAACACTACGAACTCGAGGTACGTAAAGTTAAGTCTTATTATCACAAAAAGATAGAGGAACTGCAAGCTAAGTTAGGAGCATCTGAACACCTGACGGCGGACCAGAAAGCTAGCGTACCACTGCAGTTAGAGAACGCGGCATTAAAATCTAGACTCACCATACTTAGAGCCGCGGCCCAGAAACATACTCAGGACAATATGTTGGGTAACAGAACCTTCAATCGCCCATTAGTCGACTTCGAAAAGCTAAAAGGACCGTCAGATTACACCAGATGGTTCGTCCAAATGAAAATGGCGTTAGGCACCGTACACTTAGGAGTCATAGTGGACGGATCATATCCAAAACCAGTATTCGCATTGCCCCCAACACTTCAAGAGGCTACAGACATAGCGAACTGGGAGGCAGCCAACAACACCGCCGTTTTGTCTATACATTCAGGCCTACATAGGGATGTACTTCTCAAAGTGCACCACATCACATTAGCAAAAGACCTCATGGAAGAACTCTCAAGAATGTTCGAGCCCCGAAAAGAGGATGAACGAGTCCAACTTGCAGAAAAGTTCTTCGGCCTCCGTATGGCTACGGGAGGCGGCTACAGCTATCTAAATCAGCTGTTAGCCATCAACAACGATCTGGATAGAGCCGGGAGAAGAATGGACAACGAAACCGTCTTATGCCTCACCGTAAGCAAACTCTCGGATCAAGAGGAATACGTAGGATTCCTTCAAACCTGGCGTGTCTCCACCGTAAAGACACTCGAAATCCTACTGGAGCTACTTAAAGCCACCGACGACAACCGCGGACAAGCGCTAGGTAACGCCGTGTACAACCCACCCCAGGCTTTCAGAGCCCACCAAGAGGACGATAGATCTGGAGGAAGAGGAGAAACCGAACGCGGACGGTCCCGTTTCCGCCGATCCCAAAGAGGAGGGCGTAGAGACAATCGCAAAGACGATACCCACCGGAGGAGCGAAAACTCCCCACCACCAAGTTCATGGAACCAACCTGGTGGAGAAGCCAAGAGCAAAACCATATGTTCATACTGTGGAAAACCCAACCATAAAAAGGATGATTGCAGGTATTGGTTGGACGGCGTGTCTCCGCCACGGAGCAGAAGAGACACATCATCATCCACCACCAGAAGCTCCCAGGACGGAAGTCGAAGAAATTCCAAATCAGGGCGCGGCGGATCACGTCAGCGAGGAAGGAGTTCGTCATCTTCAAAAGTAGGTCGAGCCAACACCCAACTCGATCACTCATCTCGCAACAACAACAATAATGCAAGAGAACGAACCCCCGAGCGACAGAATACACAAGTACATAGAAGTACCTCAAGACAGGAGGGAGGCAACAGACCCCCACCACCTGCCCATCTAGCTCAAGAAGATGTCAGCTTCATTGAAGCTGTTGCACGTCGAGCCACCCACTCTACTCCGTGGAAAGGAAGCTTACATATGGACTCCTCATCACGTAGCAGCAGCAGTGGAAGGAGTGAAGACACCCCCAGGCCAAGGCTGGCGGATCTTTTCTCAGACGCAGACACGTCAAGAACTCAAGACCATGCTAATCAAATGGCACTCCCTAAATCCCCTACATATCCCCTGTATCAAGACTCGTCCACAGAAGACTCGAAGCAAGAATACGCACATAGGAGGATGAACTCACATGTAGGAGGATTTCAACACGACGATGTTGGCCACAACTGCGATCAACACCCAGCACACCTACTTTGACCTAGACGAAGAGTAGAGAAACATCCAGCGGACAAACATCGGGAAGATAGCCCCACCACTGGAGAAGACTCGGATACCGAAGCAAAGCTATCACAATTTAAGCAAAATAATGCTTTCCTACTCCGCCCAAGACAAGGAGTAGAGACTACAACAAATGATTGGACGGATAGCTCCAGCGATGACACCGATTTGGACCTGGAACCTGTACAGCTGCCTTCACTTCAAAATGGATTAATTAGGACTAGGGTAACAAGGCAGGAATGGGAAACAGTATTGGCACTTAGACGAGCTAGAGCTCAGCATATTCAGTCGACCTTAAACCCGTTTACGCCCCTAGCTCCGACATACACCACCACCACACCACTCCCTCAGAACAACAACGCTACAGATTCTGAAGAGAAAGAAGTACAGGAAGACTACAACAGCAATGTAGCAGCGGAGGATGATGACCAACAATCCATCCCCACCGAGAGGACCCCGACTTCTCATAATATCGAAGAGACAGGGAGGGCCTCCACCGGAGCACCACTCGAAACGGAACAATTAAGGAACAACTCACCTGAACGAGATGAAGCCCCACCAACCCCACCAGCTAGACTGAGGATTAATCCAGATACAGAGGAAAACATCGAACCTACTGCTGGAGCCTCAGGATCACAACTACACAATCATTCTACACTAGCTGAAGCCACACAATGCTCGAGTCCCAGATTTAGACTGACTCTGGGGCCACACAGACCTATGGTACCAACAATGGCCAGTACCAATAGACAAAATCAAACGCCGATTCCAAGATTCCCTACATGTAAAAGAACCCCAGAAGAACAAAACGAATACAATGAATGGGAAAATCAAAATCAACTGGGATTGGCGTATCTGGACGCAAAAGCCAAAAGCGGAAGTAAATCCTAGATAGACTGGAACGAACATGTCAGGGATTCAGCACCACTAGTACAGACATGGAGAATTATAGCTGATGTTCTAAAAACAAACCTGAAAAGGGAAGAACAACTATATCAGTTCAACCGAAATACCGAAACACTACGGGAACTATTCGGACACCTTCCTGAGGTCATCGAGACTCCTCAAGAGCACATCCAGAAAGTGAATAAATTAGCAAGCAGGAAAGCACGAATTCAAGCTAATTCTATGGAAGCGCTGGAGAGAACCATAGACTTTCAAGAGTACATTTGTGGTCATTGGACGGATCCAAAAAGAAAAATCTGGGCCCGTAACATGATCATGAAGAACAGACGCATCTGGGGACAGTTCATAGACTTATTTGAACATCTACCAAGCGCAGTACACACGGAGTCTGAACTGTTCCAGGAACTAGTGAGGAAACAACTCCGCAAGGAAAGGATTCAAATATCCCAGAGAAAACAGAATAGGCAATTGCAACCACCGAAGGACGAGTGGGATCGGCGAATGTCACGAGTACTAAAACCACACATAGTACCCCCGACTATTAACCTCTCGGACAGAGAATTGGACTCGATGAGTGCCACATGCCTAGGTTCATTCCTGGAAAGGTACAAAAGACAGGAGGAACAACGACTGGAATATGACATGGTCATGAAAATCAAGGACTTCCTGTTTGAGCGATTAACACCTGAGAATCGATCCGAACATTCCAGACGCCTAGATTACAACATAGAAAGGCATAGTATTGTCCTGGCAAGTCAACAAGCCTGGACGCATCTAGCAAAACATTTGCGGAGACCAATTCAGGACTGGCATACCATTCGTAAAGGTTTACCATATCGACACTGTGACGACATGGACTCTTCAAACTCCGGAGAAGACCAACCGGCCAAAGCCACACTCATGGAGAAGATTAGAGCCATTGTACTAAGAAACTATCCAAACAGTAGCCGATTAAGAACTCTGTTTAGAAGAAATGTGGAGAAACATGGACTTGAAGCTGGAGCCAATTTAACCTGGTTCCAGTTACCACCACACCCGGAGAAGGAAATTCAACGTGAAGAACTAGAACAAATCTGGGAAGAACAGTTACGAAGTCTACGTGCAGACAGTCATAAGGCATTCATGATAAGACCTGTCCAGGAGATCTACACTACGTGTGAAGCGGAACATCGCCAGACTAAGAGTCAAACATATAGTCGCATGTCAGGAGCACCGGGAAACCACTTCCTATCAATAATTGAAACAACAAAGGAAGTATCCACGGATGACTCCGAAATCGAGGAACCAGAAAAAGAATCCTATAAAGATTCAAGAGCAAAAATAATTCTGGCCTTCAAACAGGATCGCCAAGCCTATGCTTATATTCAATCAAGATTCCCAACTCCATCAGAGTCAAGGTTGGCAGAACAACTGCTGGCCATATACATGGCTAAGTATAGGTCATATGGGATAGGGACTGCAATTCGACAGACATGCCTGGACTTTCCAAAATACTATGAGGATTTCCAGAACAGTGGTGTAGTCACCATCAGAGGAGGTGAGAAAAAGAGGAAGTTGGAAGACCAAACCCTATACTTCTCAGACTACATACCCGAGCCCATAAGCCCTTTGCCCCTGACCCCCTCAGACTTCTCGATAGATCCCAACAACAACGAGGAGAATACCACTGATCTGAATGCAAATCCAACTGCAGCAACAGACAACTTGGAGCCCCAAACGGTAAAACCCAAAGAGAAAGAATATTTCGTATACACCCTCACAATGGAACTTGATGGAGGAAATCCAGCATCAATATATCAAAGGATTAAACAGGAGCAAAATTCTACTATAACATCCACTGGAAATTCTTCACAACAAACTACATCAGTAGATAGGAAATACTAGAAAAATCGGCAAAACATCCCGAATTATTCTTCTACCGGGCACCACATGGAGGACTCCAGTGGAAGAGGAAAACGGACATGGAAAAACCTACTCAAGAGAAGACCTGGTCAGCTTACATGCAGGAGCTGGCGGACAAACGGGGTACAGCTGTTAGGTATCATCAAATCACTCCAATAGCACCTCGTACACTTCATGAGATGGTAGATTTGTCCCCTCCACAACCACAATCACAACCCAATAACTCGGTTCTTCTCACCAATTATGAAGACGCCACAGTCAAAGTGGAAGTTAATGACTGGAGTCAAGTAGACGAGAACCAAGAGGAGCCCACAGACATTATGGACGCGATGGAGACTTCTGACCAAGTAACACTACCTGATACTATTCCCCAAACTCTGCCGATTCCAGAAGATTTGCCGGGGATAGTTGCATACATCACTTCCACAGGTATGCCCACAAGGATCCAACTAACGGATACAGTAGTTGCAAACCTGAAACTTCTAGCTCAACAACGCCAAGAAAAGGAACGCGCTAAGAAATTTGTCACCCAAGAGGAGTACGATAGAAGACTCAAAGCACTGGACGAGCTCATTATAGTTGAACAGGCCCGATTAGAAAAGAACATGCACATTCTACGAGAAGCTCAAATACACTACAACAATGATCTGGAAGAAATTGCGGAATCATTTCGATCAGTAGGAACTAAAGATGCCATCGATACACTCAAAGGATTGGAGAAAACCATCAGTACTGACGAGTTTGTAGATATGGTCCAGTTTACACCTCAAAGGGCAAACTTCACAGTGAACGATTTACTTAATAATAATAAAGATTCAATCTCAAGACTACTGGAATCTGGGAGAGCGTCACACGCAAAAGAAAACTCACAAAAATTGAAAAAGACTTCTACTTCCATCGGGACTTCCACCCAAAGAGGAGAAGCACCAAAACAAGACTCGAGACTTCATGGTAGAAGCGGTAAGGAGGAAGTTAATTTTTCCACCAGCAAGGAGGGCGTAGACTTCTCTTCCACCAGGGAGGAAGCACACTCCACCACCGGAAACTGGAATTTTAACGTTTCCACCGGCCGGGAGGGAGCTCACCCCACCACAATTCAGGAGGGAGCACACTCCACCACCGGACATGGATTTTACCACCATTCCACCGGCCAGGAGGGAGTATCCGCCAACAGCAACAAAAGCAATGCGGTACATAACACCTCCACCACCACCAAACGGAATTTTAACTCTCACACCAGCAACTTGGATGTACAAGCCAACACCAACACGGCAGTACGTAATACCTACAAGACGGGAGTACACACTTCCACCACCAACCCGGAGGTTCTCTCAATATCGAAAAATAAACCTTCCACCCACACCGAAGCCCATCACAGCCAGGAGAGAGGAGGTCAAAAATCAAAACCTTCCACCAACTCCGAAACTCAACACAGACAGGAGGGAGGAAGAAGTAAAAAGGCACCGGCCACCAACTCAAATCCTGCAAACGGACAGGAGGGAAGGAAGGCGAGTGTACAAAAAAAGAGGAGCACAGTAGGACTACGAGGAGCTGAACTTCACGCATATCAAAACGAGGAGCGAGGCCACCGAGGAAATCCTACATCGTCACTACCTACCTACCACCATCACAATAATAAGGAGAGAAGGAGGGCGAGTACTTCTCGAACCAAAAATAAATCAACAGAAATTGAAGACACACATTTTCCTGTTCCAGACAAGATTAGACAGGATCAGTCGAGTCGAAATTTTGGAAAGTCAACAACACACAAATTAAGGAGGGAAGCGGAGCTGCCACCACCACCGAAGAGATCGCGCACTCCCTATCACTCTACAATTCCACTATTTTTTCTCGGATGTATGTACTTCTTGATGTTGATCCTTGGCGGAGGAGCAGAAACGGTAGATGAAGGAGGACCAGTTATTTAGCGGAGATCGGAAAATCCACTACTTTATGGGTATAATTCCTACAACATCAAAATACGCTTATTATCACCTTGCGATTTATTGAAATACCCAGAAATCAATATGAAAAATGTGGGACACGAACTCAAACAACAATGCTAAACAGAATATAAGAGGACTTTCCTTCTGCCTCTCAAGGCGATCTGCCCCCCCATCAAGACTGAAATCAGGAGACGAAGATCCGTTTTCACGAATGTAGTTATGACGGCTCTCGCTGTTTTCACCAGTGCTGGACTTGGGATGTCATACCAGGCCGAAAACCGAGCTGAAATAAACAGTGAACACACATTAGAACTGGCCGAACATTTCAACAAATTGAAACTGAAAATTAAGGAAGACACACAGAATTTTAGAGCCTTCTACAAACAAATGGCGAAAATAACTGATGCTGTTAACCAAATAATCAGTGAACGGAAGGACTCACCTGAAGAGATCGAGCGACTGGAGTTTGATATTGCCTACCTGGTATCAAGACTCACCCAAAGCGGAGCGATGATTCAACACACCAAGAGGATCTGGAGCCGTGGTCATATGGATGACGAATTTTTCGACTTCCTGAACTTCACTTTACCGTGCGGGGATTTATGTCCACTGGAGCTAGCTGAATTTCGACAATGTAGAAGTGACCCACAAATGGACAATTTACATCTAAGTTTCATTGTGCCACTCGTCAATCCCAACCTGACACTTGTCGTAGCTGACCCATTTACCTTACTATGGAGGAAAGAAAATCGGACGTGTGATTTGAAATATCAAGGACCACCAAATGCTTTGCTTTCGAGGGATCAAGACTGTTTATTCGATACAGGGCTCGACTGGAGTTTCATGGACAGAGTGGTAGCAACAACACACCAAAAATGTAAGCCACGAAACTCGTATGAAGACAAACTCAAGTATGTACTTCAAAACTGTCGGAATAGCACAGCACAAGACGCGGAGGGAAGTGTACAAGTCAAAGTGTATAATGCGTTCTTTCACATATACTGCCCAGGCTTGAACATACGTGTAGGAACCACCAGACACACCCCCTGCCCCAATGAAATCTTCCTACTGCCCATCACGACAACATTCACCATAGCGAACAACACGTATAGAGGAGATGTGCTTAACATTATCTTTAACGAGCACGAAGACCCCCTATTAGTGAACTCACTCGACTACCACATGGAAATGAAAATAGACATGAACAACTTGAACATCACATTTGACGAGAGCGACAACAGCATAGACACGTCATCATGGGAAAGTGATAGTAGCATACCATGGTACATGTGGATGATTCTAATTATTTTTGTTTTTCTGTGTATGGCTATTACAGCTATATACTTTAAGTGGAAATTGAGTGCTGCGTTCTTGAAGCGTGGGTGGAGAGGGAGTTACTAGGAGTCTATGAAAGAGAAGGGAGAGAAAGAGCAGCAAGCTGAGCTGCAGTTACTTGGAACGGAGGGACCAACTGAAACACCTGTAGCCCCACCGAGACGAGGGAGACCCAACAGTTGTTACTTGGACCAACACCACCACCGCAGCCAAGGGACGATTCTTGTTCACAGACGAAGTGGAGTGGATGAGAATGAGGAGATACGTAGAAGCACGCTTGTCACACCAAACGGCCTACTACCAACACTACACATAGCTGAGGAGGGAAATGTCACTGTACACATACAATCACAGGCACCACCAGCAGTAGAAGAGGAACTACCCAATTCAACCATCGAACCGAGCCATCTGAGATTCTTGGAGGTGGAGTTTACTGATGAAGAGGAATAACATCACCAATATTTAAGGGTTTTTTCACTTGCCGTATACCGCCTTTCAGACGACGACAATTAAAAAAAGAAGGGTATTAAGTCATACATATATGAGTCATTTTCACACCTGCATTACTCATTAATGTATGTCTCAAACGTCAACTACTACGTACACCCATAGTTTAAGTTTTACATAATTTTAGTTTAAATTATAGTTTACTATTTCATAAGCTTAAAATCAAATGCCAGTATGAGCATGAAGAATGATGATGCATGTACATTTCTTGATATATGAATTTATCCTTCAATGCATGCCCATGTATATATATTATGTTTGATGCATGAGTTTTAGTTCTCTTATTGTTTGTAAACAGCAAACTGCATGACGAGCATAAAAGCCTCATTACAACTAGTCATTCTTTATACATACATATTTCCACTGTTATTTAATTCTAGAGTATTTATATACTTATATTTATATTCTATAATATTCTTGATATTTCACATTACGTAATTTATCCGTTTGTCAAGATTTCATTCACGTTTAAATTAGATCAACTATTTTGATGTCGGACCAACTATGTGGTCATTGCGAAAGTAACCTAAATTCTTCGATTATTTATTAAATTATCATTTGGACTCTGAATGTGAAATCAGGGATTGAATTGGATGATGGAGAAAGATTGAATAAAAAGTACTGCTTATGAAAGGTCGTGTTTTTCCGCCTCTCTTAAAAAAGCCTAAAATATTACTTGAGACGTCTTGAATATTATTAGAGCTTTCATACGGTTGTAGCATTTTTACTTTGCCCCAAAGTCATTATTTTCCACCCGTATCACTTTTCATCTTCATTTCTACTTGTGTTTACTTCTATTCTCGATATTTGCACTGTTGTACTAACCCATCTGTTACATAACCACTGAGTTAATGAGTCTTGGTCTTTTGACCCGTATCAGCACATATACAGATTTCCACTAGGGTGAGTCTGTCTAAATTTTCACCCTTTAACAAAATCACTTGCGTCATTCTCCGTCCAAATTACCTACCTAAAAATGTAAGTGTATAAGTCATTGTGTGTGTTTATTTACCACCTGGATTATTAAAAGAAATTCAAAATAAACTGTTTACTTCAATAAGTGATATTTATGAAAAAGTCAAAACAAATAATGTAAATCCGGGTATCATTGTAATTGGCGATTTTAATAAATAGGAAGATGGACAATGGCTTTTAAATTTCACTAAACTTAAAAAAGTAGTTCGTTTCCCAACGTTTTTCTCTACCAATGTATCCAGTAAAGAACCTCTTGACCTCATCTATACTAATATTAGTAATCAGTACAATCACCTAGTTTGGTTACCCCTATTAAAAGATACTTTTCAAGGTCGTGTGTGTATCAAATTCACTCCAAAGTTAAGGTTCAAGAATTCGAATGAATCCTTAAAATCGATTATCAAATATAGGCAATATTCAAATAAAAATAAAAAACAATTCGTAAAATTAATTGCGAACTGTAACTGGGTTGATTTCTACACATGTGATGGTGTAAACTGAATGTCTAAAATTCTTAACTTTCAATTTATGAACTCCTACAATGCTGCATTCCCTGAGAAATCAAAAACAGTTAAACTCAGTGACCCAACATGGATAAACAACAAAATCATAGCTTTATCAAAATCAGTTTTTACATTAAAAATCAATAATGATGATCAATTTCCACATATGGCTAAGGCATTGAAACATCTCATTAGGTCTGAAAAACAAAATTTTAATTTAAAATTACAAGAGTGCATCACCAAGAATAAGTCAAAAGGTTATTACAAAATAGTTTCAAAATTATGCCAAACAAAAGAAAAAAAGTCAGTTATTAACCAAATTGAAATAATTAACAACCTCAGCAATAAAGTAAGTACTCTGAACACAATAAATGACCATTTTTCTCAAATTAACCGGAGTTACTCACCAGTTACTAAACAGTTGTTCAAAAGTAATTGTGGCAATAATATTAAACTAAACAAGTTCAGTGTCCTAAAAAAGTTAGATGAGTTAAAAGAATCAAAATCGAATGTCCTAGATGGAATACCAAGCAAAATTATTAACGAGTTTGGCTTTCTTCTAGCCACACCACTAACATTTTTATACAACCTTTCTTTCTCACAGTACGTTGTCCCAAGTGATTGGAAAGCTGGGTATATCACACCAATTCCCAAAAATATGAATCATATATCAATTGAAAATCTAAGCCCTCTGTCACAAGTTAACATTTTTAGCAAAATCAAAGAGGAATTTATGTTTGAGAAACTTTACAACCAATCAATTCCAAAAAAAAAGTAAAAATCAGTTCGGTTCCATCAAAGGTGCTTCAACATCTCACTATTTAATTAATTTAGATGATTTTGTATTTAAATCATTAGACGTAAATCAAAATTATGTGATTGTTGTGTTATTGGATTTATTAAAGGCTTTTGACCTTGTTGACCATAATATTTAAATTAAGGAACTAGTCCTGTTAAATATAGATACTTGTGATATCAAGTGGTTGGAAGATTTTCTCTTCAACCGAACTCAATTTGTAAAAGATGGTAACGAGATTTCTGACTTTAAAACAATATTTAATGGTACCCCACAAGGTACGAAATTGGCACCACTCTTGTTCATTATACTTATTAACAGACTAATTACAAATTTTTAAAGTAAATACCAGTGTATACCAAACAATGTAAACAATTGCCTTAATGGCTTTGTGGATGATTTGACATTAGCAGAAAAAGTTAAGTATAGGGATGTACCGTGTATGCAACAATACTTAAATAATATAAACATGTGGGCAACTGAATTAAAAATGAAGTTAAACCCGTCTAAGTGCTGTGTTATTGTTATTAATTTTAGCAAAAACAAAACTTTGAGTGAAATTGAACTGAAGATTAGCAATGAGGTCGTACCGGTTGTAAAATGCACAAAATTATTAGGTTTACAAATTAACAACAGATTGAATTGGGATGATAATGTAGAGTCAGTCATAAAAAAAGCCTCTAAGAAGGTTTTCATACTAAGAAAGTTAAAACACTGCGGTATTAACCAACAACAATTATTAATTGGTTATATAGTGTATATAAGACTCATTTTAGAGTATGCTTCCACTGTATGGAGCGAAGGCCTACTAATTAAACTTATGAAAAAAATTGTATCAATGCGCAATGGAGAAGAAATGTCTTGGATTAGTTGTTAGTACATATGTAAGTAATACTAATTATGATCTAGTTTGTAATAAGCTTAATTTTGTTAAAATTGAAGATAGATTTAAAAAATTGTTATTAAACTTCGTTCTTAACACTTTCAACTGTGCATACTTTATTATTGCGAATATTTTTAACAATTTAAGCATACATGATTGCCATGGTTGTATTTAATATATCTTAAATCATGATCTACTTTTTAGGCATTACATAAACTAAAATAACTGCTTATCATATTAACATATTTTACCTTTAACCGACATGGTCTAACCAAGGACCAACAATAATTTTGTAAATCTCTAATTGTATATATCTAAACAATGTTGTATGGGCTGCGGCCAAATCGACAAAATGAATAAATTATTATTATTATTATTATTATTAAACTTCGGAAGAAAAAAAGAAAAGTCAAGCAGATATAGCTGTTCGTTAAAACCATATTTACGGTCAAATGAAAGACCAGATAGACTCAATAAGAAATATAGTGTAATTGGTTGTTCAAAAGAAAGGCACAGATGTTCTACGATGCCCTCTTTAATTAAGCTCCTAATGTAAAAATAGCATTTAATGTATCCTCATCTAACTTAAACTCTTTAATCACTGCGCTTGTTATGTGTCGCGTGTACCTCTTCATTTTTACTGAACTGGCCTAATATTTAAGCCCTATTTTAGGTGATTTTAGCTTAAGAATGTATCCTCACTAAAAAAAAATCCAATTTGTCTAACTCTATTTAAAATTATTGTATACTATTTTCAGCATGGTCAGTACAGTCTACCTGTGGTCATGCTGCGTATGTATGAATTATATGATCATTTTCCAATGAATAAAAACCCAGCATAATAATAATAATAATATTCAAATGAAACCCATACAATGAGTTTTGTTCACTATTAACTTTATACCATTTAAGTATACTGTGTCATGTTACACCAAAATGTATAGCATTACTGTTTTCGGTACCCAAATTGTCGAAAAAGGAAATGCAAATTTGATTTACAAGGGGCAATCCTGTGTTATCCGGCAATGTTGAAGGTACGTGTTGTTTGATAAAGGAAACAAGTATATTTTTATGAGACTGTTGTGTGAAATTTTGCGAATCTAAATTAAATATGTCGTCGGTGAAGGATTAAATCTGGTTTTTTTCAGAAACAAAACCGTGTCCTTCCACTTGTCTCTAAATGCAAAACCGTTTCCTTTCTTAGCAATATCGATGGAAGGAAGCGGTTTTGCTTTTAGGGGAAATTGGAAGGACATGAATTTGCTTCCAGAGAAAAATAAAAGAAAACGAATATGATCCTTCACCAACGATGTATAGAGTATGTATGTAAATATATATGTATGTATAATTATATGCCGGTAGGACTACATATATCTATGGCAGAGCAATAAGGTGAAGTAAATAGTGCTAATCGTAAGCGGCTTATTAGTTCTACGCAGCTTTTAAGTTAATATTAGGTGACACCGAATTTGTTCAATGTTACAATGTTACCCGAGCGTATCAATTTGAAAAGTGATGGATCTCCCACCTAAATTTTGAAATTAAAAAGGAAACTTCCGTCGTAAGATACCACTATCACTATCGAAGAATCTTTCGTTTAACACGCTCGTCATAGCCAATTTCCAAAAAAGTAGCAATTGGGGCAAGACGAGCTTTGCTGAAAAGCGTATGCTTTAACATAGAAAACTACTTCATGGTGTTCATGGTATTACACGTGTATAATTAAGAGCAGCAACATATTATTATTGTAAAATAATACTCCCACACTTAACTCACATGTACGTACCAAATAAGTTAGTAAAACATTCTAACTTAATACTGCAGAAAAAAATAATTCATTTAGGCTGCATGGTAATCGGCAGTATGGGGGGGGGGGGCGAATGGGCAGTGAATTAACGCGTATCTTATCGGCAGTACAGTGTTTGCGGCAATGGGCAGTGGAAATTAAATGTACACAATAGGCAGTATGAAATTGGAAATTGAACTTTTATTTTGACTAAATATTTTGGTAATACTTAGGTGTCATATTAAATGAAAAGTAATAAATTAAGACGAAAAAAATAGAAGGTAAGATGAAGTAAGATGATACGAAATAAAAAATACTATTGTCGAATAAGTGGTTGGCGACTCGCATTTGTAGGTCTTCCCCTTTTCCTTCGTTGTAAATCAATCCTCGCGACTTTCGCTGCCGACGAAAATTCAATTAGGTTCTTTTTAGCTGCTAGACCATAAATGTGCTTGCAAACATATTTCTATAAAAATGACGGGCATGAGCATGTAGATTTCTTCCACTCAGAGTTGGATGGAATGGATGGAATTCCAGTTTTTAATGCTTCAAATGCCTTTTGGTAGTCAGTTGCTGCTTCTCCAGTCGACAGACAAAATAAAACTGGATGGAAGTGTGAGCCCATGTCAGTCACACCTGCGATGATACATGGATACCCTTCAATCTGCTTCTTTCTGAGAATGCGACAGCCCTGACTTGGTCTTCAATGGTAAATTACTATGATTCATGTCTTCTAGCTCAAAATAAGATGTGCTTCCTTTTTCTTGGTTATACACAAGCTGAACGTTTGCCTGACAACTCTTTCCATGAACAAAACAATAGTAAACTGAAGTAGTCACCGATAAATCCCCGAAAGTTGACGTGTTGGAATATCTCCTCTTACACTTATCTGCAATACTTTTCTGAGCGTCATTTAATGATTCGTAAGATTTGACAAGCTTCCAAGTATTAACTGTCCTAAACCTAGACGACGCCTGTAAAGACATGTTGTTCTGGGAGAATATACAAACGGACTGAGTAAAAACTTGACCGAAAAGCCATACATCTATTACGTAAACTCATTCAAATTCATATTTGTTTAATTTTGATGCATTAGTTATGCAAAACGTATGACAAGGAACAAGAATTTTCAATACTGCCAATAACCGCAAAATAAAGAGTAATTTTGTGAGTTTTTACACAATATTCGACTATACTGCCAATACGCTTGTTTATTAATTAACTGCCAGTGACTGCCGATACCCTTTTTGGGACTGCCTATTACCTTTATGCCATTCATTTAGCTGCTTTATGCATGCTGGTAAATGGGAAGAGGGAATGGAGTAATCACACTCGATCACAGCGCCAGGCAGTTTTAGTTTCCCTTTTTTTTAGCAAAAATATGGGCGGCAAAATAGCAAGTTCCACCACTATTCAAATTGATACGCTATGATTTTACATTCAGTAAAAGGTATCCTACTTGAAATGAAAATAATTTTAAAGCTAATCGTAAGCTTCAACTAAATTCCATTTCAGTAACAACTGAACAAGCTTTCCATTCTTTTTTTTTTTAATATTAAAATCCGCCGTGCATTCAGTGCGTAGTATACTCATGTTTTAATATTATGTTGCCATGGGCGTTGTATTTTAAATTATGAGCATGAGGATTATAACAACTTGATATTTCGTAGAAAATAAAAATACCTGAAGATAAAAATTTTTAAAGTTTTCTTAGAAAATTAAATTAATAAAAGTATTAAAATTTCAATGTCATTGTATAATTCATCAGTCAGTCCTACTTTAAATCTACACACAATATATTATTATACCCTAAAAATCTGCCTGTTAACAGCTATGATTCTATGATTTAAAATTCAGTCAGAGCTTTGAAGGAATCATATCGGGAGTATACATCACGTTCAACGTACCAACGTAAATTTATCTGGGCAACAGAATATGTGTTTACCTAATGTGAATATGTTCATAAATATTCAACCACCACATTTATTGTAATAGTAGACAACGTCAACTATTGAAATTTCAACCTCCCAGATCCGTTCACTATTACCGGTTCGTTCAATAAATTTAATTCTAAATTCACTCGTTTTTGTTATTGATTTTTTACGATTTTAATTCTACTGACTAATTTTAACTGCTTATATTTTCAGTGATACAAACATTTAACTACAGGAGCTGAAAACGTTTAGTTTGCATCAAAATGCCAAGTAATTATTTGCCCAAATGTGCTAATTGCGGCAAAAGATTAGATAGAAGAGATCAGCGAAGATACGTTAGAGAAACTTCAATTTGGAAACATATAACTGAGTTTGAACTCCATGTAAATAAAACGTTTACCATTGATGACGTAATCTGCAAGCGGTGCTACGCTATACCCACCATTACCATTCACAGATTACGAAAAAGATTTATTCAAGAACAAAACGAGGAAGCAAACAGCGTTGCCTCTTTGCCGCCGCTTCTCAGGAGTAATGATCCAGAAATGAAGTCATGGGATTTTGCTACTGGAGTCATTAACAGAAAGCAAGAGTCAAAGCCCTTGGATGATCCAGTAAGTGAAGCCAGCTGTAAAGAGCTACCACAATCTCGGGACATTAATTTCAGCGCAGACACTTCTGCACCTTAGATTCGTCAAAAAAACCTCGCGAGGCGGCAGATAGCAGTAACGAGCCATCCCAAGATTCAAATTTTTTAAATTCAAGTTAACCGAATTTCTAACCAAACCTATAATTTATAACATAATTCAATTTGGCTGCTTATGAAGATATCAACTTGCTAACTTGTTTCTTAAATTATTATTAATTTTTAAGTTACTTAAATGTGTCTACTCTCGACGTCAAAGTTTTGTAAACGTTTTTTTAAATCCTAAAAAAATTAAAACATAATTTTGGCTATCTCAGTTTATTTGATATAAGCATTTGTTTAGCTTAAGTTAATTTTAGGTGTTACAACTATTTGGTATTTTATGTTTTAAAATACTGAAATATTTCATAAGTGAATAAATCGAAAGATCCAAAAATATTCTAAAATTTAAATAGGTAAACATTTTTATGCTATTACTAATAGTAAGCCATGAAATCTATTTATGAATTTCACAACACTTTAAACATAATTATTATTTAGTAAATGCTATGCAAAAGCCTGTAGTTAATTAATACTTATGAAATTTTTACGCCGTTTTAACCTTATAGCAGTTTTAAATAACAAACTAGTGAAGATTACATTTGTGTGTGCTAGTAGTGAAAGCAACCGTTAATAATGAAAAATACTATACGGCTATACGCAATTTCAGGAGATTAACACTACGGATTTCATGCGACTTGAAATTTGAGTAACAACATTAGGTCAAAAATGAGTCTATTTTGATCATTTACATTCTGATTGAAAAATCAAATATAATTAAATTAATTAGACGTAACTGTTTTGTACCAAACGTGATTAACTTATGCACTCGAAAGTTGATTCAGGTTTAAATATAGAATTTAATACCAAAAGTTTCTTTTACCAGTTGCAATTTGGACTAGTAGGGACACTGACTAGAGAGGTCTGAAATTCTATGTCTATTCTATGGCTATAATAATATTTGAAAGTGCAAACTTCCCGCTAGTTTTGAATTCTGCCGAATTTACCGAACATTCTAACATTCAATTTCGATACGCATCACGCATGCATGCAGCATGCAGCTGCGGTTTTCTTTCTTTTCTGACTTTTCAGGTTGTAAGTTTTACTGATTTTACGCACAAAAAACAACTCGTTGTTAACTTATTTAACTCGAGAAACCCAGTTTAATTCTTTTTGAACTTGACACTGTGACTGTTTACGTCGTTCAATGAGGAAAGTGCTGAACTAAAGTCCAGTTTGAAGCTTTTTTTACTCAATATTTTATCACAGTTAAAACCGACGGTATCTTCCGTCTTCCATCCCATCTTCTTTATCATCGCTTCAAAGTAAGTTGATCTTTATTGATGAAAATATTACCAAATTCATCTAATTTTTGAATTTACTACTGTACATATTTATACCCATTGTCTAGTTGGTTGTCATCCATTATTCATGATGTCAATTTACTGGACTTATGACTTAAGTTTCTTACTTCAAACAGCCTATATATTTTACAATCAGGATTTTATAGTTGATAGTTTGATAGTATTACCTATCATTGATTAATAGTTATTCTAATAAACGTCTATTGTATAATATGCTTAACATTATTATTACAAGTAAATTTACCTTTATTGAAATGTTAAACGTATCAGTGCAGTTAAATTTTGTTTTGTTTATTAACAAGATAATTGTCTTTGCAAGAGGCGTTGGTGGTGATAAACATGACATCTTCCAGCTCTAATATGATGAATACTTCTCCAGCTCCAGCTGCAGCCAAGAAAAGGATGAAAACAATCGAAGGGAGTCTTTGAAAAGATGTTGATTCTGAAAAACAAAAGGATTTACTGACTTTTAATGAAATGGCAAATATTCTATGTGAAGATGTATGTTTCGAGATTTATTCAATTCTTACTATCGTATCAATGAAAATATAAAAATATAGCAATATTATAGCAGTAAAACGTTGAATGTATTTAATGTGAAGGTGCTCGCCGGCAGGAAAATGATTCTCATGCCCCTGAATTTAAATTGTCGTAATTATTCTAGGAATTGACCCCAATATTCTCAAACAGCTGCATCACCACACAAGATTTATTAAATTTCCGGCAAGTGAATCGAAGTTGGCGTGATGCAGCCACTGCAATACTGCTCCAACGAAATGCGTGCCATGTGGTTCTGAAAGAAATAGTATTACCTGGACCTACCAATAAAATTCAAGATGAAAACAAAGGTAGTAATGATGAGAACGACTGCGAGGATGGTCATGATGATGAGGATGATGAAATTGACTTCTTTGATCCCTTACTTGGATTTCGCAATGGTCGTGCAAATAAGAAGGACTTAGTTGAAGAGCTTGCGGAATTAATGTCAACCTCACCGAAATTCCCAACATCTACTTTCATGATAAAACTTCGTGAAAGCGAAATCGCTGATGAGCGTCTTCCACCCTCCTTCACAGCATCCCTAGAATCTTTAAATCCATATGAAGAAATGTTTCAAACACTTCGTCTCGACGGGATGATCTCCAGGAAGAAGTTTTTGACCGTTTTGACCATCGTTTCTTCATTCACGCCGAAACTAAAATATCTGGATTTGGGAAACTTATGGTTGCGAGCGCTTCCATACGAATACATGGATGAAGATGACATTGAATTAGATTTGAAGACGTCTGTCTGCCCAACATTGCCGATCACAAAAATTCGTCTCGGCGGACGAATGGATACTGTATACAGGGACTATCAAGCCAATCGCGAGTTTATGGCAGAACTGCTCAATTCAGCGCCTGGGTTACAATCCATTGAAAATGTTAACAAATGGAATTTACATGGAGTCAATTGGGGACGAAAAAATGCGCTTGTACGAGATCTAACAATTGATTGTAATTTAGATTATGAGCAGGAGGTGGATGTTGGTCAATTTGCTTGGGTTGTCAGTCCGACTCGTCCAAAAGATTCATTTTCCAAGGACTGTGGAATGTTTCATTTAACTTTAGACTTATCCACTCCCGTCTATGACTTTCATGATTCCTTTCCCACAACAAGAACTGCTCTAAATAAATTGCTTGAATCTGTTAGCCACACGTTGGAACACCTTCAAATAATCGTGGATCCAACTAATATCTACGCCACAATTCAAATTCCACCCATGAAAAAATTAAAATCTCTCGAGTTGGTTCAGAATTGGCGCTACGAGGATGAAGATGATGAAGATCAGATTGATGAGGATCAGTCTAGTGCATATTTGTGTGGATTTCAAGATTACAGCTTGACCAAGGAGGAGTACTTTCCCTGCTTAAGGCATATCAAGCTAGGAGTGAGTAGGCAGGACATTTATGGAACCCTTACTAATTTTTTCAACCTCAGCCTGGATGAAAGATGTTTAGCTTTTGATTTTCTTGAGGAATACGAAGATGAGGATGCGGTTGCGGAAATCGTACAGGATACAGATTCGGAAGATACGGATGAATCTCTGGATGACGATAAAGATAAATCGCTGGATGGAAATGCGGATGATGCTGTGGATGAATTAGACCCGGACGAAGCTCTGGATCAAGATGGAGATGCGAATAATGCTCCTGTGGTTGAGGATGAAGGTGCAGATAAAGCTGAGGCTATGGATGACGATTGCCTCCGTAGTGTTCAAGTCTTAGAAATTTCAGGATCCGTATGGCCTAAACGAATTTACTACGAACCCATGTCAAAGCTATTCCCAAACATCCGTGTTTTCAAAATTCAATATAGAAGTTGGCATGGCCTGCGAAATTCCGTCTGGAGCATGTGTCCAAATGCAGAATCAGTTGAAATTTACAACGTTAATCACAAAGATCGAAGCATTGATGTTGTGGACAGATTTTTTACAGGATTTACTCAGGAACTGTGCTTCAAACTGCTGCGGGCCAAGGAGCTCACATCCCCATCCCCATCCGATTCGGAGAATTCGGACGATATGAATTGTTCTGAGCCAAACCGATTTTTCTCGTCCATTTGTAGCTTACCACGTAAGTGTCTAATTAATATTCCTTTACAAGAGTTTAATTTTGTTTTTTTGGAAAACTTTATTACTTTTATTGTGCAGTATATTCACTTTTTATTTTTACTGACATGTTTAATCCTAGCGCTTACAGTTATGTAGTTTTAAAAAGTACTTAGTATTTCATTAAATATTATGCCTGTGCTAAGCAATAATCGTAAGTGTTTGTATTTTCTCGTTTATATTGCTTATACAGGTTTGAAGGAGTTCAAAATGAAATTTCGAGCTATGCTGGCTCAATTTGGGTCAGAAGTTTCTGGACTTTATGCTTTTCAAAAGATGCCACAGACAAAGGTCACGTTTTCGTTTCCGAAAACTCTCGTAAATCGAGGTAATTCTTGCAATAGCTTTGAATACATGGTTAAAAATGCGGAGCTCAAGGGAGTTAAACATCGGTTTTAGTTTTTATTCTAAAATCAAATTAAATGCTAGTTTATTTCAAACTAAAATTGTATGTTAGCTTTCAGTTTTGAATATTTGGAAGTGTGTATTTCTAATATTTTCTAAACGATGTAATTATATAAGGGCTCAATAATAATTATCTTGTGGGTTCCCCTTTCTTTTCAGATGACATCGAAACCTACATGGCTCCTTTAGCGCCTTACGCTCACGTTATTTATGAAAACTAATAATAATGAGTCATCACCACAACAAATCATTTCAAGTGCTACATGTTGGTTAGTGAGAAAATTCAAACTCTGTTGAAAATAAACTTAAGTTTCGTAATATTTATTATTCTTGTTACATGTATCTAGGTTTTTAATACCAATTTGGTATTTTTAGTATTTATTACCTACGTTTTTAATTTTATAAAATGATTGCATGCTCAAATTTAAAAATAAATAAACAATGTACTTGAATTGACTGTTATGACTTATTTTATATGATAAATTAATTAGTGTTAGCATGGTACGGAGTGAGCTGTAACGGCTGTTAGATGCCAAACTTTTTTTGTATTGCTGTTTATATTGTTCATTAAAAAGTATAAAAGCTCTCTATTTCACTTTGTGAATTGGTTTTGGTTGTGTTGTGCAGGTCCCTAATTTAATTAATACTAGTTAGTAGAATTAAAATATGTAAGTCAAGTGGTTAGCGTTAGATATTGATCAAAACTTTAACTAATACAGAGAAGTTCGTTTAAACGGGATTCTGTTACAAGGGAATACCGCTAAATGGGACAAATTTAAAATATTTGGTTGGCCAGCCTATGTTTCAATGTTAAAATTATCCGGTTATAAGGGAACCGCTAAAAGGGATTATCCGGATTAAAGGGACAGATTTTTTTACGATTTTTGGTATTTAAGGTCACTTAAAAGGGATTTTAGAAGAAAAATTATAAAAATGAAACAGAGCTAATCAATTGGAGCACTAAAGTTCTTGACAACTAAAATGTACTTATCTTATCTGGTCATTTACATTATCTCAAATCTAAGTAGGTCGTCGTATTTATAGATTCCAAAGCTTTCTTGGCTGTTAGTTGTGCTTCTGATTCTGATTCATGCACTTCGTCGTCCAGTTCTACTGAGTTCAGTAGGCACGATGTTAAAGCGGAAAAGAAACTCGTTGAGTAGTCATCGGGTCTTCAACGAAGCCAAGAGCTTTTAAAAATGTCAAGTCTCTACCAGTTGATTACAATCACAGCAAGAAGGCGTGGATGACCGGCGATATATGGAAGGACTGGCTCATCAAATGGGACAAGCAGTTAAAAGGAAACATTTTATTATTGGTTGACAATTGCAGTAAGTCAAGCAAGTACGTCAAGCCGCCTAACATCCTACAGTCCATTTTGTGGCTGTTCCAATCATGGGAATCGGTTACAGAAAATACAATTCGCAATTGTTTCCAACATTCCGAACATTCCGATGAAGATGAAGAAACTATAGAAGAAGAAGAATGCCCAATAATCCCAAGTGTATCAGAAGCATCAGATATGATCCAAAAACTTCATCAATATTTCTTAGCACAAAGAAATACTGAGGAAACTGTGTTCTCAAATCTTTTTAATTTAAGTCTGCGTGTGCTTGAACATCAAAATCAAAGCAAATCTAAACAAACTGCAGTAACTGACTTTTTTAAACAATCTAATTAACTGTTAACGGACAACATTGTAAATATCTTACCCTTTTTTTAAGAATAAAATCTACAACTTTTAAATAACTAAAGTTCTCTTAAAGGGGAAATCCCTTACACGGTTAAAAGGGAATTCGGTTATAAGGGACCGATTTGGTCGGTCCCGCGGAGTCCCTTTTAAGTGAATTTCTCTGTACCCATGAGAAAATATTTGATTAAATTCATTATCAGTGATTATCACTTTTTAGATGCTGAGCAAGCATATATTGAAATGGTTTTGGCTGTCTAGCTTCGTACACTCGTTTTTGCAAAATAATTTCGAAACTGTTAAAATATCACCTATGAAGTCGAACATAATTTGATTCTGCTAATCATTACGGTTTTAGTCATGTATCATTTGTATGCAAATTCTATGAGTGACCGGTCCAAAAAATCAAATTTTACATTTCGACAACACTTTTGCGGGAAATTCAAACTGCTTTATTTCATTAATTTTTATTAAGGGATTAAACACAAATAGTGCCAATCACATTGAGGGTGGGTCAGCTGGAAATAAATAACACCCTATTATACACATTGAAGCAGGCGTGCTTGGGTGAGCGGTTAGGACTGCAGACTGTAACAAAATTTACAGTCTCAGACCCGGCTTCAATCCTCGGCCACTGCTAATCGTTTACGGCTCAGTGTTGTACGGTAAACGTCACTGGATGGTTGATTGAAACCAAATCTCCTTCGGTGCTCCTTAGTGACCACTACTTACTGTAGGGGCCTAGGGAATGGGACTCCTTTACTGTGGAGGAGGGGACGGGGACAGGTGAAAGGGTACGAATACCGAGACGATCTAACGCGGTAGCCTCCTATTTCCTCACCCACAGTGACTGGTTGAGTCTGGTTGTATGAACTTCGGTTAAATCGACCCAATGAATAAATTATCATTATTATTATTATTATTATTATTATACACATTGCCGTTTTTGATGTTATGTTTAAGGAGGTGACGTAGTAGGTGGGTGGGGGCGGGGGTTAAAATATGCTAAAGTTGGCTGAAGGACTTCCAAATTTTATGTTTTCGTGAAAATCGGTCGAGTATTTCTAAGGGTTTTCAGATTATGTAAATAGGGAGAAATAAAATCGGTCTATTATTTTAAAAGCGTGCTTACTAAACTATGGCATAAAGGCAATATGCAGTATTAAAAAGGCTAACGGCAGTAACCTGGCAGTTATTTTAAAATAAGCCTATTGGCAGTATAGTCGAATATTGTAAAAAAACTCACAAAATTTCTTTTTTTTTTGCGACTATTAGCAGTACTGAAAATGTGTATTCCATGTAGCACATTGTGCACAACGTATGCATCACGTCTAAACAAATGTAAATTTAAATGAGTTAACGTAATAGTTAGATGGATTTTAAGTCTTTTTTCTCGGTCCATTTTTATATCCGTTCAGAGCAACATGTCTTCACAAGCTTCGTCTAGGCTCAAGACAGTCAATACAGGGAGGCTTGTTAAATCTTACGACACTTTGAATGAAGCTCAGAAAAGCATCGCAGACAAGTGGAAGAAGAGATATTCCAACAGGTCGACTTTCGGGGATTTATCGGTGACTACTTTAGCTTACTATTGCTTTGTTCATAGTAAGACTTGTCAGGCAAAGGTTCAGCTTGTGTATTCTCAAGTCAATGAACGTGCATCGTATTTTGAATTAAAGATATGAATCATGGTGATTTACCATGCAAAACCAAGTCAGGGTTATCACATTTTCAGAAAGAAGCTGTAAAGCAACTTACATTTGACAATATTTAACTGCATAATTTCCTCCTATTTTTTTCAATCATTTTATAATTTTATATTTATATTACAATACTTACATATTTACAAAACATTTCTTAAAAATAAAATGTTTATTTCAATATTCATACTGCCTATTCGACCCATTTAATTTATACTGCATATTGGCGCAAACACTGTACTGCCAATAAGTTACGCGTTAATTCACTGCCTATTGGCCCCCCCTATACTGCCAATTGCCATGCAGCCCTAAACTATGTAAATATGCACAAATAAAGAATACTATAAATTAATCGTAGAAGAAAAACAAATAAAAAAGCATATGTATACTATATAATACTGCCCCATATTACTGTTAAGGCTACCATTAAAAAAGGGGCGGAGCCCCTTGTTTTTATACCATATTATGAAGAAACTTCGTTAAGTCGATTCCAAAGTACAATTTAGAGCTTCTAAGCCGCTTATAAATTATAGCCATGGATGTATCGTCTCCAAACGGTAAGTGATTAATAGTTAGGAAATAAGGATCAAACAATTTGTACAACATGTCTCAACAATTTTTAAACTCACTCCTGTAAATGGGGTTCACTTTATTCCAAGAAGGAATTTTGGTATAGTAAATAATTTTGTTGGTTGGCAAACCCACATTCACGTATGATTCTACTTTGACTGACCATCAGGGGTCTAGTAGTTCTCTTGAAAATGATTTAAATAATGACATTATTGATTTCAGGTAAAACTTGTTGCAGCGCTTTATCCATTTTTACTACAATTAACTTACTTAACATTACTGCCTCTGGCATATTTCTGTAAGCATTAAATGTATGTCTACTGATAAAATGGTTATAAATTGCAGTAGCAAAACATCTGAAACTTACAATAATTGGAGTTACTCCACAGCACATTCAAATTAATAGCAATCGCCAATAAATAAATGTTTAATTTGTCTGTACGTAACTGCAGTAGCAGTGCTTGAAATATTAAAAAATTCAACTTTAATTCCTTTACAATTATCAAAGCTAATGATCAATTCATCCGTGTATGCTACAATCAAGACATTCGGTGAATAATGTTACAGCAGAAGCAATAACTGCATAAATTGAAATTGGCTAGTATATAAGAACAAGTATAGCTTCAAGCTTCACACAGCAGCAGCTTGCCATAGATGTACCTAGAAGAGCAATGGATGTTATGCTATAAGAGGTTTTGGAATTTTAGTCACATCACGCAATTAATATTGTTTAATTAGCAAATACTATGGAATACCATGTTTTAATTAGAAATAAAAGTTGTACGCCGTCTATGGGTTGCAGTCTGCTGTTGTCTAGCCCTAGAGCGGAGTTACGTTGAGGTTGGCAAAAGTCACACAAAAAAAACTTGCAATACTTTAAGGACATTTGCATTCATATCTGAACTACTTCATTCGTGTTTACTTATGGAATGATGTCTACAGTCCATTAACTCACACAAGTGTACTACAGCCCTGAAATAGTTCAGTTGTAAACTGAGCCGTTTATTTGCAGTAAGCCGCTACATCTTAAAAGATGCAGTTTTGCGTTTACATAATTAAGAAAATGCATATTCGGTTACTGAATAATATATTTCAAACATCTAGACTTGCTTCCTCAATTGAAATTGGCAGTTATTTATATTTCTAAATCCGCTGGGTGTTTTATGATGGACAAGAGCAATTCATTTATTGCTGTCAAAATTAAATCATCTATCACGTATTTAAACAAATATTTTGAAATGATGTCTGCTCGTTTCGTAGTCTTCTTCAGCAATCAGTTTATTTCGTTCAACGCAGTACTATGACTTGAAAATATTATTAGGTTGTCATGGTAAAATTAAAATTAGTGACCTTTAATTTTTTTCCAATTTTCGTACCAAATTGATTTAAGTAGTTTTTTTAATGCTTGAAAAATTTTGCTACAATTAGTTATGGTCATTCATTAATAATTTCTTAAAGGTGAAGAGTAAGAAAAGAGGCTGTAGTTAAAATTTTAAAAGGTAATAGTAATTCTGTCATTGTGATTTATGCACTAACTTTGCTTAAGACCTTAGCATTGTCAACACAATAATAAATTTATCACTAATTACGAGAAACACCCAAGCAATTGTCGCTACAAAACTTAAACCGCATTAAAGTTAATTGTCATGCTATAATTTTTTCAATTATATTATTGGTGATTGCCAATTTAAAAAACTGCGAAGCTAAAAACCACTTTATTTTTAACAGCTTATATTATACATTTCCCAATGAAGAAATTTAAACGTAATAAGGCAGTAAAAACAAATAGTTTTTACATGGCACGGCAGTAAACTTATTTATAGTTTACATTTTATTAAAGGATTTTAAAGGGAACAACTTAAAATGGTAGTTTAGCTTCAAAATAATCAAAACATTAAGAAAACTACATGAGTCGATTATGTCATGTTTACCAATACTGTATACAGTGCACTGATTTACGTGATTATGTTGAATAAACCGTGTTTACTTCTAAGTGTGCAGCTTTAACGAGAAAATGAAGGTCTGACGAGAAAACTAGCTAGCAATCAATTATTTGGTTATGTGTAATGTACATGCTCTAAAATTTATATATATTTTAAGTTTATTATACTAAAAACAAGAAAAGTGGTCAATTTACACTTGTGATGTAAATTTTGTTACAGTCAGATAACAGGTAATGTCCACACACGTATAACTATTACGAAAACAGTCGTGTCGAACACGCGTGGTTGTACAAGTAAAACAATAGACGTTGCCATTTTATTGTTTAAACTCTACGCCGTTGTATAACTGCTCCAATAAATTGCATGTTGCTGCACCAGGAGTATTAGGTTGATCATGGGTTTGATGGTGATAAAAAAATAATTATAGCCTAATTATAGGGGAACAGCAAAGAACTTTTCAGGAGCAATGAACCAAGTTTCTTTCAGTTATAACAGCATACGTGTAAGAATGCTACTTACCGTAGTCATCAATACTGCACAACTATTTTTCACTTTAAATTGTTTTTACATAAATTAAATGAAACCAATCGTGTCGCTTCTAAATGCGTGTTAAGGTCAAATTCCCAGTTGTTGACCTACTTTCAATTTCAATAAATACATTTTCTCAAGCATAAAATGAAATTGTTATAGAATACTATTTATTACCATTGAAGTTTAAGCATTAATGAAAATTGCAACTTTTCAATTCACTCTTTTATAAAAAATATAGTTAATAAAGTAATTTTCAAGTTTGAATGAATGTAGGATTTTTATTTTTAAAGGCGATCAAAATAGAATATAATTTATGTAGAGAAATGCAACAGCAAGGTATGTAAATTTTGTAGATATGTTGGAACAATTTGTCAAATACATGTAAAATTTGTACACTGTGTAGAAATTTTAATATTAAAGATCAATTGATTTTGGATAAAATGGATTAAAATAAAAATAGCTGTAGTACTTTTTATAATAACTTATTTATGATTAAAAACATTTTTTTTGTGTCTACGCAATCATAGAATCTGGCAAAGTATATTATGGTTGCTTCCACATAATACAAGAAAGACTCGCGATCTAGACGAATAAAAGAAAAAGGGCTCTACAACCATTTTTACATGCTAATTAGGTTTGCAAAACTACGTCAGTTCAGGTTTCTATAAAATATTTAAATATAAAGTTTCTACGCCGATCAAAAGTCGTGGTAAAGTTTAAGACACTTGCTGAGAAGTAATAATAGCAACCACTGCGCTTCGCTAATGTAAGAATGAATAATTGAATTATATTTTACCGCTTTTTAGATGCTGAGCTTAAGCATCTAATAAAATGGTCATGTCCGTCTGTCTGTCTGTTGGTCCGTCGCTGCAGGTCAAACTGGCAACTCGATTACCTTAAAACTTTTTTAAAACAACCACAAAAGCGAGCAGGCAGGTCTGTATTGTTTTTTCACTTTAATCGGACTGACCATTGCTCCACAATTAAATGTTGAATGGACCCATGTCAAAAGCAATTTAGTGAATGGAAAGCATGGGCATCTAAAAACCAGTGAAGGGGCCGTTCACAAATGGCGCCAGCAAAATTTACCAAATTTTTGGACCCTTCCACCTAAGTTGCTAACCTTTTCAGACTTGCGTACATGGCTATAATTATCTTTAATATGGCCTATCACCTTTTTCAAAGTCACCCACCGTAAAGGTGGGTGGCGATATTGGAAAACGATCCCAAATACCTGCCTTGTATAGGTTTACACGTTTGAATGCACTTCTAACGAAACTTTAAATTAGGTTAGGGGTTACGCGCAAATGATGTCAGGTGAATATTTCTTTTTGACACCCCCACCTAGCTGCTATCGCATTAACATTAGGTAAGCAGGCTAGGGGTGACGCGCAAATGACGTCACGTGAAAACTTCTGTTAGACAGCCCCACCCAGCTACTATAGCATTCACATGAGATAAGCAGGCTAGGGGTGACGCACAAATAAGGTCACGTAAAAATTTCTTCTAATTACCCCAACCCAGCTGCTATCGCATTCACATAAGGTAAGCAGGTTAGGGGTGACGCGCAACTGACGTCAGGCGAAAATTTCTTTTACACACCTCCACCCAGATGTAATCGCATTCACATTAGGTAAGCAGGTTAGGGGTGACGCGCAAATGACGTCAGCCAAAAATTTCTTCTAGTCACCCCACCCAGCTGCTATCGCATTTGAATAAGGTAGACAGGCTTGGGGTGACGCGCAAATGACGTCACGTAAAAATTTCTTCTAAACATCCCCACCCAGCTGCTATCGCATTCACATTAGGTAAGCAGGTTAGGGGTGATGCGCAAATGACGTCACGTGAAAATTTCTTTTAGACACCCCCACCCAGCTGCTATCGCAATAACATTAGGTGAGCAGGCTAGGGGTGACGCGCAAATGACGTCACGTGGGAATTTCTGTTAGACAGCCCCATTCAGATGCTATTAGATTCACATTAGGTAGGCAGGCTAGGGGTGACGCGCAATTGACGTCACGTGAAAATTTCTTTTAGACAGCCCCACTTAGCTGCTATTGCATTCACATTAGGTAAGCAGGTTAAGGGTAACGTGCAAATGATGTCACGTGAAAATTTCTTCTACATGTCACGGACTGACCTATATGTGTTATAGATGTTTTGAGATCGTCCTTCAAAAACCATAGTTTCTAGTATCCCAAGTCCCAACTTTAAATTTGTTTCTATCCTATTTTAACTACATGTCACGTACTTACTTACCTATATGCGTAACAGATATTCAGGGATTGTCCATAATGACGTTATTTGTGAATGGTGCAATTTATAACAAAATTTCAGCTATATTAAACTACAAGCTACGAGCATTGCATTGGTATATGTCCTATTGATTGTAGGGGAGCTTCCATAAATCTCATATCATCTTTTAGCGTAACATAAATTGTCTTGTGCCTTTGTTGAAGCTCAGCATCTACTTCGGGCCAGCCGACGGTCGAAAAATCCAGCGCGAGGCGCCGCATTTTTTACTCATTTGTAGCTATAAAACCCGCAAAAGTCATCTTGCGCTGTGCACAGAAACTAGCGTAATATGTCCTGTATTTCGTCTTCTGTCTATGAGGTTAAGGTGTTAGGCTAAGCTAAAGGTACTCAACATTTACATTTTAGATGCTTAACTTCAGACCGTGTAAGTTCGATATTTTCACGCCGCTTATGAATTAAATAAAGGCAATGTTACCCCTAACGTTGATAGATTCCTGTATTACTTACCTATATAATATTGTTCTAAATCTTGAGATCACAAAACTTTTACTTTTTAGAAAATGGGATGAGATTTGTGCAAGCTACAGCGCGGCAAATATTTAAGACGAAATAAAAAAAATCAAGTTTTTAAAAAATGCAGTTTTTTAAAATTCCGCGCGCGAAAGATTTTGAAAGAATTAAACCTTTGTTCGAACTTAAGGGTGAAAGCGCATTCAATTCTGAGTGGAATAAATCTTACATTATACCTGTGTGTTGAAAACGGATTCCTGCAATCAGCATGAAAAATCTATGTTTCGCCATTAAAGCCATGATAAAAATTTTCGCATATATTTTTTTTGCACCCAAACAGTCATATCAATTGCTCCAAAATTTTGCACTGAAGTTCATCTATATGTATCTATTAGTCACAAAAATTATGACGAATTTTGGTATATTTGAAATAGCAGTTCCTAACATATATTTTTGCTGGTATTCATGTAAATTTTCCCTATGTGCAGTATTATTAACGGGACTGAAACTATAATGAGGTGAAAAGATGTTAAATTATAATATCACAAGTAAATAATACGCACATAACCTTATTTGGAACATAAAGATATGAAATAATGGCCAACAATAATACGATAAGTTCATAGCTAACGCTGTTGATTTTAAGTAACTTCCCTAAAGCTTGAAGATAAGCATGCTTTCCCGTGTAAAAAAAACTTTGTCGTCTTATGCACAGCACGACATAACTGCTAGTGCAGAATAGTTTGTGCATAACATATGGTGTCTTGTTATGCATACGAGATTATTGGCATAATCGATTGTGCACAAGTCTTATGCACACAACTTTATGCATAATTTTGTTATTAAATTAGGCATAAAAGTTTCATCACAGGGATATATGCATAAAATGGTATGCATGTCAGCTTATGCATATATATCTATGCAGAAAGTTTTATTCAAAATTGGACATGACCTTTGACCCTTGACCTTTAATATAACTGTAAAATAGTATACCTACATTTTTAAGTTTAGAACATTTGAAAATTTCACTAGAAAAATGTCTTATTACAAAAAACACCAAATCTTTGATTATTCAGTTTTTTAATGTGCTGACCTATGAGCTGTTGACCTTAGATGAGATAGATGATTTAAATTAACAAATTATATGATTTGAAATATATAAAATCAATCAAATGTTTAGAAAATAGCCGGAATTCTTATTTAAAATATTCTACTTGTATAAGTAGCAGTAATATCCGTTACATTTATAACAAACACATGTGGCGTAGAGGATAAGGCAACAGTTTAATCTTCAAAAGTCGTGGGTTCGAGACTGGAACAGTTGTAATAATTTTGACTCGTATTTTTTATGCGTATAATATTGTGCATGAAAAGTTATGCATACCATATTGTGCATGAAAAGCAGTCAAAATTCGCCACGTCTGTATCCTGCATACCATTTGTGCATAATCTGAACTGCACAATCAATTGTGCAGGAAAAGCAGTCAATTCTCGCCACGAATTTTGTGCATAAACCGACACTTTATTTGTGCAGGAACAAAATCTGAATTTCTACACGGGTTTCCATATACGAATACGTCGAATTGCATTTTCGAAAAAGAAAATCCTGCTATTCTTTAGACGTGTGCTTGGCTTAGTACCACCCGACAATCACCTTCACGTCAAGCCAACAAGCAACCAAAACATGCAAGTTGACGGTAAAAATGATTGGTTCAAACAAATCTAGTATGTCAGTTATAAAAGACCATTCGTTGCTCAAACGACGAAAAATTAAGGTTATACTCTCACACACAGTAGAGTTGGGTGTAAAATTTAATTGTTTGTGACACTTTTAATTTTTTGTTTAACTTCAATTTATTACTTCTCGAATTTTCAATAAATTTGTAAATGCCGATTGGCTAGGAAAATTAAATAATTCATTATTTTCATTATTATTTATTGGCGGGGAATAATAATATAGGTAATAGATCAAATAACGTGGAGTCAACTAACTTTAGGGTCTCAGAACTGCCAGACCTACTATAGTAGAGCAAAGACAAGCGGGATGCACTTCGGTTGGAATTGTAGTAATAACTAGTGATGCAAATTTCAAAATTGGTAAATAGGCAAATTGTCAGATTAAGTTATACAATACTGTGTGTCAAATACATTTAATATTTATACGCCGCATAGGCATTTAGGATGAGATATAATCGATTCTGGCGTAGGTGAATATTTTTGGCGAAAATCGTTAAGAATTAATTGGCTTTGGAATTATGTGCAGGAAGCTGAAGTACTTTTTCGAATACATTGTTTATGTTGCAAAAATGTTATTTGTTGTGTTTACACAATAATAAAATCCGCGGGAAAGATATTACTATTCCTGTTCCTTCTACGTAAAAACACAATGGCTCATAATTCCGACGAATAAATAATGATTATATGAGATTTTGCGGGTATACGGACACTCCTCACGGATATATTCCTCCTACTCCGTTACTCCGTAACCAAGACGTTTTCATCCCAGACAATTTTCTCAACTCGGTACCAAGGACATTTATATCCCATTATCATCATTCTTATAACTAAAATAAGCAAGTTTTTCAGAAAATGTGTTCATTCGTAGACACTTTTGAAAATATTAAGAATGCAATAATAAAGAATAATCTTTGTTGCACGTTGAAATACGTTCATGCGTTTCTTAAAAGCACTTTTGCCCAATTCCACCGAACTGTGTAGGTTTGAATACGACTTCCATGGACTTGGGCCACTTGGGCAATAATGCTTCTCGTTCTGAACTGGACTAAATTCCTATACATTTTAGATTTTTCCTATACTGCTGATGCATTGAAATATTAAACGGCGGCAAACTGGTGCACTTATAAATTGCAATTTAATGTACCTAGTACTGTCTGTTAATTAAATGTATAGGTATCATTAGCTCAGCCAATGACGTTGTTGTTTGAGTTTATCATAGATAAGTAGAACTTTACAAACTGTTAAAATCTAAATTACCTAATGAATAGAATAGCGTTTATAGTATTTACCTGCTTAAAAATTAATAATTAAACTGTTTAAACGTTAATTTTAGTTTCTGTGGCTTAAATTGAATCGTGTCTTCATCCACAGGTTAATAAGGAATATAAGCCAATATCGTGTCAGATTGCTTTTAGCTTTTGTATTTTGACAGATAAAATGTGTGGATCATTTATAATAAATAAAAGCAAGTCACTCAGTAATTGAAAAATTTGAATGAGGCGCTACTTAATTGGCTAATAAGTTTTAGATAGAGTTATAGAGTTTGAAATTGATCAATAAAATTAATTTGAAAACTTCAGTTTCTTGCTTACAATTATTTTGTTACGGTTTATCCGTAAATGAAGTTATTGAACCTATTGAGAATATTACCAATTAAAACATATGGCATTATATATCCCTTATTTTAAACAGCATGCAGTTTTGATTTAATTAGTCGTGTATTCAAAGAGCAAGCTACTGGGTTACCCAATATTTTTAACTAAAATAAGCGTTACTTTTATACGCCGCTTAAGAGAATGCACTGTATTTAATCAAGGAAAGTTTGCAAGATGTGCTTACTACAGAAATCTCAATAATGAGCAAACGCGTTGCTTATAAGTGAGAGTTTTGCCCAAATTAATTTAAATCCAAAATTTAAATAGTAATAAATACCTGTTTGCATGGGCTTTGTAGAAGACTTTTAAAATTAAAATACAAACAATATTTCCACGCCGTATCATTATTTAACGCTTAAGTATTACAGCTCTGATTTAAAATTTAAGCGTAAAACAATGCTGACTATCCCCACAAAACAAAATCTGGCAAAACATTTCCAATTTCAAAAACAAATTATTGAAATTTTAAAAAAATTTTAGATTTTAAAAAATTTCAAAATTTTAAAAAAATTTGAAATTTTAAAATTCAAAAAATTAAAAAATTAAAAAATTTTTAACTTTTTGACATATTTTGTTTAATAGAGATAGTCTGCATTGTTTTACCCTTAAGTTTTAAATCAAAGTTGTTAACAAATAATTTTAGGATTAAAAACATCTAAAAACTGTGATTTTCGTTAGTTAGGCAATTTTGCAACTTATTGTTAACTGATTCTGATGATTAAGGTGTCAAACAAATCTCCCAGAAATTTTCTTTATTTTGGTATATTGCTCGATATATTGGAATAATAAACTTGGATTTTATAGCCTGTTAGAATTGTTGGATTTAAATGGGCCATTCTGTATTCTGTATATACAACATATATGGTGTATATACAACATAATATGCTATGTACTAATTACATTTAATTGCAGGTATTAATTTTGCAATATAGAACCAGTAAACAGCAGCAACAGCAGTACAATCGAATGGCATTTAAAAGCATGCCATAATAAATTTAATATTTCCTCACCAAATTTTATACGCCGTTTCAAACTTGTTGATTTGTTACTGCACATTCGTACGCAACAGGGACCTAGGCCAAACTGTTTTGAGTTCCTCGAAACGGTATGGAAAGAAATAGTAAAGAGCTGCACGAAAATATTTTATGCAGTTATAAAACCTTAAATAAAGCTATTTTATTTCGAAAACTAGAAATTTTTACCTGTAATATGTATTTGATTGTTAAAGTTTGTTAATAAACTTTCTAACATGTGATTAGTTATAATTTATGACGTTTAACTTTATACATATTCAGTATGTATCCTAAAAAGGAAAATTTCATTTAATGTTGTATAATCTGGACGCAAAATAGAATAAGAATTATGAATACAATTGCTGTAAGATATGAATACTAAAATTTAACGTAACTTCTTGTAGTTTTTACTTTAAAGTAGTTTACAAATTTAATTCGATGAGTTCATTTTGCTAATGCTAGTGTATGATGCAAAAAGAGTAATATTTTAAGAGCCATAGCGGCAACGTTGAGCATCAGAGTTTGAAGAACACATTACATATGTATATTTTTATTAAATTAACCTTACGGTTTGAACATTGTATCGGTGGACATGCTGTGGTAATGGATTAATTATATTTGATATATCTATGTAGGTAAGCAGAATACGACTTTGCATTAAGATTTATAAACTACACGATGTGTATATTTCTTAAATTGTTAGATTTAATGCACATCTAAGGTTATGGAACTAACTAAGCTAAAAGGCTATTTTAATTATGCAAGAATGTCTTAAATAACTTTTTAGAATTTGATTTTCATTAGTCGTTTTGTTTATATATAGAAACGTGTTTATTAGGTATTATCCTGATTCCAAAATATAAGTGACAGCTTTTTAATTCAACGCCGTTTGAAAATTGTAAAAGGTTTGGACCAATGGCCAGTCTCAGATCTGTCAGCTAAAAGCATTGCCTAAATGTTGAAATGAGATGACGGGGAATAAACAATGAACCATGTACATGACATTCGTCAATAAAACGCTGCGAATAAACGCCACATTTTGAACTGTGAGTGGGCCTGCGATGGTGATGGTACGCAAATTTATGTTGTCACCTGCTTAAAAATCAAGCTACTTGTCATGGTCAGCTTACTACATAGGATGCGTATACAAAATTGGTTTGTACAGTTTTGTCGCTTTGTCACAGCAACGATTTCCTTTTTAAGTTTGCTAGCCTAAACCAAAAGGGATACATTTAAGAAATTTTGATTTTAAAACATTTTCTGAAAAACTTATTTGTAGTTTTAGATTTTAACCCCAATCTATTGCAATGCTTCATTTTAGTCTGCGAATTTTGGGACTTCAAAATTATCGTAAAACCTTCTTTTATTTGAAATTTGTAGTTTTAGAAAATTTGATGTTATAAAATTATTTCGTTTTGCTAAACAACTCTTGAACAAGTTTATGTCGAATTTAGTTTCAAGAAACAAATTCGAGAGGTCCACAATATTTTGTGGCTTTGCCTAAATGTATTTAAATGTAAGTAATCAAAAATATGTAGCGTGGTAGCATGCACAACAGAAATAGAATTTGTACGCCGTTTGAATGTTTTCATAACAAAGTTATAGCTGCATAATCGACGCAGCTTTGCCAATATTTTTCTTTTTCAAATGGTTAAGCAAATATGCAATCTGTGATTGAAGCCTACCGCATAAATATTTCCTTAAAAATGCATGATTGTTACACTATTTTGTAGCAAATGTGTTTATGCCCTACTTCTTCAAAATCAGCTGAATTATACGTATGTATGTACATACAAATTTAGTGAAGCATTCTTATCAAAAGGGGAAAGAAGTTGACTTTAGGTTGATCCGAAATCTGTTAGCGCTACTAGTGCTACAGTGACCCGATGATCAAAGTGAATAACTCTATTCGCAAACCATATATGTGGGAGCAATATAACAAGCACGTAGATGTTATGATGTTATAAAACGTCTTGAAGAATAAGGGTGGTAATTTATCGCTTCAGTGGGAAAAAATTGTTTTGTCAGACGAAAAATGTACTGAATTTTCAGACAAATTTTATTTCATATTGAGACAAAATTTTTTGTATTTTATTAACTTTTCCTTTAGACAAATATTTAGGAACTTTACATTCTCTTAAAGCTAAACAAAAATACTCAACTAATTAACAATTTTTTAAATGTTATATGGGAGGTGAAAAATAGGTTTAAACCTTCGATGACGTTAGACTACAATGAGCTGAGTTATACTTACCTTTTGATGTTTTCACTGTACATATGTATTTGTCCTTGGTGTTGTAAATCTTAGCCTAACTAGTTTCTTACTTAAAAAAGTCTGTGGATATTTGAAGCTTCCATTATGAGCAATGGTGTTGTTTTCGTGAAAAAACAAAACATAACAGAAACAGAAGAACTTATTAGAGAGCAAGCTCAACCAAGTTAAAAACGAAATGTATGTGGTTTTATTGAAGCATTAAACTTGGTCTCAAAAGGAGAATTTGCGGGTAAACTAAAAGCCTTGAAAAAGCTTACAAGCAGTTTAAAATTTTCAAGGAAAATGTTTTCTCGTTTCATAAAATAACTTTCAACGTAAAAAACTGGAAAGTATCTTCTTGTTCTTTTGTTAGTTTCAACGAAAAGCTTGTGTGCAAACACTTTCATTGACACGCAGCTCACCAGAATCTTCATTTCTTCCTCAAAAAAGACAAATTTTTATTTATAGCTGCAAAACCCAAACAAGAAAGACCAGCAAAGGTTGCGCTAAGGAGGACCAGGAAAGCCACACAAGAGAATCCTCAGCCTCGAAAGTAACTAACATCTGACTCTTACTGTATTACATTTCGACTTTTTATATGTAATTAAAGTATTTTGGATTTAGAATACGTAGTTACTTCGTAGTTTAGTAGAACACAATTCATATCGAGGGTGAAGGGTCAAATTAATTTTGTTTCAATGTTTCATAAAATCAAAACCGTTGTCTTTCAATTTTCTGTAACTGTTTCCCTCCTTAGCAACTTCGATGGAAGGAAACCGTTTTTCTTATGGTAGTAAACCAATGTTATCCATCCTTCACTTTCGATGTAAATCTTATGAGATCTGCTTCACTGTATATCTTTAGTCATTTTTATTGCACTAGAATTTTGCAAGTAGTTTTAAATATATGAAATAATTTTAGTGTTGGCAGGCAAGAAAGCGGGCAAGAAACGAGACTCAATTCAAAATTGGACATATAAGACCAATTTCTGTACTAGTCCTACAAACAGCGTAGTTGTACGCGCAATGGCAATATATATAATTATTATGTAAAAAAATAATGTTTACAAGAATATTTGATTAAATTGAATGCTACATAGATGAAAAATCATCGTATACGTAAATAGTAATTACGTACACCCAGCTAATAACAATAGCAGTGAAAAATAATAATTAGCCGTTAATTTTCATTATATTTATAATATACGCAAAAATTACTTCACACTGCGGAGGATTGACAGAAATGTAGACTGCTACACTGTAAATGCTATTTAACGTGATTTTTAGCAACATCACTTAATTCATATATGCAATACGAAAATTTCGTGATAGCTGAATTAGATTATGCACCACCATTTTTCAAATACCTGTTAAGTTCTTACGCCACTTAGAGAGTATTGAATGGAAGATAACGCTATATGATTGAAAAATAAAAACTGTCGATTGTATGTCGAGAATTAAATAGTTACTGTTAAACTGTTACTTAATAAATTACACTCAAATGTTTTACAAATTATGCCTATAAATATTTAAACCAAATGTGATATGAGCAAATTCTGCTGTCCTTTTGACTGCCATTAATTGAAGTGAGCACTATTTAATATCATTTAGAGCAATATTCAAGGTTGTATTTTGAAAAAAATTAAAATTAAAAATAAAATTGATGTTTCGTCGTTTCTCCTCAGACAGTTCTTAAACATTAGGTGGAAGTCACTATGAAAATAATTGTATTACATTGAAGTTTCAGGCAAAGTCACGGAAACAGTAGCAACATCTGCAGTGTTTTCGTAATATCTTAGCATTAAACATTCACTAATGCCGTAGCTAATATTTTTCTCGTATATTATTGGAAGGAACCTAAAATCGCAAGGGAACGATCCAATCCGGGTACTTCCAAGTTTCTGACAGCAGAATCGTATACCTTTTACTTGCTTTCAAAGAAGATATACGGTTTTGCTTTTAGAGAAAATTGGAACCATAATGATTTTATTTAAACACTCTTTCTTTTAAAGCAAAACTTTAAAAACTATTTACAAGTTTGTTTTCGTCTTCTTACGAAACAGTGACCAGTAAATAACTTCACCGAATGCTCACTGTAGAAATACTGTTTTTCAGCTTTACGATATCAAACTTTAAAAAAAATTTCAAATTATATATTTCATATTAGTGGAGTAAACAATTATTTTCCGAAACATTCCTGTCATCAATACTTTTCAAACAGTTTTCTTAAATTCCTAAACAACAATTTAAATTTATCACTGTACATTTCTTGCGAAAACATTAAACAAAAGCACCAATATAAAATTAAAAGAAATGTTATAAACGTTATCGTTTTTGCAAATCCAGCCATTTCCCTTTTATGCCTAGCATAGTTTCAGTTGCCACTGCTAAAAATGGTCTGCTTGACAATATCTTGGACTTGCCTCTACATAATAAGAAAAAATGCATTAATGTTAATCACAGATTTATGGTTCTAATACGTGGCTTACGCATCTAATAAATTTTATAAGACGGCAGCAAATTGATGCAAATAAATTTTAAATTTTTAAAGCTCTCCTTCAAAACACGTTAAGTCCACTTTACCTACTGTTCTTAACGCTTTTTGATGACAAATTCCTAATTTTAACCACAGTTTGTCTGTAAGAATAATTTAAATACATCCGCTTAGCCTTACATAGACAGTATAGTTCCATTTCCTTATAAATATGTATAGTAGTGTGTTATAAGAACTGTTGAAACTTCCCAAACTCCAAAGTATCTGTAGAATGGAACAGCGTTATTAAAATTGAAACGTAATTTTGAGACATAATTCAATCAAACTGTGTCAACGTCAACTTCAACATGGTAGCTTCTGTTTTGGCTTTTAAATTACGTTGTGGCTTCATCCAAATCCTAAGCCCTTACTAGGTAAAAATACTATAATTATTTTATTTTGACACCTATATTTGTCGTATATTGAATAAAAGTAAGCCACTTGTTAATTAACGAAAATGAATATAACACTACTTAATACTTAAGCAGTTTATTACTGTCATAAATGTTACGCAATTTGCTTTGCCTGTTAGTGACACATCAACGCCGCTTAGGAATTAAACTGCTTCTAAAGCAAACATGTAACTTTGAAGTTCGATATTTCCAATTTCCTGGGCTTTAGAACTTCATAATAAAGCCAAGAATTTATTATTATTATGTGTGTATTTATACAGCCGGATATGACCAATTGTGTTTTTCATACAACATTATTATTGGATGGTTGGAGCACCGTAAGCAGATATAGTATCTACTACAGTACTCCTCACCCTGAAAACCTACACTTGTAGTATTTAGTGTTAGTTGCGTGTTCCAGCAGACCACTTTGTAAGACATATATTTAGGCTGGTTTACACCAGACAGCCACATTTTATATTTTCCTTTCGGAGGAAAAACACAACAGAATATCTTATAGAATCAAAACGACTTTCTCACGGTCCCCACGACTCCAGTACGCTCTGCCATGCCAACCCATCAGCGAGCAACTCTATCGAATGTCATCGGGTGGCGACGCTTGCAGTATACTTAGGAGAGAAGTGCCTCGGGAAGAATCTTAAGTTTATACATTCGCATGTACGAGAGTCAGGCAAATAAGGTACCTACTATTAAGCAGCACTGAAACTCCGTCTCAGGTAGATAACTACCACGGATTTTTTCAGCCTGCACCCAACTCCCTTAAACTCTCACTCCCACCCCAGCTCAACTCCCCACCGCCATACCAAGCTCTATCACCAACACCGACTCCAATCCAGAGCGCCACTGACGCTCCTGACCCAGCAGCTCAGTAGTTAAACCACTTGGCCGCCGAGCCGGGATATAAAGCCAAGAATAAGGTTAATTGAAGCAACAATTGGAAAGCGTGCAAATGTGAACGCACTAGTTATAATGGCAATATTCTGCATTCAATGCGTGCAATATAATTATATTTATTATGTCAGAATGAAATCGTTCTTCAATAAAGCTTGTGTAAACAATTTAACAACTATTGACATTTTTAAATAAGTACAATTTAATAGAGTTTTGTTCATTAATTTAACTACATCAATTACAAATACTAAACATTTCGTGTCACAGCATACAGGTTCAATACAAAAAAGTTCAAAAAATGACAGAGTAATATAATGTAGAGTAGTGCTAGTTCTTCATCATTCAAACGCTGAATTTTACTATTGTCCACTCATATAAAAAGATTCACCTTTATTTGAAGAATATTTTTAAATTCCTTAAACAAATTAAATCTGTTTTTTAAACTTAAAATTTTGTCAACTAGACAATTCAGAGGCGTAATTATCTATTGATTTACAGTAGGAGCACATCTAATGTGATCTGGAATAATAATGAACAAAAATTTACTCTAACTTAGGCATTTGGGTAATATACAAATTGTGATGCAACCCATAGTACTTTTGGGAGGTAGTTTTACGCTGTTTAAAAACTGCTTGGGCAAAGTGTCATCCTCGATAAAGAAGATTGGTTTCATCTTTTGGTACTTACTGGAGTACACAAATTATTTAAAATTGAAATATATGATTATGGAAAGTAATAATGCTGTTAAATCAATATGCTTTAAGCATTACTGTGAAACCCAAAAGGGAATCTAATAATTACCATAAATTTTAATTTAATTAAATACCACCATGCAATAAGTCCCAGCACAGTTTTAACATATTTTTGTTCATTATTTACGTTTCCAGTGCTTCATAAAGTTACTTCACTTGAACAAATGCCCGGTTGCTGGTTATCATTATCAACAAATAACTAAATTTTATTTACATCAAATTGAATTAATAAAAGTTGTATGCATCAACCCAAAAGAATGTCCTTTAAAAGTGAGTGTAAATTCAATTTCTCGTTTCTTAAATGACTGCAAGTGGGACAATGCCCTATAGTCTGTAAGCAAGCGATGCATTGCATAATAATTTAGATAGATGTTAAGAATTAAAGCAAAAAATAAATGCCACGATTGCGTTTATAATGACATAGAAGCTGCTAGTGAATGACCGATTGGAAAATTTAACTCCACAAAGATGAATATTTTGCCAAAAACTTTCTTTTCTATTACAATAATGATGACGCAGCACGAAGTGAGATACTCGTAACTCCTAATACCAAACGATGTGTTCAAGTAAACCAGGCAACACTTTATTTTTTATTAAAATAATTATATTACACATTAAAAGCAAACTGTACTCACATTTGAAAGTGTTCAGTTGCAGCGACAGACAAGCATTTAAAATAATTTTTAATTTTTGCCGCCCTAAGACTTGTAGCATTCATAATTTTTATGACAGTGGTATTTTTTCAAATTCTATAACTGTTAACTCAAAAGAATTTTATGTTATGCATATTGGGTAGCCATTATTAAACACTAATAATGTAGTTTCTTGAAAAAAAGAGAGTATTTTACCATCAAACTACTTTTATAATATGTAAAATACACGTAAACGTTCCACGTCGTTTAGAATTTGTAGTGAAACGTAATTGAAGTACTGCGAGAGGTACTGAGATTAATTGGCATGGCAACTCTGTGTATTGTAAAGCGGTTTGTCATAATTAATTTATACAAAATAAACAAAAGTATTTTTTTTTAATACTTTGGGCTTGAAAAATTTTACGTTTATGCAATCATAAAATCTGGAATACGATATAATAGTATCTTCCGCACGCAATTATAACAAAGTATGCTTGCAATGTTGACGAATAATGTAATAGTTTACTTTTGAGGGCATTTGATTATTTACATATAATATAAATGACTATTTCAAATTTTGCATTTCTTAAGAAAATGCATAGATCAAAAATGTTATTTTTAGAATGTTGTTATTTCCGTTTCCGTATGTCTTTAATAATACAGTGCATTTTATATGATAGATGTCGAGCGCGACTACGTAAGATATCATTAAGAAATTAATTAAGATTTTGTCTCTGGGACTTTTTAATCCTTCTTAATGTTGTTAGCTAAAACAAAATAGGTCCGACACAATAATAGTTTTGAATATTTTCTAAACAATTCAACAGGCTTTCTAGGTTTCAGCCTCTACTTACATGTTAGTAAGCATAGTGCGTCTTTTATCTGTAACACAGTATGTGTACAGGTATTCAGCCTACATCACTTGCAAACTTTTATTCCCAGTTTGTTGTTTCTGTAAATTTTTTTTTAATGGACTTATCCCGTTGTGCCAGGAAAGCGCCTTAATATTGTATGTCAAATTTAGTTTTAAGAACCTTTAAGGTGGCCACAATATGTTCTTGTTTTGCCAAAATGCATTAAAGTGTATACAATGGTATTATAAAGTATTGGAGCAACCTCATTACAAATCCAAAATCTACGCCGTTTGAATCTTTTCGAAAGCTAGTTTTAATATGAAAGCCAGATTTTTAAGCCGCGTTTTGTAATAAACTAAACCATAAGTACTTGCTTAAGAGGCAGGCGATGGAACTATAAAGCTAGAGAAATAAGGTTTTATTGAATTTGAAAGCTAATAATTTGTACGAGCTGGGCATGTTATTATTATGTGATTGTTCAATGTTTTCTTATTTCTTCTTTAAGCCTCAATTTTACAAACTTTGTGCAAAAACATTTGTACAAACTTCTTATAGCTAGAAATGCCGTGTGAATTGTATTATGCTCAAAACCTATTTCTTATTCGACATTCTGATTTGACCCACGAAATGTAGAAACACGACTTGCACTAAATTATTCAATACGGTGTGTTAGTTCTTTACTAGCAGCATTTTATTTAGGTAACGCATTTTGCAATATTGATACTGTAATAGCAGCAGCAGTAGTAGGATTTAATTTTACTCGCGAACGCATTGAAAGTAATAACAAAAATCGCATTAAATTGTGATACAACCATAAGTATTTAGGCTGACGGTTGACTACTACTACTACGCTTTTTAAACATTACTAGGAACCAGTGCTGAGAAAATTAAACAGCTCGCTTTAGAGATTCAAGTAAGCGTTTTATTTTGTCTGGAAAATCACCGTGCTCTATTTGATGAGTTTCGTAATATTTAACATTCCCCCTTAGAACCTGACCCAGTCAACAAAATTCATATAAAATACTCGCGTCGTGTTTCATATCTAAATAGCAGAAGCTAAACCATTTCGACAGATGCTTGCTCAGCATCTAAAAAGGTAGTGTTTAGCGAACTTTGGAAACTTCCGAAACTCCAAATTACCAGTTGAATAGAATAGCCTTTTTAAAATGAAACCGTGAATTAAAAAATTATCACAATTATATGCACTGTGCCAATACGTTAGTTTTATTTTTTGTCTTTTAAATTGCATTGTAGATTCATCCACCCGTCCACCGTATAAGATAAAATATATGCCTTTATTGTGTAAGAATACTGTGAGCTTTTTGTTTTAACCAAAACTATGTTCCATATATTGGGTAAAAGCATGTCACTTGTTAATTGAAAAAAATAAATGAATAATATAGCAGGCTTACAGAATTTTAATGCAACCCTAATCCTGTCAGCATCGAAGCATCTTTTAATTCAAGAGGTTAGAGATTTGGAAGTTGAACGAACAAAATGTCTGGATTTCTTAAACATCCCTGATGATGTTAGAGACAGAATGGAAACCATTCGTGGTAAAAAAAGTAAATTTCTTCGCGACCATTTGCGGTTACTTGAATATGAGCATTGGTGCAAACTTCCGCAGAAAGGCCAGGGTGTTATTCAGTTTAAAGCATGTCCTTATGCGAATAAATGGATTCATTCTAAAAATGGGCTTTCTTCTTCCGAATGGGTCAATGCAATTAAAATGGTGGGAAATGTTATGCCCGTCAATGCCATCCCAAGACCTGATCAAGGATCATTCCGCTGCCGCCACGGTTGCAGTGAGTCAGAAACACTAGGTCATATCCTTGGATCTTGTCCCCGGGGGGAATTGATACGTATTAATAGACACCATGCTGTAAGGCGCTTACTTGCTGAAGCTATGGTCAAACTAGGTTGGAAGGTTCTGCAAGAAGCGGAGTGCATTGGAAATGGCTCGAAAAGGGTGGATATTATAGCCTACAATCAAGATTCACGAAAAGGATTTATTCTTGATCCTACAGTGAGAATGGAACAAAATGACGAAAATCAAGCAGAATCAGTGAATCAGGAGAAAAAATCTCATTATGAACCATGTATTCCGTATTTTCAACAGAAATTAGGCCTTGACGATATCCAGGTCATTGGGCTTTACGTCGGTGCTAGAGGCACAATTTCACAGTTCTTTGTGGACTTCCTGAAGTCTCAGTGTTTACCAGTGACGCTTATTGAAGATATTGTAACGTCAGTCCTAAAGAAATCGGTGCAAATTTGTGTTCATCACCTGTTTTCTACAAGCATTACCTAATTTTTTCTATTTAAAGTTTAAACAATCATAAATCACATTATTATGTATACCAAAAGTTTGTTCCGTATACTGAGTCTTTTGGCTATCCTCATTGGAGGACAGTGTCAAGTTTATTTTTGAATAAAGTTGTCTATATATAAGCTATAATTTTATAAATAATACGTAATAAAATTGTTAAACCAACGCTGTTTATAAATTAAATAGCTGCTACATTAATTACACGTCCGTTAGATATTACCGTTTCATCATTTTCCTGGTTGTATGAACTTTATAACGAAACCAAGGCAAGGTAGTAGGTCCCCACTCAGTAAGATAGGGGAATTATGCAAGTACGTTCTTACTATTCTTGATGACAATATTCTGTCGGCAATGCATGACGCGTGTCATATTTATTACGCCAGAATGAATTCGTTTTAAAGTAAAACTTATGCATTATCATAAGGTAGCAAACATTTAAATTAAAATCATGCGATGAGTTTGATGTTTGCTATGTTACACAACACTGAATAATCATGTAATTTAGTGTAATTTAAGTGTTACATTTCCAATTGATTTGTGGTAGTGACCAACTAGCTGGGTTGAGAGCCAAGAGTGGTTACAATGCGAATTTTACGTTTTCAAATTGGAAACTAAACGACAGCAAACAATTCACATGATAACTCATACACAAGAGAAACCAGTGCAAATATGTGGCTGTAGCCGCAGCAGTAAAATTAAAGCTTTACATGAAAAGTTCACCATAAATGAAAATATTCGTGTATATATGTATAAAATTTATTTAAAACCTTTAGGTAAAAGATGTGTACAACAATGTTCTGTTCTTCAGAAACCAAGGACTGTAATTATTTCCATATAATTTCACATACTAGAAAAACGAGGGGTTCTCTCGCGTTTGCGTTTTGCTAAAAACAATTCTCGTTGACGGCTACGTGAAACTAACTTACTAAATAAATTACAAATAAAAACAAAAACGGAGTGACAAAGAGTTGTTGAGAAAGGAGAAACAGATTATTACGTGTTATTTTCGTAAAAGTTTATGAGTAGACAGTTGTGTGCAAAAACAAACGCATATAAGGAGTCATTAAGGGGCCATCTATATATTACGTTTCAGGTTTCATGGTTGTGAGAGGGTTCACACGAATGACGCGTTGAAACGGCAGGGGGAAGATGGGCTCAGGCGAATGACGTTTTAGGCAATGTTTTGTAAATTTTAATTTTTTGATTGCAGCAAATCAAAGCAGATACATTTTAGATACAATGAAACATGTAGCATGTAATTCATTTTTCCGGAAAAATGTAAACATTTTCAGGAAAAATGAAAAATACTGTAAATAAGTATTTAAAAATTTAAAACGTTCATACTGTAAAGTTCACTTAAAAGGGATTCTGTTAAAAAGGAAACCCGCCTAAACGCGACAGATTTGAAGTTTTTGGTTGGCCAGCCTATGATTCAATGTTAAAATTGTCCGGTTATAAGGGAACCGCTTAGAGGGATTATCCGGTTAAAAGGGACTTTTTTTTACCCTTTTTGGTTTTTTTTTGTCACTTAAAAGGGATATTTGAAGAAAAATAGTAGTGATAAAAAGAAAAATAATACAGAGCCGAACGAGTGGATCACTAACTGCAACTAAACTGCACTCATCCTATCTCCTATCTAAATATTTACATTATATAAGTAGGAAATCGGGAACGACTACCAGTCGTCCCATCACAATGAGTCCCCTGCTAATTCGTCCCTCGATAATTAGTCCCCTCATAAGTAGTCCCACGTTATATTTTGTCCCCTGCTCATTCGTCCCATAACAAGAGGCAAATATTCTGTCATGTATGCCAGCGATGGTAAACAATCTCATGGGCATGAAAATCAAAGGCAGATGCAATAATTTGATACTTCTTATACATATTGAACACAAAATTTAATAAATTGACAGTGACTATAGAAAGATTCATTTAATCCTTATTTTTAAGGTGTAGGAAAACGTCTTGCAGTTCTTTGGTAGCGATTCTTAAGTTTCTTTGTGACTGACGTAGTGGTTTGGTCGGAGGGAGAAGATTTTTGTAGAATTTTGAAATCTCTGATGTTGAGGCAGTTGATAAGCCCTTCCACAAGTTTATTGGAGCATGGTTGTTTATTCTGTACTCGTGAGTAAACATTCCACAACTTTACCAGAAATCTAGGGATGAGATACTCCCTGCCTACATAATATTTTTCTATCGTATTAAAGAAAACAGTAGCTAATCAATATCTTTCGTCATTCAGAGCGTAAATGGTAAAAACGTGGTTGTACAGGGGTAGAGCTACACGAAATGCTCCGTCACACAACGAAACAAATAAATTTTTATAGTATTACTCTTGTTACGGACGAATTGGCAGGGGACAAATTGAAACTCGGGACCACTTATGAGGGGACGAATTGTCGAGGGACGAACTGGCAGGGGACTCATTGTGATGGGACGACTGGGGAGCGTACCATAAATAATCAAGCAAGTTGAGTATCTTAAATTTTTTATTTTCAGGAGTATCTTGTGGAAGGATATACAATTTGTATGTAAGGTTTTAAACTGCCGGTATGCCTTAGTTCCTGCAGCAAGAACCAAATAAGTTCATACATCGGGTTATACAGACGCAGTCACCTAGAAAAATGTGATGTCTTACGTTAGTCGACCTCATAATAAAAATACTAAGACAGTGCTTCTTTTCAGTAAAATAATTCGATTATTTTTTTGTTCCTCTGATCAGAAGACATTGTACAAAGAATCTGAATAATTCACTGAGTTAAAACACATTTACACGGTCTAAATATTTTCGGCATATAAAATTATTTATCTCTGCAGAATTAATTATTTTTTTCTCTGCTAATAAAGACATATCTCTCTGAAGCTTAAAAATAGCAGGACCACCCCATAAATGACGTCATGGGTAGGAACAATAGGCCTTCTCAAAAACGTATTGTATTCCGTGTTAGAGAAAGCCATTAATACAATGATTGAGTTAGCGAGCAGACGAAGGTCATGGGACCCCAAATATTGGATGTTTTAAGGACGCTATTTATTGAAGACGAATTGGATAACACTTCTAAACACTCTGCATTTACACTATACTCAATAGGCAAGATTCAATAGAATTGGAAGATAGTCAGGTTTGTCTTTATTGTACAATGGAGAATTGATGCCTTGCTGACGATATGTCTTATTGATACGTACAATCACATAAACTGCAACTGCAAGTAATTAGCATATAAGTAGATTTACTGAAAACTGGAATCGTGGTAGAGTCTTAAGGCTTTATCTTTACAATCAATTTATGGTTAGTAATATAATGTAGATAAAACATCTATGCGATTATATTATCTGTGTCCAATGTTAACGTTAAAGCTGTATTTATAAATTACAGAAACAATAACAGCCGCAACCTTTTATATGATTTGTGGTACATTTCAGAGAAATGCATTTTAATATATCACCCCTGAATTGTCAGCGCTGATACAATTACGTGGATAACAAGTACAAAACTTTACGATTGTACTTCAACATTAAAATACGTCTTCAGTAAGGGGTTGTCCATAAATGATATCATTCAAATATCTTCATTCCTAGTAACCTATGACTGACTCCCCTGCCATCAGCTTAATAACCGATGTACTTCGGAATCGGATAGTTGAATTAGAAGAGCGGGTTAAGAACAATGAGCAAACAATAACAAACATTCTTCTTTTTCTACGTGGGAATTAAGTAACTACTCTGATCCATTTTTATTCTAATAATTCTTTAAATATTATTATTAATACTTATATTTTATTGGATGCTATTTTGTATAAATTCAACTATATTATATAACATACCTAGAATATAAGATCTGATAACTTATTAATACCCATTTTATTGTGAGTAAATCATAATGATGCATCGTATTAGTTTTATTTTTTAAGTAAAGTCAGTGCCCTTGCACTAATTTTCAAGAGGAGTCTAAATTTGTTGAATGATTTGAATATAAGTCTCATGTAATTCCGAGATAAAGAATAAAAATATCATCAAATATTGATTCATGCAAATATTGCCTAATTCAACGCTGTTTTGAATCTTCTTTTTTATTGAATGTGAAAAAAAATTAGCGTAGCACAAATTGCATCGTAACCAACACCAATGTGTGGACCAGCACAAATTTTTGTGGAACTTGTAGTTCTGAGATTATTTCGGCTTTTCCTTTGCATGCACCCTAAAACCAAATGGCTATAGAAGTCCTCCTTCGTTTTTGTCTATGACTTGCAAAATGTAAATTTAAATATTTTCTGCCATGTGTGACTCATCATGTGAATTTTCAACTTCTCGCTCTTCAGCAATTAATATTCACACAAAACGCACTTAAATCATTTCAGCATTCTCAACTACTCCGTTTCACTCTCTTTTGTATTTAATTTACAAGTCAAAGAGTGTCAAATGCTAGTTGCAGTAAGAAGAAATAGCTTTTTGAAAAACGCACACGCGGGAGAAATCTACGTTTCCTTTGTGTGTGTGACTTGATGTAAAATACAGTCCTTGTTCGCTTAAGAACATTTTTTGACAAAGTTGGCAATGGAAATTTTTATTTTGTTTAGTTACCGGCTGCTCTTGACGAGATTTTTTAGTAAACGCAGCAGCGAAGCAATCGCACCTAACACATTTCAATGGTCTCTCCTGTGTATGCGTTTTCATAAATATTGTTAACTTTAATTTGCTATATATTTTGTACTGTCAAATTTGCAATAAAATGGTATTTCCAGACTCATGTGCGTTTTTAGCACGAAACTGTCTAGTAATACATTTTCAGGCGCAGCACGTTTAAACCGTTTTTGCTTCCTTACCGACTCCTCGCCACTTGGTTTTAGATTTAATTGAGAATCTGTTTCTTACCAATTCTAGGAATCTGTCGAAGACAACCGCTCCTTGAAAAACTCGCACGCGGGAGAAAATTCCGTTTTCTTTGTATACCAATCAATATGCAAATACTGTTTTTGGTTGCTGAAGGACATTTTTACAGGCACAGTTTACACCAAAAGGTTCCTTAAGGGGCGGACTACACATCTTTTTTTTAACTTATAAAAGCTGCAACAAACCACATTACTACCAGAGATATTTACGTCCAAACACTGTTAAATAGCTAGGCGGCGTCGAAATAAATCATTATGCTTATAGCTAATGCAATCTCAAATTTAATGTAAACAGCATTTTGGGGTTGATTACTTTGAATTTAAATGTTAGTAATGTCATTTCTTCCCTCCAAGGTTAGTTCTTCACAGCATATATGTGTCTCTCTATGTTTGAATTAAATGAGGAACTAAAAGCCTAATTGAGTTTAACGCCGACTGCAAAATATTACTAGGATCTTTAATGGCTCAACACGTGCGTTTGGTGCAGGCAACTGTCCACTCATAAAAGTTTACAAAACGTCTTTTTCAGACTTTCTTTTATCTACAACTCTTTGTCACATCGGTTTAGTTATTATTTGCAAGTTATTAGCATCGATTTTACGTTTTTGTAAAAAGAACCGTTTCTTGTAAAACTCATACGCAAGAGAAGTCCTTGTTTCCCTAGTACTACTATGTTAACTGATAAGGAAATACAGTCCCTGGTCACATAAGAACATAAAATTCTTGTTCACAATACACACTTAAAGGGATTACGTATTTAGTCATGTCGATTTTTCATTCAAATCTTTTATGTAACTGCTGCGGCGGCAGCTAATCAATTGGGTTGTAGGACATTTTACTTCTGGACATTATCCCCCCAGGACATTTACTTCACCGGACGTTATCCCCCCAGGACATTATCCCCCTAGGACATTTTCCTCTCAAATCGTACCAAGGATATTTTTATCCTAGCATAAAAACAACAAAAATGAGCGAATATTTCTTCACTGAAAATTTGTGTATTATTCATAGATTTTCTCTTAAATATGCAATACGATTGATAATAGCTTAAGATTTTTCGGTACGAAAGAGGAGGAAAATGTTCAGTGGGGATAATGTCCGGGGGGGATCAATGTCCTAAAGGGATAATGTTCAGGAGGAAAATGTCCGTATACCAAGCAATTGCACTAGTAACATATTAATGGTTTTTCTCGTGTATGAGTCCTCATGTGAATTGTGTGCTGCCTTTTAGCTTACAATTTGGTACCATCAAATTTGAAAGGAAACTACTTCTAGATTATTACCTAGCTTAGGATTCACTTTCTCATCGCCTATTAAAAAAACTATTAAATAGTGATCCATATGGTCTGGTCTTGTCCTGATTTTATGGTTCGGTCTGGTCTAACTTTGTCAGACCAAACCAGACCATTTCGGACCAGAAAAGCTCCGCAAAAAAATTAACTTATTAGGAAGGGTCAACACATGTGCGCCGGTTTTCAACTTAAGATAGTTTGCGTTGGACAGATCTATGATAGGAAGCAACCGCACTACTAATCATTTTTTTCGCAGACCACGTGTATACAGGGCATAGGTCATTTGCGAAAAAACGACACCTTTGGAATATTCAATTTGCATGCTAAATCTTATTAGAAAATTTTAATTTTTCATTTCGCAAAAACTTGGAAAACTTTAAATAACGCCGTAAAAAATAGAAAATGACTCCTTTGTGACTTTTGGCAATCAAAAACTTATAGGTCGTCCATAAATGATATCCTCAAAATATTCTTATTTCTTGGACCCTATATATGATGCCCCTGGTTGTTATTCGGATTCCTGGTCGAGGTCCATCAAAGGCGAAGAGTGGATACTGTGTCCATATTCATTTGGTAGGCCTGAGTTACTGCTAAAAAAGGCAAAGTTGGGGAGATCGAGAAATTGTATCTGACAGGGTTTCCGCTTTGGTTGGTGGGTGCTCGTACATAGTTTGAACAAGTTTAGGCTGTTGTACAATGCTGATCACGGTTGTCATCAGTGTTGAGCAGGTTCTAATGGCCCTAGGAATTGAAAGCATTGGTCTTACTAATGGAATAATGGTGGGTTTAGCTTGGCTGGCGTGAATAGTTGTCTTGATTGGTCGTGCTCGGCTACTCTTACGAGGAAACCACGCCAAGTAGTACACCCAAATTTAGCAATCACCCTTTCCAAATTATCCGGATACTTTTAAGTAGTAAAGAACTGAAGTAACTCGACTACATTTTGTGTTGTTTGGTCATATTGGCCTGTCAAAGTTTTAAAACAAATCAAATTTTGATATTTTGCCTCCATGATACTTCTACAGTTCTTTTGATGAAATTCCGTATTTTTTTATCCTTGGGCTGTTTAATAAAAAGAAATTTTAGGATTTTAAAAAATTCTAAAATTTTAATTTTGTAAAGCAACGGTGTTAAAAAATGGACCTCAAATTTGCACATGTTACTAGATTTTTTTTCAAAAACATATCTCAGTATTAACTTAACATTATGTGCCAGCTCCACTACTATGGTAGCGTAACTCTGGTTAACTGACGTACCATAGAAACGCATAGAATCCATCTCCACTGAACCATTGTAGACAGTTAACTCGACTGTAGTAAGTACACTTACGGCAGTAAAACTCTCGACTAGGAAAAAATTCCTAGTTAACCAGAGTTACTACAGTAAACCATCACACCAGACACACCTAACCATCGAGCACAGTGCTAGTTCGGTCGTGTTTCGGACCAATCCTAACAAATACATGCTACCACGAGCGGGGGAAGTCAATGTCATCGCCATGCCAAGGGGCCAGTTGACCTTTTCACCTTTTAACGAGTTTCATAGTAATATTTCTATTTGGTAATACTTAAATTACCAGACATTCATGCTATTTCTTATTTTAACCGTATGTACATTAAAAAACTATTTTAGGCAATTGTAGATGTTCATGTGGTATTATGCGAGCATCGTTTTTTTGATGTAATAGGATTTCGAAACTCATCGTTTCTTGCACTTAAATTGTCCTATATACATTAAATTAATTTGGGACACGACAATGGCGGTTGTATCTTGTATCGAAGGGAAATCATTTTGTTGCTTTTATTTGTAGCTGTGATTCTGTCATTGATTAAATGTTTTAGAAATTTTAAACCGAACAACCTCTTCGTTGTTGGAAGCACTCCAAATGTCATTTGAGTTAAAGAATTCGACTTAATTGGGACCAACATTTGTTTTTACCACTTATAGTTTTTGTTTTACCGGAATCATCAAAGCAATGTTTAGACAACTTATTTTTCGAAACTAACCTTTTGTTCTTATAGTTTCAATAACGGCTATGATTATTATTTACCTTCGTATTTATAACTACTAAATACTATTTAACTATGTGATATCGTCAACACAATAATCTGATAGGCGTTGAAAACAATTTTCGGCACTGGACTGAGTTTAATGTGCATTGGCTACCCTTAACTGAACTTGCAATGTACTAACGTTGTTCCGTCTTCACTACCATCGCTACTATTTACTACAGTACCGTGCTTTACTGAGGTTACAATAGAAACACGTTACATCGTCTCCACTACTCCAGCAACCAAACAGTGTTGTAATGGAGATGATTGTCAAAAACTCGTGACTGTAGTTAGTTACCACAGTAAGGCTACCATAGTAATAAAGTTCCGGCATAACTATGTATTGACTGCCATTCCAGGCTGACTTACTTGAATGTACAGAGACCTATGGATCGCAAAGTATAAAGATTGTACAAAATGTTTTTCTTAATTGAATGTGTCTCTAATGTTAGTAAAATGAGTAAATAATGTACGTGTACTCTTAAGATTATGATTTTATAAGGCTTTTGTCATTAATTTAATTTGATTGATTTTAAATTTGCCAAATGCGAGACGCAATTAATTCTGAATAAATGGAATTGTATTGATTTTTATTGATACGACAATTTAGTTAATTACAGTAGTATATTATTTCTTTACCTTACACAAAGCAACCAAATAGTAGCTATCAGTAGTCATAGTCATTTTAGATGATGACAAAATACCTTGGTTAAAATAAAATATTGGTACATTAAAATAAAATACAAGCATTTGTTTCCAAATAAATTAACATACAGTCAATAATTTTATTTGCAAATCAAAACAAAAAACAGTAATAAATGACATCACTTGACTCGGTTTCCAAAAGGCAACATTGTAATGTACCACCCATGAATAAATGCATTAGGAAACATCTGCCTGATATCTCGAACGTGTTCCTGCGGTCCTCTGAAGTCTCTCATAATGACATTCCTCACACTTGTGACGGGGGCAGGCTCGTTATCGTAAATTCCGAAAAAATATCCAACTGGCACCATTGGTGTTGTGTACATTTCTGATTGGAGATCAAGTATTTTTAAATTTGGAAAAGTGTCTCCTAAAATCACCCCTTTCTCAAAAATAGACACTGGCCTGCCACCAATCATGCAAATTCTAAACTCAATGTGAGTCACGTGAGGCATTCGTGGGAATTCAATATTTTTTAATATTCCGTACCACTTGAGTTTTTGGCAGGTTGCTGCAGAGGCTTTTAGAAGTTTTAGCATAAAGTCTAACGATGCCAAGTATGGAGTCGTAGGAAAATTTAAATATCCTGGTGAACCAGTGAATGAAATTCTTCTTAGCGCAAGACGATCCGGATGATATTTTAGGACATAATCAATTGGATGGAAGTCAGAGAATCGGAAACCAAGATTAAGTTCTTTCAACAAGTAGACACGATCCACGGGTCTGAGAAGATTGTGTAAATATTCTTCAGGCAGCGATACTTCAACTAAATTAGGAGAACAATGCAAAATTTGTTGAACAAAAATTTCAGGAAGTTGACGGTTGCATTTAAAAACTTGAAGGTTTTTAAAAATTGGTATTTCGATAACTGTAAATCTATCAAAAATGTAGGATTGTGTCCACGCTTCAAGTAGTTTTGTATTAAAATATGATTGAGGGTAATGCACAGGAATCTGAATGACGACCCTTTTCAGCAGCAGCGCTTCAAGATTCGGAGCTTGAGTTAAAAGAAGCTGCCTTATTTCTTCAACAGTCACCATCCCGTCGCTTTCATATTTTTTTATGCTGTGCCCGTGTGAGTTGAACAAGTTATCTAAGTTGTAGTATCTGCACGAATTATAAAATTTAAACGAAGTTGACGGAAAGATAACAGAGTTGTCCATAACAGCAATTAAATCTTGCACAGAACGACCGTGAAGTGATTTCATCACTACCAAGTCTTCGGCTCTGACAGGAGGACGATTAATCTGACGGATAACGAATACAATTGTCACTATTTTCTGCAATGCTTTCGAACAAAAGTAGTCCCAGCGGCTGGAGAGAAAACGACAGTTTAACAAAGTAGCTCGATCCAAGTTCAGAACTACTGATTCTAGTATCTGCACACAAGTAATTTTTTATTAGTTTTTTATTTACACGTGAAACACAAGTAAGTAAGCGCCGAAAGACGTTCATGCCTATTTCTTGAATACTATAACAAACTACTTGATTTTGAACTATTTTATCGATGAAAAGAAAAACTAAGCCTGAACTATTACAAGGTGAAAACATAGACACCAATCTACGAGAAACAACTGTAAATAAAATACAATCCTTATAAAGCATCTGAGAAGATCATTTTGAACTATTTTACCACATTTTGCAATGTTACAAACATAAAATTTTTGCATGTTTCGGAAACTTGCAAGTGTAACAATTTTCGCTTTTCAAAAACATGTAAACTGATTATTTTTAAGTTTTAAAAAATATTAAAATAGAAAATTTTGCAGGTTTTAAAAATTTACAAATGTAACATTTTTCGCTCTTCAAAACATGTAATCTGGTTATTTTTCAGTCTAAAAAAATATTAGAAAAAGCGTTTTACAATTTGTTAAGAACATGTAGAAGATAAGACATTTTGCACTTTAAAACAAATCAGAATTACAATATCATCCTAGCACGCATATTTCATATTACTTTTCTATTGACTTTTTATCTTTTTGAATCAAGGCAAAAATAAAGCCTTACTTTGATTTGTTGCAGATATCACGGAACATTTTATGTAATGAATTAGAAATACAATTGGACATAACTTACGTGATCAATTAGAAACACATTTTCTACTGTTGAGCAAGACGATTTTTTAAGTAAAACAACAACGTCTTGATCACTTCCACCTTCGCTTTTGCTTCTACGAAGTTTTTTATTAACCTTCAAGCAGCTTATACTTAAGTTGTCGATTTTGATGTCCAAAAATTTCTTCAATGTGACTGATGTAGAAGCTTTATCATCCATGATTCCTTTGGTTTGCTTCAAGAATTACTATTTAAAGACAAAGTTGATAAACAAAAAAGGTTGATTTATTAAAATGAAAATTTATTATAACATCACGTTGGAATGATTAATTTTTCTCAAATATAATTGATGTAAATAAATCATCTAAACAGTTTTTAAGTATCGCGCAATTAATCACCTAACTACATGGCCAAATAAAATTGCAAATATAATCACACTGAAATGATACGAAATTAAAAAAGTAGAGGTAAATTAATAAAATTCAGCTATTTGGTTTTATATACCTATTGTGTTACTACCTGTCATTTGTGTTGTATTAGAATACACATGTATTTATTCACCAATTTGCGTTAAAAAATTTAAATTTTAGTATACCTTTCCGTACCACTCTTACGATGCGACTAACGGCAACAAAATTACTGACGAAAGAAAAGTATCGCTACAGAAAAAGTTTTAAATTTTGTAAAGGTAGATTTTAAGATTTTTAAGGTAACTATAATTAGGTAATTAATCTCGACAGTAATTTTTGTCTCAGTCTAAATAAGTTTGATTCGAGTGTGTACTGCAGTTAAAAATAAAAATATACTCGAGGAAATAAAAAAGGAACCAAAAGGTGAACTTGGAAGTTAAAGAGTATGATGACAGTTCCAAGAAAAATTTATTATTAGAGTCGAATTGAGGTTGGAAATGGTGTAGGCCAGGTCTCTTTGGTACCTGTCTAAAATTACACTCTTATGGGCCCTTTGCGCTTTTACACTATCGTACTCAAAATAAGCAAAAGGACCCATATGTGCATACATAGGTACACAACAAAGTACCTAAAACTGAAACCAACTCTAAAATCCTCTTCCATGTGCATGGCATGGTTTTAACTATATAGAGTTCATGGAAGATTACAAAGTGGACCAGGGGTAAAAAGTTAAAAAATATTTATTTATTGAAACACAGGAAAGGCCGAAGGCAAAATATGTAGATTATAGCTATTTAATTATATGTGTAAAAGTGTCTAAACCCTTTCTATTTGCCTATAATACCAATAGGCGAACACAACTGACTGATTACTGACTGACTGGGGACTTTAACGCACGCATTTATTTGAGACTAAAATGAACCCGTTGAACCACAAAATAAAAACCTATAAATCTTCTTTTTTTTGTTAAGTGAAAATACTTTTCACCTGAAGAAGCAAAATAAAAAATAACGATTTTCGCAGAACGGATGGTGTAGTCAAATTCTGTCGCCTAATTCCTACCTATCTACATAATTTACCGGTTATATATATTATTTATATACTTGTAAGCTTGCCTAAAGCTTGTTAAGCTTGATGTAATTGGACGATACAATTTTTTCACTCTTCCCAAAAGGCGAATAAATAAATTACATAAATTTATTGCATCATGTAAATAATTAGAATTACTTTAAATATAATTTATTTAATTAAAATTAAAATTGAGGATTTTTCGGCCGTTGTATATTCTCAAAAATTTGAAAGCATGCCATGCCAGTAACTCTTCAACTACAGGTTCCACAATCACAACCACTTTACTTTTACATAGGCCGAGTCATGGGCTACATTTCTGTATTTTGCATTTTTTGCTAGCTTCAATTCAGTCAAGATTCACTAATTTGGCTCCTTTTCAAAATAATAATTTACGGAGGGGCCGTTCATACACAACGTCATAGACTACCTGGGTGAAACCCAAACACTTATTTTTATGTCCACGTACATATCGCATGCCTACCTTCTATTATGGCGGTCTCTCTCAAAAGTGCAAGTCATCTATCACATTTCTTGTGCACCACCTCAATTCTTACCATTCTAGTGCCTTCTTCTTAAAGCCGCTCCGACATTTAAAAACATTCGCATGTAACTCATTATTCTCACATTCTCCACGTTTCCGAATACCCCATTATTTTCATTTCTTTATTTTATTTCACTTTGAAAATTTTTTCTCAGTCAAGCTAACGAGTCAAGAGAAACCCACAGTCTACAAGTACTCACAACTTTTACCTAGGTATTTACAAAAATTAAGATACTACATTTTCACATTTTTCCAAACTGCAAAATATTCCCTTCCACAAAAATGCTTAATATGATATTTCCATGTTTTCCAAAAGTCGCAAACATTCCATTTACACTGTTTTAGAAGATACCAAATGTTGTAATTGCATGATTGAGAAAAGTGTGGAATATTCCATTTTTCTGTTTTCAAAAGTTGGAAATATTTATTTTCCATTTTTGAAAAGTGTCGAATATTTCTTTTCTCTGCTTTTGAAAAGCGTGGAATATTTCATTTCTCTGTTTTTGAAAAGTGCAAAAACCAAAATGATAGATTTTCTGGTGACGTCATTTGTGAAGGATTCCTAAGGAATGTGGAAGTATCTGTTACGAGCGAAAACTACATGAAAGCTCCTGCGCACACTAATTAATCTCTATTTGTCATCAATTTCAGAAAGAAACCTCAAAAAAATGAGATTTTTAGACTTTCTCAGATTTTTTGGCCCTGAAAATGCATTGTAAAGCACGTGGATTTCCATTTTTTTCAAATTTTAGAAATGTAGTTGATATGCAGTTCTGAAGGGTATTAGAACATGGAATAGTAAACTTTAATTGTGAAACGTTTGGGAACAACGTTGACATGCTACTCCAGACCTCAGACATAGCGTCTGAGCCTCTCTATCACTGTTGACAAGGCGTGGGCTCGATTCCTACTTCCCTCGGATCTCTGAAAATTGTGAAAAAGTTGATCCTAAACGCCCGGCTCTCCACATGTGTTGCAATCTATATCATTAAACTCTTACTTGGCTCTGTGTTAGTACGGGGTAAGCTAGTCACACGGGGGTCTGTGTTAAGAGAGAGACCAGATCTTAAGCGATTTGAAACGCCTGACCCCTCAAAAACTAAACATTTATATTTGCCCAACGTATGTGTTTTCAATGTAAAAAGGCGTATTATTCAGTATAAGCAGTACAAAAAGCTATTTAAAAATTAAAATACAAATTGTGCTTTTACGCCGCCTAATTATGTTATACAAAGTTGTTGACACCCAACATGAATTAAATTGAATTCTTAAATTCTTGCAATGGTGTCGATACAAAAATATTAATGCCAAACAAATTTCACGCAATTATAAAAGTGTGGAAAGTGGATGTTATGGATTTAACCAAATTTAAATAAAACCATTTGGTTTAAATTACACAGTTTTTTTTCGTTTGACAATTAAATATAATATTTCAAATACGAATTTATATTTTTAAAAATTGTTTTCCAAATTCGACCTGTAACGTGCGATCAACATACAACTGCTTGGTGACGCAAATATTTTTAAAATCTCAGTTCTATACCATTGAATAAAGTGCTTATTTAATTTCGGTGTTTAAAATCATGTAATTCCGAAATGCAAATATGTGATTTTGAAAACCACAAAGAATATGTATGTATACACAAAGCAAAGTTCTTTGTAATGTTTTAAAAATTATGGTTTTGAATTTTTCCAAATTTTATACAGTGCAATAGCATCTTCATATGTGAAATTTAAAAATTATGGATCGAACTTACCTTACATAGTAACAAATAAGCTGGCTCATAAAAGACGTTTAGGTTTCATGACTTAATACATTCTTACCCAATTTGTTTGCGTTTCAACAAGACGGCATACATAAAGAATGATCTTCATAGTGTATTTTAAGACTGAATAATTATTTCTGCAATAATAAATAAAAGTATTTTAATTTTTCATAGTGTGAAGTAAATAAATTTAAAAACATGGATTTTTATTGAGATATGTACCTACCTAATTTACTTTTTGTGTATTTTATTGCACGAATTTAAGCTAGTTGTAAAATTAATAATAAAGCTGGCTCAAGTAAACTTTACTGTTGCAACTATTATTATTATTTATTTTATATATTTTCTGTATAATTGAAAATGCAATGTTTAAGTGAGCTGCATCTATATTTAAGAAACATTATGTTGTGCAGTACACGGCAGTAAATATATAATATATGTATTCACACCTGCATTTAACTAGTGGGTTTTAAGTAGAACAATCTGAAAATGTTATATTATCCTAACTAAAGTTAGATATACATATTGTACTTAGTTACTACTACATTCGTGTTTAAAAGCTCTTTTGCCTTAGTCCATGCAAGTCCTGTTCAAACCTGCACGGTTCGGTGGACTTGGGAAAAACTGCTTTTAAGAAACAAATGAACTTGGGCAGTAATGCTTATAGTTCTGGACTGGGCTAAGGCGAAAACACTTCCTCACTGGTGATATGCCATAGAAAAGCCTTTATTGACAATGCATCTAAAAGTTCTTTATCCTAGAAAAATATTGTGTAATAAATTTTAAATTAGTTTTGTCTGCAATTTGACGTACCTATTTTTGTATCAAACTTGATTAACTTATTATATGTATGTAGGTACTCTAAAGGCGAATGGCTAAACTCTAAACCCAGGTTTGAATATATAATTTACTATCAACAGCTTCTTCAAAACTCAGTTTACTAGCTATTTAGACGAACACGACAAGTAAATTTGGGTTTTCTCATACAGCAATAGGCATTACTCTAATGGCATAGATAGAATTAGCAGTTAATATCGACGGATTGGCAGTTAAGTAGGTTACAAAATAATTGGCAGTTAGGCAAATAAATGAATTAAAAATCTTTCGTTTTGTAGAATTGGCAGTTATAAATATTTTGACGGTAGATTGTAGTTTTGCATATTGTTTACATAGTTTCACATTCAAATATACGAGTATTTAATAATATTTGTATGCACTTAAATATACACGTCATTTACATTCATCGTTGTTTCAACATTTTACGTTTCATCCTCAGTCATACTGTGTAACCACTACATTCATCATAACTTCAAATACACGGAAGAAAAGCCAGTGGAAATTAATTAAATAATTTTTAACCTAAGATGAAGCTGATGTATTTCTAGGTGAGAATTGGAAAAAGCTGTACAAGAATAAAAAAAGTGTCAGGGAATTGATAATTTCGTACACAACAGTGTATTATTGTTTCATCCATGGCGAAACCTGTACCGCAAAAGTGCAAATAGAATATAATAGATAAAATAGGCTTGATTGAATTTTATTTAGCAGCAAAAATGGCCAAGGTCAATCATCACAAGCCCAAACGTGGAAGACCAAAGCAAGCTTTTCGCCAACCATTGGTAATACAGTAATATTTACATTTTTTTTATATTTTTTGTCGTCGTATATTTCAAAGAATTGTATACTTCCATTCAAAATCACAATAATAATAAACATTTTTCATTTCCATAAAATTTCTACTCATTCGTGTCTTTTTTGGTAAATATATAACGGCCAATTATACCACTGCCAATTCGTCCAAAACCTTAACTGCCAATTAGTTTTTAACCTATTTAACTGCCAATCAGTCGATCATAACTGCCAATTCTACTGCAGCCCTACTCTAATCACTACTTTAGAGATTTTTTGAACCCAAATGGATCTTAATCATTAAAATTATTTCCAATCTGATTCATAAATTCACATGAACTGAGCTATTACATGATTACCAAAATAATAATAAACACAAGTTTTGTGGCTGAATGCATTCAATTAATTAGAAACACGGATCTCTAAATTACTTAAAGGGCTTTCGGCTGTTAAAATATTGTGTGTCAGTGTCAATAACTACGATTCCAAACTTAACATGCTGAATTATTTATGGTATTGTTTTTAAATTAACGCAGATGTTTTTAGTAATTTTTAAACAGTTATTTTAAACTTGCAAGATATTATAAGAAATCCAAATTCCAAGAAGCTTTACGATCACATGTTTAAATCCGTCCCACGACATCACGACATCAAACTGTACGAACTCCTCATAAATGATCTTCAAGCAACTACGTAAAATGCATCTCTTTCAATTTCATGAACGGCAATAAACTGACGCACATTATATATTACGGGTTAATGTACAGTAACTTTCCTGTAACAACCGTTATGAAGCCAGATCAATAATCATACAGAAATAGGCCTAAGAGGCCGACTATCTATTACGTCAACAAAGTACCAATTATTTTACCCCTTTTTTCTTTTTAACGATTGGTCAGTTTCACTGACCGTCCTTGCTGACCTAAGACGTCCACAGCAATCCAAGAAAATCCTGGATGCATTTAATTTGATTTCACATATATGCGATTATGACACCGAACCATGGCCATAAAACTTGATGTTATTATTCAATAAATAATGAACGTAACACAATAGGGTTATAAAGCCACAGATAAACTAGATTAATAAACTTTGTAAATGGTATTACTGCCCAGCGTAATGAGTTACCTAATACATTGTGGAATAGAATTTCAGCACATGTAGAATTGCAGTTCATAATAAAGCATGTATTTATTTAATTAAATTAAAAGTATAATTTAATAGAGTTTTTATTACTAAAAATTCAAATTGTGACCACCTTACCTCAAACTCATACAGAAATGCGTGTGACAACAAAGTTATTGTTTTATTTTCCTAATTTCATTTTCTAAGGAATGGAGGTTAATTAACAGTATGGTTTAGCATGCTGATAGTTGAAAATTATTGACGGAGTCTTCTAGCAGTAGGTGATTTTGGAACAATTGGCGGTAAATTTAAAGTAGTACAAAAAATAGAAAGCTGAAAATTGCTAAATGTACTCGAATTTTGACCGAAAATCGTGCATACTGAATACGCTGACACAACATAATTTGCATGGTTACCCGGAAGTTGTTACATTAAAGAATTAATGTCCTTATTAGTATTTTATTTGCAGTTTAGCATATCTCTAAGAAAAAATACTTTGAGATGCAAAATATTAAAGAACACTACTTTGTTTACATTTAACTTATTTATAAAGCTAATAAAAAGAATGCTGTATTAGGGCGCGCAATATCTTAATTAAAAATAAATATAGAACTCATACGCCGCTTACAAATTCTGTGAGATGCAGGACAAATAATGGGTGTCTCATTCGTTGGTAAAAGCGTAACTCAACAATAATTATATGTTGAATTAATCTCATTTAATTATAGAACCATGGATACTTATTAAAATACATCATACCTGTACGTGTGACATTAGCATAATAAGTACCAGGGACAATAGGTTTGTCTAAAACTTTAATAACTCTTTTAATTGAGATGACACAAAAGGAAAGAGGAGTGATTCATCTGACGTCCGCTTAATACTCAATCAAATATGTATTCAAGAACAAAACAAAAAGTATTACATTTATATATTACAAATTTAAATTAAATTAGGCTTAGTTGGTCTCCAAATTAAACTATTATTGTTATTCTATGTAAATAATGGTTTGTTTTTTCATTGGTCGTTTAAACTTTATTCATATTTTCAAAAAAATTATATTTTTTTTGCAGAATCATAAAATTTGGCAAGGCATATAGTTTTTTTTACATAATATAAGAACATAATATGCTCCTACATCAGACGAATGAATTATCATTTGGCTTTTAAATTCTTAAACCTTTTTGTATCATCAAAATATTGAAATGTTTACAAAGAAATAGCAAACAATTAAAACCTAACTTGATGTAAACCTGACTCGATGTAAGATCTCTAGCATTGCACCGCAAAGACAACGTACACTAGCTGTAGCTCATGCCAAATTTTTATTGCCCAAATAACGATGTTGATATTATTCAACATGAAATTTTTGTAACAACTTTAATTTAAATAACGAAATCGGTAACTATATAAACAGTTACCTAATACAATACAAAATTCCATGTGTCAAACGAGTGTAAAATTTATACGCCGCTTTGAAATTAGTGTAACATGAAAAAAACAAATATGGGTGAAGGTGAGTATTCACGAAGACCGTGCACAGTGATACTGAATGCAGATAGCCCTATTTCAACTAAACAAAGTAACTGACGATAAGTACTATGTCGAATACGTTATTATTGATTTTAAAATTTTATGTTTGTGTTTATGCAAGCATAAAACCTGAAAAGGCATATTTCATATCCTTCCACATACAAAAACAAGATATTCTCACGATTTATTTAAAATAATATTTATTTTTATTTTAAAACCGTTGTATATCGTCAAAAGATCAACAGCCATACTCGGAAGTTGCGAAGAATGTAATTTTCATCTGACTCCATGTGGAACTACTACAGGGTTAAAAAAAGGTTGAAGGTATGCTAGCATACCACGACACAGCTACTTCATACTATCATTTATTACCATCATAACCGAGAGCCACAGAAGATATTGAGTTTTTGCAAGCATTTGAACCGACAATTTTATATTTTAAATTAATATTTTTTAATATTATTACATAATTTGATAAAATCAAATTTTATATCTGCCTGCCAGGGAGTAAAATTATTCCTTATCTGCAAAACCAAATAATGATTTAATATTATAATTCTCCACTTGCATTTTGCGTTAGTGCTTTAGAAGCTGCATTTAGAAAAAATGCAAATTTTTAAATAAAATAAACATTTTGAAGCTTCTCATGGAAAGTTCTGTTATTAGGTTGTTGTGGAAATATTTACATGATAATTTTGTATTTGGGCGAAACCAGGAATATAAGTGCAAGATCTTCAGTGCCTCTACTAATTATCATTTAACATCGAACATCTACATATTCAAGTAATGTTTAGTTTTTGCTTTGAATATCATTGGAAGGCTCCTTCACATATTGTCGACAAAAGATGAAAAGATCCAATCCACTTCCAACTTAATCAATCAAAATTGCTACATTGCACTTGCTTGCCAAGGAAGCAAACGATTTTGCTTTTAGTAGAACTTGGAAGCAAGGATATATAATATATATCCTAACTCTTACGTAAAACTCTCTAAATAAATTGATATTATGTTTTGCATTCACTTATAGATGAATAAAATAAATTTTTTAGTGACTGCCAGATTAAAGTGTATTTTTTTGCATTACAATACTAAACTTGTACCGACATAATAGGTGCATTACATTAAATACAGAATAGCATACTGAATAGATTGAGTGCTTTCTATTTAAAGTTTTTATAAGGCCATATATACTATTACACTTATATGATGTATTCAATCATAGTATTGTCAGCTAAAATCATTTAAATACTCCATCAAAGCCAGGCGCCAGAGACATTAAAGTTAAAGTACTTCAAGTAACACAATTATTTGTGGGGTGTGCTTTAAAAAAATTGTTGAGACTGTCTAAATTTTAGGTTACCTGATAAATAAAACAGCGCTCGTAAAACTGAACTCCAAAAGGATTTATTGCAATCAATCAGTACTTTAATGTTAGTTTATTTTTTGTTCCCTAAATGTCCTTTTAGCCTTATCCACTGTAAATTTTACACTATGGGACATACGCTATTATTGTGTAAAAAAGTAGTCAGTTTTTGTACGTTTTAACATACACAATGTGTCCTGTATTGAATACAAGTAAGTCCCTTGTTAATAAATAAATTAAAAGGGTCAACATATAAGGTGTAACGTAAGTGCATAGATATGCTGCTTACGTTATTAGTTTGTTAAGTCGACGCCACCTGTAAAAACATTTTTTTGCATCATTTATAGTTATAAGCATGGCTATTAATACATATTGATTTGTTTTACTGCGTTCAAAATTAAAGCCAATATTAGATTAATGATCGTGCGCGACCTAATATTACCAAATCGTTGCTGTAAAATTTGATTTTATGGACTTTATCCGTTTTTCCAAACAACTTTTCAAGATATTATGGCAAATTCAGTTTTATAAAAACTGTTTATTCCATATTTTCACACAGCGGCAACTGGCCATAGATGTACATAGATGCACTATGCATGTTTTACGACAACGAATTCAGAAATAGTAGGCTCATCACTCAATAAAAATTATTTAATTACCAAATGCGTAAACTGATAATATATTACAGTCGAATCTCTGAATACCAGCCTTCCCAACACCGGCTAGCTCGATTTAACTCGATTTAACTCGTAAACTTGTTAAATATTAAAAGTATCTTTCTTAGTATGGTATCCGCTCAAAACGTCGCCGCCGAAACGTCGCCAGGCCAAAACGTCGCCAGCCCAAAACATCGCCGACCAAAACATCGCCAGGGACATAACGTCGCTGGGCCAAAATATCGCCAGCCCAAAACGTCGCCGGCCAAAACATCGCAAGGGACAGAATTTCGCCAGGTCAAAACGTCGCCAGACCAAAACGTCGCCGGCCAAAACATCGCCTAGGACAAAACGTCGCCAGGCCAAAACGTCGCCGACCAAAATATCGCCAATTTTAATTGTGTAAATCGCTCAGTAACTATTCGCAATTAAATTTTATATCAACTAATAAATTATAAATCACATATGACGTACAGGTTTACATTAGCAATCAAAAAGGTCTGGTCTGGTCCTGATTTTATAGTCTCGTCTGGTCCGACACTACTTGACCACCTTGACTACTTTTATTTAAGTAGAACCAGACCGTCGGACTAAAGCCGGGTGATTTAACAATCATGTGTAACCAAGGGGGGGGGGCTGTCTTATGTGGATGGTTTTCGTATTTGTAACTATAAATTCTAAAGTGTTAGATGTAATCAATCGGTCAGCCGCGTAGAATAATATAGTATATAGGCCGGGCTTATGTGGGTGCGAAGAATTTGCCTTCCATCCCTTTTTCATCCATGTCTTCCACCATTTTGATTACCGTCAAAATTGGTTTTATTTAAAAATATATATGTATTTAAACAACAACATATTTTTAAGAAAATGCTTTATACTGTTACACTTACAAGTGTCAAATCCGTTTTGTATTAATCTACTGCAAATAATGTAAACATCAATCTATAATTACTACAAAGTCAATAAAGAATATACATTCTCACAGAAAAAAAAAACTTGACCAGACTATATGGTCTGGTCTGGCCTTCGGACCGGACCAGACCATTTTAGGCGAAGAAAATTTGAAGAAACATTTACGTGAGAAAATTATAAATTTTTTTGCCGGTTTATGCATAAATATTCCAGCAGAATTATGTTGATTGATTTCCAATTGGGTTGAGATGATTTTTCAGTGAACACAATTATCGGAGACCATTGCCACGACCACCTTGCTTTAGTTACCTCGTATATGGCAGAAACGTTAAAAAGTCAGATGAATCTCAACTGGGCGACGTAAAAACTGATCATACGAAAATTAAACGGCATTAAATCTAATCAACCTACATTTATTCAATGAAGTATTTAGCACCTATTTTGTTATGTAGTAAACGGCAGACAACTGTAAATCAGATATTAGTCATTTTTTTAAGTGCAAAGTTTCCAGTTAAATTAATTTTAATTATACAAAATTTTAATTAAAATTACAGGACCAACTCTATACAACTGTATTAAGTAGCAAAATAGGTAGGTAGAATCTCAAACCTACCTATTAGATTGAGCTGCTTTCTTGGAACTTAGGTTAAATAAAAAATTACTAAAACTAACCTGAACGCGTGAACTTTATCTAATCATAAAGTAAATCTAAAATACCTCTGACTAACAAATGACTAAAACCCGTAAACGTATTGCTACACCAATTCAAAAACCGTTTACCTGAGAAAATGAATTATTAATTTAAAAATTAGTATAAAATTAACTGCAACTAATATTTTGGCATAATTAAAGATTACAGATATGTATGTATGCAATATCTTGTTTGAAATACAAATACAAGTTGCACGCCTTTTATAGATTGTAGCGTGACGTGGGATTTACTAATTTTCGAGTTATGCTTTCGGCTATTGCTTACGTCGTTAAGGTTAAACCAGAATGGCTAGGGAATAATGCATTCTTGCTTTTCAAAATAAATATTAATATTATTACTATGTGTGTATTTATACAGCTGAATATGCACCCATAGGGTATGGTTAACTGTGTAAGGCAACCAATACGTAATGGTTCATTGGGATTTTTAAATTTGTTTTGTAATAGCTTTCAAATTACTTCAAGGGAGTTACAGTATTGAAATTATAAGGACTAATTTGATCAGTGCTGTCTAAGTAAAGTCCTTTGTATTTAACCACCAGGCTGCACCACTTTCCGCTTTACCTTTTTGGTCCAATATCAGACTTCCCGATATCTTCATAATTGTTGTGAACAATGACTTCGCTAAAGTATTAGACGGCGTCGTAATTAGTAAAAAATTTAATAAAATAATATCCTATACTTGGTTTCTTTTTAATTCACAGTACGTACAAAATAAGAAATCAACGCACACATTTACGTAAGTTCGTAAATGTCAAAACTAAAAAGGATTGTATTACGCACACCTAGAAATAAACGATTTTCAAGTCTAGATAATTTCGTAAATTTCAGAAAAACGTTTGTGGAACATGCATTTATACATTTTATGGTAATAACTAGTGCAGTGCTTCTAACACTTGTTAAGGATTAAACAAACTACGTGAGTTATTGATGCATGTGTTGTTCGTTATTGAAGGTTCTGATATTACTAATGCAATGTACCTAGTTGAACTACACTCCTGAGTTATACAATTAAATGAATGCAGCAGCGTAACTACCAACATTTAATTCAAGTTGTTTATTTTGCAGTGTAAGAACAGTATACAGCAGCAACATTGACGTAACTGTATTGCATTTCGTAACACATTGAAGATACAAATTTAATGTTTCTGCGCCGCTCAAAAATGTTTACAAAGATAACCTTAAAAGATGATAGGTCGAAAACTAAGTTTCAGACGCCTTTTGTTACGATATTTACGGTAAAAATAAATATTTAAATTTCTGCTTTAACATTTGCGCGTTTGTAGTTATCAAACATGCATAAAACACTTAACACTGACTAAAAAAATGAGCACAATATGTACTTTGTTTTAACTCTTGCTTTAAACTAAATTTAAAGAACAAGAACTTGTACAAACAAGATACTCGTTTTGCTTCAAGTTCAAATGCATTCAACTGTAAACAAATACTGTTTTGTACAGCTTCTAGTGAAGATCATATTATGTTGAATTAAAAACAAACAAAACTTCTACGCCGGGTAAACATTAAACGTTTAAACAGTTACGTAATCCGAAACATAGGTGTTTTATAATAATGTTAGTCCTAATAACAACATTTATTTAAAATTATGTAATTAGCTATGCTAGTCATTTCCTAAATCGCTAACGATTTCAAAATAAAACCAGTACTAAATATGATTGCATTAACTCGCGAGCAGTATGTGCATACTAATGTCAATGTCCGCATTTACTACTAAATACATTATGTTCGAATAATTTTGTGCTAATCGGTTCTCTCACACATAAAAAGTGCACGTGAATTAATTATTTACTTCTAAAACCTCGTTATGTTTTCAATTTTTCAAATACAAAATGTAAAACTTTTGACGATTGCCCACTGAACATGAACCTAATTTGATTCCTCTTATATTTCCATTCAAATAATAATAATAATAATAATAATGATTTATTGCCCAAAGATAATAGCATACATAAACACAACACCCATTAGGATAATTCAATACAAGGAGTGAAAAATCAAAGTAAAGTATTCAGAGATAGCAGGACATGACCATAATATACAACCATAAAACTAGCTTAAATTACTTAATTAAATGTCCTTAGGGACTGAGTTATTGTAATAATCATCTAATTTGGTTATCCTAGCTGAACTTAAAGTATTGAGTTGTTTGATTAATGTAGGGACCACCGATTTGAGGTATCTACTTCGTTTACAGATAACATTTCTAAAATGATTTTTTGACCTGGTTGAACTATAGGATTTTATACATGGGTTAATTATGTGTCTAAATCGATAGGATTTGTACAATGATTCCCCTAATTTTAGCCCGAGAATTGAAATCCGATCAATAATTGATTTAGTATTATACATATTAAGTATTGAACTATAGTTAGAACTAGTTATTTTGGTTTTGGTTATTATCGATAAGCAACGTTTTTCAATTCGCGTAACTTTCTTAATATCACTTTGGTTAAGACTATTTCCCCAAATTGGGATTGCATATTCTAACTGAGATCTGATATAAGTTTTGTACACATTAAGCAATTCCCGACTTGAGAAGCCAAATTGCCTTAATTTGGTTAACATAAAAATTTTGCTGCTAGCTTTCTTAAGAACAAGATCAACATGATCTTTCCATTTGAGTTTATCATTTATACAGACGCCCAGAAGTTTGCTATATTTAACGGTAGGAATTACAGTATTGTTAATTTTGAGCTCAATGTTGCTAAATTGTTTTTTCCTGCTCATATCGATAATTAAAACTGCACTCTTAAGAGGGTTAATTTGCATTTTTAAATCCATGGACCAATTCCCTATGTTATCTAATAATGATTGCATTCTAGGTTGACAGTAATACTTGACTTTCTCTATTAAAGTCAAGTCGTCAACAAAGGTAGCATTACAGTGATTTTTGGATTGATCACAAAATTTAGAAATATTAACTAAAAGAGAATTCATTAAAATTATAAACAATAATGGGGCCATCTTAGTGCCCTGGGGGGTGCCGTTGCTTATGGGTAGGAAATCAGAAAACACATCTTTACCTTTCACACATTGAGTACGGTTGCTTAGAAAACTAATTATCCATAAAATATCGTGAGGATTGATTTCCATATCAATTAATATTTTAATAAGAACATTATGGTCAACAAGGTCAAACGCCTTCTTAAGATCTAATAATACAATAATTATATAATGATTAGGAATGTCAATAGATTTGAGAACAAAATCAGTAATTTTAGTGAGACAGAATGAAGTAGACGCGCCCTTAAGTGAGCCAAATTGCATTAAGTCAATTTTGGGTTCAACCTGCTTCATAATTCTAGAATACATTAGGTTTTCTTGAATTTTTGAGAACAGGTCAGTTTGTGTAATCGGGCGGACATCGTTGAGTGATTCTAAACTATTAGTTTTGGGGATTGGAGTAATGTACCCAATTTTCCACACACTAGGTACAACATAATTAGAAAATGAAAGATTTAAAATATTAGTGAGGCCTTCAGCCACAAGAGGCCCAAACTCTTTGGTCACAGGGGTGGGCCAAAGATGTGCAACATTATTTTTATTTGATTTAAGATTATCAATTTGTTTAAGAACATCAAAAGGGTTCACTGAAAGAGGAGAGAATTGTTTATTGATAGGAGCAAGGCAATAAGTTTGAATAGGAGCATAAGAACTATTAATACTAGAGAAATGCCCATTAATTTTGTTAATAGTTTCAAGTTCAGAGTTGCTTTCAGTTAAAAAAGACAGAGTTTCAATGCAAGATGAACTAGAATTGGAGCCACAAATATTTTGAACAACTTTATACCAGTACCCAGGTCCATTACTAGAAATTTTATCTTCTATAGATTTTCTAAAATTTGATTTGGAACGAACAATAAGAGATTTCAGTTGAGTTACTTTGATTTTATATGACAGGTCATTTTTAAATTTAAGCCGCTTAATTTCATTAGATAGGCATGTAATTTCCTGAGTTACCCACACCGATTTGGTGGGGGACACTGCTCGTTTGGTGAGTGGAAAAGAATTATTAAATGCATTCATAATGATTTTATAGAACCTGTCGACATTTTTGTCTATTGAATCGGAGCTGTCAAAATTAATATTCCAATCTACCCTTTCGAGAGTTTTGACAAAATCAGCTTTATTGTCGAATTTAAAATTACGAAACGACTTAATCTGTTTAGGACACGTACGGTGACTGAATTTTTTTGGGGTTAATTGAATACCAACGTGCCCATAGTTCTTATTATCTAATGGTAATAATGGACCTGGATGATTATAGAGATCAGACAGATTAGAAAATATTAGATCCAATGTACTGACATTGGGTGATGCAGTAGAAAAGAATGTGGGAAAATTAACAATTTGTTTAAGACCCGTTTGATGTGAAAATTTAGTTGCATTTGACCATCTATTGAAATCCCCTATAATCAGAAAGCTTGGTTTACAGTATTTTGTTTTGATTCTATCTACAATTTGAATAAGACATTTGAACAGAGAGAGAGATATAGGAAGAGATTGTTGAGGTGGCAGGTAAACGCATATGATTACAATAACTGTTATAGATTTGGGTAGATAATTGGGTCTAAGGATTACAGTAACAATTTCAAATGGATTGGCTTGATTAAATAGATCGTAATTCTTGAAATGAATAGAGCTTATATTATCACTTACAGATATACTTACTCCACCACCTTTCCTTCGTTGTCTATGACATTCGTATGTTTTATAGTTAGGAAGAATTAACAATTTATTTGGGGAGCACCACGTCTCACTGATACACAAAACTTCATAATCAAGGCACAGAGATTCAATGTTTGAAATTTTGTCTTCAGATAGACCAGAAGCGTTGGTATAGTAGACACAAGGAAATGAGTAGTTGTAGTTGTGAGCTTGATTAGATATTGAATTTGGTATTGGTAGTTGATTTGCTAATTTGTTCTTTTTGTTTCTGACTTGTAATTTTTTGTTTCGGCGACGGCGACGGCGTTTTGAACGATGATTTTTGGTTGGTCTACATGAGAACTTGTGAAAAAACAGAGGTGTGCTTAGGTTCGGATTGCGAAAAGTATTATCATTGGAAAGTTGAAAGCTCATGGATTAAATACAACAATTAATGATTTAACAAAAATAAGAGTTTGATATTGCCTGATAAAGAGCAAATGAGAAGTAATATCATTAAGGGATTACAACTTTCAATCCCTTCTCAAAAGCTTTTAGATGGTGGGAAATCCAGCAATCCACACGAAACGGAAGAAGGCCGGCAGTGACTTGCAAAGTAGAGTTTGATTATTCCCGGGAAATGAGTAAAGAGTTTATTATGTATACGTACGTAAAGAGTGGAACTCGGAAAACAGAAGACGACCGATACGATGGCTGCTTACACAGGCAGACAATTATAAAAATAATTTGAAATTACTTCCTAAGCCACAGACTAATTACACTTAATTAGACACTTAATTTAGTATTAGCGAGTAAAACTATTAAAGCTGCTATGTTTACAATGATTCTGAGTAGATTACTGTTAGAATTGTACTAGAAAATTGAGATTTATCAGGAGCACGCATCAACAGCAGCCAGAGCTGCCGGACGCGGCTGAACTCCAGCTGAAATGGTATATCATTTATAGCAATGAGTAAGCTCGATGAGTGACGAGTAAAATACAGTTTCAAGATTTGGCAGGAGATTTAAATTAATTAATTATGTTTCTTTTTTCGTACAAAAATTGGTCAACAATAATGTTGTACGCAGGTTTCTGGTACTTTGAAAAGCTGGCACTTGCATGCAGATTACCAATTAGTGAAATAATAAAAGTAATTTTGTAATTTAAATATTGAATTTTTGATTTGGTAGAAAATACAAACTGATTACTTTTACTGTGGAGGCTGCTCTTAAACATTCTTGTCAGTTAGAATTTCTAAAATATTTAATTCGCTGGCTAAAACCATGCATCTAAATTTATATAATTAAATCATCATAACCCGTTTTAAAGCATTATCTCGTGCATAAAATATTGATACAACGAAGTGTCATTTGTCTAAAAAACGACAATGAACATAATTAGAATCGGACACAAATGCGGCGAGGCGAGGCAGGTATAAGCCTATATGTATGTTTATAAAAGTAAATATTAAAAAATTCAAAGATTTATAACGTTTTTATTAAACTAGCAATTTAATCAATTTAGTCGTGTAAGTTAGACTTAATTCAAAGCGGGGTCATATTTTTGGACGTGACATTTATAATTATTAAAAGAGCTGGAATCTGTATAGTGTAGTGTACTCAAGCATTGAGTGGTACAAGTAGAATGCAGTAATGATGCTTGATTTCTACGCCGCTTATATATTGCTGCATTTAATTACCCATCGACTAATTCTAAAAAGTCAAACGCCTTGTTGAGGGGTTACTGGAAGTTTAAAGCCAAGGAGAACATAGTAAAGGCAGCGTGGCTAATCTCAAACAATTGACAGATAATTTGTGTTTTCTAGTACAATTTAGATTCATGTGGTGTATAGTCTAAATAAAAAACTACACTACTGAACACTGACAGTTGTTTTATTCCCTCTATTGAACGCCGCCACCTCCACTTCCAACTCTTAATGTTTTTAAATATAGTCATCATTACAGTGCGTGGAACAAACATTATATAGTTAGCCAGACAGACAAGGAGAATAATGAAACTTTCTGTTTAAGTGTATGGTAAGCTTTTACTTGTAATTACTGCTAATTTAGAAATATTGACTACTAAATTACGTAAGCGACTTCCAACGGGCGAAATAACCTTTTTAACGCCTAATGAACCACGATTACATAAATTATTACCTGACTCCTAGTATTTTTAAAGAAAAATATTGTTTACTAAATCTTTCTGGCTTTAATAAGCTGCTTTAAATTCGAAAGAAATAGGTTTGCACTTTATTTACGAAGAGCTTATTACATAATATATAATTCAAGTGCAGTTTTCAATGCTTTTCAACTTGAATTATTTTTAAAGCTGTACACTTTAGAATTTTAAATATACTCCTATTGCTAAGGTTTCAACCTTCGTGACAGACGTCAAATTACTGTACATACCATTCTACTTACTAAATCAACTTTGACGCCTTTTAAAACTTGTATGATATTTGAGATATTGACTTATAATACAGGTGGTATAAACGCGTTGTTATTGAATGCAGTATAACAAGAAAGTTTGGAAAAGCACGTAAGATCGTCGTTAAATAGTGTCAGCTTAAAATCATTGGGGTATTTGGACGTGTAATCTACATAATAATAAAATCCAAATCACGGTGTCCGGTGTCTGGTGTCCGGTGCCTGGTGTCCGGTGTCCGGTATAGTGTTAAGTTACCTCACCTGTTTTTAACCCCTAACCATAGGGGTGCATATAACCGTAGAATAAGATAAACATTAATTGTCTGTGCATGGTAATTGTGCTACTTAAGCAAAAAATAGAAATCCTTAAAAAATGCTAAAACATAAAAACCTTGCCACAGTTTGCTGGCAGCAATTAATACTATAACTGCATGTCAGTATACTAATCGATAGAGATTAAATTGCCTACATTTAAACATCACATTTATTATTTTAACTTAGGACAATAATTTTGAAACATGTAGTTAGATTAGTTTGGAATCTTTAACGACGCAGCTAGAACATTTTGATTTTTTAAAAATAATGAAAAACAAGGAAATAGGAAGCTACCGCTTTAGATCGTCTCGGTCTATGTACCCTTTCACCTATCCCCGTCCCTTTCTCCACAGTAAAGGAGTCTCATTCCCTAGACCCCTACAGTAAGTAGTGGTCACCAAGCAGCACCAAAGAAGATTGGGTTTCAATCAACCATCCAGTGACGTTTACCGTACAACACCGAGCCGTAAACTATTAAAGCCTAACCGCTCACCCAAGCACGCCTGCTTTGTTAATACTAATTACACATACGTTTAAAAACATTACCATAGAAATAGACAATTTTCATTAAAATATAACTGCCGATTTTATTAGCTCCTAAAGTCAGCAAACCAAGGTCTGCTACTCGGCGTCTGCTGCCCCAATATTACAAAATGCTGTGGCGCTTGCCGATTATCTATTTATATCCCTTAAATGAGGTAGCAAAACTTGCTTACCCCCTAATAAAACCGAATTATAAACTATTACCCCTCTCACGATTGCTATCACAAAATTAATTTAATATAACACTTTTAGTATTGATACAATTATTCTAACTTAAATGAAAACAATAAAATTATTAATAATTTTAATTAATGTACTTGCGATTAATATCCTACAAATAACGTGCTAAAAATCTCCCTACGCCTCACTGCAGTTATTTGCAATAAATCACGCAGTCCGCTGCCTAATAATGAGCAACCCTTTAATGTTTTAATTGAGCTCACATTAGCGCGCAGATGTCGTAGATAAACATCAAACATTAAAAGGTCAAACCAAATCATCGTAATTTTGCTTCTGACTGTATATATAGAAACGTCCTTTACGAGTGTAATAGTCAAAACACTGGATTGACAGTTTCCGAGTAGCAAATATCAGGAACCCATTTCTAATAAATGATGTAGTAATTATTATTCTATAAACGTCTTTGCATACATCACTTTTCCGTGTAACCGACTACTTATATTTATAATCAACCGGTTAATTTTATTTATATTCGATTAAAAAGAATCACAGCTTAAAATAAAATGCAATAAAGCATATGAAATAGTAAATCCCACTTCAAATAGAAACGTTTCCCAGGCGGGGTTTAGCAGGAGGCGGGGTTTGGAGCCAGGTCTGAGACTGGAAATGATGCTCCAGTCTGCAGCCCTAGCCGCTAACTTTAAACGGTTGCCTCATGTTACCCCAAATGACATAGAAGAACTTGCTTACCCCCTAATAAAACTGAATTTAATAAATAGATCATCTCTCGCAATTGCTTTATCAATTATTTAACATATCGAGAACTAATATCTATTTTAATGCGTAAAAAATATTTGTATTGTAAACTCAAAAGTTCATCATTTAAGTATGCCTCAACTGAAATTAATTCAGGAAAAATGTTAGTTTGTTCTAATAGGTATATAATAACTAAAGAATATTTTATTCCCCTGCAACTACTTCGTTAGACAGAGAAAAGATCCGTCCGCAGGACGGGCCGGGTTACTAGTTATGATATAATTATTAATAGCGGAATTATCTAGTTTACATTTACCCATAATTGTGCAGACTACAGATGGATGTTGTTTTTTATAATTTGTCTAGCTTTATAACGGTGCATTTTTTACTGATAATGCCGTGATTGCAGTGATCATGTGAAATTGAAACGCCAAGTAAGTATGCGTAGATTGCGATACAAAAATGCAAACCAGAGTGTTGTTGGTTTAATTAGACCCTATTTAAAAATTTTAAGTACAGTTTGCTTGTGAGTGTTTGCAAATTCCGTGACGCAAATTATAACAGTGATATTTAAAGCAGCTCAATTGGAGCAAAACATTTTAAAGGGCTGTTGTAGCTTTATTATTATTATATTAACGGGTTAGGTATACCTGATAAATTATCCCCTGGTAAAATTCCACCGAACCTGTATAAGCTACCACTAGCTTCCACCTAGATAATTAGGAGCGTGTTTCAACCTAACCATACATGTTTAAATAAAATCCGTGTAGATTAAATAAGCTGCGTTAATTAATAATATGTATTATGCTCAAAAATTGTTTCTCATTGAAGGATCTGGTATGACTAATGCACTGTATTGGAACCAGATTCTTGAGTTATATACAAAATAGCATGTTGCTATGTAGCTAACAAAATTTATTTGAAGATGCGGTATAGACATAGGAACAGTTGACAACAGCAAAAGTTACAGAATTTCATTGCATTCTTTAACACATTGATGAAACCAATAATGTTTCTACGCCATTTCAAATTGTTAAAAAGACTGAATTACCTAATGGTATATAATCCATGCAAGGTTATTAGAAAATGGGTTTAAATGAAACAAATTAATTATATTGGTTCTTTTAAATTTACGCGTTTGTGGTTATAAAACCTGCAAAAGTACCTTACACTGAATGAAAAAACTAGCAAAATATGTTATACGTTGAAATTTCGTAATTTTTGACTGAAATTGCTAAATACGAACCGCTGCTGAAAATCAGTGTAATTTCGCTGTGTAATTACTGTGATTATGACAATAAAGCAATTACTTACTTACTGAAATTCATAACCGCAAATACAAGTTCATGCTATTTATAAGGAAGCTTTACTTCTTTGTCGAAACTAAAATACACACAAGAGAATTGTTTTACATGTAACCCGCCAAATTCAAAAAGCTATATCTACAAAAGTCAGGTTACTTTGAAATAGCGGGGATCTAAAGTAACTCGAGTGCATTTATGCATTTTGCTTTTTTCGGTCAGAATGGCCCGCCTAAGTTAAAAAAAATTCAAATTTCAATATTTTGCCGCTCTGTAACTTCTACAGTTCTCATCCGATTTTGACGAAATTTGATGTTTTCTAACGTTTATACTATTTTCTGAAAATTAATTTCAGAGTTCTTCAAAATTCAAAAATTTTCATTTTTTGAAAAAATTTGTCAATAAAATGAGGCCTCAGAAATAGCTTTTTTTCTAAATTTTTTCGAAAAAATGATTTAATAGAAATTGCAGAGTACGTACGTATAAATATGCGGCACTACTTATTGCAATTGAATGCCTTTTTTGTATATATGTATATAAGCCAAACTGCGCGTGTTTTATATTCAGTAGCTGATATACATTTGATTGATATTTCAAATTTAAAGAAGTACAAATTTTCTATTGATAAAAGTTTTTAAATTAATCATTAATCTTAATTTCAAAACGTCAGATTCGGGCCTGAAATTCTATTACTTTAGCTATATCTGTAAATGAAGTATTAAAAACCTCACAGATTATGATAATTTAAATCAGAACACATTTTATCTATCTACTGCAAATTGTAAGCAGGATACGGCTTGTAGTTGGCTGGAGTTTGAATAAATTTAACTTCCGTAGCTGTGACTTTAGTAACAAAATATTTTGCTTTAATTTCTATAAAATTATGGAAACTATTGAACTGTGTATGCTACAATAAAAACATTTTATGATTAAAGCTACATGAATCGATGGTAATACATGAAAATTAGCTGTTTATCAGGTATATATATAGTTCCACAAAACAGTAGCTGCCCGTAGATGGATATGGGTACACAATACAAACTATCCGACAAGAATCCTAGAATTAAAGCCACATCATGTAAATCAATTTACCTAATTAGCAAATGTGTAAACATCTATGTAGTGCAATAACTTGTTCGAAATATAAATAAGAGTAATACACCGTTTATGGATAGTAGTGTCACACACTACCGTCGGCGTAACTGGTGCAACATTTATGTGCAGCCACATGTAGCGTAACTAGGGTAAAAGTTAATTAGAATGGTTTTTAAAAATGTGCTCTTGCTTGTGAAAACTTATATTTTGCACTCTTGCTATTATAGAAAAATGTAAGGTTTATAGTAGTTTTTCCTACTGTAACGGCTAAATCCTTACTGGCATTATAGGTTTAGGCGTGACGTAGTTGGCTTTTGTTTAGGTTGATTCCCACGATAGAATAAATATATTGGTGCCAGATAAATAAGTATAATGGTTAATATAAGAATTGAATACATATAATCAGTTTATTAACACAGTAAGGCTCTGTCGAAATAATAATATAAATGACTCAGTATTATACAGTAATATAAGTAAAACCCCAGAATTATATCAGACCTCTAAGAATAACGCAGCCCTCAGAGTGAATCGGTACCGGAGAAATATCTACGCGCTCAACACTAAATATTATCTAATTATATTCCGGCCACACTCACCAGCAGAACATATAAGCTGAAGTCTAAACTACGAAGAATAATCTACTTCCCTATGCTAGCCGTTCCATTAGGAGTCAGGCTCCGTTCTGGAAGGTTCTGCTAGATGGGATACAGAGAGTCACGCTCTCTGAATCCAGGGGTGAATTATGTACGTGAGACGGATATACGAGGAGTCTAGTGCTCCGCGAGTCCGTCTTTAAATAGGGCTCTGAGATCTCGGATCTAGAGACAAAGAATAAATAGCAAATAGAACTAGGTGCTCTATAGGCTAGAAGATGGCGCAGGAGTCCAGCCCCGGCGCCAAAGGGGATAGTGAGAGGTAGTGGAAACTAAAATAAGGACAATTTAGCTCACCAGAGAATGAAGAGAAAACCTTAATACGTATACTCGATTCAGTTCCAGGATCCAAGTAAAATAGATGGGGGTTCGTCTGAGTCTAACTTCAAGTGTTTAGGGTGGGAGGGGTCGTAGCTACTCCTTCTTCGGTTTGGGAGGGCGGGGTCGTAGCAACGCGATGATCCAATGAGGCTCCAATGCACGTCCTTGTTGTCCCAGGCCCGGTCACCAGAACGCTCCAGCACGAGTAGTAGCGCAACTAGTATTTGTAGTGGGATTGATTCAGCTCACTTCAAGTGATCTTGTCTCAATCCTATAGCTAGTGATAAAGTCGAGCTCTATCACATCACGGCCGATAACTTATAACGTTGGATAGGAAGTCGAGCCTCCCAGGAACGAGATTGACGAGTCGCCGCTCTTCAATCGTCCCTTTCTACAAGATTTATCAGCCAGTGTCCCTAACGCTAGAGGCCCGCTAACAAACGGCGCGGGCTTTTATCCTAGTTACTAGGGCAAGGTCATACCTTTTGATTATGACCTTAATATTTAATCCTTTTTAATATTTTCATGTGACCCTAGTGACGTAATCATATTTGTCCTAGGGCACATACTTAAATTATAATTAAATAGTAAAGTTGTTAATGCAGCCTAATAGGAGATTCCTGTTCCAGTGGTACCGGCCTCGATCCTATAGTCTACGCTCATAGCGTTTCCTTATACATTGCAGTGGACGGCTAAAACTCTTCCCATCTGACCTACATCCCTATCCTACGCTGTAATTGTACCGTACCATTCACTCTACTCTTTCCACTTGTTTCATTCACTACAATAGCCCCCCACCAAAAAGGTTTGTCAGAAAATCTTCAGTAATTTAAAAGGTTTTTTACAAGTTAGTTATATAAATTAATAATTTTAACAAAATAGAAAAGTGGTACACATGTTATTGTTTGTGGGTAAACATAGTGTAATACAGTGTATAATATCATTCAATTAAGTTAGTTCCGTCGCTAAGTTGTCTTGAATATTGAGATGAGATGAAAAAAGGGTCGGGTACAACAGGGGACTAAAGGCAAGACGTTATCAGCTTAAGAGACGTCGTGGAGATATAATAGAATTGGTTAGTTTCAAAAGTGTCCAAGCAGCAAATCTAACATCACCATACCAAACTGGAATTTTGACAGCACTGTAAGTCACTTTAGTAACAACATACAGAAAAAGAGTATTAGTTAAAACTGTAAGCTATATAATATTAAACATATGCTCCTGTGCGTACAGATGTCACGGTACTACAACTTGCTATCTGCACCCCGGCTCAAATATTCCTGTCAATATCCACACCATAAACTACCAGCTTCCTTTTATTGTTAGTAATTATTATTAGGTTCGTAGTAAATATAACTTAGTGCTATTCTCGTCTTTAATAAATTTAAAATGTAAGTTTAACTGAGGCTGTTAACTATTTAGAGACTGTGACCTTTGCTGAAAATTCTAATTAAAAGTATGGTTAACTGTCAATCTAGTCTTTTTGTTAGAACGTTTACAGAATGACGTAGCAATATTCAACTCAACATATTTGAGATTTTAATTTTGTTAACAATTAAACGGAGAAATAAAATGAAAAAAATGACGTATTTGATGAAGCAGTAATAAATTAGAATCAGTGACCGTGCAACCTGTTTCACAATTATTACTAAATTAGGTCTTCCCCCTATAACTAGTGCAGCCAACGCTACAATACATTTTCAAATTAAACCCTAGAGACACCGTTTTGCAAGACACAATTAAAAAATAGCTTGTATATAAATATCAAAACCTACAAAGGGATGACAAAGGTTGAGCTGCTGTTACCCATGTTGATTAAAATTTCGAAGAACGTGCTATATTATTTATAAAATTTACGTTACTAACTAGCACGGTTTCTAAAGGAAAACTCAGGTCAGGAGGTAATCAACATTTTTATTTTACAATGGAGCAGAAGTGTGTCAGCCGTCCCCAAATCTATAGTACAGCATTTATCCCTGAAGGTCTGAGATTACCATGAATCATACAAAATTTAAATCGACCCAGAGAACTAAGATTCGTTACATGGGAACCGAAGAATACGCGTTACTAGATGCACAATAGATTAACGGAAGGGTAACGTTTCCATGGGTAGCAAACAGAGGCGGTTTACATGAAGGCTGACGTTCACTATCGCACCCTGCTGAATCACCACAGGCGTTCATAGCTTTGTTAACACCCTCGTGCACACTAGTATCCTCCTGCCCAACAGGAAAAGGAAAGGTTAGGTACCTAATACAGAGATAACTGAACAAACAAGCTAATACTTCAACTCCGTCTCCAAAACAGTAACTTAAATAAAACTTGATATAGCTCTCCCCGAAGCAAAACAATACAATGTTACAAATTCCCGAGTCCCCATAAAACTGATAATGCATAGTCACTGATACTAACAATACAAACACCGTTTTGGTCATTTATTAAATATATAAAATCAATTATTTCGAGAACATAATTTTGCAAAACTAAATATTAATTCTATAATACACAAAAAGAGCGTCTTTTTATCAACAAGGCAAGATTGACAAGTTGTTCACCTTGACATGGTGTAAGCTTTAGGCTTATATCCACTTATAATGTTAACATCAGCCGCAGCGTCAGTCAAATTCTTACTCTCTAAGTCACAGTGTCGTTGACTTTCCCTAGGTATACCCTGAATTCTTTCTCTACTGTAACTAGAATTCGAATTAGCTAAGCCTTCATCACTATCACTGTCTTCTGGGTAACCTAAGGTTGTAGCATTCCTTACACTACTATTTTTCCTAATCAGGACATTCCACCAATGACTATCACTTTTAAACTGGCTACTGGAAATACTTCCCCTGCGTGTCTCATCTACATTTTTGAAGCCCTGCAATTCTTTATTTCTAATAAAATTGTTACCTTCAAGCGCAGCTACTCTCATTTCTAAAGCAAGGACTCGCGTCAAAAGATCAGTGACATCTGCACATTTACAAACGTTTAATTGAGGTTTCAACGCATTAATTGTAATTGTTTGAATTCCCACATCACTTAACTCTTTTGTCTTTCTACCCTTTCGCGCTGACCGATTCCCTCGTGACATGGCGTACACTAGTCTTAATATTCCAAACAAGAAAATAAATTAAAGTAAAAGGCACAAGTCTTTATCCCGGTTGAGCTTTGTAACGGCTAAATCCTTACTGGCATTATAGGTTTAGGCGTGACGTAGTTGGCTTTTGTCTAGGTTGATTCCCACGATAGAATAAATATATTGGTGCCAGATAAATAAGTATAATGGTTAATATAAGAATTGAATACATATAATCAGTTTATTAACACAGTAAGGCTCTGTCGAAATAATAATATAAATGACTCAGTATTATACAGTAATATAAGTAAAACCCCAGAATTATATCAGACCTCTAAGAATAACGCAGCCCTCAGAGTGAATCGGTACCGGCGAAATATCTACGCGCTCAACACTAAATATTATCTAATTATATTCCGGCCACACTCACCAGCAGAACATATAAGCTGAAGTCTAAACTACGAAGAATAATCTACTTCCCTATGCTAGCCGTTCCATTAGGAGTCGGGCTCCGTTCTGGAAGGTTCTGCTAGATGGGATACAGAGAGTCACGCTCTCTGAATCCAGGGGTGAATTATGTACGTGAGACGGATATACGAGGAGTCTAGTGCTCCGCGAGTCCGTCTTTAAATAGGGCTCTGAGATCTCGGATCTAGAGACAAAGAATAAATAGCAAATAGAACTAGGTGCTCTATAGGCTGGAAGATGGCGCAGGAGTCCAGCCCCGGCGCCAAAGGGGATAGTGAGAGGTAGTGGAAACTAAAATAAGGACAATTTAGCTCACCAGAGAATGAAGAGAAAACCTTAATACGTATACTCGATTCAGTTCCAGGATCCAAGTAAAATAGATGGGGGTTCGTCTGAGTCTAACTTCAAGTGTTTAGGGTGGGAGGGGTCGTAGCTACTCCTTCTTCGGTTTGGGAGGGCGGGGTCGTAGCAACGCGATGATCCAATGAGGCTCCAATGCACGTCCTTGTTGTCCCAGGCCCGGTCACCAGAACGCTCCAGCACGAGTAGTAGCGCAACTAGTATTTGTAGTGGGATTGATTCAGCTCACTTCAAGTGATCTTGTCTCAATCCTATAGCTAGTGATAAAGTCGAGCTCTATCACATCACGGCCGATAACTTATAACGTTGGATAGGAAGTCGAGCCTCCCAGGAACGAGATTGACGAGTCGCCGCTCTTCAATCGTCCCTTTCTACAAGATTTATCAGCCAGTGTCCCTAACGCTAGAGGCCCGCTAACAAACGGCGCGGGCTTTTATCCTAGTTACTAGGGCAAGGTCATACCTTTTGATTATGACCTTAATATTTAATCCTTTTTAATATTTTCATGTGACCCTAGTGACGTAATCATATTTGTCCTAGGGCACATACTTAAATTATAATTAAATAGTAAAGTTGTTAATGCAGCCTAATAGGAGATTCCTGTTCCAGTGGTACCGGCCTCGATCCTATAGTCTACGCTCATAGCGTTTCCTTATACATTGCAGTAGACGGCTAAAACTCTTCCCATCTGACCTACATCCCTATCCTACGCTGTAATTGTACCGTACCATTCACTCTACTCTTTCCACTTGTTTCATTCACTACACTACACACAAGAAAAATATGTTTTTACGATTTTTATCACATTGTAGATGAGCAGGAGTTTAAAAAAAGTAACCGGTACATTTTTTTAAATCAAAGTCAGCAACAATCAAGAAGCTTTGCCGTTAATCAATGATGACAGAAAAGTGTCATGGTTTAAAATTTTTAATTTGTGTCTCGATTGTGCAATTATTGATTGCATTTGACTTTTCTCAGACCTTAAAATCTAAACATTAAATTTCAACTGCAGCCGTTACTCACTGAGAAAACTTGTAAACATTATGAACTATTTAAACAGTAATAGGACACATAATATAAATGTATAAAAAAAACGCCGCATGAAATATCACATTTTAACTATCTACAATCTCAACATAGTAAATTGTACGAACATGGCAACATGGTTCGTTATAAATCAAAATTGAAGGTATTTGATATTTTTAAATTTTAGGAAGCTTTACCACCACGATGTATTACATGCCCCATCTTGCACAACATTTCAAAACGTTACTAAATTAGCTAAATACGCAGATATTAGAAAACTTCTACAAATAAAGTTTAGAAATTGTAAATGAATAATTCTTAAACTACAAAATTAAACTTTTAAGATTTGTAATTTTTGATGTTTATAGTCGTCTCTAATTACGTTTTCTAAAACCTTACAGAGGTAACGCATGGAACCTGATTTTTTAAATTTTGCAACGCACATGCATGTGTCATGTTTTCAAAAATACAGTTTTACATTTTTTCAAAGAAATTCAAAGTCTTATTTATACGTTGATTACGATTTCACGTCGACCACCATCAAAAAAAATAATCTTATCAGGTTCACCGCACCTTTAAAGGAAACGCTCATGACACAGCGATTTACTATGTGGAACCAGCAACTACAAAATTATGTTTTCTCTACAATCAAAAACAAGATCCCTAGCCCAACTTCGTTTTCGACAAATCACAGCATAGTTGACCAAAAATTTAAGTATAAGTTATCACCTTTTTTTAACGCACTTTTATTTTTGATCCTCTAATGCAATGAAAAACTGTCTTTTAAGGGGCTAAAATTTACTCTAACCAATAAAAAAATCCTTTGCCTACGAAAGAATCCTCGCTGGAAAACTGGACGCGCTACGAAACGCGTCAAAACGTATAAATTCGTATAATAATAGTTACTACCAACCAGCCATTACGAATACTGCCAGTGCAGTTGCACAGAGCTCTATCAGATCCGAAATTTACAAAGCTACAATAACAGTGTTATTTAACGTGGAATTTTTGTAATAACAATCAATTTGAATTACGAAATTACATTAAACAGTTACATAATACAATACAATACTATGTGCCAAAATTATGCCTATACGCCGCTTTAAAGCTAGTGTGCATGAGACTTACGCACAAATCGTAGATACAAGTTCGCCAACTCTATGGCATAATGATAAGAAGTTGCCATAACAAATTGTATGTATAAGTTATGTGATTATGCCAGCATACAATCTGAAAAGGAATATTACAGTTTCTTCTCCATACCAGAACAAGATATGCTCCCGATTTAATCAAAATAAGTATTATTTTGATTTTAAAACATCTGCGTATCGTCAATATATTACCAACCCTACCTAAGAAATAGCAGACAATTAAATTTTGACCTAGCTTGATGTGAAAATTCCAGATTAACACTGCATAGCTACCCCACACCAGCACAACCACAGGGAACCACAGAGAATATTGAGTTAAATTAGAATAATTGTATAATTTTTTATATTCAAAATCACTATTTTTAAATATTTTTACATTTAATAAAATGAAATCATTATATCTGTCTGCCATCAATTAAAACTAATACTTGCGCTTCAAAACCAAATAATGGTTGCATATTAATAATTTCCACTGAAATTTGGAGATAAAACGGACTTTTTGTAGCTTCCCATGGATAGTACTTTTGTATGCTGTAAAAGACACGTGGCGAGATCTATTATTAAAAAAACTCTGTTACTGTAAAATTTTATTTTATACACCTTATCCGTTGTTTCAAACAACTCTTCAATTTTTTACATAAAATTTTTAGTTATATAATTATGAAACAAATTCAAGGGTACCCCAATTTGTTGTGTGGCCAAAATGCATTTAAAAGTATATAGAACTAATTCGAATGCGTGTAGCGTGCAAAACGTTTATATATATTCTACGCGGCCTCTATCTTAACGCATTTATTTATCGTGCGTCCATCGACCTAGATAATTGACCTCTCTGTGTACCAATGTCAAAGGCAGTACCTAATACCAGTAAAAGAGTTATAAAAATTAAATTGTACAGGTAAAGAGGTAAATGCAATAATGCCTCCATCAATTAACCATTCACATTAATTGTCTTCTTATAGGTAAGCTATAAATTGGAGTAGCAAAACTGAAAGTACAAAAACCCTGATTTAGTATCTGATTGCTTTGCAACACATTTCCTTTATGCACTGATAGTTTCAATGCAGATCAACATATCTGCATAATATTAAAATTAAGGTAATCCATCGATCTACATAATAATAAATTACAATTCAAATCAATAGGATGTTTGGGAGAAGGAATGAGGTGTCTCGAGGAGAAACAGAAGTACAAACAAAATACTTCGGCGGACACATTTATTTAAATTACGAAAGTTGCGTAAATATTAGTTATCTAAATAAATCAAAAAATTGTCAACAGCAACGATTTGCTTTAGTCCGCAGGACAGGCCGGTTTAAAAGTATTCTAGTAATGCCAACAACATTTTGAACGCTATCATTCTTTAGATACATTTGAAAGGTGAATAATAATAGGCAAAATACGTTCGATCGATTTCACACGTTAAAAAAAATAAATAGTATTTAAAAAATTGACTTTGTTCCGTCCTGTTTAAACTATTATAATTAAAAACGATTGCAGACATTTTTTTAAAACGACGGATCGTCAGACTTAATTTTATATAGCCAAAATAAAGACCAAACATGCTTTTTATACGAAATATTTAATTAATGCGACAATGGATGTAAGCAATCTATTCTGCGTGTACGTAGACACCATCAGTTAATTTCATTGAACGGCAGTAAAATGAAATATTTTCAAGTGTGACAGTTTTTACCCATAATAATTTTAAAATGTCAGTTTAGAAGTTTAGATGGAGACATGGATTGTTACTTACCACATTCTTAGAAGTTTCTCAAGTACTTAAGTTATGAAGGCTTTCTATACTCCAAAATAAATTATTGATCAAAAAATGTAAACCACGTCTATAAAACTGAACTCACGATTTTACATATAATTATAATTATTATATGATTTGAAGCGTAATTGTCACTTCAACTTTTGCAATGCAAGGGACATTGTGACTATTTAATACTATATGCTATGAAATATAATGCAGTTTTATACAGATTAAGAATGCTTTATGGTGAGCACAAGCAAGTTGGTATTTTTAAGTGCGAAAGTTAAGTGACCCATTGCGTATTTAACAATATTCTTAAACACTGGTAAGTCAATTCAGATTATTTTTCTGCATTCAGTTTGAAGCGTGCATGCCTCTTTGAAATTAAATTTGGATAACTTTAAACCAAATTTAATATGCACGTAAACGCGTCATTTCAAACGCATAAGAATTTCAAAACAGAAACCGCAATTAAGTTTTGAATGCAGATACAAGTGTAAAATACAATATTATCATTATCAAATGCCTGCCCCTTTTACTTGGTCTTTTTTTGTGTGCATAATAAGTTTGTTTCAATTTAGAACTTGCATATATTCACTAATGTGTTTGAATAGAACCAGTTTAATTAAGCAGTATTTATAAAACATCACTTGTAATATTTAGACCTGAAAATAGTATGGCACACGCTAAAACTGTTACATTGCGGTTTTCGTTAGCCTTCATATAGAGAAAGAAGATTTAAACTAAATTCACGCATACGCTTCTATATTTCAATGTATTGGGTAAGAATGAGCGTAATTTACCCCTCATTTAAATGTTATATGACTCCTATTATACCTAATAGACCCCAACGTCACTTATAATTTGTCTATATTTTAATCAGGATTGAGAATCCAAATATTCGGTTGCCACCTAATGGCACTTATTATTAGCGTTTACTAAAGTTCTTACCACAGCCATAACACAGTGTACAGGAGCCGGAGTCTGTATAAAATTATATACTACTTACTACATTATAAATCAAGATTGGCCAAGGAACATCGATATTTATACAACTACAAATGTAAATATCTTAACAATATTGTACGGCCTGCGGCTAAATCGTCGACAAAATGAAATAATTTTTGTTATTAATAATTAATCAATATTGGTATGAAACAACAAGCTTAGTAGTCACTTGAGGACTTTAAAATTCAAACTTTAACTTGTAACTGTATTGCACTGAGAAGGCGTCTACAAAGTATGCCCCATTTAAAGATTAATTAGAAACATAAGCCTAAAATTAAAAAATTCACTTCCTAAAATATAAGTCTTGTATGTACATCTATCGACAGACTTTTTATCGAAAACTCTACGAACATCGAAACGCATTTTGTTTAAAATTTAATAGTATTTCATATTTTTATTTTTTAAAAAGCTCCACTATGTGATATCCTTTGTGCTATTTTGCATATCATTTCAAAAGGTTTCTAAATAATTAATGTGTATACGCAGATATTAAAAAACTTGTTTTAAGTAGTTTTTTAAAATTGTTTGAAAATGTCAACTAGAATGGTAATTGTCATTTTTTAATCAGTTCTTGGAAATGAACAGTAGGGAAAGAACCTGGAGTTAAATTTAAGAGTTATTATTAATTTATTGTGTTTTATGCACCTACTTTTTTCGGGAACCTTGAATTGTCACCATAGCTGCAAAGAAACTTTTGAAGAAAAAAAGAAAATTTATGTCTCATACACCATCACTTTAAATCGAATTTAATGAACACGAAATAGTAAATTTAAAATTGTAAAAAATTTAAAAAAGAAACCATAAATAAATATGAATTGTTGATACAAATATAATATAAAAAACTAATACCCGTAACACCTCGTATCCGGTCTATCTGTCTTTGTGTGCATAAGTGGTTTGTTTAAATTTTGAACGTACATATGTAAACTGACTCATGCATGTGTGACCAGTAAAAAAAGGTGCGAATTTGTAAATTAAAATTAACTGTATTTAATTTACCGATACTAACGTTTTCCGACACCACTGCATTGCCATCACATTACACAGTGCCAGGGACCTATCGTCAGATTTAAGGGTATGGTTCCACGGAATTTAAATGGCATTCAAGTCAATTGGCTTGTTATTTTTAGAAGATTTAGAAAGTAAATGTTTAAATTGACAACTCACGTTACTATAACAGTTGCCAATTTTATCTGACGCAAGGTCAAAATTAAGGGACTGTGAAGTATTTTAGTTTTAAGATTTTGCAGTACTTGAATTACGATGTGTAGCTTGCATTCCAGTTTTTACAACTTTCGTGATTAACGTTTAGTAATGTATATGTCTGTAATATAATTAAAATTCCAAATCGTGAACTGAAATAAATGACATATTATCTTTCTTAGGCAAAAGTACCAGAAATTTTAAAGTAGCGTAATTATCATAATATTACACTCTATACTAGTTACAATATGCTATTAGCAAATATGTAAATTACTCCATCATATTTTCGTAGATAACAGGGCAAATACTAGTAATAATATTACGCCGCTTACAAATTTCAGTAGTATAATAGTATCATATCAGATTCTTAATAGAATGTGGTAGTATAAACTTTGTTTTCTGATAATGTAATTATGTAATAGTAGCTGGCTCTTTAGTAATGGATGATTTTGTAAGGCTGCAGTGGAATAGGCAGTTTTAGGGGTCGAATAGGCAGTAAAAAAAAAGATGGCGCCCAAAAGGACGACGTGGCAGTTGAGTGGATAGGCAGTTTCACAATAGGAACTGATTTTTAATATTTTTTTGCGAACAATTTTGAAGTTTACAATCGAATGAAAAGTTTATAAAATATTTAAATGATTACGAAAAATTATTGATAAAATAAATATGATTTTGTTTATAATGTCGTAGTTTACAGATAATAAATAAGTCAGACAAAAAATTAGTAAAAAGAAAAAGTAAAATTATTAAAATTATTGAACAGACGCATATATTAGTCTCGCAATTTGAAGTATTCTGTTGCTCCATTGAAACCGGACACTAATTGCACTTTAGCTGGGCAGGTCTTTCCATGAATGACACAAAAATAATAAACTGTACTTGTAGTAGTAAACTCTCCAACCGCTACTTTATTGGTGTACCTTTTTTTCCACTTCTCTGCTACAAAATGTTGAGCTTTTTCTGTGCTTGGAAACAATTTTATAAATTTCCAATTGATATTATTTTTTCGAATTACGTTTACTGAACCAGTGCTAGCTTGAGAAGACATTGTGCGGTGGACAGGAGTTTAGCTTGACTGACAAAAAATAGGACGTTCATGATTTCCAATCTCAACGAACGTCATCGCTATGCAAATCACTTCAAATATGAATAGGAAATGAAGACATGATAATAGGAACCATGCAAACTACAAATTATAGCTATAAATCGTTCGAACTGCCAATACTGCCTAAACCCCCAAAAGGACCAAAAGGAGGCAGTTAAACATTAATATTAGGCGATACTGCCTGTTGCCAAACTGCCTCAGAACTGCCTTTTACCTTGCAATTACTGCTTATTACCTTTATGCCTTTTTGTAATACGGGTCTGAGAGGTCGGAATTTGAATTGGTACATGAAATGCAACAAAACAAAGTTTACTTTCCAGTTTAAGTTTAAATTCTTGTTAGTAATTGTATTGTAATTTGTTCTTATGCCACGATATTATATGGCAAGGCCGCCTGTTTCTTTAACGTACAACTAGATGCTCATGAATATCTGTAAGTATAGTAATTCATCAATTAACTTTTAATAGCGTAATACATCTGCTGCATTAAACAGTTTTTGAACAACACAGAAAGAATTTTTGTGGCTTGCAGAAGTCATGTTGTTTCAAAAAACGTTTAGTGTTACATTCTACAATTAAGATTTTAGATCTTGAACTTTACAATCCATGTTCAAATTAGAAATCAACGCACAAATTTACGTACGTTCGTTAATGTCAAATTTAAAAAGGAATATATCAGGCACAACTGAAAATAGTCAATTTTAAAGTCCAAATGATTTCATAAAACTTTTACTAATGTTTGCGGAACATGCATTTTTAAATGTCATGGTTAGAACTTGTGCAGTGTTTGTCTGCCGCTAACGAATTTTTATCGAGTTTAACATTTTACTTCTCTGAGTTAATAGGCATTATTAAAGTGTAGAAACGTCTTCATTTAGCACAGTTGCAAACGTAAATTAATATATGATAAATAATCGTGGTTTAGCAATATTTTTGATTTTGGTGTAATTTGAAATTTGAATGTCTTCCCACTGATACACATTAGAAGAACAGTTCATTTCGAACACATTGGGTCGTACAAGTAAAATGTTCTGCTTTGCAATTATTGTTATTCTATCATTTCAATTCTACGCCGTTTACTAGTTACTGTAGTTAAATGACGCTAAACCTTTGGACAGGAACATGGCTTTGATTTCATTGAAAACAAATGTGAAGTTATAATACTAGAATACAACCAAGAAATTTTAGTAAACCATTAACCAAGTTTTGTTTAGTTATAACAATAGATGGGAAAGATATTTTAATATAACAGTCAATAATTCTGCGAAACTTTTTTTCACTTCGAATGACATCACATTCTGTACTGAAATTATACTAAATAGGTGATCGTGTGTGCGGAGTGAGTCATATCTGAATTGGAATGCTAAATGGCACACGATAAAACTGTTCGTTATATTTTTCTTGTTGATTTTTGATTTTCATTGTGTTCCGTTTTTGGTCCATTTTCTTAGTTCCACTTGATTGTTATTACGAGTGGTGTGAATGGAATTGTACTACTTAAATTATAACAGCCAATACAAGCAATGCAGGGTAACATTTGACGAAGATTCTTCAACATTATTAAGGACTCTACTCAACTCTACTGTAGCTTCTAAATTTTACAGTGTGACTCACATATGCCATCACATTAAATTTAAATTTCGCAAACAAGCACAATGCAAAGAACTAAATAAATTTTGGATACGCATATCAGATACCCAAAAAATCATATGTATTTGTGATTTACTTGCTCCTGGAAAATTTAAAAAAATCCGCGCCGAAAAATTTAACTGCGTTATATAGCCAATGATTTGTATTATGCTTAAAATTCAAAAATTGTTTCTCCTTTAAGGATTTGATTATTTGATGTGACCAATGCAATGTCGTCGAACTACGCTCTTGAGTTATATGCTAAAGAGCATGTTGCTTTGTCACGAAAAACACTTGATTCAAGTTGTACATTTCGCAGTATTGAAACAGTACATCTACAACAGCAACAGTAACATAATGTATGGAATTCCCTTACACATTAAAGAAATAAACATAATGTTTCTACGCCGTTCAGAAATGTTGGAAAATATTTACTTTACTACATTCTGGAGGTTCTTTGGACGCCATTGTTTGTTACTGGGTAAAAAAATAGCCAAATGATTTTAATGGGGCTTTAAAATGTAGGCGCTTGTAGCTATAAAACCTACAAAAAATTCAATACGCTGACTAAAAACCTAACGAAGATTTGTTCTAAATTCCGTTTCAGGTTTCAATAAGCACTTGACACAACTTACATTAGGAATTACACGCAGCAACCGCATCAAAAAATATGGACACAATATGCAACGACCGCTGCCATTTCTGTTTTTTTATTATTGCATGGCATGTAGTAAGTTATTACCGTTTCTCTCTAAAGCATCGGGAGTACTAGTAAAATTATGTTAACTAAAATTTTATTGCTCGACCTCTACATTGCTTTGAAATTGCTGCAATTCACTGAATGCAGCTCAGACTTTAGATTCAAGAATAAGTAAAAATCTAATTTCGGAACTGCTCTGGTTGTAGAGCTCTGAATACTGCTGTAGCCAAACAATTTTATTGATAAGAAGTAAATCATGCAGCAAAGGAAGGTAGGAATTATATATTTAATTCAACAGTGAAATCTAGTAACAAAATTTAATTGAAACTATGCAATTAGCAATGGACTCAAATTTTTCACCATTATTAGTCATAAACATTCAGAAAAAAGTTAGTATTACCATGTAAGACCTACCATACAATTAATTTATGAAAGTGCTGTACCAAACGGTCAATCTGAACACATCTTATATAACTTGATATCAAATCCAGTGCTTACATACAAATAAAGTTGCTTTTATTACCTAACATTCTGTAGATGTAATGCTCCTTTAGCTTCTTTTGTGTTTAAGTAGGCTCAATATGCAAGCAATAATTATGTGAAATTCCGAGATTTACTAGATTACGTTTCAAAAAAAACATTAGGCTTTATTTTGTGCTTTTTTGCCAAATGTATGTGTTTTCAATGTAAAAAGGCGTATTATTCAGTATAGTCAGTGCAAAAATCTATTTTAAAATTAAAATAAATAAAAGCATTTGGTTTAAATTAGGCAGTTTTTCGTTTGACAATTTCTGTATAGTAATAATTTCAAAAACTACTTTGTATTTAAAAAAAATTGTTTTCCAAATGCGATCTGGAACGTCCGACCAACATACAAACAAACCGACGGAAAACCCTAATTCAATAGAAACTTAAACTCATTATTTAAAAAAGATAAAATCCACATGATGACGCAATTAATTTAAAATCTATTTAAAAAATAGAAATTTTTTGAACCCAAATAGAACCTAATCATTATTATCCTTTACAATGTAATTCATAAAATCACATGAATGGAGCTTATTACAGGACTACCGATTTAATAAACACGATGTATGTTGCTGAATGCATTCAATTATTTGAAAGCACTGATTTCTAAATTACTAAAAGAACTTTTGGCTGTTAAAATATTGTGTGTCAGTGTCAATAACTACGAATTCCAAACTTAAACTTGAATTATTCGTGGTATTGTTTTTAAATGAACGCAGATGTTTTCAGTAATTTTTAAACAGTTATTTTAAATCTTCAAGATATACGAATTCCAAATCCTAAGAAGCTTTACGATCACTTGTTTAAATCCGTCCCACGACATCACGACATCAAACTGTACGAAAGCCCATAAATTAATTTGCTAAGATCTACCTTAAATGCATCTCTTTTAATTTTATGAACAGCATTAAACTGAAGCACATTATATATTACGGGTTAAAGTACAGTGCTTTCTTGTAACAACCGTTATTAAGCCAGATAAATAATCATACAGGTATAAGCCTAAGACCATCTATTACGTCAACAAATTACCAATTATTTTAACCCCATTCTTTTTGTAATCATTAGTCAGTTTTAATGACCGTCCTCGCTTCCCCCTAAGACGTCCACAGCAATTAAAGAATATCCTGGATAAATTTATTTTGATTTCACATACATACTATTAGGACACTAAACCATGGCCATAAAACTTTATGTAATTATTCAATAAATAATAAATGTAACAAAAACAAGGGCTAAAGCACTTGTTTTATGGCAGCCCTAACAGCAAAATAGCAAAAACCAAAAGTACAATATTGAAATTTTTGAATTTCCCGCGAAAGCTTTTCAATATTGTGTAAACTCAAGATTTCTTATTGATCATATTAGGTTATAGCAATTTAGTCGGTCCTTCATTAAATTTCGATGCTGACTTATAAATTTAAATAAATAATAAACATGCTTTAGGCGAAAATGCCTTTAGGTGATTTTAAGTTTTGTAATAGTACATGTTTTTGAATTTGCCGCCAAATTTTAAAATCCAAATTTGAACCTCTTACTAAATGGAACTACACATAAACGATACACCTTTCAAACCGAAATTAATTAACGAATCCAATAAACGTAGTGTGACAGCTCAGATCATGATTAATTTCTAATTGTAATTAAATAACTTAACTATTTTTTTGTTAAAGTTGACTGATGGTAATACATCATCTTAAAGCCCTTTAAAAATAAGGAAAATAGGTATTTTTTTTGCCTCCGACGCATACAAACAATTTTAGGCAGAATTTTCAAAAAAAGTAACGGTTTTTAAAACAAAAATGGCAAACGTTTTGTCGATTAACTCTTACCTTGTGCGTTTTTTGGAATGTACAAGTCATTCGCTTTCGAATGGTATATAACACGTTCAAATTAGTTAAGTATCTCAAAAGTGTGAAAAATCCGGTAAATTATGTAGATAGTTAGGAACAATGGAATTGTAAGGGCCTCGGCCACAAATCAACTAGATGAATAAACTATAGCTTGCTTAAAACTTGAATAACTCTTACAATTGCGATGACACAAAAGGAACGAAGAGTGATTCATCTGACATCCGTTTAATACTCAAAGATGTATTCAAAAACAAAACACTACCAATAACATTTATACATTACAAATTCAAGTTAAATTGGGCTTCTATTTGGCGATTTCCGACTGAATTAACCTCCAAATTAAACTAATATCATTTTATTTCAATAATGGTTTCTTTTCATTGCTCATTTAAACTTTATTCATATTTTAAAAATTTATTATTTTTTGTTTGCGGAATTACAAAATTTGGCAAGGCATATTATAGATTTTTTTACCTAATATCAGAACAGAGTATGCTCACACCTTAGACGAATACATTATTATTTGACTTTTAAAGCCTTTGGCCTTTTTGTATCATCAAAATATTGAAATTCTTACAAAGAAATAACAAACAATTACATTTCCACCTGACTCGATGTATTTGTATTGTATTGTATTGTATTTGAAGGAGATCCAGTAACATGAAGTTACTGAAATGCCGCTCAGGCCAATAAAAAATAGACCCATTGCAGAACGATCCTTTTTACTATGACTATGTCTTTATTTATTAAAGTTGCTTTGTTAACTCGGTATAAAGTATGCGTGAGCAAGAACGAGAAACTTTCGCACTAAACTTTCAATTACATCTCTAAGTGTATATATATTTACTGACTATGACTATGCCTATGAGTTGCTCAGAATTGACAATTCAATCAGACCATAGCACTGGTATTTATCAAGGGCCGAAGCCTTTCGTGGAATTTATGCAAATTCGCGAAATACTGGGTGGGCCATTTGTTTTAGAAGATTCTAACAGGCTATAAAAGCCAAGTTTATTATTCGAATAAAACGAGCAATATACCAAAATAAAGACAATTTCTGGGAGATTTGTTTGACACCTCATTCATTTAAATCTGTTAAGAATAAGTTGCAAAATGGCATAACTAACAAAAATCAGTTTTTAGATTTTTTGGTCAATCCTAAAATTATTTTTTAACAACTTTGATTTAAAATGAAAGCGTGAGAATCTTCTAAAACAAATGGCCCACCCTGTACCAGCACGTAGTCCAACTTGCATGTAATTAAGCGAGACTAATCAAACCTATTCACAAAATACAAGAGATGTTCCAGCAGTTGATGATAGTACTATTAGCTGGGGTCAACGTGCCTAGACTGATCGCGATTATTCCTAAATAACTTTAGTAAAGCAGCAATGTGTATGCAACCACACTGCCTCTTTACCGAAGTTACATAATCTTCCTACTTGTAAGTTCCAACAATATGTTAAAACAGCTTTGATATGTAGATATACGCTATCTCAAATACCAAAAGTTGTCCAAGGTGAAGATAGGAAACCTCAACGACACAGCCCTGACACGCTAAACCCACAACTGCTAGGTAGACTCGCGAACGGTATGTTCAAGTCAAAAACCAAAATGGAAAAAAAGACTTTCTGAAATTTGCTCACGAGGACACAGAGACGGACACATCCGTCGTCCTCGGAGTTCAAAGCGAGTCTGACTCGATGTAAGATATCATTGCACCGCAAAGACAACGTACACTAGCTATAGCTGATCCTAAATTTAAATTGCTAAAATACCGATGTTATTTTACATTGAAGTTTTGTAACAACTATAATTTAAGTAACGGAATTGTAAAATATATAAACAGTTACATAATAAAAACGAGTGTAAAACTTATACGCCACTTTGAAGTTAGTGTAACATGAGACATCTTCAAAGTTTTAAAGATTGCGTCTTTACTAATTCATGCACAGTGACAAGGAGTTCAGTTAGGTATATTTACACTCATGAAAGTAGCTGACGCTAAGTACTATTTCGAATACGTTATTATTGATTTTAAAATTTTATATTTGTGTTTATGTAAGCATGAAACTTGAAAAGGCATATTTCACTTTCTTTTACATACAACAACAAGATATGATTACGATTTAATCAAAATATTACTTATTTTAGTTTAAAATCCGTTGTAATTATATCATCAAAAGATTAACAGCCATACTCAGGAAGTTGCGAAGAATTCAATTTTCACCTGACTCCATGTAAAACTACCAAAAGGTTAAAAAAAGGTTAAAGGTATATTAGCATACCACGACACAGCTACTTTATACCATCATAACCGAAAGCCACAGAAGATATGGAGTTACTTACAAGTAAATCTATAATTTTATATTTAAAATCAATATTTTGTAATATTTTTACATAATTTGATAACATCAAATTTTATATCTGCCTGCTAGGAAGTAAAATTAATACATGATCTGCAAAACTAAATAATTATTTAATATTATAATTTGATAATATTATAAGCGAGCCCGTGTAGCTCAGTGCTTACTGCACTGGTGTCTATAAATCTGCTGTTCAAGCAAATGCTCGCTTCAGGTCCTGGTGATCGAGACCAGCGGCGGTGGCAAGTTTTCCCACTGGGTTTTCCTTGTCCACAAGGCTCAAGGCAGTGAAGCTCGGCGGCTCTGAACGTCAATGTAAAATGAAGATCGCCATAGAAGTAGGCCCGACTAATGTTGGAATGACAAAAACCTGTGTGATGGCACAGTACAAGAAGTAAATTCGAGGTCGGGCACCCTGTAAGAACTGCGGTTAAATCGAGGCAACCTCAAATTTGTTTATTCATATTTTTTATTATTATAATTCTCCACCGGCATTTTTTAAATAAAATGAATATTTTGAAACTTTTCATGGAAAGTGCTCAGTTATTATGTGGAAATATTAAGATCATAATTTTGAATTTGGACGAAACCTGGAAAATAGGTGCAAGATCTTCGGTGCCTCTAATTATTACCATTTAACATCGAGCATCTATTCAAATTATGTATAGGTTTTGCTTTGAATATCATTGGAAGGCTCCTTCACATATTGTAGACAAAAGATCCAATCCACTTTTACCTTGCTCAATCAAAATTGCTACATTGCACTTGTTTGCCAAGGAAGCATACGATTTTGCTTTTAGTAGAAGTTGGAAACAAGGATGTATACACTCTTACGTAAAACTTTCTTTATAAATTGCTAGTATGTTTTGAATTCCTTTATAGATGATTATTTTAATATAATTACAACATTTATTTTTTTCAGAAAATGAGGTGTGTGTCACGGTAATTCGCATTACCCAGGACCGAAACAAACGCCTTATAATCTGAAACAAAATTATTTTTTGAATTTTCAAAAACCCAGAAATTACTTTGTAGATACTATTTTATAAAATACAAAACTACACTTTTTGAATAAATCGGACTAACATTGTATGAGCTAGAGGGTACTACAGAATTAAAAATTTATTTTCAGGTCAACTAAATACGACGCCCGCTTAGTTAGAAATAGCAAATTTATTCTTTCACAAATCCCACTTAGCGAGTCAAAATGCCCATTGGCATCATGTTTTTAAGCAAATATAGTTTTTTTCACATGCTCTTTTTTTTTTAAATATATAGTGCCGATTCGGCGTGATCACTTTAGAACGTTCCCTCGTAAGTAAGAGGCCTTTGTACCACAGAGTTAGATACTCTAGAGAACCGAGTCATATCTCAATGCATGTAGTTTTTACCAGACCTCATGGATGAACGTATGCATAGGAGGTTAGCAGTGCACTAGAAACTGCCTGCAGTAACGCCATCTGCATTTTAACAGACAACTTTGCTTAGACTTTTCGCTCTTAACCAATAGTATCCACTGCCAAGCTCCGACCAAAGAATACGACTGCCTTTCGCATTAAAGCACACAACCATAATTATTGCATTATCTACCTACCAACTTACATAGGTAATGTTTTCTCTCCTTAATTTTATGAAAATGTTTATTTTCACTTAAAATACACAATAATTTGAAATAAAACTGCCCTAACCCCATTTGCAATTAGAATTATTATTAAAGTAAACACAGTTTAGCGAAGTTTTTGCATTGACTTACACAACATCATAGTGAAAACCGAATCAAAAACATGGAAAGTGAAAACTAAGAAAGTGTCATCAGTGCCCCAGAATTGAAAACGCTTTATCAGCACAATTTTACACAAATGAAGCTGTCGGCAATAAATGTGACTGTATAATGTCTACAAAATGTATTTTGCATTTATGCAAAGGCAGGAAAACTGATGAAAAAATTTCTGTATTTTCGTAAAACATTTTTATTTTTACCTGTGTTTGTGAGTGTCAAAATTCTGTTCTGTGTTCTGTGGAGGTGTGTGTTTGTTGTGTGCGCAGTAACTAAACATTGTCATGTGGATAATGACTATTTATAAAACCGTTTCATAAAATTTGCAATTAAGGATTCCAGCTGAAACCCTAAATTCAATAAACTTGAAACGCCGTCAGTGGATCCAAATAATTCGCAAAGATCTGAAAAACCCGACTTGGGTTCCTGCAAAACATTCCTTGGTCGGCGCATTGCCCTTTAATCCCGATGATCTTTATACCACTGCAAAAAACTTACTCAACGTAGGAGTTTGCTTACGATTATAGTGATTAAAGATAGAGAATTTGCTGTAAAATTTTTAAGTTTCTGGTAAAATTTAAAAAATCGTAGTCAAAAATATACTCTTACCGGTAAAACGGATTCCAAAATAACACTGGATTACTTTGATTTTATTAAATTTCGTATATAGAATTAAATGCAGCTTTATATATAATTCCTTCAATTTATTTCGTAAACATATTTTAAATCAAGAACTGTTAATTAGTCCGTAATGTAAAAATAGTGAGAAATAATAAGTCTGGAATGACCTCATTTAAAGAATGATATAAATATAATAAATTATGTTTTATATTTAAACTATTGAATTATTTAGCAGTGCCACGTTTTGACTTCCAAAAATAAGAGATTTAGGCAGGGTCAGTTGAAAAACGTAAGGTAAGAAGTAAAAACAAAATAGGTAAGATAATTTTTTGGAAAAATTAGTATAATATGTACTGCAGTTTTTTGAAATTACTTTAAAACGTAAGGTGTTTTTTCTTGATGTACTTCAATACTTTAGCATTATTTTGTTATAAACAAGGCTAATTATTTTTACTTACATCGAATGTGCAAATATTTTGTTCTGCTACAAATGTTAATAAATCAATTTCAATTTATATACAAATCAATATATTTTTGTTTTGCTTTTACCCGCATTAATTTTACGACTGCTATGCATTTTACGATAAAAGTATACAGTAATATAAACATTTAATTCAGATTGCAAGAATAAAAAAGCATGAAGAAAGTACACCTGTAGTAGAAAGAGTAGAAACACTTTGATTAAAAGATAAATTGCATAAATAAAATTAATTCCAGTAGGTAGCAGGTCCTCAATCGCATACTCCAGAGACACCTAGTTTACGGAAGCAAACTGCAGCCTTGATGCAAAGCACACCAAAAATGCAGACGGCGCTTTGCCCCTGGCTGCCTTCCTTTTTTGGCGGGAGTAGTGTCTCTAGAGGATCTAACTCTGTGCTTTGTACTTAACCACTTGACTATACCGCTTTACGTTCATCGTTCAATATCAGACTTCACAACTAAATGCTTACTCATGTAATCAATTACGTCGCCAAAGTATTAGACGGCGTCGTAATTAGTGAAACATCCTATAAAATAGTATCCTTACGACTCTACTTGGTTTGTTTTTAATTCATAGTGCGTAAAAAATAAGAAATCAACGCAAACATTTACGTTAGTTCGTAAATTTCAAAATTAAAAAGGATTGTATTACGCACACCTAGAAATATTTGATTTTTCAGTCTAGATCATTTCATAAATTTCAGAAAAACGTTTGTGGAACATGCATTTATAAATTTCATGGTAATAATAACTAGTGCAGTGCTTCTAACACAGTGCAAGTCAATCGGTCCCTAACGAGCTCTTAAAAAAAATTGACCGAGGGTCCCTTTTTCTTGAAAAATCTACTTCAATTTGAGCCAGCCTGAGCCGGGAGAAGGGAAATCGTTCAACACCGTTCTTTTTATCTATTTTACCTCCTCCGGTCCCGGTTCCTTTTTTGAGGGAAAATTTTTTCCACCTCATTGAGCTTTTACCACAATCTCCCCCAATCTGAGCCAACCCCCTAGGTACTGGAAGTAAATTCTACCTACCTACAAAAAATGTTGATTAGGTACCCCCACTCTATTAAATGTTTTATTTGCGATACATATTATGCATTTGAAAAGTGTGAAATATTCTCTTTACATGTTTTTGCGAAGCACAAATTATTCGATTTACATCTTTTTGAAAAGTGTAAAATGTTCTATTTTTGAGTGTTTTTGAAAGTTGTAAAACGTTCTATCTAAGCACATGTTTTTAACAAATGCAAAGTGTTCTATTTACTTGCTTTTGAATAGTGCAAATTGTTCTATTTATATATTTTTCGAGAAGTGCAAAATGTTATATTTACATTTTTTTCGAAAGATGCAAAATATTCTATTAACATTTGCTTTTCGAAACATCCAAAATGTTCTATTTACATTTGCTTTTCGAAAAATGCAAAATGTTCTACTTTAATGCTTTCAAGATAATTTAATTGGATTTCAATTTCTTTTATTATAGACAGTGTTTTTAGCTAAATATAGGTAAGTGTCATTTTGGTTCTTTACTGATGATATGTAAATATGTTATGCTTTTCCAAAGCTGTGAATCAATGCAGCGGAGTTATAATTATTAATGAAAATGCAACCTCATAGTATAGTAAGCTATAAATTATTTTAAATTTTGATCTTTCTTATTTTAGTCAAAATTAGAAATTAGGCGGAATTTGGAAATGGAATTAGTAATATGAAGTTCTTATTATTATTTATTTTAATTTGGCTTACTGTATAGTTAGTTTAAAATTGTTCTGTAGAGACAAGAGGGCACACTAAAATGTCATATTACGTTTTTATACAATAAATATTTACACTGCAAAGTAAACAAGTTAAAACTGGTTGTATTAATAGTAGCAGATATCATAGGTGACTAGTGTCTACGAGGAGGAACATGACCAGGATCCTGATGCCCGAACTAGCACCAGCACTAGCTGGTGCTAGTTCGAGCTTCGACACTGGTTGCTGCTTATATCATAAGTGTATTGTCCAATGAACAATGCAGAAGAATCTCTTGTCTAATTGCAAGTCGCGTAAAGCTAAAGGTTTAATGTTGTTCACACTGTGAGCTGTCTGTTCGTCCGTAGACTGCAAGCCCAACAACATAATAATAATGATAATAATATACCTCAACCACACCTATATAGGCTCTATATAGCGCTTGTATGTCCAAAAAAGGTGGTGCATTGAATTAGGGAAAGCACAAAATAGCTCGTGCACTAAATAGAGTTTGACACCACGGAACTAACGTATCACAATAGCGGTTTTTGCACTGAAAAAATTGCAGCACTAAGTAGTTTGTGCACTTATTTAACTAATGTTCCTTATTAATGTGTTCACTAATGAAGTTAGTGCACAAAACAAGTTACTGTGACAGTTATCTAATGCATTTAACTAGTGGTGCTACTTTGTCAGTTTAGTATTTATATCCAGAAGGAGTCTTCCCCTAATTTGGTGCTCCGTCTTCGAGGAGGTATGCAAATATTTGTAAAGACTCTCACGGGGAAAACCATAACCTTAGAAGTAGAGCCCTCCGATACCATTGACAACGTGAAGACCAAGATCTAGGATAAAAAAGGGATCTCCTCAGATCAGCAGCAATTGATATTCGCCGGAAGCAACTCGAAGACGGCCGAACTCTTTCGGATTACAACATACAGAAAAAGTCGACTCTTTATCTGGTGCTACGTCTTCGTGGTGGGGTGTAGAGTTTAGTAAAGACTCACATTTATTGACATTTAATTATTGCAATAAATATCCTGCTCGGGCTCAGTTTCACTAAAAACAGTAATTTCAATTTTCTTGTAATTAAATTTAGAGAAGTTTTATAGTTCACATTACAAATTTTATTCTCAAGCCCATAATAAATCCACCTAACTTTATATATATATAAAGATACAGTACATACATACATTACTACTGTACTGCCGCACAGTAGCCATCAGCCAGAACACTTATACTTAATTCACTGCGACACCACTGACACCGACACCTGACACCGTCCCCGCCACTGCCGCCACAGTCCGCCGCACCACAACACAGGGTATAGGTATCAGTATATTAATTAACTATTATTAAACTAATATTACTATTACTCTAATTACTAGTAATCATCACTCACTTGTACCACTGAATATTACTTTTATCTTATATTTCGTGTCAAAATAGTGCCAGCTACGGTGTCGGTATCGGTGTGTGATCAGTGTGATTATCGTATACAATAAATATCATCATACTTTTACATACGTTTTGATTTAAGTACCTCTAATATTTTTTTTATGACAGTATGAGTCCAAAACGACATATCGATCACTCTTACACTTTTGGGCTCAAATACCCCACTACGGATATCAAATTTCAGGACTCTATTGGCTCTTTGAGCTTTTTCTGATTTTTGAGCATCGATGAGCTTCGAGAAAAAAAAATGAGCCCGCGCGTGCCTGCTATGTTTTCGATTTTACTGACCGGAGCTTCGGTCAGTGCGATCGGTCCTACCGGTCACCGGCTCCGTGTCTTACACTGTTCTAACACTTAAGGATTAAACAAACTACGTGAATTATTAATGTATGTGTTGTTCGTTGTTGAAGAATCTGGTATTCCTAATGCAATGCAGTATAACCACACTCCTGAGTTATGCACTAAATAGAATGTAGCTCTGTCACTAACAACATTTAATTCAAGCTGGTTTATTCTGCAGTGTAGGAACAGTATACAGCAGCAACATTGACGTAACTGTATTGCATTTCGTAACTGATTGAAGATATAAATATAATGCTTCTCCACCGTTTAAAAATTTTACAAAGATCAACCTAAATGGGATGTTCAGTTAAATTTGAACAGCCTTCCGTGATAAGGTAAAAAGAATAATTAAATTTGTGCTTTAAAATTTCTGCGTTTGTAGTTATAAAACATGCAAAAAACACCTTATGCTGACCGAAAAAATGAGCGAAATATGTAATTTATTTCAGCTCATGTCTTTGACTTTAACATTTTAAAAGATATACGACACAATTTAAATATTTTACATCAAGAAGCACACGCAGCAACAGCAAAAGAGAAAGTGGACACATGTATGCCACAACGGACGCGTTTTCTCTTTTTTTTGAATGATGCATTTAATGTAGTTAGTTAATACCATTTCTCTTTAACACATCTGGGGATACTAGTAAATGTGTTTTAACCAAACTTTCATGGCTTAGGCTTGACTACTATGCATCGTTTTAAAATTACTTAAAGTTACTTTCTGCAGCTCAGAATATAGATAATAGAATAAATTAAACTCTAGTTGGACTTTCGGAATTGTCACATAGTAATAAAAAAAATATTAATCTATTTGTTTTATTGAGTTTAGGTTGCAATATTTCTATAAAATATAAGAGTGAGTCAACCAAAAGGAGTTAATTTAAAAAAAATGCAACCATAATTGCTACACAAGGAAACGAGCTAAAAGAAACAGTAAACAGTAGTAACAGCCAAAGGAATTACTTAAACTCGCCAAAACTTTGAAGCAAATGAACATATTATCATAACACAGTATTCTTGATAAAAAATTGTTAAATCATATTCAAGCTTAGACAGAAATACAACTTTATGGGAACGTAGAACATGTGGCCTATCGTAACTGTTTACCAAATGAGATGCATAAATACTTTGAAATTTTAACTATTAAAATTTCAAAATTCTGCTCAGTAAGATCGTACTTCTAAACCGTTACCGTTACTACAACTCTGATGTCTGATGCTTCTAATCGGTCTCGCATTTAGTTGCAATTTCGTAATTTTGACTAAAATTGTTAAATACAAACCGCTGCATTCAATAACCGCAAATGCAAATTCATGATATTTTTTAAACGGAAGATCTACTACTTTGTCGAAACCAAAATACACAATTAGTTTTATACTTCAACATGATATTTTCTTTATTTTCAAGGCAATACAAATGCATACACGTACGTTTGTTCATAGTTCGTAAGATTCTAATTAATTGTTACGTAAAAGTCTTATTTATTTGATGCCACATAAAAGATTATAATTTTATTACGAATTATATTTAATAAAGTACGACGTTTGCTTTCAGATTGTTTTGGTTTTTTAACACATGATGCTAAATTAGTTGCAAAATTAAAGATAAATTGAAGAGTACATACGTATAAATATGAGGCACTATACTTATTGCATTTGACTGCCTTTTTTGTATATATGTATATAAACCAAACTAATGATATATACGCAGTAGCTGATATACATTACCTTTATGTAGCAAATTTAAAGAAATGCGAATTCTCTTTTGAGTTATAAGTTTATAAATTGATTATTAATCTCAATTTTAAAACGTCAGATTCTGGCTTGAAATTATATTATTTTAGCTATAATTATCTGTAAATGAAGTATTAAAAACTTCAAAGATAATGATAATTTAAAACACAACACATTATCTTTCTATTGCCAATTGTAAACAGGATACGGCTTTGATTGAAGTTGTTTTTTCAAAGCGCAAATTACAGCGTTACGCAATATTCTTCACTAAAATATCGCAGCGAAGAGGCAAATCTGACTATCTCCTTTTGGTGCTAAAAGCGAAACTGACTATGTATTACCATTTTTTGCTAAAAGCGAAAATGACTATCTCCATTTTTCTCAAAATACTATAAAAAGGAGGCACAAAAACTATATGTGCCAATGCAGCATGTTACAAAGCATACGTTTTTGTTAAGGGGTCGTCCGTAAATGACGTCACAAAAATTATTGCTCTTTAAGAACCCACCTACACTAATTATAACGGCTCAACTGTAACAAGGCGTTTCATAAATACCAGACAAGACCCACACGCGCTAAGTGTGACATTTTTTATAGAAATCCCATTATAAGTATCACAATCTTAAAATTTTGAGCCATTGATTTTATCATTAGCTATTAGTAATCTAAATCAATGTGTCAACCTTTTACTGACTGAACTCAGCGTTTTTCATCTTAACAAGTGTTTGATGCTCCTGCTGGCGGTTTTCTAGTGACTACTGCTTTCTGAATTCATCATTTCTGTTTAGTTTTCAGTAGGAATTGTAATAATGGAATTTTACGTTTAGTTAAATATTTTAGTGATCGGAAAACAAATGTGAAAGAATTTTAACATTTAGTATGTACATAGTTAGATTTATGTCATGTGGAATGTTTATTTCTTCATTCATTGTACCTGTCACTAACAATGTGACCAATCCAACAACTAAATTACTACGCTGCTGGATCTAGGATTCAAAATTGTACTGATTTCTTCTTTGCTAAGCACAATTACGACTTTAAAGTCTTAATTTCAGTTATTGTTCGTTGTTATGTTATGTTATGTTGTTGTGTTATGTTATGAAAGCAATAATTTTTGTGACGTCATTTATGGACGACCCTTAAACACAAACGTCTACTTTATAACATGCTGCATTAGTACATTAGCACATTTCATTAGCAATTCCTATAGATGCTTAAGCTCAGCATCTAAAAACAGACAACTAGGTGTTTACTAGAGACCCAGCTTATGTTTAAACTCTGAGGGTATTTAATTTAAAATCTAATGACAAAATAATCAAACAAAAATACACCTAACGCCCAAGATGATGTGTAAATTCTTTTTGGATTTGACAAAATAATGTACTTTGTAATTTCAACTTTTATTCAAATTAGTCACTATTTTAATAAATAAACTTATATTACTTTCTATTCAGATTGTGCAAACTTGTTCCATGATACTGTTGCATTGGCTACGTAAATGCCAGTAGTTTAAAATTAGCATAAAAGGAATACTTCTACGCCGTATAGATTTTGTAGGCTTTTAACGCTATACAATTTTATACAGATAATCACAACCTAATAATTCGATTTATATGATGACCGAATGATACAAAGTACAACTAGAAATAATAAATCTTTGCAGAGGGACATTGCAAAATTTATACGACGTGGGTTCGACTTTCGCGATTGCGAAGTCTTACTCTTACTAATTAGAACAATTAAATGTAAACCAAATTTGTATTTAGTACATGCTACGTAAAAGCCAATAGTTCAAAATTTAGTAACAATAGACACATCTACGCTTCTTTTTTTTTTGAAAACGTTTTGTAGTAATAAAATTTTAATAGATTTAATGTCTTTTAAGGCTGTTTTCAAGAAGTAAAGAGTTTATTGGTATAACGGGATAAGTCAAGTATTTTCAAAAATGAGATTATTTGTGATTATTTGTTATATTCAACTAGATATAATTATTACTGTGTTGAACTGTAAAGGTCAAAGTTCAACTAAAGCAATATCTTAAAATAGCCCATATTCCGTTTTTCGGCAAAACGGGATAGGTCCACCTAAGACATGAATTCCTGATTTATATGTGGTTCAAGAATGTTAACGTAGTTTGTAGAAGACAACTGGGGGGCGTTAATGCTTTTAAGCAAAGAAAGATAAAACGTTAAACAAAAGTTTGGTTTCATTGAAAACAATTAAAATTTCATGTCATGGACTTTTTACCTCATGCAAAGTTATTGAAGTTTTGGCAAAATATAAGTCCACAATTTAAAATGTTTGAAAATTTATAAAAAAACTCCAGAGTCCGTGTAGAAATATAAACTACTTGTAATTACGCTTCGTTAGATGGAGTGCCTGTAGAAAAAAATCGAGTTACAAAAACACAACCCGTCACCATTTATTCGTTTTTGTTGTTCCTGTATCTTGTAAAATTTGCTTTAAAGGACTTGTCCCGTTTTGTCAAAAAACTCTTCAATTGTTAACAAAGACTAAACAAATATTTTTTAGGTCATGCACCGTATTGGGGACAGGTTTCCAAGCCCTAATTTTGGTGATTGATTTGCATTGGGATTGTTTAGACACGCCCAGGTGCCCAGGTGCCCAAGTATAAAAATCCAAGAATACATGCAATTAGTAACGATTAAATCATGAAAATTACAATTATTAAACGACGTGAAATTTTGGTTACAACATTAAATTCAAATTACGCAATTAACAGTACTTTAAAACAGCTGCTTTACTTTACGCTAGCAAAACTTTGTACTCGATGCTGTTTCACCTTGTACGGCGTTTACAAATTATAGGTAGTAGATGGGGTTAATTTAATTAGGTGTTGCAAATTTTCGATCAGTAGTTATTTCAGTTATTTCTGTTGACGTTAATTATTAGTTGTACATACTGAAATTTTTGGTTTAATTTTCTAGATTTTCCTTTCTGTATTTTTGAAATTTACTACTGGCATTTTCGCATTTCATTAACTAACTGCATATAACTTGCATGAGCTCTTGTACAATTAGGTTATTTGTTTTTTCTCTGGACTTGTCTAACATTAAGAGAGACAGAAGTAAGAACGGCGACTTGTGGACCCCGCCAAAAATTAAATTAGCCAGGAATCATTATTTTAGATTTTTCATAAAAAATTAACACTAACCAGTTCTACTTACAATAGAACTAATAAATTGCATTGCAGGTAATAATAGTCATTCTAAATCCATTAAGTGTAGCTTGATGTAAAATCGATTATCAAACAAGTAAAATTGCTTTTATTATTCAACTGGTTCGATCTAATAATGTAGGTAATTAGGCAATAATTCAATACAATATGTGAGTGAGTTGTTTTCAAACTATTTATTTCTTTTAAACCCTACTCTTGAGGTAAGCAGTAATTAATTAAAACTATTATAATTACAGCGTTGGGATTATACAATAATTGCAGCTCACTGTATCACATCTTAAGTGAATTAAATTAATTACCTTAGAATTTTATTATTCTGAGGATAAATGCTTGTATCATGTTTTGCTCTACAAGTTACATTGTAGCTTTATTTAAATTATATTGTGGGATATACATTATTGGCATTGAGTATTTGTATTTTTACATCCTTCGAATTTGAGGACATTAGGCTACAGATTTAAATGAACGTAATCATTCTACGTCGTTCAGAAATTGTAAAACGGATTCTCCACTATCGTAGATATTTTATGTTTTTATTTCAGTTTGGGTTCATAGAACCAAGTGGTGAAATTTTGAGAAGAAATACTTGCATATAGAGGACAATGGTGTTTACGTACAATTTACACTTATACTAATAAATTAAAAAGGAACAAATTTAATATCGTCTGACAGACAATAAACATATGCTCTCCACAAGGCTATTTACACTAAGGCACGCGGGTGTAGAAGTAAATAGGATTCTATTGTTGTATTTTATGTAAAAATAGCTACGGGTACGAGTCAATATAGTTTTTTGTACGGTTATGATTCGACTTGGATTTACTGCTGAGGTTTTTTTAGATATGTTTTCACACCGTTTCCCCTTTATTTATTATATGATTCTGGAACATTAAATTTGCAATTGAAATAAAATACGAAATTTACCATTCCATTGTATTAACCTCAGTTTCTAATTAGTTTTTTCTTACTGAAAACTACCTGAAAAACTGCGAATTCCTGGAGCTGCTAATTAATGTAATTTTTTTCGCCAGTTAATAATTAAATGCCTATTTGTTGATTAAAACCAATAATTTTCTAGAAGCCCAACATTTCTTATCCTTAGTCTGAAACATAGTTAATTATTTATTTTTAGACTAAGGCTCAAAAGCAAGATTCTGACGGATTGTAGACTTGATAAATAAGTTTCATGCAATGACAGTGAATACCTGACTAGTTTCAAAACAAAAAAAAACATCGGGACTTTTGCTACTTTTTTTAACTCATGTAATTTAACATCCAATATTCACAAGTAGTGGAGGTATATCACATTTAAAATACGACAAAAAACGTTTAAATTGTCTGCATTTTACATAATAGGTTATGTTCCTAGTAATAAAACAGTTTAGTTACAATTTTAATGATCTTCCGTTTATACTACAGACGAGAATGACGTCTTATAGGAAAATTAAAGTAAAAGCTGCTTCGTTAGACGCCACTTACAAGTTATTGCAATTAAAAATTAATAGTTCGTCAATCGGTTTTGATTTAGAAATTCGAAGGTGAAAGTTCAAGAACTCTGAGAGGTAAGTGCAGCTAATTACAATCAGTTTATACAGCAATTTATTATTGCTACCAAAAATTTATGTTTTTCATTTATTCTTTTGTGAAATCCAGCAAAGTTTATACAAAGTAGTTTCTTTTATATGCAAGAACAACGTGATTTAACAAATTAAGGAAATCAGTCGTAATGTTTTTTTTTAAATCTGCAAAAAATAACTTTTGAATCGAAAAAATGACAGCTCGGAGCTTATTTCAGGCCAAGCTCTTATTGAATTTCTGTACAAAAAAACATAGTTGTTTAATTTAATGTCTGAGAATGACAACAAAATCAAACAAAATTACGCCGAGAGCCGTAGATATTGTGTTTATTTTTAATTTATTTGACAAAATGTACGTTGAAAAGTAATTTTAACTTTAAACCACAATTAGTCTATTAATCTAACTAAATGTATCCTCTCTATTCAGATTTTGTCAACTTGTGTTCTAATACTTTTGCATTGGCTACGTAAATGCCAATATTTTAACATTCAAGTACATAAAATACTTTTACGCCGTTTGATTTGTCTACAAGGTTTACACTACAGTCGACGACGTAGATTTGTAGGTCGACGACTATCATCGACAAGATTACCTAGCGATTAGAAGTACAACTGACAATAAGTATCTTCGTAGATGGACTTAACTAATTTTATACGACGCGATCTGGGTTCTACTTTTGCGCTTGTAAAGTCTAACGAGCATAACTTGTCAACGTGTAATCGAGTTTTCCCAGGAGATATTTTTTTTCGAAAAGAGCGTCCCAAAAAACTTAGAATGGCTTAACAACATGATGCGCCAAATGAGTTTCGGTCGATGAAGTATTTTTTTGAAAACCCAAAAAAGGCCTCAAAATGGTTTTGTAATCCTATTTTTAATTTGTTTAAAAAACATCTTAAGCACTATTTTTGAAAATTTTGTGTGGAAAACTATTTTAAAATATTCTGAATTCAAAAACAATTAAAATTTCAAATTTTGAAATTTTTTTTTTTTTGAGATTTTCTAGACACCCACTATTGTTCAGCCAAAATTTCAAAAAAAAATAAAAAATTTCAAAATTTGAAATTTCAATCGTTTTTAAATTCAGAATATTTTAAAATAGTTTTCCACACAAAATTTTCAAAAATAGTGCTTAAGATGTTTTTTAAACAAATTAAAAATAGGATTAAAAAACCATTTGAGGCCTTTTTTAGTTTTTCAAAAAAATACTTCATCGACCGAAACTCATTTGGCGCATCATGTTGTTAAGCCATTCTAAGTTTTTTGGGACGCTCTTTTCGAAAAAAAATATCTCCTGGGAAAACTCGATTACACGTTGACAAGTTATGCTGGTAAGCACAATAAAATGTAGCGTAAACTAATGTTTTAGTTAGTTAAAGCCAAAAGTTCAAAATTAAAACACAAATGAAACATCTACGTCGTTTGATTCTTAAAGAATTATCAGTAAATACTTATAGATACATGAAACACTCATTTAATTAGATAAACAAAATTAATAATAATTGAAATTTTAATTAGTAAAAATTTTATTGGTGTGAGTCTGTTGGCAGTCAGTGGTTTTAGGAAAATTGGCAGTAGATACAAAATAGTATGCAGAATAGGTAGCAGGAAAGTGGTAAATGCACTTTAATTTGGACCAAAAACATTATAACGCCTAAAATACTGAATACGCCAAAATAATATGCGTTGCATAATTACGTCTGTTACCAGTAAGTAATAAGTTTCAACATCCTTAGAATGTTCTTAGTGGTTTTTAAATTGAGCAATACGCAAAATTTGAGAATAACAGTTTAGGATAGGATTAAATAAATCAAGGTATGTCTGCATAATTAGGAGATGAACCCGAAGGCTGCACAAAGTTCACTCAAAAAAACAAATAAAATTTCTGCGCCACTTACAAATTGTATGTAATGTAGGCATCTTTTACTGTCCAGATTAAGTAGATTCGTCATAATGTGTTCCCTACTGAAAACCAAAGGTATGTTAAACATTGCTACAGAAATACAGATTATTTTCTGTGCTTGTGCTTTTCTTATCTTACATCTTAGCTGCTAAAACATCCTAGAACTGAGGTTTCGATTGATAAGTTGAACTCAAAGATGCTGAGTTAGACCAAAATATTTTTTCCAACTGAAATAGTGAACTGTATTTTTAGTAGCAGTTAAAAATTATCTGCAAGTAACGTCCAGAAATACCAATACTCTAAATATTAAATAATGTCATTGGTTAACACAATTAAATAACAAAAATGTAAATAAAATAGTAGTTCAATTGTAAATGTACTAATAATTGAAATGTTTACTTTAAAAGTAATGCAATTGTCACTTTATTGAACCCTTATTATTCTTAATCATGTAAGTGATCTCGTTTTCATAATTTAAAGCACACTACTCTAGTATACAACATTCCTAATCTCATGTGAGAATATCGTATCTTTAGCATGTCAAGTGGTACAAGTAACTTAATATAAACTCCATTTAAGTTGCCATTTTTTTACGTCGCTTAAAACGGACTGACACAAATGGCTAACACAGTAATTATAGTTACGTTCTCATCCTGCCAGACAGTGATTGTTTGAGGCAATTTATGCGTGGAGCAGTCTATTATGATGATGTGGCGTGTGTTTAGAAATAGATTTATTTAATTAGGCAATAAAAATGGACCTGAAATAATGCATACAGTTTTAACTCAAAATTCATAAAATTCAACCTATGAATACTCTGATTTGACAACAATCCTATATATCTATGGTGCCATATTTAGGTCATGTGTTTGAGTGTAAAGTTTAAAATTTTGTATGCTTCATAATACGAACTTAAACTATCTGCAAAATTAAAGAAACTAATAAACACTATTTAAAACTCTAGTATTAACCCCTAGTTTCACTCTTCCTTCAAGCGCACATGGTTAACGGATTTAGTAAAAATTTTGTGAAGCGTAAGAAGAATTAAGTTTCTAAATAATTCAAAAAGAAGCACACGGCTACGTGTTTCTTAAAAACAAGCCAGGCTGAATGATTTTTGTTTTCATGTCGAGGATTTAATTGAAAAGAACAAGACTAATGGTGAACCTAAAACTATTAAATTAATGAATTAGTGTTCTAAACAAAATTTTTCTTTGTAATAGTTTGAAATAAATAAATGATTTCATCTCCATTGCAAGTTAACAAACAATATTTTTATTCAAAACGATTAAGTTGCAGTAAATAACGTTTTTTTTTAAATTTTTGAGGTTTTAATAAGTTTGCTTTCAGTCTCATTAATGTTTTCGATTCTTTGCTCACGAAATGCATTCCTTTGCTGGCCTCCAAGCCAGCAACAGGGGCTTGCTTGTCGCTCCTAAAAAAGTCTTATGGTGCCTAGCTACCTACTTAGCTACGAAGTTGGCCTACTGTAATTGCAGCTTTTTGGACTGCCTGGACTTAACTTAAGGATCTACGAAAGGCTTCCAATGGACTGACTCTCCCAAGTCAGCTTATTCTTTCTGTAATCATCTGGTGGCGAATATTTTGGCGATAGTAATCCCTAGTGACCTACCTTCTCAACTAATATTTCTACCCCCCATCAAGAAAAGAATTTCTACACCCCTAATCAAAAACCTAAACTCTCCGGTTCTTAATTTTAATTTCGAGTGTATAAGTGTACATATATTACCAGTGTCGATCTCATTAATTAAGTTTCTAATTATAAGTTTATTCCTACTTTAAATAATAGTAACTACATCAGTACAAACCAAACCATACCACAACTATGGGCAAGCTCAGAACAAATTCAACTCACAAAACTGTAAGTAAAGCTAACAATCATAACAATTGCTTTAAATGTAATCGAGTAGACCGTAGATGTAATGGATTTATCTGTAAATCGTGTTGTAAATATTTTCACTTTAAATGTAATCTATCATCGCAGGCAAAGGTTAAACATTCGCATCAAAACACAGACCTCCTTTGTAACTCTTGCTATCTTAGCAAACAAACAATTCTTCCCTCTAACTGTAGAAATAGATCTAAAATAGTACTTAATTTACTTAATATTTTAATATGCTTGACATGCCTTAAATCCGATCGCAGATTGAAATCACACTATTGTGCATGCTGTGGTGCATTCTATCATGTAAAACATAGCCATGGCATCTTTCAATCTGACTCAACCTGGCACTGTGCTGCATGTATTTTCCCACTCAGTAATTACGACTTTGATTTCAAATCAGAGCATATTTCAGTCCCCACCCCAAACTCTAATCACTCCACAATTTCAAACAATTATGACTGCAGGCTAAACGTTAATGGATGCAAGGCTGCTCACTTGAATATTCGAACTCTGTTTAGAAACATCTATGAAATTAGAGAACTTCTTATCTATACTTAACTTCATGTCCTTTTTCTCTCTGAGACTTTCCTTGACGATAGCACTCCTAATGACTATGTATGCATAGACAACTATACCTTAATCCGACAAGACAGACATAAACACGGTGGAGGTCTATTAGCATACATTCAGTAATTCAGTACATTACAGTAACGATATACGACATTAAGTACTCAATCCTGAACCCAGCTTTAGTAACGCTTCAGAAATTGAAGTTTTAACTATCTCTATATTTCCCAAAAACTTTAAAACGCTATGTTACTCATGAATATACCGACCTTCTCATAATAATATTAATGAATTTCTTACCTGTCTACCTAAATTTCTGCAGCAACTAAATAATTTACAACTTGAATGCTACATATTAGGCGACTTCAATATAGACCTAATTAAAGATATTAGAACTGCCGCATTTCTTCAGGTATTCTTAGACTATGACTTTTCACAAATAATATCCGAACCCACACAAACCACACTTACTACTCGTACACTCTTAGATCATGTCTATGTGAACCACCCAAGCAATGTAAAAGACTCAGGTGTAGGAGCATGTGGAATGAGTGACCATGATATTACATTTATAATAAGGAAAAAAGTTAAAATTAGGTTATCTCCTACTATAATACAAACCCAAAACTATAAACAGTTTGATATAAACGCTTTTACTAAAGACATTGACCATATCCCTTGGGGACGTCTGATACCGTCGACAACCCAAATTATCTACTAGAACTTATTGACACTCTAGTCCTAGATGTCTTAGATAACCATGCACCCATTATAAGAGTAAAATTAAATCTAAACCTTCACCATGGCTATCTAAAAATATTAGAACACAAATAAGTATACGCAACAAACTTAAAAGATTATATATTAAATCTCATGACCAACTTATTTGGTCCGAATTCAAAAGACAACGAAACTATGTTAACAATATTATTAGTCACGCTAAGAAGCAATACTACACAACTAAATTTAGTGAAGTCAGGGACTCGAAAGGCTCATGGGAAACATTCCATGAACTTACAAATAAACAGCGTAGTTCTACTAAATTTACTAATCTCAGCCATAATAATATAATCATCACGAAACCCTCAGATATATCAAAAGCATTAGCCTCTGTATTTTCCCCAAGTGATGAAGTCCAGTCTAATTCTATACAAGAGCTACTAGATGCTATACCCAAAGATGATATATCTTGCGAATTTACTATTATTCAAATAAAACAAGCTGTACTACGCTTCAAATCTAACTGTTCTAATAGATTCAAAATAATACTTCCTTAAGTCATTAAACTAAACTGTGAAACTCTTTGTATTCAATTAACCAAATTATTTAATGAAATCACTAAAACAGGGATATTTCCTGAAGCATGGAAATTAGCTGTTATAACGCCTATTTTAAAGCCGGGTATGAAAAGCAATGTAGCATCTTCGTATCGCCCTATCTCTATTTTACCATTTCTATCTAAAGTTTATAAATATCTTGTCTCGTGTGAACTCAAAAAATATCTAAGCAAACATTTGACCACGCAACAGTATGGGTTTTGTAGGGGCTTCTCTACATCCCTTGCTCTGACTGATTTTACTAACAACATTTATAAATACCTTGATAATGGTTTGTATGTTGCAACGTTATTCATAGATTTTAGAAAAGCATTCGACTGACTAAATTATATGCAGCTTTTACACAAACTATACCTAAAATAAAGCTTCCCTACTACCTTATTTACTTATTAGGTAATTGTTTATCCAGTAGAAAATACTGTGTCAAAATTAATGAAGTCATATCTGAGCGTTTTGATTTACTAAGTAGAGCCCCTCAAGGATCCACACTAGGCCCAGACCTTTTTAATGCATACATCAACGATATAATGGAAGTCATTGAACCTATATCCAAATCAACATTATATGCCGATGATGTAGGCAGCACGGTTGCTGACACTTCCATTAATGCAACGATGTCAAAACTCAAAACCTGCACTGTCGCAGTTAACAAATGGTGTATAGACAACTTTATGGCACTAAACACTGATAAGACGAATTATATGTTTTATAAACTTAAATGGAGCCTTAATAATACTGACAATGCCCTTACTGAATTAATAGTTGATAATAAACATATAAAGCGTGTAAAAACATTAAAACACCTTAAAATCAGAATAGATGAAAATCTAGAGTTTAGAGAACACCTTGAAAATGTAAATATCAGACTTTCGTTTAGTCTATTAATTCTAACAAAATTTAAACGCTGTATACCTCTCAAATCAATGAAAATTGTATTTAAATCGCTTATTAACTCATTAGTTGAATACGGATTACCTATATATGAAACAAATATTAATATGTTTACTGGAATTGAACTCAAAATTGTAAAATTTCTTAATTTATTTGCTTATCTATTGTTGACATGTACGAAGACCAAGGAATAAGTAACAATTATCAACTAATTACCTACCACATAACAATGTTAACGTTTAAAATTTATAAAAGTAACTACTTCAATAATAACATGAAGTCCTTATTCACAACATTGGGTGGCCGTGAACGAGCAAGCAGACAAAACTTAAATTTTGTAATACCTAAATTTAAATATGTTTATTCTAAAACTTCATTTCAATATCGAGCTATTGCAAGCTGGAACAATTTGCTACTAAACATAAAACAATGTGACAATATACGTCGTCTATAGCTTATGTTGAAATCATGCCTTAACATGAAAATCAATAGCAATAGTTACAAATTTACCTACTAATCTTAACACCTTTTAATCTCTTTCTACATTTTTGTTTTCGTTTCTCTGGATTGGTACTAACCCATGAAGGATGTTATCTATTGTAAAACAGTGTACACTGAATTGGAATAACAATAAAGCAATTACAATTACAATAACAAGAAGCATTTAAATGTAAGCAGCAGTATTATGATGCATTTTACGCTAAATAAGAACTGTGGGCGCTGCTTTAAACTGCTGGCGGCTTTGGGATAATCTATTTTCTACATATAAAGTAAACAACTAAATTTAGAAAAAAGGAGTATTTTTAAAAACTGAGGCACGAGTGCAAACGAAATTATCAATACAATAGCACTTGCTTCAATGGTCACGCATTAGGAACGGTCAGCAGTTACATTAAGTAAGATGTTCGTTCTCCATACACACTTTGAAATCAGTCTTTGTAAGCAAATGAAAAATAAATTTATTTTTTAAAATTCCCTTAGGACTTAATTATAACAAGTTACTTTAAAATGATTTGTTCAAAGATGCATTACGGATTAAACTATTACAAATTACTAATGCAATTTCTACGCCTTTTATACATTAGGCAAGATTAGAGCTATTATCACATCAGCAGATTAGCTATTAATTTCAGGCGCCACAAGGAAAATTAAAGGGTTGGAGAAAAGGGTCATCAAAAATGAATCAATTTTCTGTAAAATAATTCTTCTTATGTTGGAAATTCTAACTGACTGGATGTTGGTAGTCCAACGACCAGCGTAATAAATGAACGGCTTTTGGTATTTGCAAACGACGTTGCACAACGCGAGGTGTTTATCTCTGAAGTCACATTTATTCAAAGCAAGATTAATATTTCAATCGGCGTATAAATGTTACGTTACGAAGCTGTAGACTTAAAAGTAATTTTCATGACATAACAGTCAACATCTAATTATTGTTAAAACAAAGAAGCACTGGAACTTTTGCTATTTTTCTTAACTTAACATTGTATTTGATACAACTATCAACTATTGAAGGTATAGGTTATTAAAAAATACCACGCCCTTAAAACGTATATCTTGTTAGCCAATCACATTAGAAGTTGTGTTTTCAGTGATAAAACAGTGTTATACCAATTTTTAAGGCCTTTTTTTCATGCTGCAAACAACAATGATGTGTTGTAGGAAAATAAAAGCATTAGCTGTGTAGATAAAAACAACATTAACAAATGTGTAAGCAACTGCATTGTATTATTGATTATTTTATGTGAAATATAAATACAAGTTAAACGCCGCTTACAAATTAAATAAAGTTAGTGTTGTCCACAGTTACTATAGTCTTGCGTTGATTCTTGTATTCCTGTGGGAGTAAAAAAGTATTACAATAATTGTAAAATACAATTATTCGTGCCTTTTAAGAATGTTTTGCATTCATTCCATTATAAAATACGGCAACGTACAGTATTTTATGTAGAAAAAAATTAAGTTCTAATGAACTATCCAGGCTCATTTAATTTAAAATTTCTTGTTTTTGTTGCAGTATCCAAATTAAAATAAAGTAACTTTCATTTAATAGTTATTTCAAAGCGCACAATAAAATAAAATTACTCATGCATTATGTTTTTCAATTTTTTTGGTTTAGGTGTACGTTTGCTTTCCGAGCCTTTTTAATATTTTTGATTGATTTTTTGATTCTTCATCCAGCCAGATACGCATTTAAATGCAACCAGCAGCATTAATATATTAATATCTAACTTACTCTGAATTTAGTCTATGTACGCTGTTTCAAAACGCTAGCGTATTTGGACTAAATCTCGATGTACAGATAAAGTAGACAACTAAAGTCAGAAAAAACGAGATATTTTTGAAAACTGAGGTGCAAGTGTAAACATAAACGAAATTATTAATGTTTAAGCAATTGCTTTGATAAAATATTCTCGAGCTAGAAGCAGTCAGCGGTTACTTTGCGTAAGATGTGAGTTCTACATACAGTGAAAGACAACATTATTTAAATAATAAACTTGACAGTGTCCTGTAACGAGGAAAACCAAAGACTCCCAAAGATAAAAATTACTTTTGTAAGCAAAACTAGATTAATTATTTGTTTCAATTTCCCACCAATTGTAATTATGAATATTGGGCAGTGATGTACTCAAGTACTGACAGTAAAATAAATCGTCCACAGCTGCATTATGGATTAAACTCATACGAAATACCAACCAAATTTCTCCGCAGTTTATAAATTAAAGAAAATTCGAATTTTATAAATATAGACTAATTTGAATAGTGGCGTCAAGTCAGTTCCTAAACAAGAAGTTAAGGCCTTCAAACCAGCTGTTTGCCAAACTGAAATATTAGACACTTCAGTATAACAAGTTTCATTTTTAAAAATTCTTTCACAGCTACATCAGTGAATAAAGTAATACCAAAACAACTAAATCGTGATTACCAGTGTGATTCAAATTCATTATTTAAGCATTCTATTCTCACAAACTCTTTGCTACTGCAGAGTTATTTAACAAAATTGTATCAAAAGTATGGTTTCTTACGGATCGGATATTCGTCTATCCGATAATCCGATCCTATCCGAAGACATTCAGATAAAAAAAATCTTATCCGTATCCGATCCGAACCCATTGCGGATCGGATAAATAGCCAACCGATCCGTTTTGAACTGTATCCGTATCCGATCCGATCCGATCCGCGAATATCCGAATTATCCGATTCAGAAAATATAAAACTGTGTTTTACGAAAAATACACTAACAATGAGTGAATTATTGAAGAAAATATTTGCACTAATAATTATAAAATATTTATAAAGCTTATGTCATTTTAAACTAGTTGGCGTACTTTGTTGGGAATGGGATTAGAAAATACATATCGTCGATAAAAAATAATTTTTGAAACTTTTCAATATTTTCTAAAAGCAAATCCGCATCTGTTCAAAAATCTTTTAATGCAAAAACCGCATCGTTTTGTAGTAATCGCATAAGGAGCATAGTGTGGCATACTCTGATTCAAAAACCAGTATCTACAGTTTATTGAGCCATACATAATAATATGTACTACTACTACTGCCCCAAAGTAGTTCGGCTGCAAATTACAACGTTTGTACGCACTGTCCGCAGTTAGCCGCTAAATTTCTAAAAATGCGGTTTTAATTTAATTTTATGTTTTTGGAAAGATGCGAATTTGCTTTTTCACTGACTATATGTTAAAAAGTTAAAAAATACCGCCATGATAAGTTCAGTTATTCAATGTGTTAACAATCATTAGAATTATACTATATCATGAGTGTAAAGTGTAAAGGTAAACAATGATAACAAATGCAGAGTGATGGAACTATTTTAAAGTTAGTTCAAAACCATAATTTTAAATTTTGTTTAGCTGCGCAGTCGTTCTAAAACATAGGTTTAAACTGTAGTCCCTTCTGAAACGCCTTTTGTAGACAGTTTATTAGAAAAATTTAATTTACAATGTTATACGAAACATAGAATTAATGCTTTGAAACACTTAACTTAGCAAAAAGTTGCCAATTTTTGTTCTATTTAAAGACAAGAAAAAGAAATATTTTTCTAATTTCGGATATCCGCGGATATCCGTTGCCATATCCGGTCGTATATCTGTGCTATCCGATCCGATTCAAGTACCTAACGGATCGCATAAATAATTATCCGATCCGAACTAAGTTCGGATAAAACGGCCAACCGATCCGATCCGTTATCAGAATTATCCGTTATCCGATCCGGTTTATCCGATCCGTAAGAATCCATAATTAAAAGTTTAAATAATTGTACTGATACAGTGACATAACTGTAAATCATATAATTAGTTACATCAACAGATCGAGCAAATTCAATGCACAAACACTTGTTCTATGCAAAACATCCAGTGCTACTATACAATGAACTAATTATATTTAATTAAAGTTATTTATTTGGTGATATAGAAACAGTAAACAGCAGGAACCCGCAGAACAATAAAATGACGTTCTCTAGCACAATGTAGTAAATACATTATTTCTACACCGTTCAGAAATTCCTAAAATAAATTTTTACTAACTTTTGGAAAAGGTAAATTATCCGGGATCTGAAGTTTAGAATGAAACCCAGTGGGCAGGTTATGACTATTATGTAAAGAAATATGTTAAGCAAAGCATGTACATGTGTCGAGAATATTAGGCTTTACAAATTATTCCACTTGAATATATCATACCAATTTTTGCTAAATCCAGTAGGCAATATGTGTTTCGTATAAACCTAAACTGATCTACTAATACAGATAAGTAGATGCTGTCGAACATGGAGTTACTATTTTCACGCTGTTTTAAACTTGTAGCAATATTGTGACATCAATGTTTATCAGATGTTTCGTAGCCAAAATTTGGTTTTAGATTTACCATAAGCGGATGAAGAATAGAAAAATATCTATTCACCCTGTGTCCCGTATTTCAAAGAAAAGCCAAATCTCAAGGAAATAGAAGTTATTGGCCTTTATATCGGAGCGAGGGGATCAATCTCCAAATTCTTCCAGGAATTCGTATCCAGATTTAGATTACCGTCAAAAATCATAGATGATATTGCACTACACGCACTACGAGGTTCTATTCAAATTTTTAACCATCACATTAGTACTAATTTAGATGTAAATATAAACAACTACAAATTTTGTGTAAATCTAACAACAAAGATAAAAATGTACTGTATACTGACTTTGAGTTGTTTGGCTATTGTAATTGTATAACAGTGACAAAATAAAGTTTATTTATATATAAAAATGCATAATAATTAGATACACAAAAATATTTTATGCAGTTATAAGACATTGTGAATAAAGTTTATTTCATTCGAAAACTAAAAATTTGAATTATATATATGTGGCAGTATTGTATTTTCGACCCATTAGGTATAATACACTGCAGTTTCTATGAGAGGTATGATCCATTGAGCCACTCATGAGATGAGATGGTTCAGTTTGAATCTGCCTCTGTTAAATTCAAGGATATCAGGATATAAGCTTTCTTACCGCTGTACTGATTGCTAGAGTATATTAAGCTGGACTACTCCAGTCAGCTGAAATAACAATTTTTCCCCGTTAGGGAGGAGAAACGACAGAGTGGACCAAGTAGCGACAGCTGTCTCACGGCCGCCGCACCTTGGATACGCTCCACCGCCGACCCCTTTAGTGGCCGCTCATTTCAACAGAGAGACAGTGGTGATGCTTGTAGTAGTCAGTAGGAAGAAGAGCCTGTACCGTTTCTTGGACTTATGTGAAATCACACAGAAAAGGGCAGATAGATACCTATCATTAAGCCATCTGCATCTCCGTCTCAGGTAGAAAACTACCACGGATATATGCAGACAGCACCCAAACTCCTTAAGCCCTCACAGCACCCCACTCAGCTCCCCACTGATCTGCCAAGCCCGGTCACCCATCCAACTCTCCATTCAGAGTGCCACCAGCTCCCCGACCCAGTAGTAAGCCATGCCGTAGCTTGTCAGACCACTGAGCCGGGTTAAATATTTGAATTAGGACTTGTAATATTTATATTGTCATTAAAGTTTATTATTAATTTTTCTACCATTTCATTTATTATAGTTCATGACGTTTAATCTTTAGCCATAGGTGTACAGGTATGCTGGAAAAGTATAATATTTTATTTAATTGCATTATAAGTACAATGATTTGGGTGCAAAATAATAGGATGATTATGAGCATAACTGCAGTGGGACATGGGCATTTAATTAAATTTACATTATGTATAACGAATTTTGAATTTTGCTCAATTTAGATTAAAATACGTTGCTGTCTAAAACCCGTCAGATGGATCCATAAGTGCAAACGTAATTTAATTACTATTCATACATCAATGATATTAAAACTTGCAACGTGTATGTAAATATAAAATATGTGGCTTATACATTCTAACTCTTAACCCTACGTATCATATAAAGCTTTGAATTCAGCAGCTCCAGTGTTTTCTGGTATATATCGCATTCTTTCTAGCAGCTGCCAAAATACTCATTGGTATGAAATAGGGTACCGGGATTAGTCGACCCCGCCCCGAATATATTTCAGGCCAAGAACTTCGGGGCCGACTGCTGTGGGGCCCAGATTAGCGGGGCCGACTAATAACCTAATAACCGAACCATAAAATAGTGTTAAACTTTTGTAATGCATACTTGCTGTAATGTTATTATCTAAATTTAAATGATTTTAAAACCGACATAGCACAATGTATGTATATATGACATGACTGTATTTCCAAATCTAAACATATACATAGTTACGCTAGACAAAAATGTATTCGGTTTTTTCAAATAACGTCAAAAAATTGTAATTAACAAATTGTAGCGTATAACATTGTAAAGAATATAATATTTTATTTATATGTGGGCTTCTAATTTGAGTGCTCACATTAAGATAAATGGTGTGCACTGCAGAAATTGGGTTTCTCAATCTCATAAGTCTTTAGTACGCTTATTAGGGTGTTTACCACCATGAACTGCTTGTCTTGTAAACTTGAAAACTAGTAAATGGGGCGATGTAGGCTTGCAGTTATTTATTAGTAGGAGCGCATTTAAATTACACAAGTTTATTTATGAGCACATCCCAACTCTTTAAAATCCCATGATTCACGTTTCCCAGTTAAAGTACATTGGTTTGCAAGACAAAATAATGCTGGTTAACTTTCACGCTGCTTGGAAATAACAGAGCAGTAGCACAACTTGCCTTACTTTGTTGACATAATTTGCTATATTAGACGTGAAGCGTAAAACAATGAAACAGACAAAAAAGAGCATTATATATTATTACAGATGGTGTGGCCTATCTTAAAAAATGGATTAAGTTTTTACAGTGACAGTGACATGCCGACATGCTTTCTGGACGTATTCTAAAAGAATTCCTTTATAACTAGACTTAAACATTTTGTTTCAAAGTTAATACAAGTTGTGTGCAGTATTGTTAAAAAACTTACTAATCACATGTTTACGTCGAATAATTATAATTCTGAACTAGTTTTTAGCAGTAGCAGAGAATTACAAACTCATAATTTAATAACTGCATACATTGCCTAATACAAGGGAATAACAATAATCTAATAAATTATTCACTTCAGTGGTTATACTTAAGATTCTCATCTCAAGGCGTAGAACTGTTTTAATCAGGCAAAGTTTGACGTGAAAAATTAGGTTATATTTCAAAGCCACTCATAATGTATTTGAATAAAATAGAAGCTAGACTATTGGAGATGCATGTTGGTGTCTTTCAGCAAAGAAAACAGCATATTAGACATTGGGAGTAAGTAGGTAAAATACATAACAGTGTAAAGGTACACCAGGTGGAAAAAAGTCTGCGTGATGAGGGGTTTTATGAATTAAAGTGCATATAATTCATAAACGGTTCAGAGAAAATAACATGTAAATGTAAATAAATGTAAGTCACTTTATTAGTTAGAAATTGCAATGCATGCAAAAGCTGTAGCTCAACTGGATTTCTAGACATTAAATAAATGCGAAAAAATTTAAAAAATGAGGGAAAAAGGTTTGCGTGATTTTGGGTTTCTTTTAAAACTAAATCTATTTAATATCTAATATGACCTCCCTTTGCGGCCAAGAGCTACCAAATTATATTCCAAACAGACTTGACTAGCTTTTGTGTGAATTCAGGGATAATTTTCTTCCACCCTTCTTATTGGACAGCGATCCATTCGGTTGTGTTCTTTAGTATAGGTTTACGCCGAATTCCATATATTTTAATTCAAAACATCCATGTAAACTTCTTTCGTCATGGTTGTGGGGATACAAACTAACGTTCCGACTCTGTGAGCCGTGTGAGCATAAAAACAGCCCTACACCATTACGCTCCCTAAATAACACAACGAGTTACATACATGATCAAGTTATGGTAATGTAGGACATTTAAAAATACATGGTTTACGTAGCTGTACACTTGAAAACAATAACTATGACATAATAGTAAATATCTAAATAATTTTAAAACGAAAAAACACAGAAACTGTTGCTATTTTTCTTAACCTAACTTAATATCTGTTACTTACAACTATCAACTAGTAAAGGTATAGGTTATAAGGAAATACCGCACCCTTAGACTGTTTATTTTGTTTGCATATCACAGCAAATGTTGAATCTGTGAGTGGAACATATTATGATATGATTTTTTTCCAAAAACTCCATGCAACTATGTACATAGGGCAGGATACTATTATTTTTTAAATTTGTGTGATAGCATTTGGACGTAAAAGTATTATTTAATTGTTACAGATTGTTTTTAGATTTACATACTTTTAGCCATAGGTAGATACATACTTTTAAATTACATTTTCAATATCCATGTTATATAGTGACATGATTTAATTTAAATTTTGCAGTTTGCAATGATATAGATTGTTCAGTATTGAACATATTTTAGTGTGTTGTAGAACCTGTTTGGTTTACAATTTGAAATTTGATCTTCTATGTACTTTTTTGTGGGGCGCGAGTTCTTACGGACCTGTGTACATTGTCTTAAAAACAAAATAATCGTGGTTTACCTATACGCCGTTTTAAAATTGCAAAGCTATTATAGAATTCCATTTTACTATATGAAATCCAACCAGAATAAATTCTTTTATGTGCTACGAGCAAAACCCATAAACTAGACAACCGAAAATGCAATGCATAGCGGCATCGTGTTCTATCTTAAACAATAGATTGGTTTTTTTATACTGACATGCAACCTGGAAATGTTCCTTCAAAACTCACTTTATCATTAGATCAAACTATTTCGTTTCAAAATTCATGAAAGTTGTTTGCGTTATTGTTAGAAAAATGTCTGGACACTAACCAGTTACAGGTTTAAGTCTAGTAATGCATACAATTTCTTAGTGCAACTACAATATTTAAATTATTAATTTCTACAATTTTGCTAAAGAGCTTCTTGTTTGCTTTAATTCAAGATTCAAGCGTCATGTTTTACCTTTTAACGAAATTCCAACTACAAATAAAACGAACTCGTTGTACGAATTAATTAAAATTTATATTAATTATTTTCACAAGGTATATAGCTATCCGATGGCTAACAAAATTTTCATTATGAAAAAATCCTGATATCGACGACTCTCAAGTACCACATTATTGTCGTGTTCAGTAGTCTTGTAGCAATCTATAGTGTATGTGCTGCATTATAAATTAAAGTAAATCGAAATGCTGATCCAGCTTTTACGCCGTTTATATATTTAACAGATTATCAACTACTGATCGCTAGGAGATCGTTTCTAAGATTCTTAATCGCAAGTTCCAGAACGAAGAGTTTAGAAGGGGTAAATAGTTTTTCACACATGAAGTATTTTTCTGTAAAATTACTTTTCTTATATTTGATGCTTCGAAGTCTGTCCTGTCCTGAAATGTTCGGGACAGAAAATCCTTGTTCCATCCCGTCCCGTATCTCGTCCCGGCCGGGACGGGATGAGATATCCCGTCCTGAACGAAACTCTAGTTATACCAAAGGTATATATATGTACGTTAAGAAATTTATGAATAATTTCCAATTTTCATAACATAACATATTCTAAAAATCTTAAAATCTTAACGTTAATATTACAGTTATTTTAATATTTTATTTTGGTCACCTTCAATAACTCAACTTTGCAGAAAGAACGTAAATATTTATTCACAACTGGCGCTACAATCCCGCTTGCCATAAAGGCACAGTAAGAATTACGTAAAATTTTAAAAACAATCATATACATGGTCTTACGCAAAATAAAAATGTCAACCATTTACTATGTATAACCTAAATATTGCACAATTTTAAAATTGAATTTTATACAGAATTAAATATTAAAATAAATAATAACATGTTTTCTTGTTTTTTGTGGACAGTTGTGTTCCGATTCTGTGTGGAAGACACTGTCGTATATTAAACTACGGTAATGTATTAGAATTAAAGGGGAGAATTATGTAAATATTTGCAGTGGCACATTGAGCGTTTAACAATTGGAAATATTGTGCATCTGATGATATTTAAATTATCGTCAGTAAATTATTGCAAATTACGCAATTTAGAAAGAAATTCACTGTACAAAAACATAAACATTATTTTATACTAATTATTATTATTATGAACTTGTTTTGCATAAATAGCGGAATTTGAATTCTTATTGTTTTGACTAGCAAAAAAGGGAGCAGAGTCAGCATTAAAATTGTATTTACTGAATGCAAATTGTGCTATAAAATTTTGACAAATAAAATAACAATTAGGATTAAAAAACAATATTAAGGCCTTTTTTGTATTCCCGAAAAAACGTTTCATCTACCAAATTTATAACGCGAACCATGTTGTGAAGTAATTCTAAGTAATTGAAGGCGATGTTTCTAAAATAGAATATTTCAAATCTTGCTAAGGGTTTGACGGGTTATGCTTTTTGTAAGTGTGGAAAATTTTAAGTTTGATATTTCTATGAAAAATCATACCATAAATTAGCACGATTTTCTTGAAATAATAATACGTTGCGCATTTTTGGGTGAGTTGTTAATTTTTGATCATTCCCAGACAAATAGCGTCAACAAAAACTTCAATAACAACAATTAAGTCAATTTATGCAATTAACAAATTGCCTTAACACCTGCCTTTCATTATATTAAGCACTGTTCGATGGAAAATAAGAATTGTTCGCTTTTCAATTAGACAGACATTTTTTGTCTAAAGAATCAGTCGTCAGTATATTTGTTGTAGAATTTCCAGGAGGTTCCCTGTAGGTTTAATATCTTGGTGATTCAATTTCGAATCCATAATTATTTTTACTGCAAATTCTTTGCTCAGTGTAAAGATTTGTGTCGGACTATCACACACTGTCTTTTAGTAAGCTAAAGTTTCAAGCGGCGTGGCAATAAACAATAAATCTTGCGAAGTAAATTATCTACGGCATAACTTTACTTTAAGTTAATTTTTACTAAATCAAACTTAGCAAAAAAGAGTTGACCGCATATATTTGATTTAGTTTTTAAATGCCAAAGTGTGTGAAATGAATTCTTTACTTATAAGAAGAAACAATGTTAATGTGTAAGCTTGACGCAGCTTAGGCAATATCTTTAAGAGCAGCAAGTTGAATAGTAGTTTGATTATCGTTTTTAAATAAGCGCAGCGTAGGCCCCTTTCCAGACAAGTATTTATCAGGTTTAAATCTGCTATCAGAAAGATGCTTTATTAATCGGGGTGTACATTCACATCCATTTAACACAATTAATTTAATTTTTAATACGCAAATTATCTAATACTTTCGTAACATTCAGTTATGAATTTCTAGTATAAGAGTACTTCATGAAAAAGTCTTGTTTCACAAATTCTTCTTTTACTCTAAATTGCAAAACCGAATTGAATTAGAACATAGATCGTAAAATGAAACTACAAAAAAAAACAAATACAATCAAACTGTGCCAAAATGTTAGTTTTATTTTTTGTCCTTTAAATAACGTTGCAGCTTCACTAACCGTATAATTTGTAGTAAAAGTCATTGAGGTCGAACGTACGGAGTAGAATAACAATATTTTTAATTATAAAACGATTTCATATACTTAAAGCCGAAGTTTAATAAAATAAACTTATGAAACTACACTCTCTTGTAGGGTTTGCAAGAGTCTTGAAATCAAGACTAAAGGTCCGAAAAAGCACGAATCGATTTTGACTCTGCATGCCCTACCCTCTTGTCAGCTCAACCTATTGAAACCACACTACATTATCATGTATTGCAATTACAGTATTTTATTTCTTATTGATATTTTTCATGCCAGAATTTTGTTAAATCATAATTACGAAGTTTTTAGCTCTAAAATGTACTTTGAAGCCTAATAGTAATACAACCAAAAATTTAATACCCTTCTTTCTACTTTATGAGGTAGTGGGATTTCGTTTCATGTAGGAGTCACGTGTCAAGTATTTTTGAATAAAGTTGTCTCTCTATTATGCTCAAACATTATATCAAATGGTTAGTGATCGAAATGGTCTAGGCTGGTCCTAATTTTGTGATATAAACATTACTTCTATGCCGCTTAATAGTGTATTTAATATTTTGCTCAACCACACTGAAGAGTTTTGTTGTAGTTAAACAGTGCTGTCGCATAGAAACAATCGTTGCAGGCAAACTAATGCATTGTATAAGCGTGGGCAAGGAATATAATGGATTGTAGTTAAATGATACCGAATGCCAATAACAACATGGGATTTCAATTCCACTGTTTTAAAATGTGGAGTAAAATCCATTACATTATTTATAAGCTAAATTAAATATCCAACAAACGAAAACCTGGACTTAACTTACTACTCTCATGCTCAATATTCCATTTTATTTATTAATTATGTATTTACAGCGTATACCTTCTGAACAAATGACTGCTTAAAAATTAACCTATTTAAATTAAAACTGTTAAATCAAGTGTTACTCATGGCTATGATTTCCTTGATGTCATTTATGCTTCCTAAAATATTATCTAACGTAATAAAAGTATTTCTTAATTGTTGCCAGCAGCCAAAATATTGAAGGAAAAATACAAATTTGATGTTGTAATAATAAAAATTACAAGGTAAACCTGATTGCCGTGAAGTTACAGGCGCTATACCAACTTGTATCTACAACTTCTTTATAAAATGAGTGTTTTCTATACATATTTCTTCTTATAAACCATTCCATCCCATGGGTTACAAGTACGAAAAACAAAACATATCTCAGATTTATTATTTCAGGTCGTTAAATTGGTATATCAGTCGCTAAACAAACTTGTTTTAAGTCTCGTTACGTTTTAAAAAACAAAATTAAAAATATTTTACTGAGCTTAACCCTAATGTGGTCTCTCTTAATATTTTCGTTTGAATGGTATATCGTGTATGGCCATTAGTAAATTCTATGAGTGAAATATGAAAATTACGATTTTTATATTTGGCAAGAGATTCAAATGATTAAACTATGTTTTTGTTTTCGCACAAAAATTGGTTAAAATTTTTGACGCAGTATTCTAGTATTTTCAAAGTTTGAGAAATTAGAAGATGCATGCAGAGGGGCCAATTTATTCGTGTAAATTATACTTTATTCTTAGCACGCTCGCATCATTAGAGGTTACATGTATGATTATTTTAGGAGCAGGAATCTGTATTGGGTAATCTTATATCTAATCTAGTATTGAGTAATACAAATAGAATGATTTTTGCTTGCTTCATTTCTACGCCGCTTATATATTGTAGAAAGTAAGTTAAAGCTATATATGGGAAGATTTCAATGTCCTCAATTTAGGTTCATTTGTACAATTGTTTGTTTTATACCTTCAACTGAATGTCGCCACTTTTACTTCAAACTCTTAATAATTTTGATTAAATTTGTCATTATTATGAGTAGAATAAACATTGGACAGTTAGCCAGACAGAAACTAAGAAACTGTTTTCTTTTTAAGTGTTCAATAATTTTTTACTTGTATTTACAGCTTAGTTAGAAACACTGCACTGTCTGTTAAATTACGTAAGCGACTTGTGGCTGGTGAAATTACCTTTGCAGTGCTTGTAAAACCAAGAATAAATAAATTGTTGCGTATATTCGGGTATTTGTGACTTGTAAACGAAAAATATTGTCTTTAAATCGTTCTGTCATTAGGTAGCTGTTTTTAAAAGAAATAACTTTGTAATTTAGTTACGAGGAGCTTATTAAATTTTTAAATAATTGAAGTGCAGGTATAAATATTGTAAACGTTTTTCTAAGTGCTTTTAAAGTTTTACATTTAAAAGAGTTTTTATAAAACCTTCGTTGTTAAGGTATCAACTTTTCTGGTAAACAGACATCAAATTGTACTACATACCGTGTTGCATACAAAAACGATTTTGACGCCAGCTAAAACTTGTAAAACGTTTGACTAGTATGTTACGTTACAGCCTATAAATAGTTTGTAGATGCAATAAAATGGAATAGCTTGAAAATGCACTGAAATCGTCTATAAAGAATGTCAACTTACAACAACAGGTTATTTAGACGCGTTATTATGATTTAAGTTAGAAATTTGTCAATAACCAGAATCAATAATTTGATCTTCATTATGTGATTTTAGATTATCATATACTTTTTGGATCTTCGACGTCTTTTATTAATTGTACCATATTTTAACTAGCAGACCTCAATTCGCCTAAACAATTTTATTATTTTGGCCAATCAAAGATCTCAAAGAAATAAGTGCCAAATTGTGAAATAATGAATACAATAAGCTACTGCATGTAGCATAGTTGTAAGCATGTGCATCTCATGATTATTAATTAATGTTGTAATAAATAACGAATATTTATTTGCTTATATTTAATTAAACACTATATATATTTACATATGAAAGGTATTGGCAATCTGCGTCCAGCATATTTAAAATATGTTTTGAAGATACGCGCGCCGCGCATGCATTTCCAATTATAAGCCCTTTACTCAGCTTACTATATGGGTAGTAAAAAACAATTTGTAGTATAAATGTTACCTTCTAGTTACAGAAATTCTACTTAAGCAGCTGCATACTGAAAATACAGAAAGTTCCTCAAGCTAGCCAACAATCGACGACAGTCTTCGTAGAATTATTATGGATAGCATACTACAAGCTATTTAAATTGTAATATTAAATCTACATTCAAATTACGAAATGAGCAAATATTATGTAGAAAACTGAATTATGTTTTACCAGATAACTTGTTAGACACACGTAGAACAATTAACTTTCTTACTAAATGTAACAATAATTTTATATGATGCTATTGTGCGGTGCATTACAAATCCAACTTCTTCATACTTTTAACCGTAATGAATTCTATTTTATTACTGACATTAAAACATTTGTCTCATTCATGTCTAATGAACCTACCTACATTAACTCAAAATATGGATTTATATTTATAAAACGACGTTAAGTTATAGCAGATTTTAGCTTACACGCCGCTTAAAAGGTTACACGTGACTTTACAATGTCGAAATCCACTTAAGAATTCATCGTCATATTTGGGTGAGAAGAAACTGTTCCATACCAAAAAACTGAAATAAGCAAACATCGCTAATTGAAGGAAATCATCCAGCTCCTGCTTTGGTTTTAAATGAAAATTAGTTTGTAATCTTATTTACATTTTAGCTGTTCACACAGGTTTTTATTGATTTCCTAACAAAGCAATTGATTCACATATAGCTGAAAAACCCATGCGAGGAAGACCAGCGAAAGTTGTAGCGGCAGAATTAGAAATGTTGCGCAAGAGGTTTCGAAGTCTATAGAATAACTTGATCACAATATGTTGTATAAAAATTTGATTACTTTTTAAATTTATTGTTCGTTTTGTTTTAACGTGTCGCTTTTTGTTCGCTGCAGGATTCATTATAAATTTAAGCATAATGTTCACGGACGCATTAATTCTTTTATCATAATCTAAATCCATAACGTTTCGATTTTTAAATTAGTCACTGCCAGAAAATACTTATTTGACTGATGGTTAGATTCCAATTTGCGCTAAGACCGTCACAATTCATTGGTTACTTTATACCGTATTATACGTAAACAAATGAAGAGTTATTTGGCAAAACAGGATAATTCCATCAAAGCAAATTTTACAGGAAGAACGAAAAACGAATAAATGGGGACAGGTCGAGTTTTTATAACTTAATTTTTTTCTACAGGTACTGCATTTAAGGAAGCTTAATTACAAGTAGTTTCATAATTCTAGACTGACTCCGGAATTTTTTAGAAAATTTTCAAAAATTTTAATCTGTGGACTTATTCTGTTTTGCCAAAAAATCAATAACTTAACATGGAGTTAAAGAACCCGTGACATGCAAATTTAATAGTTTTGAATGAAACCAAACTTTTTCTTAACTATTTGTCTTTCTTTGGAAAAAAAATTGGCGCACGGCAATTGCCTTCTACAAACTACGAAAACACTCAAAAACCAAATTTAAATCCGAAATCCATATTTTATGTCTGTAGACTTATCCCATTTTGCCAAATAACGAAATTTGGGCTATTTTTAAAAATTGCTTTGGTTAAACTTTGACCATTCAACATAGTAATGTATCTAGTTGAATAGAACAAATAACACAAATAATATCTTTTTTGAAAAAAATGGACTTATCCCGTTTTGCCAAAAAACTCTTCAATAATTGAATATTGTATAAATCTATAGTACAATATACATTACAATTATTGTAATAAAAACATCATTTAGTTTTTCTGAATATCCTGACAAAAGTCAATCTTCAGATTTGAACTACCATTCTAGCTTTAACCTTTTAATGGTGATTATAAATCTAATGCTGATAAAAAAATTTGAAATTGTGATAAAATACTAACCTGATTGTAGATATAATTTAAATTTGAAATGGTGGTACTATATAGTTTAATTGCTGCTTCGCAATTAACGAATAAATACGCTGTTATTTTTGTCGTTAGCAAAAGTACGGCAAATATTTCTAACCACAAAGTTTTAATTAGCATTGGGTTTTTTATGAATACTTATATAGTGACGTCAGATTTAAGGTGTTCAGCTTTTTTTCCTTAAAATAACAGTTAACCTATTACATGACCTTGTCACTGCCAAATTTGTTCAGACAACCTTTGAATACAATAACTTAAAGAAGGTCAAATTTTCCTAATTTGGGTAAATTTTTGAAAGTTACCCTAGCAGCAATATAAGCTATATACTGTAATTATTTACGCAAACTATCAAAAAGTAAAATCTCGTCTAAAACTGGTTATGAATTTGGAAGAATGTGATTATTAGTTGTTATTAAATGTAGCAATTGGCACAATTTGAGAATAGCAGTAAGATTAAATAAATATAGTTATGTTTTACGAATTCCGCATAATTTAGTGGAGAACGCAATTTTAAGAAAATAAATAAATCCAGTTAAAATGAGTTTAAAGCGTTTAAATAAGTGTGCATATAATTAGGAATTACTTGATATATTATCAGTTAACTTGAAACTGTTTAGTTAATCAATTAATATCATAATTAGCATTTTAACTGCAGTTAGCATATATATTATACTATGTATTACATTCCTCATCTCATGTGAAAGTAGCTTATCTCTAACATGTCAATAGGTTCAACTTTAATAATATTAACTGCAATTACGTTGCTTGATTTTCACGTCGCTTATACATTGCTGGCAGTGATGGCGAGAAATAGTTGAACAATTTCGCTGCGCACTTGGCCATGAGTGGAAGTAATTAATGAAGAAACATCATCGGTAAAGTAGTTATCACACAATAAGAATGATATCGCTGGTTTTCAACTTTAACAATAGATTGAGTTAATTTAGCTATAACAGTGGACGTGAAATATTTCTAAATAAAACATTCCAAATTTTTGTGAAACTATTGTTTTAAATACCGTTAACAAAAATTATGTACGACCAAATTGTAATATTATATTACGCTACACTTCTACTTAGTCGTAAGAAAAAAACAAACATTGTCTGCAAGCGAGTTACTTATTATAATAATTAGTAAACTAACACCATATTGTAAATTATCGTTAAAAAGGTACGACATCTAAAGTCGTAGAATAGTTTTAATTGGGCTAAGTTTGAAATAAAAAATTAAGTTTAATACCAAAGCCGCTCATAATTTATGAATATAAAATACTAGTAGATCTGTAATAGATGTTTACGGCCCTCTCTCATTGAGGAAAACTAGAAGAGAGACGATAGGAGTACGTTGTTAAAATATATAACAAAGTATAGGGATTTCAAATACTTAGAGTAAAAAAAAACTTGTGCAAGAATCAAACTCTTGGGAACCCAAGGTAGGTTGTTGAATTACATAACAGTGCATACAATGTTTACTCAAAATTCATAAAATTAAACCTAGAAAAACTCTAATTTGACAACAATCCTTTACATCGGTAGTGTCATATTGAAGTCATGTGTTTTGAGCATATAATTCACAATTTAGTATACTGTCTTATATCAATTTGAAGTAGGTACTTGCAAAATTAAAAAAATTAATTAAAGTTAATAAAATTTGAATCCTAAATAATAGTGAGTTGTCATCTAAAAGTTAATATCTCGCCGGAAAATTCCTTCTTTAAAGGAAGTAAACTCCATAAACCCCATAAACCGGGATGAGTTTAAAATGTACACATGGGACTCACTGTACTATGAAGTGGATTGGCTTATTGAAGTTATGTAACGCTGTCATTTTTACATTATAGAAATAGTAAACAGGAACAACATCTTCAGAATTTAATGATTTAATGACATTCTGCAGCACATTGAACTAAATAAATACGATGTTTTCACGCCGTTCAAATTTTAGAAGACGAACTTTCAGCCACACGCTAAATCATGCATTTTTCAGTAAAGCAGTACAGAAAAAATTGGAAAATTTATGCAAAGAGATAATTTAAACATACATAAAGAGGACACTGTTGTTTACGTATAATTGAAGCGTATGATATTAACAAAAACCACACTTTAATATCATGTGACTGTCAAAATAAATATATATTGTTCTCCACCAGGCTATTTACGGTTCCTTTTTGTTTTGTAGTGCCCGGTTGCGTAGTGCGGTGTTTCGAAGTTTCTTGTTTGAAGTTCCCTTGTTTGTAGCGACAAGTGTTTTGTAGTCCCTTTTTTGTAGTCAATCATAAGAAATGCAATGTGACACACAATTACTGTTATGAAATAGTTAATAAACAAAAACATTAATAATTAGAGAGTAAAACATTGTCGTAAGTTATAGAAATAAAATAATCAAACATTAAATAAACATTTCAAAAATATTTAATTACAAAAATAATGAAGACATACATAAATAATTTAAAAAAACTTTAGCAATTGTGTAAACAGCTGCATTGTAGTATTCAATATCTTATGTCAAACACATTACAAGTTTAGCGCCGACCACAAATTATATAAAATTAAAATCTGCCTAACTTTGGAAGGTAATGGTTCGTTGAAGATTATTTGTGAGGGTACAACAAGAAGTGACACCTTTGATAGCGAAACAAGTTTATTCCATTATGCCCAACTGTACAGAAACCGGAAAGATAATCATGTGAAAACGTGATTATTTTTTCGAAAGTTGTTTTCCGTAACTGCATAGTACCAAATGTATTAGTAGCTAAAAATACTCAAATCTGATGCTCGGTTGTAACTTCTTAAAAATGATTAAAAATTTTGAAATCTTGGACTTAACGTGTTTTGCGAAGAAACCGTTACGAAGCAATAAAAAAAATTAATTTTTTGAATTATAATCGATTGTATGCTAATTTACAATTTTAAAATTGAAGTATGAATTTTACTTTTCCAAAACATGTAAAAAGAACAGTATGAACTTTTAAAAACATGTAAATAGAGCAGTAAACATTAATTAAAACAATAACGCATTCGTTTGTTCAATTAGTCGGAATTTTTTAGATTTCAAATTTATTTTGAATAGAGTTGTCTTTCTCTCTGCCGTTATTTAATAATACATTAAAAGTACAGTGTATAATCAGTACAGTGTTTAGTGATTTGTAAATTCTACGTCAGTTGTGAATTAGAGTTTAGTGATCAGAAAATGATAACTGGAAAATTAATTTTTTAAACAAGGGAACTGTCGGGGTTTTATAGATGCCCACAGCTGTTTTTGGCATGGAAAAGTATCTAAAGCAAATGTTAACGAGGTGTCATTAGTTCGCTGCGAAAACCAGTTTGCACTCGCTCGTAATTTATAAATCGGCACACAAATGGCCACAATCACAACTATCGTTCGTGAATCTTCTTGTTGAAGACAACATGAAATTTTCGGATGTTCAACCATCAACCAGAGGGTCTTGTGTCTTTATGACCGATTGGTTTTTGTACAAACGTCTTTGTTACGAATTTTCAATATTCGAATTCGAGTATTTTGTACGAACATATTTTGTACGAACATAATTCCTACGAGCGTATTTTGTACGAATTAAAAATGTCCACAAAAATATTTTTCGAATGTTTTTTATATGTGGAAACGCGTGTTTATTAAGTATCTAATCTGAATTTGTTACCTCTATGCCGCTTTTAATTTGTAGGAAATTTAAGTGTAGCGCATTATCACAATTTTTATCTTTATATAATAGCCATAATGTTTGAATGACGAGAAAGGAACAACTTAAAAGGTTACATCACATTCTTTAATAATACGCGAGGAGTAGACCTGCAATGGACATCCAGGAGTGAGTTGTTTCCCAAATTGTCTCTATGCAACTATGTATAAGGCAGTAAATTAGTATTTTCAAATTCGCGTGATAATATTTAGTCGTAAAATTATTTATTTATTAAAGATTTTTTTTTAGATTTACATATTTTTAACCATAGGTAAATATATATTTTTAAATTACATTTTCAATGCGCGTGATGTATAGTAACAAGACCTAATTTAAATTTAGCATTTTGGAAATATATAGATATATGCTTAAGTATAGAAAATATTTTAGTCTGTTTCAGACGCTATTTGGTTTACAATTTTTTCGTTTACTAACGCGTGGGCCCAGAGTTTCTAGCTTGACTACATATCAAACCAAGTATACTTGAATATGAAATTTAGTAGCAACAATGTTCTACTTAGAATACGTAGCATTTAAATGAACATGATTATAGCTTTTAATAGATTTGCCAGATTACATTTTTTCATTGGATGTTTTTAACAACAAAATATTCAACATAAAATATCTACCAATAAAATACTGCACAACAGGTACGTAAATATATGCTGCAACAATCAAACATTATGCTCGTGTGATGTCACAAAATAGTTAAAAAAATTTAAACTATTGTCGGAATGGCTCTCTGCCGGCGGTCTCACGTCCCAAGTCCGAATGCACTTTGTACGAAAGTCTTTTGTACGAAGTTCCGTGTCCGAAAGCGTGTGCATTGTGTACGAAGTCTCTATGTCCGACGTGCATTGTGTACGAAGTCTCTATGTCCGACGTCTACGGTGTACGAAGTCTGTGTGTCCGAAGTGCATAGTAAGTTATTCCGTAGGGTATTTTCTGCGAGATGAATAACGCCACTATACTGTGCGATGTCTTGTAAGTGTCTGTGGGAAAGTATGAAATTATCAGCTGCAAGGTAAAGAGAAAAAAAGAGTGGGATTACCAGCAGTGTATTTATTTTAACTCGGTTTTTAATTTCAATTTATTCGGTTTGTAACAATGGCAGAAGTCAACGAGAAAGTAATAGCAGGTCTAAAAAAATAAACAAGCAATTTTTGATGGCTTTTTATTCACATTTAATAAAAGAAATGGAACTGATCCTCCCGTCTGCACCAACATTACTTCGATCACGACGACTTATTTTCGGTGTGCAAATTACAGGAAGAATTGCAAATGCAAACTGAATTTGATAAAAACAACATATGATAGCAACTATACAAGGCAACAGTTTACATTGACTGGGGTTCATTCGTTCCACGAAAGAACCCTTAACTCAAGTTATAGAGTTACCCGATCTCGTTGAAGTCAATCTGGACCTAGCGACGACAGCACTAACAGGTTCCACGGCAGCAACATCTTCTACAGTTGCTGTAGATCTTCCTTCCGATCTTTGTGAATCCCAACCCACCAACGATAACACAAAATGCTTCAAAGCGGTCTAAAGCTTCTAAGGTTGCTGGCCTAGCTGTTAATTCTCCAGTTGCAAGACGAACACGTAGCAAATAAACAATATTTTTTGCGTTTCATTTTTTACTCACTTATAATAATAAGTTTCGGTTACTATTACTTTTATCGTATTTGTGTTAATATTTTTTGCATCAAAAAAAGCATTTGCTTAATCTATTATATTTCGTATTTAATCTTTGGTCATAGAGCCACTCGCACCTACAGCTTTCGGTCATACAGCTCTTCGTACATAAAATCTTCGGTCATAGAGCTCTTCGTACATACAGCTTCCGGACAAAAAACGCATTCGGACACCGAACTTCGTACAAAATACTTTCGTACAAAGTGCATTCGGACTTGGGACATAGGACCAAAATCTTTGTTAATTCAGTGGGCAAATTAACGTGCTTTCTCTGACTGCTGTCATGATAAAACGTTAAAAATAGCTTCACGCAATTATATAAATGTGGGTAATGAATATTTTGGATTTAATTTGGCAAAGAATTGCAATAAAAAATTTGATTTAATTTACACAACAATGAAATATAAAATAAAAGCAACTGCATTATAACGCAAAACCTAAGATCATATAATGCAAGCAAACTATGTTCAAAAATTTAAATAGAGAAAAGTGGTATTATTAATTGCGGATTCTCAATCAGTAGTTAGTTTTTACTGGCTGAGTCCACATATGCATATATGTATAAAGATGAATTAGAAAAGATAATTTATTTTCCCTAATTGTATAATACGCAAACAAAGATCGATTTTGTAAATTTTGTTACAATATTTGGCTATACTGCTAATACGCTTACGCATAACTATCCACCTGGATACTGGTGATTGACTCTTTAAAACTGCCCATTACCTTTATGCCGTTTATTATCATTAGGAGCAAATTTAAAGTCACGGAAATATGCACTGCTCACGTTTTAAAAATCGCATGATTCATGACATTTGAACTTGTTATGAAAAACATAATAATTTTGGTTGCGTTTTACATACGCCGTTTTAAAATTACAAAGCAATCAGACAACTAATAGGTATAACAGATTCTCAGATGGTATTTTGCCTGGTTTGAGCAATGACCATAAAATAGACAACCGAGAATGCAATACATAATGGAGGTGTGGTCTATCTTCAGCAATGGATTTATTTTTTATAGTGTCATGCAACCTGGAAATATTCTTACAAAACTCTTCTCATTATCATAAATATATATGGACAACTTTTTTCAATAAAAATAAATTTGATACTGTCCTCCGATGAGGATAGCCTAAGGACTTAGTATACGGAACATACTTTTGTTATACATAATTATGTGATTTATAGTTGTTTAAACGTTGAATAGAATAAATACTATTTGGTTTCAAAATTCATATTAGTTGTTTGTGCTATTGTTGTAAAAATTTCTTGACACTTTCAGTAACAGTTTAAAGTCCAGTAATGCCTACATTTTTTAATCAATTAGAATATTGAAATTTACAATTTTGACAAGTTTTACGTTAAATCTTTTGTTTGCTTGAATTAAAGCTTTAATTGTGAGGTTTCACCTTGATACGAATTTTCAACATTCCAACTATGGAACGAACTCATTATTTGAATAAATTACAACTTTATTAATTATTATCACAACGAATTTGGCAATCACATAGCTAACAAAATTCTCATTGTGAAAAAATTTCGGTATCGACTACTCACTAGTACCTTGTTCTTGGAGTGCAAGAGCTGCAGGTATTACTATTACCAATAGCAAAAACTATTCTATGTATATTCTATATATTGTAATTATATTTTATATTATTGAATTCTTAAATTTTGAAGTGTTTACAATAATAATCAATAATCGCTCAAGGTTTAGGTTTAGGTTTCTGGTTTTGTTGGAATTATGCTTCTTCAGGTACAGTATATCACGTAGAAAACTATTAGGTTAAAAATTTATCCAGTCACATTCAATTTAATATTCCATGTTGTTGTTGAAGTATTCAAATACAAATAAAGCAGCACTTATTTGATAGTGAAAAATGCGTGCAATAAAATAAAAGCGTTCATGCATTATTTTGTTCATTTTTTTTTAACTTGGGTACTTTTGCTTTCTTAGTCTTTTAATTATTTTCAATTCTTAACCAACGACATCCAGTCAGATAACCATTAAATGCAAGCAGCAGCAATAATATCCAACCTACTCTATATTCAGAATTTCTACGTTGCTACAAAATGCTAGCTTATCTAGACTAAATCTTGATGTACAGATAAAGTAGACAACTAACGTCAGCGAAAACATGTTATTTTATAAAACTAATGTACAAGTGTAAACATAAACGTAATTCAATTAGCAATGCAATAGCAATAACTTTGGTAGTCTTGAGCTAGATGCAATCAGCAGTTTCTATTTGTAAGATAAGATTTCTACCTACAGAGAAAGGCAATCTAATTCAAATGATAAACTTGACAATGTAATCAGACGAGGAAAGCCAAAGACTCAGCATACATGGCATACTTTTGTTATATGTACTTATAATTATGCGGTTTTTTGGTTTTAAATTAAATTTAAAAAAATTCAAGCAAACAAAAATTAACTGGTTGTTACAGTTTCCCGCCAATCGAAAATATAAATATTAGTTACCAAAGAATAACAAGTGACATTAAAATAAACTGTTTATAGCTGCATTATGGATTAAACTCATACGAAATACCAACCACATTTCCACGCCGTTTAAAAATGAAGCAACTACGATAAAGCTAAAAATGGCTTGCGTAAATAGTATGTTCCAAAACGTAACAGTTTTTGGCGTAACCATCGAAATTTTTAGTAACCACAGGTATAATCACCTGTGTAAATAATAAAATTATCAATAATTATGAAACGTGCTCTAATTGTAAAACAATCAGCAATGGTATCAACAGCATATGCACACTAAACTACGTCTAAAAGACGCCAGTTCAAGGGACATAGCTAGGTACTTTGCAGGGCTAGACAAAAGAATTACTTGTAGTCAGCAATTTGTTTTCCTACAAAAACTATATTATAATTTTAATGAAGGTTTTCTTGGTTAACTAAAATGTTGTTTTTAAAGGTTTTAGAAATAATTAAAGTGTTTAATTATTTGATTCTAAAAAATGCAAAATATTATTATTCTATATTCAGAAAAAAGTGGAAAATGTTTCATTTCCATGTTTTTGAAAAGCGCAAAAGAAATTTATTGCATGTTTTTGAACAGTCAAAATTTTCTACATATTTAAATGTTTTGAAAAGTTTACTATGCTTCACTCACAATTTTTATGAAAATTAAGGCAGCGACGGCTGCCTACTTTGGCTGCATTATCCAGCCCTATGGATTAAACAGTAAATTGGCAATAATTGTCGCACTTACGTTTCACAGCTAAAACTTACAATTGAATGGTTATGCATGGAACCCAATAATTTAAAAAAGTTATGTCCACTAAAATCATGCTACTATTAAATAGTGGGGATTCTGGGGATCCAAAGTAACTCGACTGCATTTTGCGTTTTGTGGCCACAATAGCCCGCGAAAGTTTTAAAAAATTCAAATTGTAATACTTTGCCGCCCTTAAGTTTTTACAGTTCTCATCCAATTTCGACGAAATTTGATGTTTTCTAACGTTTAGACTATTTTTTGAAAAGCAAAGTAAGGATTTCACAAAATCCAAAATTTTTCATTTTTTTGAAAAAATTGGTCAATAAAAGGTTTCAAATTAATTTGTTTTCCAATTTAAAAAAAAATGAAAACAAATCATACTAATAGCTCTACAGTTAAATAGTACAAAAATAAAAGCTCCAGTTATACTGTCGTCTTGCTTTGATTATAATATCCCAAAATACAAATAATGCTGACAATTTTATAGACGTGTGGTATTTTTGACGTCAATTAGTATGAAAAATGTGCGCCAAATTAAGTTTATTTAGAATTAGGCACCTAGGAAAACTAGTAGAGAAAGAATCTTTGATTACAGGTGCATAGCTTCTGTTTATTTTGGAGAAGAAATTATTAATTTCGTTTAAAGTCCTTTTTTTATTTTTGTAATTATTTAGTATTTCTATTTGGATAACAACTGATTTTTTTTCTTTTGTTTTGCATAATTGGGTGACAACTTTCTGGAACCCTTTCGTATTGTTGTCAGCTATGTAATTTTGTGGTATCCTTGCCAGTCGTACCCGGATAACTCGTATCCTTCCCAGTCGTACCCGACCCAGTCGTACCCTGACCACTCGTACCCTAATCCCAGTCGTACCCTAACCATTCGTACCCCGGAAAGAAAAAGTAATATTTGGTTATTATGGTTATTATAATAAGTTCAGTTCATTTAATGCCGTTAACTTACTCATTAAAAACAGGAAGATGAGGTGGTTCATGCATCATTGTAAGATCTGTTCTGCCATCAAGATGTCATGATGGCTCCTTGTTACAAACAACACCCTTTTGGAGCCGGCACACATACTGAACATTTCCGTTTTTCTTTATTCTTTTGGGAACGTGAACGGGTAGCTTATTAATTTAATTTTGTAACTTATTATTATAGTTTAATTTGGCAAACCTAATTTGTATATTAAGCTGTGTTTTCATGTGTAAGTAATTACTGGCATAAGCCTGTAAATAGTCGGAGGGGGGGGGGAAGTGATGCAGTTGATTACTATTGTATATATAGAGTGGGAAGTACAAAAAAGATAAACAAAAATATGTATACGTAATATATGCACGACGCCTTAGGTAATGCATAAATTCTGAAAATATATACCTATTTTACAAGATATATTTCTTTTGCATGCTTCAAAAAAATTTCATTACTATATCAAATGTCTCTACGCATAATACTTGGCATTTAAAATAATATTCTAGAAGTAAATGTCATTGCAAATTAAAATAATTTTGTTTTTGGGTCACTGAAGGTCATCACTGCAAAATAAAAGAAATGCTTCTACCCCTAATACAAGTACTGCTTTAAAAAAACAATTCACTGAAGGGTTAGAGTAATATCATATCCTGTTTAGAGTAATCTCATTGTGTGAAACAGATTTACCCGTTAAATTTTATTGTGGAGTTAAAACATAAATAATATTTTTACGCCGCTCAATCGTTTATTAATATCTTAGTTAAAATATGGGCTGAGGTGGCTACTTCTTTATCAATGCTGTCGTGAAGAAACGTAAAAAATTACTTAACGCAATTATAGAAGTGTGAATATTGAATATTATGGTATTAATACGACATCGAATTGCATTGAAAAACATTTAATTTAATTTACACAGCAATTAAATATGGAATAAAAGCAGTTGCCTTATTACGCAAAACCTTACATCTAAGATCTAAGCAAAATGTGTTTAAAAAGTATAAATAAAGGAGATTGGTAATATTAGATATTGTGGATTCTCAAGCAGTATTTTTTACTGGCAAATTTCACATCTATATAAAAAGATATATAAATAAAAAATAATTTATTATTCCTTATTTAATTAACGTTTTCAGATTATTATTTTGAGTTTGTGTTATTACAATATATACACGATTTACTTTCATTGACTGGATGAGATGCAAGCTAAACAACTATTATGTAATCTCATTTAAATTACCATTTGTGTACACGTGAAGCATGAATTATGCAAAGCGTGTAACAGAGAATGCACATTTTCAATACGGCCAATAGACAAATAAAAAAGAGCGGTTTTGTGAATTTTATTACAACATTTGTCTATACTGTTAATACGCTGACGCATAATTACCTGCAAGGATACTCCGATTGCCCTAGTAATACTACTTATTACCTTTATCTAGTTTATTATTAGTAACACCGCACTTAAAGTGCATAATCATAAGAACAGCTCACGTCCTAAAAATCGCATGATTCAAAAATATTTACATTATTATGCAAAACATAATAGTTCTAGTTAACTTCTACGCTGTTTCAAAACTACAAAGTAATCGGCTAAACTGAAATTTTGTAATTGACTCGTGAACTTTTTGATGCTAAGCGCAATAACGTTTAAGTAAATTAACACGTATGTAACACGTGAAGGAAGTATGACATAGAATTAACAATAGATTGATTTATTTATTGTGGCGTGTGACCAGTTAATATTCATACAAAACTCCATTTAAAATAAATTAGAACAAAATATGTCAATTTAAAATTCATAATAGTTGTTTGTGTTTTTGTTAGACAATTTCGAAGACACTAACCAGTAACAGGTTCAAGTCGAGCAATGCCTACTGTTTCTGAACAATTAGAACATGAAAATAACGTTTGATTTTATAGATTTTGAATTTTATTTTTAAAGTAATAATAATAGCGCGTTACAACTAATGGCTAGCTATAGAAGCTTTACTGTAGGCACGCAATAAAAACACTTTGGACCTAACAGCATGCTGTGCATACTTGCAAGCAGTTTTCAATATTTGAAAAAATTCAAGTAGATTTCTAAATTACAATATTATGTATTTTAAAAATATAAGCAAGTGAAGCAATGTTTAAACTGCATTATCAATATTCCAACATAATCATATCAATAATGGTATTATTATGAAAATTAAACGGCGTTAGGCCTGCACTATTTTTGATCCCTATATCTTGCCTTATATAACAGTTTATAAAATAGAGTATGAATTAGAACATGTTCATAAAAAGGACTTAACAACTTTGCATAGATTTTTAATTTATTAAGAAAGAATAAGCAGGCGTGCTTGGGTGAGCGGTTAGCACTGCAGACCTGGCTTCGATCCTCGGCCACTGATAATCGTTTACGGCTCGGTGATGTACGGTATACGTCACTCAATGGTTAATTGAACCCCAATCTCCTTCGGTGCTCCTTAGTGGCCACTACTTACTCTAAGGGCCTAGGGAATGGGACTCCTTTACTGTGGGGGAGGGCACGGGGATAGGTGAAAGGGTACAAAGACTGAGACGGTCTAACGCGGTAGTCTCCTATTTTCTCACCTACAGTGACTGATGGAGTCTGGTTGTATGAAATTCAGTTGAATCGACCCAATGAATAAATCATTATTATTATTAAGGAAAAATGTACCTGTAAAACGCTTTATTTTATCAATTTAACATTTTTGGATTTTTGTCTTAAACAAATTGGGAGGTATTATGGTTACATACCTATTTAATAATTAACTACTTAAGACACTTAGGCTGAACTCTAAAAAGTTACAACTAAAACTGGAAATGTTTCTGTACACGACCACTCAATTTGTGATGAAAATTCAATATTTATGTTTGTCGTAAATTTTTCTATTTTTCTTTTGTCAGTCGTGCAAAACGATTTGTAACATGGATACAAATTCACAAAAATTTAAATCGTCTATAACAAATTGTGTCATACTATTTTGTAGGCTTTAACGCTGTTTAAAATGTTAAAAGTACCATGCCTGACTTAACTCTCTGGAGATAGGTCAATTTCGGGTTGAACTATCTAGTAAATACATTTTGTGATAAAGGCAGCAGCACTAGAAAATGCTATCAAAGTCTTTTTTTTCACATTATTTCCATTGCCAAACGGCCAAAGTCTTCGAGTAAAGTCTCAACGTAAATCTGAAACTGTTTTATTAGATTTTATTTTAATTAAATTTTAATACAAATCGTAAAAACCAATAGTTCATGCAGCATTTTATGCATTCAAATAAAAGCCCTTAAAAAACAAGTACTTGCTTTAACAATGTTATTTATACATATTTCAAAATATACCTGGTTACTCAAAAATTAAAAAAAAATAAATAAATAAAATACTCAAATACTCGAAGAATTAAAGTTATTATGAAACTAATAAAAAAAATCATGTGTTCCTGTAACCTGGCCCGTCCTGCGGACGGAATGTATCACGTGATTAGAATAAAATAATTCTAACTACTTCTAAGGTTACATTTCTTTTTATTATGAAGCTGATTTAAATTTCAAACTGTTGCAATTGGCATAATCGACAATTCGTTTCTATTTTCTTCTAAAATCGAAAATCGAAAAAAGATAACAGAAAGCCTACGAAATATTTAAAAAAGGTACAGCGCCCCTGTAAGCGTGTTAAACTAATAACATAAAAACTCAAATATTAATAATTGCAAATTACTTTTAACTACACCTGTTATACAAGAGCAAAAAATGTTTTTGCAGACACTTTTTTAAATTTATAGCTGCAATAAAGACGTACTTGTAGACGATATTAGTTTAATACTATTCAGTTCCGTTATTTAATTGTATCTGATCCGTAACCCCATAAATATGCATGCAGTAGCAATAATCGTAATGATAGTATTAACACATGCTCTAATTACAAGAAAATTATAGAAGGAAATGATCTCCCCGTGGTACATGTATAGACAAACATCTCAAGATACAATAGCAAGTGGAAAAAATACGTACATTGAAGTTGCTTATTATTTAAGAGCACATTTTAAAACGAAAAAGATACTTTACACTGCAGCTTCTTACTGATGTAAATTGATACTTTGTGTATGCTTAACGGCATAAAACTTCAGTACCAACAATTAAGTCAAATTATGCTTTGCTTATGTAGGAATTTTGATCATTATGCCAGTGAAACCATTTGGGTGTTCTTAAAACAATATCATTTCCAGCAATAAAAGTGAATCACTGCCGTAATTGTTACCTTAAACATTAAGAAAGAAAAAAAGAATAGAATTAACATGCCTGTGCCATAATACCATAGTTTTTTCTACATCAAAACATACAATTAAAAATTGACATATTAATTTAAATCACAAACACCAGAAAGTAATGCAACCAAGCACATACTGGGTTTATACTGAATTTACAACAGATATGGTAGAGATTTTTAAATAAAACAAAAATTTTAAGAAATTGGAAATTGAAAGACTTCATAAAAATAGTGCACGGGTTTACGATAGTACGTGTGTTTTTGTGTTGCCAAATGTCATGCCTGGACATCGAGCGACTGATCACGGTCAGCTTATTGCGTATGACATCTGTAAGAAATTACTTGAATATTATTAAAATTTGTCGCAAAAAGTGTGTAACCTTCGTAAGGTTTTTAGCCAAAAAATAAAAGTTTATAAAAGTTTGGTTTTGAAATACAGTTAAGACAAGCGTTGCAGTATCGCAGTGTAGCAGACAGAAAGTAAGTTTAAATGCAAGAATCATTTTTTTTGTTAATATATAATTAGTAATGCAAGAATTTCTAGTAATTAGTTTAAATTCAGAATAATGGACATGTCATTTGTGACATAACTTGAAATGTCTGCGCTCGCAGAATACAAGCAAAAATGATAAGGTAATTATTATGGACACGTGTGGAATAAACGCACAGATTTATAATGGTATCCAGGTCAAGCCTAATTAACGTAGTAAAATAATAATTATGAATTATAAAACAATGTCATACATTTAAAGCTGAAGTTTAATGAAAATTGGTAAATAGTGTATAAATTGCATCTTACGTCTTCAATGTTTTGACAGTCTCTAGACTCAATTTAAAACCAGCCTCATGGAGTTTAAATATGAAAGTTTGTAGTTACTAATCATTGTGTGTGACTAAAGCGCTACGAAAGATACGATAAGGAAGCTGGCAATCACTGAATTAGGTAAATATAATTACATATATGAAGGTATTTCAAAATTTAGAAATTTATAAAGATTCATTTCTTAAAAACTAGCACCCTATGCAATTTACACCTGTGATTAACATTTTATTACAGTCAGATGTCGGATCACAGTCAGTCTTTACACGTGTTAATATTACGAGAACAACTCGATTCGAACACAATTGGTCGTATAAGCAACATAATATAGCTTGCAATTTATTAAATTATCTAAGCTTAACGCCGTTTCAAAATTACTTTAATTTAACATCGTCTGCTGGTACTTAAAGGTTTTAACCAATTAGCAAAATATTTACTATATTAAAGTAGTGCTTAAAATATGTGTCATTTATGCGTCCTTTGTACTAGGAATATTTTAATAACCGCGATCATTCAAGCATTTTTATATGATTTTAGATTCTGAAATATTATAACAACTTTTACGTCGTTTATGAATTGCTGTATGTAATAGCAATTCCTTTATAAACTAGCTAGTTTAAACTCCTGTAAATTTTCAAATCCAAACATTTTTTAAACTGTTCTGTTTAGTTCTTAAAAACATTTCACTGTAAATTGTAGTTTTCATTCTTTCAACATTTCTTAGAGGTGAGCAATAGGAAAAGGTGCTGGTTTGCAATTTTGCAATTTAATAATAAATGAGTTTTATGCACTGACTTTGTTCGAGACCATTGCATTGTCATCATGTCTACAATAAAACTACTGCCATTCGTGAGGAATTGGCCTCTCGATAGTTACACGACATTAAACCCAATTGACTTGTATTCATTGAGGAGTTAAAAAAATTAAATTTTTCTTCACAAATGGCGTTACTATCACGCTTTTCAGTTATACCTGACAATAGGTTAAAACTGTGTGACTAATTTTGTTTTATTATTTTGAATTACTTGTTGAATCAAGTTAAACTTGCATTCTAGTATGTAAAAACACTAACTACAAATATAAGAAGGTCAAAATTGTGGCTTTTTTACCTACATATCATCATATTCACGTGTTATTACAACGCCAATGTTTCGAGCCATTTTTAATTGCATGGTTCAAAGAATTAGATCAGAATTTTAAAGTGCAGTGCAAAATTGTAAGCTGAGCATTAAACTTACATCAGCAAAGCTATACGGTCAACAAATCAAATGACTCATAAAAGAAGCTGAACAATTAGTTAGTGTATAAATTCTTACTTCATCTATTTGTGCTGTAACAGAGTGGGAGCCCAAAACATGGTTTAGTCAGACGACTCTAAATTTTTATGTATACAATAATGAGTGTATATTATAAAAATTGAGATGCTTAATTGGGTACATAATTTACCTTTTTAAGTATTTTATAAATATGTAGAAGTACGACTAGTTTCAAAATTACAAATAAATCAGAAAAAACAAAACTTTAAATTTGAAGAACTTTTTCATTACCTCTTTTTTCTAACAAAATGATGAATGCCAGCCAACATAACTGAAAGAAGCAGTTGAAAAAAAAGGTTATTAAGGTGTACTGTCGTAAATCTGTTTATATTTTACATTTGATTACATGATTTTAAATGGAGCACTTTGAATTGTCAGTCTAGCTTTAAAATAATTACTACAATAAAAAAATTGAAAAAACTTCGTCAGTAAATTGAGTCGTGTTTACAAATATTGTATAGACAGTACACTGATCTACGTGAGGATTTATGTCAAATAAACCTTGTTCTGTTCCATTAAGAGTACATTTAACATAATTCACATCACACAAAGACAGAAGGCAATTAATCAAGTAATGTTAAAAAATGAAGTATAAATAAGATACAACATGGAACTTTAATTTGGATAAAATCACTGAATTCAAATTGCGCAATTTTATCATATACACTTGGGATTATATCTATTGGGACACTTGCGCTGGCAAACTTTGGCTTTAAATAGAATTAATTTCAAATTAATGAAATTATGTCTTTTTCGTAAACCAATTAGACAAAAATAATTTTTAACGTAGTTTTCTGGTATTTTGATAGTTTGAGAAATTAACAGATGCATGCACATTGCCAAATAGTAAAATGGCAAAATTGATTTAAAATATTGAATTTTTGAGTTGGCGGAAAATCTTAACTGATCACTCTTACTGGGAAGGCTGCAATCAAAACATTCTTTATCGTAATTTATAGAATACTTAAATCGCTGGCTTAAGCTATACAACCAATTATATATGTCATCATGACCCGTGTTAAAGGTTTAGCTATAATAATATTAATACGACGAAGTGTGATCTATCCGAAAAATGAGTATGAACTTAACCAAAATCAGACCCAGATGCGGTGATGCAGGTGAAAACCTGTATATATGTTTATTGATGTAGATATTTTAAAAAATAAAAGATTTAAAACGGTCATTTACTAGCAATTTGGTAGTGCAGTTTACAAAAAATTCCAAGCAGGTTCGCATCCTTAGACGTCACATTTATCATTATTATAGAAGCAGGAATTTGTAATGGGTAATCTTATATCTAATCTATATTGAGAGAAAGACAACTTTATTAAAATAAACTTGACACTGTCCTCCAACGAGGATAGCCCAAAGGACTCAGTATACGTAACATAAATTTGTTAAATATAGATTATGACTGTTAGTATAATTATGAAATTTAAAATTCAAAAATTAATCAGCTGGCAAAGAAGAATATAAATGATGCACGCAGATTTGAACGGATTTCTTCAAAACAGAAACCACGATGTCTTCTATCAATGTTGGAAGTAGACACTGGGTTTTCATAAATTAAAGGAAAAATTTTGAAATCGTTCCACGAGCCCCAATATACAGTCCAACCACTTGAATTTCCGTAAGCCCCAGTTTCTGCTTAAAGTAGGGGATGCGTGGGTCATAAATACTTTTCTATTCTTGATTCACGCCTCAGATTGATTTATGTCGTTTTGTTCCATACGAACAGTAGGATCTAGAATAATTCCTATCTAATAATACAAGTAGAATGATTTTTGGTTGCTTAATTTCTACACCCTTATTTATTGTGGCAGTTATGTGCGAGCTTTATTTGTGGCAGGTAACAAACGCTTATTTTAGGTAATTAGCGGAATGTTACAGCCATAAAGAGAATAGCAAAGGCATCAAGGCCTATCTAAAACAATTAGCAGTATTTTGTATTTTTCAGTCCACTCTAGAGTTATTTGGTGTGTAACCTGAATTATAAACTACATTACTGAGCACTGACAATTTTTTTATATTTTATACCCTCAACTGAATGCCGCCACTTTCACTTCCAACTCTTAATAGTTTTGATTAAATTTGTCATAATTACGCGTGGAAGAAACATTAAACAGTTTGCCAGGCAGTGGACAGACACTGAGAAAATATCTTATTATTAAGTCTTCAATAATTTTTTACTTGCATGTACAGCTCATTTAAAAACACTGACTTTTAAATTACGTAAGCGACTTTTGGCAAGTGAAATACCCTTTGGCAGTGGTTATAAAACCAAGATTAAATAAATTCTCGCGTACATTGAGGTATTTGTGAAAGAAAAATATTGTTTTTAAATCGTTCTGTCTTTTAGTAGCTGTCTTAAATTCAAAAAAATGCTTGGCAATTTAGTTACGAGGAGCTTAATAAATACTTTTAAATAATTCAAGTCCAGTCATAAATACTTTCCAAGTTGTTTTAAGTATTGTTAAAGTTTTGCAGTTAAAAGAGTTTTCATAAAACCTTACTTGTTAAAGTTTCAACTATCCTGGTAGACAGACATCAAATTATTGTACATGCCGTTCTACGAACTAAAAAAATTTAACGCCAGCTAAAACTTGTAAAAAATTTACCTATGTTTTTTACAAGTGGTTACGAACAACTGCAAAGTTGGTGGATGCCGTAGAATAAGAAAGCTTGGGAAAACACTGGAATCGTCGATAGAGAATGTCAACTTAAAACAATAGGTTATTTGGACGCATAATTATGATATAATTTAATTTTTTTTCAATAACCTGAATCATTTAATCGATCTTCATTATGTGTTATTAGATTCTCATATAATATTTAAAACTTCTCCGTCGTTTATTAATTGTATCATCCTTTAACAAGCAGACCTCATAATACCTAAACAATTTTAATATTTTGACCGATCAAGGATATCAAACAAATAAGTGCCAAATTGCGAACTAATGAATATAATAAGCTACTGCATGTACCATAGTTCTTAGCTTGTGCGTCTCATTATTATTAATAAATTTTGTGATAATTAAACACGTAAAATAACAATTAACTGTCTTACTAAAAATGTAATTATAATTTTCTATGATGCTTTTGTGCGTTAAATTGCCGATCCAACTTCTACATACTTGTGACCGTAGTACATTATATTTGATTACTGACATTTTTACATTACAACAATTTTACATTATGATCACAAACGAACCAATTACAAATGTAACTTAAAAAATATGGATTTATGTTTATGAAACGACGTTAACTCATAACATATTTTAACTTCCACGCCGCTTAAACGGTTACACTTGACCTTATTAGTATGTTATGTAAGGTACATTCTTCAAAATTGCGTGAAAAGAATATGTTACATAGCTGAAAAAAATGTAATAAGCAAACATCGCTAATTAAAGGAAATAATCCAGCTCGTGCATTGGTTTTAAATAAAAAAATTTGTTTGTAAGCACATTTACATTTTAGCTGTTCACACAGGTCTTTATTGATTTCCTACCAAAGCAATTGATTCTCGTATAGCTGAAAAACCCAAGCGAGGAAGACCAGCGCGAATGTTGTAGTTAGCAGAATTATAGATGTTGCACAAGAGGATCCGAAATCTAAGGAATAACTTAATCACTTTATATTGTATAAATATTTGATTACTTTTTAAATTTATTATTCGTTATTTGTTTTAACGTGTAGCTTTTTGTTCGCTGAGTTAATAATTATAATTTTAAGTATAATATTCACGGACAAATTAATTGTTTTAACATAATCTGACTCCATAATGTTTCACTTTTTAAATTAGTCATTGCCAGAAAATACTTATTTTGCTGATGGTTCGATTTCAATTTGCGCTTAGGCCGTCACTATTAATTGGTTACTTAACTTTATACCGTATTATACGTAAACAAATATTTAATATTGTATAAATCTATGGTACAATATACATATAGTACAACATATATTACAATAATTGTAATAAAAAACATCATTTAGACTTTTTGAAAAGTAAATCTTCAGATTTGAACTTGCATTCCAGCTTTGACATTTTATTGGTAATTATAAATGTAATGCTGATTACAAAATTTTAAATTGTGATAAAATACCAACCGGATTGTAGATATAATTTGAATTTGGAATGGTGGTATAATATAGTTTATTTGCTGCTTCGCATTTAACTAATGAATACGCTGTTATTTGTTGTCGCTAGCAAAAATAAGACAAATATTTCTAACCACGAAGTTTTAATTAGCATTGGGTTTTTTTTTTAAAACTTAGTGACGTCAGATTTAAGGTATTGAGCAATTTTTCCTTAAGATTACACTCATCGATTACATGACCTGTCAATGAAAAATTTGTTCAGACACCCTGTGAATACAATTACTTAACGAGGGTCGATTTTTTCTAATTTGGGTAAATTTTTGAAATTAACCCTAGCGGCAATATCAGCTATGTGGATGGAATGGAAAATATAATTTAACCTAAATTTTAATTACTAAAAACTCTATTGGTGTGAGTCTATTGGCAGTATGTGGTTTTGGTAAAATTAGCTGTAAATACAAAATAGGTAGAGGGAAAGTTTTGAATACACTTTAATTTTGACCTAAAATATTTTAATGCCTAAAATACTGAATATGTTGAAATAATATACGTTGCATAATTACGTATGTTATCACTAACTATAGTAAGTTTCAATGTCTTGACAAGTGGTTATTAGTTGTTATTAAATGTAGCAGTAGGCACAATTTGAGAATATGTGTAAGATTAAATAAATATAGTTATGTATGTTCCACGAACTCTGCATGATTTAGTGAAGAACGCGATTTTCATAAAATATATAAATCCAGTTAAAATGAGTTTGAAGGGCTTAAATAATCGTGCATATAATTAGGAATTACTTGATATATTATCGGTTAACTTGAAACTGTTTAGTTAATCAATTAATGTCCTAATTAGCACTTCTACTGCAGTTTAGCATATACATATATTATACTATGTATTACATTCTTAATTTCATGTTAAAGTAGCCTATCTCTAACATGTCAATAGGTTTAAGTTTAGTAATATTAACTGCAATTACGTTGCTTTATTTTTTCGTCGTTTGAACATTACTGGCAGTGTTTGCCATAAAAAGTCGAGCAGTTTTGCCGTGCACTCTGCCATGAGTCCAAGTAATTAATAAAGAAACTTTACCGGCAAAGCAGTCATCACACAATAAGGATGATATCGCTTGTCTTTAACTTTAACAATAGATTTATCCCAATCCGGAAAAAGTCATTGGCCCTTTATCGGTTAATGAAGGCGGGCATGCTGTCGGGGATGGCGGTTGGGGAAGCAATGGCCCACGGATGGCTTTTTTAAATGGCCCTAGCGTATGCCAACGACTACCCAATATTGCTTTTTCCTATTGCCCTAAGATCGACCACTCATTTACCTCACATGCATTCATATGAATATGCCATAAAAATAATGCAATTACAGATTAATATTTCATTAGACAACCCAGTAGAATTTTAGTTTCAACTTTGCATCAACACTAGTTCATCACACTGGCTATTTCAAAGTTCCAGCTCAACATTATTGTAGCTACACAACATGACTACAGCTAAAATTATTGGATATTAGAAGATCTTTAGAAAAATGCATGACTACCAGAAACTGCGTCAGCATTTTATAAACAACAACAATAGTGCAAACCGGGACGGAATTTTTTTGACTTTATATATAATCGATCCACCTAACTTGCAACTAAAGTGATGCTAATCAAAGAAACCGAATGAGATATACCAGTACTGATTAACACTCATTCACAAATCACAAATAGTTCTGATAAATGAAATCTTGATCGTCAAATTGAATTCAAATGCTAAGTCGCAGGTACAGTGGCAATGAACAAGCAAAGGCGTAGAATTATAAAGAGATTGACCGAGTTTTGACCAGTAACTATAGCTATGGTTAACTTCTGCAATAAACCTGCGAAGTTAACTATATTAGGAGTAAATTATCGAGCTAACTACTGATTTATTCATTAACTCGATGAGGGCATAATGACGTCCTCGTACTCAGTCAGATGGTCAGATCAAGGTCTGTCTCAGGTCAAGTCAAATGTTAATTGAGCTGACTTATAATCACAAACACCACGACGTTGTAATAATTGGGACGTTTGTCGGCTGTGTCCTGCTGCCATTTCACTTGCGACTTGTGGCACCTTAAAATTCAGCTTGCACTTCGGTTTATATTAGGCTGACACAAATATCAAATATATGTAAAAACACTACACTGCTGGTGCAATAAAAACAGTACTTTAATAGCGACAGCAATTAATTATTGCAGAATAACTTTAATTGCAAGTTAGGTGACTATAAAACAAGAAAATTCAAAAATAGGAGCAGCAAAAATCTGACTGAAGCCGCAAAGTCCGTAGTGAAAAAGAAGGAACCATTGCACTGCATTGACTGCATGGCTTGCCGGTACACACATAGGACCTGGCCGTGCCTTTCATTTCTTCCTGCAGGAAGCTAGGAACCATGCGCGGAGGCTGCATACGAACGAAAGGCAACCTGTGCATAGTCTAGTTACACATTAGTTGTTGCGTTGCTGAACTTCAGCCTCGTATTATATATACCAAGAAGCTCCACCCTACAAGTTACACACGACGTTCGGCCGTACGTTATAGTTTGTCTGTTGCTGTGTGTGTTGAAGGAGTTCTACATTCCTTGCGTCTGCGTTCCCCCGCCACTTTGAGCTATAATATATTTACGTGAAGGGCCATTCACTAGCCAAGCACTTTACCGTTTCTTTGCCATTTTCTATCAGCTGCATAGGGCCATTTATTAACCAATCATTTTTCCTATCGTTTACCGTTGGTGATCAACTGCCAGTCATAGCGGCAATGGGCCAGTGTTTCCCCACTCATCTTTGTGGATTGGGTATAGATTATTCAGCTATACCAGTGGACGTGAAGTATTTTTAAATAAATTTAAATAAAACAATCCTAATTTTTGGGAAATTATTGTTTTAAATACTTTTAACAAAAATTATATACGCCCAAACTGTAGTATTATATTATGCTACACTTCTTCTTAGTCGTAAGAAAAATACAAACATTGTCTGCGAGCGAGTTACGTATTATGATAATTAGTAAACTAACACCATATTGTGAATTATCGTTAAAACGGTACGACATCTAAAGTCGTAGAATAGTTTTAATCGGGCTAAGTTTGAAATAAAAAATTAAGTTTAATATCAAAGCCGCTTAAAATTTATACATAGAAAATACACGTATCATGAATTAAGATATCGATAACCATTCGCCCGTGAGGAACATTAGAAAAGAGACGATATGAGTAAGTTGTTAAAATATAACAATGAATAGGGAGTTGAAATAGTTAGTATAGGGAGTAAAAAAATACGTGTGCAAGAATAAAACTCTTGGGGACCCAAGGTAGGTTATTAAATTGCATAACAGTGCATACAACGTTTACTCAGAGTTCATAAAATTAACACAAGAAAAACACTAATTTGACAACAATCCTATATATCTGTGCTGTCATATTTAAGTCATGTGCTTGAGCATATAATTTACAATTTTGTACATTTTGTTATATAAACTCGAACTACTTGCAAAATTAAAGAAACTAACAAACACTATTTAAAACTGTCGTTTCAACTACTAGTTTCTCTCTTTCTTCAATTGCACATAATTAAAGGATTTAGTAAACATATGTGAATCATGAAATTTATCGTTTTAACGAATTCAGGAAATGCAAAAACCTACGTAATTCTTATAACCAAATCAGACTGAATGAACGTTTTTAATTAAAACTTTGCATTAGTTTGGTTGGAACTCAAAAGTTGGCTTATGTTATGGAGATTGAAAAATACAGTTTCATAAGTGTTTGGCTGTGCTAAAAAGAATTATTGCTGACATTTCAGAGACATTTTTGACATCTCAGGAAATTTTTTACGTAACTTATGCTGGTATTCATTTTTCAAATGTCAATCATTCAGATTAATTTAATTTTATTTCAAATGTGTATCATGTTATTTCAAACAGTATTTAATATTTCACTTGACTTGTTTGTTACGATACTTCACCTTTAAATTACAGCGTAATTTAAAAATTCAAACAAACGAAATATTTAGTACTTACATTTTAATGGCAAGTTTTTACATAAGTAGAATTTTAAGAATCTGGTTTGGTTTTATCACCTTTGCGATCAGACTATTTTACTTTACTGCTATCGTGGTACAATGGCAGCTGAAAATCTCAAGTAGAAGTCGGTTCGAGTAACTCGCTCGATCGGTTCGAGTTTCGGATCAGTTCGAGTTGGCTTTTTGACCAACTCGAGAATTTTTGGTCCGGTTCGAGTTTCAGATTTTGTAACTCGAAAAACTCGAAGTCGAATCGAGTTGAAACAGGAATCCGTTCGAGTTTTTCGAGCTTAAGTAAAATCTATCTTTTTCATCTGTAATCTTGTATGTTTACCAATAATAAGAATACGACATCTGAATTAAGTATTATTAAGTGCAACATGCACTGAATAAATGTGGAATTTTAAACTGTAAACGTAGTTCGTTTTGCTAACGATCTTGCCGGCAGTTGCCGGCAGACCAATACTATACATACCAGAGTAAGTCCAGGATACGAATAAGAACGTTAGTAAAATATTGCTACTATAATGCGTATGATGGTTTCATTTTACACTGGGGCTGGGGCTTGTAAAATTACTAGAACCGTTATATATGTTAAGTCAAACAAATAAGTTATGATTGATATTTTGCACGTTTTTCAATACTTTAAAAATATTCTGTATGTTCAGACGAAGCTGATGAAGCTAAACAAGATATGTAGCTGAACTTTTTATACCATAATTATCCACAATTTGAACTAAATATTGACGTACTGAATTTTAAAATGTCTGATTAAACAAGTAAAGCTTGAGTCTACGAGTTTCGAGTCGGTTCGAGTTTCAAACGATTGACCCGATCGAAGATCGGGTTCGGTTCGAGTTTCCAATCTTGACTCGAAAATTTTCGGTTCGGTTCAAGTTTCGGTTCGAATTGTTAAAAATCGACTCGTGAAGAACCTTAAGAAGTACTAGCTTGTTCAATACTAAAGTATCAAACGGCAGAGTAGCAAAAATTAAATCGTTTAACAAATAATTTTTGACATTACCATACTTGAAGGTAATTTTACCTGAATTGGATTTAACGAAACAGAACCCTACGCACATAATGTATTTGCTTTGTATTGTGAATGTCAAAGTGTGAAAAATGAATGCCTTACGTATAAAAAGAAACATTTAATGTGTTTGTGTAAGCTTGATGCAGATGCAGCTATGCAATTTCATAAATATCAATAAGTTGCAGGACACGGGAAATTTTAAATTTTATAATTTGAATAAGTGCAGTGTTTGCCACATCCTAGTATTACCTTATTTACAACAATTATTACTTGATATTCTTTATTTGTCGTGGTGTACAAAGAAATCCTTTTAGCACAGCGGTAAAAGTTAAATTAATTTTTGATACGTATGATACACAATATTTGCATCATAATATGTAACAATGCATTCCTTAGTATAAGTTGTAAACCAATTCCGCGTAGCTGGATATAATATGTAGAGTGTTTATATCATATTATGTCCAAATATTGTATAACATGGAAAGATCTGACAAACGCAATGTAGAAAATCACAATTTCATTATATACAAAATATCATGAATACACCATATATAGATTAGCAAATTAAAGTTATGTAAATCTGTTTAACAATACCTAAAGAAATAGCAAACAGAAACAACATTAGAGAATTTAATGACATTCTGCAGCACACTGAATTAAATAAATATAATGTTTTCACGCCGTTCAAATTTGAGAAGGAAAACTTTTAGCACTACCCTTCACAGTGCATTATTTAGTAGTGCAGTACACAAACAAGTGGGAAGCTTATGCAAAGAAATACCCTAAACATAAATATAGAGAACACTGTTGTTTACGTATAATTGAAGCGTATGATATTAACAAAGACAACACTTTAAAATAATCTGACTGTCAAAAGAAATATATTATATTCTCCACCAGGCTATTGACGGTTCCGCTCTGTTTTGTAGTTCCCAGTTGCATAGTGCGGTGTTTCGTAGTTGCTTGTTCGAAGTTTCCTTGTTTGTAGCGACAAGTGTTTTGTAGTCCCTTTTTTCGTAGCTAATCATAATAAATGCAATGTGACACACAATTATTGTTACGGAATAAATTATAAGCAAAAGAATTATTAGCCGTCCACCCGATGTGTAGTAATTGCCGTAGTAATGTAGTGAAAAAGTAACTACAGTGGAAAATAGCTGTGGAGTAGTAACTTTGGTAAAATTCAAGTTTACTTTTTTCAGACCTCCACAGCTATTTTCCACTGTAGTTACTTTTTTACTACGTTACTACGGCAATTACTACGCATCGGGTGGACGGCTATTAATTAGAGATTGAAACATTGTCGTAAGTTATCGAAATAAAATAGTCAAACATTAAATTAGCATTTAGCAAAATATTGGGATACAAAAATAATGAACACATACATAAATAATAAAAAAAACAACTTCAGCAAATGTGTAAACAGCTGCATTGTAGTATTCAATATCTTATGTCAAACACAAATACTAAATACAAGTTTAGCGCCGCTTACAAATGATATATAAATAAGGATTGCGTGACAGAGCGGGAGGTACGGCATCGTTGGAGATTTTTGTGAGGGTACAACAATAAAGCATGTCTCTGATAGCAAAACACATTAATTCCATATTGCCCAACTTTACAGGAACCGGATGATAATCATGTGAAAACGTGATTATTTTTTTGAAAGTTGTTTTCCGTAACTGCATAGTACCAAATGTATTAGTAGCCGAAAATACTCAAATTTGACGCTGCGTTGTAACTTTTTAAAAATGATTCAAAATTTTGAAATCTTGGACTTAACATGTTTAGCCAAAAACCCCCTAAGAAGAAATGCAAAAAATTAACCTTTTGAATTATAATCAATTGTATGCTAATTTCTAATAGTAAAATTGAAGCATGAATTTTACATTTCGAAAACATGTTAAAAGAACACTATGCACTTTAAAAAGAAATGTAAATAGAACAGTAAACATTAAGTGAAACAATAACGCATTCTTACGTTTAAGTAGTCAAAGTTTTCTAGATTTTAAGTATATTTTGAATAGAGTTGTCTTTCTCTCTGCCGGTATTCATTAATACATTAAAAGTACAGTGTACAGTCAGTACAGTATTAAGTGCTTTGTAAATTCTACGTCGGTTGTGAATTGGAGTTTAGTGATCAGAAAATGATAACTCAAAAATTAATTTTATAAACAAGGGAACTGTCAGGGGTTGAAAGGTGCCCACAGCTGTTCGCTACTGTTTGCGGCATGGAAAAGTGACTAAAGCAAAAGTGAACGAGGTGTCATTTGACATTTGTTCGCTGCGAAAACCAGCTGCACTAGCTTGCAATTTATAAATCAGCACACAAATGGCTACAACCACAACTATCGTTCGGGAATCTTCTTGTTGAAGACAACGTGAAAATTTCGGATTTTCAACCATCAACCGGCGGGTCTTATGTCTTATGACCGATTGGTTTTTGTACGAACGTCTCTTTACGTCTTTTTTACGACTTTTCGATATTCGAATTCGAGTATTTTGTACGAAAATACTTTCAACGAACATGTTTCCTACGAGCGTATTATGTACGAATTAAAAATGTCTACAAAAAGATTTTCCGAATGTTTTTTTTAAATGTGGGAGCGCGTGTTTATTAAGTATCTGATCTGAATTTAATACCTCTACGCCGCTCACAATTTATAGGAAATTTTATTCTCGCATGTAATTCATATATGTTATCTTTTAATAATAGCCCTAATGTTTGAATGACAAGAAAGGAACAACCTATGTATATCACATTCTTCAATAATACGCGAGGAGTAGACCTGGAATGGACATCCACTGCGTGAATTGTTTCCTAAAATTTCTCCATGCAACTATGTATAAGGCAGTAAATTAGTATTTTTAATTTTTCCAATTTGCATGATAGCATTTTGGTCGTAAAATTATTATTTAATTATTATTTAATTATTAACATTTTTTTTAGATTTGCATACTTTTAGCCATAGGTAGATATATATTTTTAAATTAAATTTTCAATGCGCCTGATGTATAGTAAAAAGACTTATTTGAATTTAGCATTTTGCAAAATATATAGATATATGCTTAAGTATGGAAAATATTTTAGTCTGTTTCAGACGCTGTTTGGTTTACAATTTTTCTTTTATTAACGCGTGGGCCTGAAGTTTCTAACTTGACTACATATCAAACCAAGTATTCTTGAATATGAACTTTAGTAGCTTTGACTTAGAGCACATATAATTTAACATGAACATAATTATAGCTTTTAATTGGTTTGCTAGTTTACATTATTCCTTCGATGTTTTTAACAACAAAATATTCAACAGAAAATATCTACAAATAAAATATTGCACAACATGTACCTAAATATGTATATGCTGCAACATTCAAACATTTTGCTTGTGTGATGTCACAAAATAGTGAAAAAATGTAAACTCTTGCCAGAATGGCTCTCTGCCGGCAGTCTTTTTGACTCTGACTTTTTCAAAGTTAAAATACAAATAATATTTCTACTCCGCTTAAACATGTATCAAAATCTTGGTTGATTCAGTAAGTGAGTATACGTGCCCCCTCTCACTGCTGTCGTAATAAAACGTTAAAAATAACTTCAAGCAATTATAAAAGTGTGGGTAATAAATATTTTGGATTTATACTGGCGAAGAACTACAATAAACAAATTTGGTTTAACTTACACAACAATGAAATATAGAATAAAAGCAACTGCAATATAACGCAAAACCTAACATCATATAATGCAAGCAAAATATGTTACAAATTTTAAATAGAGGAAAGTGGTATTATTAATTGCGGATTCTCGAGCAGTAGGTAGTTTTTACTAGTTAAGTTCACATATGCATATATATATAAAGAATAATTAGAAAAAATAATTTATTTTCCCTAATTGTATACTACGCAAACAAAGATCGATTTTGTAAATTTTGTTACAATATTTGACTATACTGCTAATACTCTTACGCATAACTATCCACCTGGATACTGCTGATTGACTCTTTAAAACTGCTTATTACGTTTATGCCGTTTATTATCATTAGGAGCAGATTTAGAGTGAAAATGCATCGTCATAAGCACTGCTCACGTTTTAAAAATCGCATAATTCAAGACATTTTAACTTGTTATGAAAAACATAATAATTTTGGTTGCGTTCTACGCCGTTTTAAAATTACAAAACAATCAGACCTAGATATTTAGCAAAAGTTTCACAGATGTGGTTTGCATGGTGTGAGCAATGACCATAAAATAGACAACTGAGAATGAAATACATAATTGAGGTGTGGTCTATCTTAAGCAATAGATTTATTTTTTATAGTGTCATGCAACCTGGAAATATTCTTACAAAACTCTTTTCATAATTATTATATATATATAGAGAGAGCTTTTATACTACACAGTAAATAATTATATGTAGCGGATCAATCGGAACTCTAATTTGTAAAATATGTAATATGCAAAAGTAATTGTGAAATAAACGGACCATAGGACAAGTCCCGCAGGGTCTTTAGTTTTTAAAAGTAAAAAGTAAGTATATACAACATTATTTAATAAAAATAAATTTGATACTGTCCTTCAATAAGGGTAGCCTAAAGATTCAGTATACGGAACATACTTTTGTTATACATACATAATTATGTGATTTATGGTTGTTTAAACGTTAAATAGAAAAATACTGATTCGTTTCAAAATTCATAATAGTTGTTTGTGCTATTGTTGTAAAACTTTCTTGACACTTTCAGTAACAGTTTTAAGTCTAGTAATGCCTACAGTTTCTAAACAATCAGAATATTGAAATTATTAATTATGACGTGTTTTACTATGAATTTCTTGTTCACTTCAATTTAATCTTTAATTGTGAGGTTTGACCTTCATCCAAATTTTCAACTATAAAACGAACTCGTTAATTAAATAAACTGCAATTTATCTTAATTATTATCACAACAAATATGGCAATCACATAAGCAACAAAATTCTCATTTTGAAAAAAAATCGACATTGAATACACACTAGTACCACGTTCTTGGTTTGAAATTTTGAAATTTTAACTACAATAATCATGCGCACAATAAAATAAAAGTAGTCATTCATTATATTTTTAAATTTTTTGGGTTTAGGCACTTTTGCTTTCCGAGTCTTTTAAATATTTTCGATTCTTTACCAACGGCATCCAGCCAGATAAGCACTTAAATGCAAGCAGCAGCATTAATATCCAACTTGCGCTAAAGCTAGACTTTCTACGCTGTTTAAAAATGCTAGCGTTTCTGGACTAAATCTTGATGTACGTGTACAGATAAAACAGACAACTAAAGCCAGGAAAAACGAGTTATTTTTGAAAACTGAGGTACAAGTGTAAACATAGACGAAATTAGCAAATGCAATAGCCATTCTTTGGTAGTCTCGAGCTAGATGTAGTCAGCAGTTACTATTCGTAAGTGCGAGTTCTACATACAGGGAAAGACAACTCAATTCAAATATTAAACTTGACAATGTTCTTTGACGAGGAAAGCCAAAGACTCCGCATACATGACTGCTTTTGTTATACTTTTAATTAGGCGGTTTATGAGATATAAATTAAATTTAAACAAATTCAAGCAAACAAATATTATTTAATTGTTTCAATTTCCCGCAAATAGTAAATATGAATATTGGGTACTCAAGTATAACAAATGACATTAAAATAAATCGTTCACAGCTGCATTAGAGATTGAACTCATACAAAATACTAACCACATTTCTACGCCGTTTATAAATTAAACAACTTATAAACAAAGAACTTCGGTGTCAACGACTTGTGTAAATATTCAGTTCCAAAAACAAAACAGTTTTTAGCGTATCTATGGAATTTTTTAGTAATCACATTTAATAATCACCTGTATAAATTATGAAATTATCAATAATTCTAAAACGTGCTCTAACTGTAAAACAATCAGCAATGGTATCAACCGCATATTCAAACTAAAATACGTACAAAAGACGCCATTTTAAGGGACTCTATAGCTAGGTAGTTTGCAGGGCTGGACGAAAGAATTACTTTTAGGCAGCCATTTGTTTCCCCACAAAAACCACTATTTTAATTTTATTAAAGGTTTTGTTAGTTAACCAAAATATTGTTTTTGAAGGTTTTAGACATGATTAAAGTGTTCAATTAATTAATTCTAAAAAGTGCAAAATATTCTTCTTATATATTCAGAAAGAAGTGGATAATGGTCTATTTTCATGTTTTTGAAAAGTGCAAAAGAAATGTATTGCATGTTTATGAACAGTCAAAATGTTCTATTTAAATGTTTTAAAAAGTTTAATATGCCCCATCTACAAGCTGTTTAAAAGTTCAGTTAGCGAAGGCTGTCTACTCTGGCTGCATTATTTAGCCCTGCTGAATTGAACAGTAAACTGACAATAATTGTCGCAGCTACTCTTCACAGCTCAAAACTTACAAGGAAACGGATTCACATGGAATCTGCTAATTTTAAAAATTTGTGTCCACAAAAATCAGGCTCGGTTTAAATAGTGAAAATCCTAAGTGACTCGACTGCATTTTGCGTTTTATGGTCACAATAGCCTGCGAAAGTTTAAAAACATTCTAATTTTAATACTTTCCCGCCCAAAAGTTCCTACAGTTCTCACTTGATTTCGACGAAATTTGATGTTTTCTAACGTTTAGACTATTTTCCGAAAAGCAAATTAGGAATTTTGCAAAATCCAAAATTTTTCATTTTTTTGAAAAAATTGGTCTATAAAAGGTTTAAAAATTAATGTTTTCTTGAATTTAAAAAAAATGAAAACACACTACACTCTTGGCTCTACAGTTAAATAGTTCAAACATAAAACCTTCCGTTATACCGTCATGTTGCTTTGATTATAATATCCTAAAATAAAAATAATGCTGGCAATTTTATTGACGTGTGGAATTTTTGACGCAACTAGTATAAAATTGTGCGCCAAATTAAGTTTCAGGATAATTATTGGGTTTATTGTTGTGATTTTTTGGCCCAAATATATTTAAATGTGAGTATACGGATTAATGTAAAATACGATTTTAAAATTAAAATGCAAACATTATTTCGACGCCGCTTCATCATGTAATAAATATTTTGCACGTCCCTTTTACGAAGTTGGCTAATTTTTGTGCTGTCGCGAAAAGGCAGTAATATTGCTAAAATAAATTCACATAAATAATTATAAAAACGTAGGAAAGGGATGTTATGGATGTATTACGACACTAAATTCTATTAACAATATTGGACTTAAATACATAGTAACGAAATAAGTAGTTAAAGCAAATGCACCATAATCTAAAATCCTTCTGTCAAATGCAAAATGCAAGCAAAATATGTTTAAAAATTATAGTTACAGAAAACAATAAAACAAATATTTATTAGCTTACATTTAATCACACACTATATAAATTTACATAAGAAAGGTATTCGCAATCTGCCTGCGCCCAGCATGTTTAAAATATTTTTTTTAAAAGAAACGCGCGCATGCATTTCCAATTATAAGCCCTTTACTCAGCTTACTATATAGGTAGTAAAAACAATTTTTAGAATGAATTTTTACCATCTAGTTACCGAAATTCTGCTTAAGCAGCTGCATACTGAAAATACAGAAAGTTCCTCAAGCTAGCCAACAATCGACGACAGTCTACGTAGATATATTATAGATAGCATACTACATGCCATTTACATTTTAGTAATAAATCTACATTTAAATTACGAAATGAGCAAATATTATGTAGAAAATTGAATTATGTTTCACTAAATAACTTGTTTGACGCACGTAGAACAATTAACTTTCCTACTAAATGTAACTTTAACTTTCTATGATGCTCTTGTGCGGTGCATTACAGATCCAACTTCTACATATTTGTAACCATAATAAAAATATATTCAATTTGTTTACTGAAATTATTAATAATCTTTTGCTGTAACTCTAACACTCAAAAGTATACATAAAACTGTATATACTAAATAATATTTATAAAACGACGTTAACCTATAACACATTTTAACTTTCACGACGCTTTAAGTTACACTTACACTTTTAAAATTGAAATTCCCATGTGAAATATTCATCGCACATGGAAAGAAAGAATTACATACCTGCAAAGCATATAAAGTGCTTCCGTTCTTGCTCAGATAGTACTATACCATGAACTTTTATATGAACCATATAATTATAGGTAAACTCCAGGAAACGTAAAATAGGCAAACATTGCTAATTGAAGAAAATCATCCTGTGCATACGTTTGATTTAAGTAAGAATTAGTTCGTAAGCACTTTTACAGTTTAGCAGTTCACATAGCTCTGTATTGATTTCCTAAAAAACCAATTAATTCACCCATAGTTGGAAAACTCAAGCAAGAAAAGTGCAGTTGGCAGAACTAGAGATCTTGCACACACGAGGATCCAAAGTCTAAAGAATAACTTGATAATCTAATGTTGTATAAATATTTGAATACTTTTTAAATTTAATATTCGATATTTGTTTTAATGTGTCATTTGTGGTTTGCTGACGCATTAATTATAAATTAATGCATACTTTTCACTGCCAAAATAATTTTTTTAACATAATCTGACCGCATTACGTTTCATTTTTTAAATAAGTCACTGGTTGTCGCGTTTGCAAAGTCTATATTATCCACTGCAAGAAAATACTAGTTTCAGTGATGGCTACATTCCAATTTGCGCTTAGGCCATCACTATTAATTATGTACTTTATACTGTATTATACATAAACAAATATTCAATATTATAACATTAAATAGTGCTGCAGATATGGTAAATATTTTTAATCGTTTAATCGAAGAAATTAAGTTCTGATATTAAATACTATGCTTAAAAATGAGTGTGTAAAAAATTAGAGTTTCAGCAATTCCGTGCTAACGGTAATTGCAATTTATGAGGAAGTTATATGTAACCCATAATTTGCAATCATACTATGTATAAACTATTTTTTAGAAACACATTATTTAGAATTTCTAAAATCCAGACAAAATTAAATTTTCAGATTTGAACTAGCATTATAGCTTTAAACTTTTCATGGTGATTATAAATTTAATGCTCATTACAAAATTTTAAATTATGATAAAGTACCATCCTGATTATAGATATAATTTGCATTTGGAATTGTTTTATTAAAATATAAATTTGCTGCTTGAGATATTACAATTTGATACGCTGTAATCTGTTGTTGTTAAAACACGTACAGCAGATATTTGTAAACATGAAATTTGATTCGCCTCCCTTTCCCCCCAAAGCCGTCTACAGTAATTTAAATTCAGTAAATGCATCCTGAATTTAATATTTTGATTTCACACATCAAAATTGTGACGCTGAACCAAGCCAATTAAAAATTATGTACTTCACAACATAATGCATTACAGAGTACATTACTGCATATAATTTCCAAACATGCGGTAATACAGTATAATACTTATAAGTATATGAAACATGCATTTAATTATTTTAAGTTGCATAATAATTTAATGGAACTGTAGTTACTAAATCTTCTATTGATGTGAGTCTATTGGCAGTAGTAGGTGGCTTTGGTACAATTGGAGGTATATACAAAATAGGTAGTGGGAAAGTTCTGAATGCACTTTAAATTTAACCAAAAAACATTTTAATGCCTAAAATTATTATACGTTACATAATTACGTGTGTTCTTACTAACTTCCATGTTTCAACACCTTTAAAGGCAATTAGTGGTTAAAAAATGAAACAATGGGCACAATTTCTTATGTTTAACGAATTTTGCCTATTTAACATATATTTGTAAATATAATTAGCAACTAATCGAAATATTACCGGCTAACCTAAAACTGTTCAATTAAGAAGAAATTAATATCCTGTTTAGCATTTTTATTGCGGTTTAGCATATTGCCAGTGAAAAATACCATGCTATGTGTAACATGTAAAACATTGAAAAGCCTTTTGTTTAGATTTAACTTATTTCTGAAGTTATTACTAAAAAAGCTGCATTAGGCTAAACACTTTGCGCTTAAAATACAAATAAAACTTCTACGACGTTTACAAAATATATTAAATAAAGGAATGCTCTGATAATGGAGATCTTTGGTATTCCACGTATTTTGTGCCCTACTGAACCTCGTTATTGATGTTAAAAATTGTTGCGGAAATGAAATTATTTTCTGTATTTGTGCTTTTCTTACATCTGAGTGTCAGCTACTAAAATCAAAATCACCTTCACTTTTGTGTACAAATGATAAGTTGTACACAAAGTTGCTAAATTACACCAAAATACTTTTTCCATCTGCAAATGTGAATTTTATTATAAGTAGCAGCTAAAATTATCTGCAATCAATTTGCAGACATACAAATACTAATAAAACCACTTGGTTAGCTCAAGGAAATAACAAAAGTGCTAGCAAAACAATTACTAGCAGAGTTGGCAAACATTGTACGCGTACATCGGTTGAGCATTATATAATGAAGTAATTATTTATGGCGATTTATCGGCAAAGCAGTCATCATACAATAAATATGATGTGGCCTGTCTTTATCAATAGGTTTATTTAGTTCAGCTATGAAAATAGAGCTGACATAAGTTTAAATAAAACAGCCCAAATTGTGTAAAACTGCTGTTTCGAATACTGATGATAAAAATTATAAAGCAAATCTATATTAAATTTTAAAATTGTTTTCATTTTTTTTTTTTGAAAAATTCTCCGTCGGTCAGGGTCGAGAATGGTCCGGGACTAGGCAATTTGAAGAAGGGGTTTCCCTGTTCCCCGAAACTCGGGTCGGGGAAAAAATATTCTTGGGTCAGGGTGGGGAATTCAATTTTAATTTCATTAAAAAAAAGAAAGTAATTCATAAATTAACAACATACACTTAACTATCGTTAAAGCTCCACGGCATCTTAAGGCGTTGGATTATTTTAATTGGGCAAAATGTGAATTAAAGAATAAAGTTTTGTTTCCACGTCGCTTATAATTTACAAAGTTTAAATAATCATATTATAGTCAGTAGATTATTACATTGCGTTTCCATGGAAAGAACCTGCAAATAAAACGATGAGAGTAAATTTTAAAAGTACATTAGGTTTAGTGCAGACAGTTTTTACTCAAAACTCATACAATTCAACGTATAAATATTGCTACTCTAATTTGACAACAATCCTATGTATCAGTCGTGTTATATTTACGTCCTTTGTTGAAGTGTGTAATGTTGCACAAATTATTTTTTTTATTGTATGAATCTAATTTACTTACAAAATTACAAATAGGAAACTAATAAACACTGTTTAAAAACTCTCGTATTAACCACAAGTTTCACTCTGCCTTTAATTGCACATAGTTCACGAATTTAGAAGACATTATGTGAAGCATTAAATATAATTTATTACACGCCCGTAAATTAAAGAATATTGTGTTTTCAACTACAAAATTTGTAATGCAGCAATCTGAAAATGCCAGTTTAGCTTTACAATGTAATTTTTGTAACTGAATTGTGCATAAATAGAGTTGTGTTTACGAATTCGTCATATTCATACGGCTATGTGATAATTTTGAAAGAACCAGGCTGAATGAAATTTGTTTAAATTTGAAGATTTTATTACAAAGATAAAGACTAATGATGAACCTAAAACTATTAAATTAAAGAAATAGTGTTCAAAAACGAAGTTGTCTTTGCAATATTGTGAAATGAATGATAATGACCCTATATTCATTGCAAGTTAAAAAATTACCATAATCCAAAACGTTAGACTACTATCCTTTATTTGATAGTTATTTCAATGCGCACAATAAAGTAGAAATATCAATAAATAATGGTTTTTTCGTTTTGCAATTTTGGTTTCGGAGTCTTTTGAATTTATGCATCTCTTTACTCACGATAGGCAGTCATTATTGTAATGCAAGCAGCAGTATTATAATGCAACGTACGCTAAATATATAATTTCTACACTGCTTTAAAGTTTTAACAATTTACTACGTACAATTTACAAGCGCAATTTTTAATTTTGTATTTTAAAAAAAATTGTAATAAATGAAATTACATTCTTGTATTAGAACAAAGCATGAGAAATATTACAAAATTTGTATTAATAAATCCCTTGAGCATTTAACATTGCGACTTTAATAATCTTGTGCTTTTATTTGACTGTGTTAATTATTGCAAATCACATATTTTAGAGAGAAAATCACTGTACAAAAGCATGATAATTTTTTTATTCTATTCTTCATTTTATTGTTATGAGCTTTTTTTGAATGATTACTGGAATTAGCTTTCTCAATGTTTTTACAAGCAAAAATTAAACAGAGAAAGAATTAAAAAAGTATTCGCTGCTTTTACTAATAAACTAGTACCTTCGCGGGGTGCTAGTTTACTTTTTCAAGCAGTAAATATGGTTTAATTTATTTTAATTCTAGTTGACTAAACTATTTGGCTTTGTTTCACACCAAAAACGAAAACCTGGTTTTGCGCAATTAAAACAAATCTGAGAGCAATGAAAACATTAGTTTTGTAATTTTAAACTTTTTATTCAAAATATGCCTGACTACTAAAATATAGACAAATTACATATTGAATAAAACACTTCAGGTGTTTACACAGCTAATGCTACTACTTAAGTGTGTAACAATTTTAATTCCGATTAAACTAATTTTGATTTATCTTCGTCAAGTGGACTTGGTGTTACAGGATTAAAGTATTAAACGGCGTCGCAACAAAAACAAAATCTTTCATAACAATTTATTTACAACATTAATCTACTTACGTTAAGCCTTAGCTGAATATAATTTAACAAAACAGAACCCTGCGCAAATATTTGCTTTAGTTTTTAAATGTCTTAGTATGAAAAATGAATGTTTTACTTATAGGTATTAGCTAATTAAAGTTATGTGAAGCTGTGATTTTTGAAAAATAGAAGTAGTAAACAGCAGCATTAGTAGAATTTATAGACATTCTGCAGTGCATTGAACTAAATAAAGATTATCTTTTTACGCAATTCAAATATTTTAGAAAAAACATTTGTGTAACTTGGGTCGTAGGTTATATCTTTATTTTGCAACTGTGCAGTATAGAACCGAGTAGGAAAATTATGCAAAAAAATTATATAAACATTCACATAGGAGACACTATTGCTTACCCATAATTTAAAAGTATGATATTTCAATGAAAACACTTTAATACCATCTGACTGAAAATAGAAATGTATTGCGTTCTCCATTAGGCTATTAACGTTTAGGCAGAGACCAGCAGATCTGAGTGTATATGTCTATCCAAATAGTGAATTATATTAAATGAGATTGTTTTTCATGTAGTAATAGCAACGAGTAAATTGACTTCTTTGTATGCTTATGGTTACACTTACTGCTGAGGTTTTTACGAATTTATTTTCTCACCGGTGCGTTGACCCTGTATTTATCATATGATTATAAAACATCAATTTCCTAATTATTAAAAAAAAGTGAGTTTATTATTCCATTGTATTAGCACCAGTTTATAATTATTTTTTGCTTTCCTAAAAACTGCCTGAAGAAACTGTCAATTCCATGAGTAGGCATGGTATTTTTAATAATTTACAGCCAATTTGTTGTTTGAAACTTCTAATTCTCCAACATTTCCTATCAGTAGTCTACAACGTTCATACAGTTTATTTGTTACGTCTATTTTAATTTTAGCCTCAAAAGTAATATAAACATAAACACAACGTATAAATGTTACAAAGATGTTGGGTCGACTAATTTCTATGACATAACTGTCCACATGTGATTGACCTTGAAACCAAAAAACATAGGAGCTTGGCATATTTAAAAATATCACACCCATAACCTGTTTGTCTTGTCACATCAGATCTTAACGCTTGACTACTGGAAACTAAAGGTACTTTAAACTTTAAACTTCAGAAGTTGTGTTTCTAAGATTTAAACCGGTTTTACTCCGATTTTTAAGGCCTTCTGTTCATATTGCGGACTACAATGACATCTCTTAGGAAAATTAGAGCATTAGCTGCATAGATAAAAAGAACTTTTAAATGTGTTTACAGCTGTATTGCATTATTCAATATCTTATGTCAAACACAAATACAAGGTTACCGCCGCTTAAAAATTAAAGCAACTTACGATTACAACAGGCTTTATTATATATCAAAGATATCGAGTCGTTAAAACTTTTTGGTGAGGGTACGACAATAATTTTGTCGTACATTATACATATTTTATATGTATAAAACGGTATAGATTTGCGTCTTACAAATACTTTGAATTAAATCCTATTCTCACTAACAGCAAAATTGCCGTTCTCCATTTATTAGGAACGTTACTAATACGTTACCACTAATAAATGGAGAACGGCAACTTTGCTTTTAGCGCGCATTGGAGAACGGAAATTTTGCTATTAGTGAGAATTGGAGACCGGCAACTTTGCTTCTTCAGTAACGATATGTCGAATGGTTTAATGCACAACATATGTAAACTTTCTACGCCGTTTGAATATTTTTACAGTTTTATGTTCACAATAATTAGTAGATATATTTTCGAAATGGAATTAGTGAATCCGTGAGTAGTGTGTACGCTGTGAGTTGTTTGGCATTTCTCCATGCAACTATGTACAAGGCAGGAAATTATAAATTTTAGATTTGTGTGATAGCATTTAAACGTAAAATTATTATTTTATTACAAGATTTTTTTCTAAATTTACATAATTTTAGCCATAGGTAGATATATTTTTTCAAATTACATTTTCAATACAAATAATATATATTACCAATATTTAATTTAAATTTGAAATTTTGCCATACAAATTGTTAAGTATAGAACTTATTTTAGTCTGTTTTAGAAGCTTTTTAGTTTACAATTTATTCTTTCAATATTACTTAGGCCCGAAATTTCTAGCTCGACCACATATCAAGCTAAGTATCTTCAAATATTAACTTTAGTAGCTGCAAAATTCTACATACAATGCATATCATTTAGCATGGACATGATTATAGCTTTTAATTGGTTTGCTGGTTTACATTTTTCCATTGAATGTATTTAAGAACAAAATATGCATCAGAAAATATGTAGGTACCTATAAAATATTGCGCAATATGTCTGTAAATATATGCTGGAACAATAAAACATTTTTCTCATACGATGTCAGTAAATATTAAAAATCAATACAGTGAACTCTTGATGATATGGCTCGGAATAATACGATCTTAAAAATATCACGATATAATCAATTCAACCCGGTCATGCTTCATTGTTATACTATACTACAACTGTAACCATAGGTTTTGGAAGCATAGGCTAGTATAAGATTCTTGACATATGAGAATAAGTAAGAAATGAGATCTCACCAATTTCGAATGGCAAATTGTAAATATTGAATATTGAAGTTTGGCGCGGCTCTATGGCTCATTATTACATTACGCCATGCTCTCTATATGAGTAGCAATAGAAATAAGATTAAATCTTTATATTTTTTAAAAAACCAGTAAAAGTAAAGGAAGGCATTGGGGAGTCAAACCCCTTAACACCGTAAACGCCAGTGCGTAAGCCCAACTCCGCCACCCTGCCCCTGTATAGGAAGGCATTAAACAATTACTGGTATAAATTTGGAAGTCGAATTGTTGGACACTCGGGTATGTATATAATGATTGGTATAAGTGAGGTTGAGTGAGAGGTGAGGAACGAACATATGAGAATAAGTAAGGAATGAGATCTCACCAATTTCGAATGGCAAATTGTAAATATTCAATATTGAAGTTTGGCGCGGCTCTATGGCTCATTATTACATTACGCCATGCTCTCTATATGAGTAGCAATAGAAATAAGATTAAATCTTTATATTTAAAAAATATAAAGATTTAATCTTATTCGTGTATTAATTGGTATATCATTGGAATTAATCTTATCGTGTATTAATTCGTGTATCATTGGAATATAAAGGTAAATATAAATATATCAATAAATTATTGCAAGATATCAATGTTTGTAGTAGGTCATATATGTTATTATGTAATCAACAGTAAGTAGTTAGTAAGTAAACGAAGTAATTTCGATACGAGTGAACTTCCCATGGAAAAAGTGTTATATTTTCATAATTTAATATTGTAATAATTTAATATTACCATAATTTAATATTGTCAATTAAATAATGTCTGTACCTAGCAGCTATTACTGAAGAGTTGAATTCTGATATGTATAATATTGAACTTTATTTTAGCCTGAAGAAAATCAATAATAAATTCTGAAACCGGTCGCTTTTTACCGATAAATCCAGTCAACTCTCTGCCATATTTTATTTACCTCATCCGAAGTGGTTCAGAAGTTGTACTACCTAGTAGTACGATCGCACAAATAAAATATGAATTAAAAAAACTGCATTATTACGAAAAGCTTTACATCAAATGCAACCAAAATGTGCTTTAAAGGATGAATAGAAGAAAATGGTATTATTGAACAGATTCTCAAGCAGTAGTTTTTACTTCCTAGGTCCACATATATAAAAACCAAAAATTAGATAACATAATTTATTATTACTTATTTTATTAACGCTTTTAGATTTTTATTTTGCGTTTTTGTAATAACAGTATCTATACGATGTACTTCTATTGACTTGAGGAGAAACAAGATGAAATATTACCTTTATGTCGTATATTATAAGTAAGAGCGCCTATAAAGTACACACGCATAGTCATGAGCACAGCTGACCTCTTAACAATTCCATGATTCAAAAAATTTTAAATTGTTATGCAAAACATAATAATTCTCGTTAACTTCTACGCTGTTTTGAAATTTCAAAGCAATCAAATCATCTAATGTAACAACGGATGTTAGAAGGCTGTTTCGTTCTAAGCGCAATAACAATAAACTAGACAAACAAGAATGTAATACATAAGGAAAGTGTAGCTCATCCTTGACAATAAATTGATTTTTTTATATATAGTGATGTTGCAACTTGAAAATATATCTACAAAACTCACTTCACTTCACTTTGTTATTTTCACAAGGAGTATGGCAATCACATGGCAAATAAAATTCTCATTGTGAAAAAATTTCGTTATCGACTACTCACTAGTACCGCGTTCTTGAAGTGCAGCCGCTACACGTATTTCTAATAGTATACACTAATTTATAGTGTATGTGTTACTAATTATATTAATAAAAATTTCAATATGTAAATAATTTTTTAAAATAATAAAAAGTCGCGCTAGGGTTACTAAATAGACACTTTCTACGCTTTTTAGATGCTGAACTTAAGCATCTATTGTAATGGTCATGTCCGTCCGTCCGTCCGTCCGTCCGTCCGTCCGTTGGCCGTACACTACAGGTCACAGGTTACAACCGATTTTCATAAAAAAAATAGTATACGACCAGAAATGCGACTGTGCAGGTCTGTATTGTTTTTTAGTTGTAATTAGTCTAACCAGTTATCCACAATAAATTGATTACTGGACCTATGTCAGAAATTTGTAAATTGGAGAGGCTAAAAACAGCTGAACCAAATAGATGAGGCAACTGAAAGAGGCGGCTGGCAAAGATAAAGCTGCCATTGTTTGCATGTAAAATTTATCCTTGCCAGCCTTCTCTTTCGGTTATCGCTACTAAACATACCTACCACTGAACAAACGTACCCAGGTACGATCGGCCTACGCTTCTCACTTTTAGCATACCATTCCGTGTGTATAAATACCATACGAAATTGAATGGTAAGGAGCGTTCACAAATGATGCTATCTTAATTTTATGACCCACCCACCCATTTCCACTGATGTTAAACATAATGCAAACGGGGAATTTTCATATGCACGTACCCATTTGAATGATATCACCAGTTGTAAAAATGGGGTGTGGATGGTGACGGATCGTCCATAAACGACGTCCTCCACCATTAATATTTTTTCCAGCCTATTTTATCATACATGTATTGAACTAACTTATATTAGTTATAGATATTTTTTAATTCAGATCACACTAATTGTTTTTCCACAATTAGTTTTTGCATTAAGCAACTCTGAAATTTTTCCTTATACATTGTGAGGGAACGTCCGTTAATGACGTCTTTCAAAAATATCATAATTGTAGGTGCCCCCTTCCCCCTCCCTTTTAATTATTTAACCATTTGTAGATGCTAAGCACATAATGACGTCCTTCAGTGTTATAGATATCGAGGGATCGTACATAATGACGTACTTTAAATTTAATAGTTTTTAGAACCTCCAGTACCAATTTTAAATGTTTTTTCCATCCTATATTGACTACATGTCACGGACTTACCTAAATGAGTTATAGATAGTCAGGAATCGTCCATAATGACATCGTTCTAATACCATAGTTTCTAGTATCCCCAGTCCCAACTTTACACTTGTTTCCATCCTAATTTAACAACATGTCACGGACGTAACTATATGTGTTATCGATATTCAGGGATTGTCCATAATGACGTCATTCAAATATTATAGTTTTTAGGACCCCCACTGTTAACATCAAAATATTTTCCAACTTATTTTTAACTGCTTGCCACGTGCATTCGTATATATTTTATTGATTATAGGGGAGGATCCATAAATGACGTCATTTGTTAATCATGCAATTCTCAAAAATATTCCAGCGTGTTTTAACTACATGCCACGTACTACTATATGGCTTATTGATGTTAAGGAAGCCTTCATAAATGACGTCATTTGTGAATGGTGTAATTTATAAAAAACTTTCAGATATATTTAACTACATGCTAAGCATATTCGTATGTCTTATTGATTGTAGGGGAGCTTCCATAAATCTTATACCACCTTCAAGCGTAACATAAATTGTCTTGCGCCATTGTTGAAGCTCAGCATCTACTTCGGGCCCGCCCACGGTCGACAAATCCGGCGCGAAGCGCCGGATTTTTCAAAATGCCGGCGAATTTGAAATGAATCTCTCTGTACAGATTTAGTAGATACATAACAAAATTCAAGGAAAACGATTTATTTTTTAAAACCGAAGTAAAAGTGTAAATGAATTTAGCAACTCAATAGCAGTTGCTTCAGTAGTCACGTGTTAGGAGCAGTTGGAATTTACAATACGGGAGATATGCGTACTACATACATGCAAACGTTGCAATCAGTTTTTGTAAGAAAAGAACATATGATTGGTTTTATAAATTTCCACCAAACGTTAATATAAATACTAGGTACTAAATTAAAACAAGTGACACTAAAATAAATTGTTGAGAGCTTCATTATAGATTAAACTTATAAGAAATGCTAGTAAAATTTATACGCCGTTTATAAATTAAACGATCTATAAATCATTCATGCTCGTGTCGATACTGTCAGATTTGATAAGTTCCTAAACGAATAGTGAAGTCCCGCAAAATACTGCATTGAATAAAAATAGTTCTCTGAAAAAGTAAACTTTGTTTAATAAACTTGTAGTAGTCGAAGAGACTTTTTTGCAATAATTCTGTGGATATCAATAAACACTTTTAATGTAATAACTACATGGATTGCTTAATTCAAGGGAATAAAAAATACCTAAGTAATTAATTATTTCAGTGGTTTTATTAACCACAATAAGCCTTTCAAGCCAGTGTGTATGTAGTCATGTGTTAGAGGCAACCAGCAGTTACTGTATGTAAGATGTGTGTTCTACATACATACTATGCAAGCAATTTTCATAACTAAACTAAACAAAAAATATTTGGTTTTTTAAATTTCCTGCCAAACTTAAATATAAATATTGTGTACTTCAGTATAACAAGTTACATTTTTTAAAACTCTTTCACAGTTGCATTAGGGAGTAAAGTAATACGAAAACAACTAAATGGTGATTATTACGAGTGTGATTTAAATTTATTATTCAAGCATTCCATTCTCACCGACTCTTTGCTACTGCAGAGGTATTTAACAAAATTGTATTAAAAGTGTAAGTATTTGTACATATACAGTGACATAACTGGGAATGATATATGTAGTTATAAAATATTTTCTGAACGTGTGGACGTTTTTAATTAAATAATTAGATGATAATCATAATAAGGAAAAAAAATGTGTATTCACGCGACAGTCATTACCTGATTTTAAAATCCAGTAAGGGCGCATGTCTTTTTTAAAATTTATCGCTGTAATGAAGACCTACTTGCAGACGGGGAAGAGTCTTATGATCGAATGACTTTTGTACGAAACTACTTGTACGAATTCTGCATGTACGAATTCTGCATGTACGATTTCTGTATGTACGAATTCTGTATGTACGATTTCTCTATGTACGAATGTCAGCCAGTACGAATAATCTGTTGTACGAATGTTTTTTGTACGATTTTGTGGTTGTACGAATGATTTAATAGCACCAAAAACAAATGCCAAAATGACATAAAAATTAAATTAATTAGTCAACAGTGTTCGTCTTCGTTGAAACAAAAAATATGGACATGATAAATCGAGGTGACACTGTACGTTGCAACACACATTAAATAGAAAGTCAGTAACATAGTATAGTTAAGTATAGTAGTAATGCAGTATAAGACCTTGATTTCACTAGCGACTTTAACAACTGTTAGTTAACAATTGCTAAGTTATCAATGGTTAACTTTGCGATTTCACGAGTAGTTACAAATTGTTAAGCTATCAATGGTTAGTGCGATTTCACTACATAAATTGACAATTGTTAACCATAGTGCCCGCTAAAATTCAAAATGTTGAAGTTTAACAATTGTTAACGTGATTTCACTACATAAATTAACAATTGTTAGTTATAGATCCCGGGAAATTTCAAATTTTAAAGTTTAACAATTGTTAGTGCGATTTCACAGGTTAAGTTATCAATTGTTAACGCTAATTATCGATTTTAACAATTGTTAAAAGTTAATCATTGTTAACAGTTTAACAATTATTAGTTCACATTTCACGTAAAAATGAGTGATTAGCTAACTGTTGTTAGAGTTAACAATTGTTAAAGTCGCTAGTGAAATCAAGGTCTAATAATTAATAATAGTATAATAATAACTGTAAGTACATAATAAACATTATAGTATTTCATACTTTACTTGCTTCGCGTTCTTCCTGCGACAGGTGAATGTACAGTTTCAGCTGTGATCACCTTGTTAATACCCTTTGATTTTTTTGATATAATTACCCAAAACTTTGACCTGTGGATGCAGGTTTGATATAGAAGGATTTGCCGTTTTCTTAGCCTTGCGTGTTGTCTGTGAATTCGAAGCCGGGGGAGGAGGAGGTTGTAGTATTTGAATCGGAGGAAAAGTAGGAAGTTGTAGTACTTGCGGAGGTCAGGGAATAATTTTTGCCTCTATGTATGACATTTTGAGGTCAAGTAAGTTTGAAAATGACTAAATAGTTAAACTGCCCTACCCAAACAGATTCCAACCTCCAGTTGCTTTGTCAACTGCCTCTCCAGAAAAGTCAATTTGTCGCACGCTTTAGGGCTTAACATGTTCACTCGTATCCTACATCCATTTACTATTGACTTGACGTGCAAATGTGGTTTCGCACACAATTTGACATTCGTACAACAAATATTCGGACAATTGAATTTCGTTCATCTTGAATTCGTACAACAAATTTTCGTACAAAAGACTAAAGTTCGAACATCGAAAATTCGTACAAAACGACGTTCGTACAAAAGACGTTCGGACATAAGACATAGGACCTTGCAGACAATGTTAATTTATTACAATGGAGTTCCGTTAAATATCGCTAAAGTTCTACGGCATCTAATGGCGTTGGATTATTTTTACTAGGCAAAATTGTAATTGAAAAATAGAGTTTAGTTTCAACGTCACTTGTAATTTACAAAGTCCTCATGACAGCGTAATTTATCTAGTTACAATCAGGCTATTTCCATGGGCCCATGAAACAAATCAACAGAAGTATCATTAAATAAAGATTCAAATTTAAGGGGCTGCAAGGAAGTATTAAAAGACGCAGCTCTTTTAATTTCATAAATAAAGCACTTTTCTGTAAAAATACTTTTCTCATGTTTGAAATACTGCCTCGATAGCTCTCTGCCCTATTTAATTACGTATTCATGACTGTACGAAAAATACATATTTTAACAATTTGCTGTGAATAACCTTACAGCGCAATTTTAAATGTTGTATTTAAATAAATTGTATAATACAATTGTGAACATGTTGTTTTGTTTCTTGTGGATAGTAGGGTTTAGATATTGTGTAGAAGACACTGTCATAAACTAAATTACATTCTTGTATTAGAACAAAATATGAGAAATATTACAATATTTACATTAGCCACTTGAGCATTTAACATTGCCCCTTATTAATCTTGTATTCTTGTGCTTTTATTAAACTTTGTAAATTATTGCAAATCACATATTTTAGAGAGAACATTACTATACAAAAGCATGATAAATATTTTATTATATTCTTCATTTTATTATTATGAACCATTTTTGCATGATTACTGGAATTTGCCTTTCTAATGCCTTTACAAGAAAAAATTGAACAGAGAAAGAATTAAAGAAGCTTTTGCTCCTCGCACTAATAAACTAGTAACTTTGCGGGGTACTGGTTTCCTAATGCAAGCTGCAAATATGGTTTAATTTATCTGGATTTAAGTTGACAAGACTAATTGACTTTGTTTTACATAAAAAATGAAAACCTGGTTTCGCGCAAATAGAATAAATCTGAAAGCAATGAAAATATTAGTCTTGCAATTTTAAATTTTAAATACCTTTAATTTAAAATATACTTGACTACTAAAATATAAAAAACTTTCATAATAAATAAAATACTCACGTACTTGTGGGAATAATTTGTTATTAAAAGAGTAAAAAAGTCAGGAGTTCACACAACTTATTCCTACCTAACTACATAATTTACCGAATTTTTCACGATATCGAAATATTAGACCCATTTCAACGTGTGATATACCATTGGAAAGGTAACGACTAGTAGATTCTGAATAACGGACTTTGGTAGAATTTACTCATAAACGTTTACCATTTTTTTTAAACCGTTACTTTTTTTGAAAATTCCGCCTAAAACTTTTTGTATGCGTCAGAAGCCTAAAACAAAATATTAGTTTTCTTAGTTTTAAAAGGGCTTTAAATAATATATAATGCGTCAACATCAGTCAATTTCGACAAAAAATTATTAAAGTTTTTTAATTACAATTAAAAATTAATCATAATCTGAGCTGGCACTACAAGTTTAATAGGTTTGCCTATTCAATCCGGTTTAAATGCTATATCATTTATGTGTACTTTCATTGACTTACGTGTCAAAAAGGCGGTTTTAAGTTTTTGCGGAAATTCAAAAAAATGTAATTTTCAAAAACTGAAAATCGCCTTAAGGCATTTTTGCATTTTATTAAGAATTACAAGTTTCTATTGAAATTTCCACTACTTTATTACACTTTCACGGCTAGCCCCCATAAATTTAAAGGCTATACATTGACTGTTAAGAAGATTTGCCGGTAAGAACTGCCTAACGTTACTGTTAAGGCTGCCATTAAACAAGGGCTAAAGCCCTTGCTTAATGGCATTCACTATACAGTATAGTGAATAAGTCTACAACTGTCAACTGTCTAACGGGTTACATTCAAATTGAATTAACTTTTGTTTTAACCATATATCAAACTATGCGTGAACTTAAATATAGAGACTGTCTCTTACAAAATTGTAGTATCAAACGGCGTCACAAAAAAAATCTTTCAAAACAATGTATTATTATGTTATGCTAAGACCAGATCAGAAACTAAAAGTAATGAAAGATTATTTATAGCCACTTTTATATACCCATTCCAAAATTCCCCACTTGCAAAACTATCCACAAAATTTTTAGAATCCATCGATAAAATTATTCGTAGTTATGTGAAGGAATTTCTCACCATTTCAACAAGTACCCCAACTAGCATGTTGTACTTCAGCTCAAAAGTGAAAGGAATAGGCTTAATTCGTGCTAAATGGGAAGCACGAATCCAAAACTTTAATGCCCTTGAAATTTTATCAAGTTCTGCTCATGCTTTGATTCATGAGGTGAAGAATTTAGAAATCGAAAAATCCCAGTGTTTGGATTTTCTTGGTGTGCCGTTTGAAAAAAAGCAAATCACGGCTGAACATAAGGGAAGAAAAAACAAATTCATTCGTGATCACCTAAGAAGCTTGGAATATGATACCTGGTGCAAGTTACCCCAAAAAGGACAAAGTGTAATCCAGTTTCAAGAATGCCTATATGCAAACAAATGGATTAATTCAAAAAATGGGCTTTCATCATCCGAATTGATCACTGCTATTAAAATGGTTGGAAATGAATTACCCGTTAATGCCATCCCTCGACCTAATCAAGGATCCCTTTACTGCCGACATGGTTGTAAGGAGATTGAAACGATAGGACATATCCTTGGTCGTTGCCCTTGTAGGGAGCTAATTCTTAATAACCGACATCATGCAGTACGCCGTTTAATAGCTGAAGCAATGCAAATATTGGGATGGAAAGTTCTTCAGGAAGTTGAATGTACTGGGGATGGATCAAGGCGTGTTGATATAATTGCTTACAACTTAGTAACAAAGAAAGTAATCATACTTAATCCCACCGTTCGTATGGAACAGAATGATACAAATCAAGCTGAGGCTGTTCACTGAGAGAGAAAAATAATTTATGACCCCTGCATTCCCTATTTTAAAAATAAACTCGGGCTTACCGAAATCGAAGTAATTGGGCTCTACATTGGGTCTCGTGGGACGATTTCCAAATTTTTTCTCAACTTTATGAAAACACACCGTTTACTCAGTACGCTGATTTAAGACATAGTGATCTCCGTTTTGAAGAAATCTGTTCAAATTTGTGTGCATCATTTGTTTTCTTCTGTGCCTACTGATTAATTTTTTCAATTTCTAATAATAACATTAACAAGCAATATTTGTATATAACAAAGCTATAAAACGTATACTGAGTCCTTTGGGATATCGCCGTTGGACGACAGTGGCAAGTTTATTTTAATAAAATTGTCTTTCTCTCTCTTATAAATCTGAATGCAATTAGTTTTAACTGAATAGAATTTACCAAAAAAGAACCCCGCCAATATATTTGCTTTACTTTGTGAATGTCAGTGTGTGAAAAATGAATGCTTTACTAACATGTTTAAGCTAATTAAAGTTATGTGAAGTTGTGTTTTTCAAAATATAGAAACAGTAAACAGCAGCAACAGCAGTAGAATTTAATGACATTCTACATCACATTTAAATAAATAAGCATAATTTTTCAACGCCGTTCAAATATAGTAGCATTTGTTTTTTGCCAATGTTGCGATAGGTAACATTTTGCAACTGTGCAGTTTAGAACCGAGTAGGAAAATTTTGCAAACAACGGCCATTAGTTAATTGAAACTAATAATGTCTCTACATTTCCTATCAGTAGTCAACAACGTTTGTATTATTTAATTCTTCTGTTCTAGATTTAGCCTTAAAAGTAGGATAAACATAATCACAACATACAAATGTTACGAAGTTGTAGGCTCGACGAATAATATTCATGACACAACAGTTAACATCTGATTGATATTGAAACCAAAATAACACAGGAGCTTAACATATTAAAAAATATCTTGATAACTTGTTTGCCTTTTGGTACGTTTGCATATCCAATCAGAAGTTGTGTTTCTAAGATTAAATAAAACCGGTTTTATTCCGATTTTTAAGGCCTTTAGTTCACACTGCAGACGACAATGACATCTTTTAGGAAAATTTAAGCATTAGCTGCATAGATGAAAAGACCTTGAGCAAAATTGATTAGACCTGTAGTCAATATCTTATGTCAAACACACTACAGGTTAAACGCCGCTAACAAATTATACCAAGGTAAAAATTTATATCATATTCAAGATGTCGATCAGTCTCACTACTAACTTGATTGTGAGGGTACGACAATATTAAATGTATAAAACGGAGCATATGTGCTTTTAAAAAATCTTTTGAATTAATTCTATTAAAAATTCCGACGAAGGTATTCAGTAGTTTCTTCTATATACAAGAACAACGCATTTTCACGATTGCGAGCATGCTTACGACTTATGCATGAAACTCAGATGGTTTCAGGTTTTATCATATATCTAATTGTGAACCATAAAACCTTAACTAAAGCCGTTACAAAATTTGCTCCAGAATTTGTGTCATTATCATCGCTCCTATATCCTATTATACTAGCACCATAGCTTAGCCAAATCGTGGTAAGTAGGCTAGTACTAAAAATCCGTCTGAAATATGAGCCATGAGCCCTACACCCAAGTGTAGATTTTATGCAACTGCCCTGTTCATGGAGGTGTAAGAATTTAAAACATGATTTTTATACTTTTGCATACTTGTTTATAGGAAAATCAAGTCCAGATTATTTACTTTTTTAGTTCACAATCATTTAAATAAAAACAGATTTACTATTACAATGGCTACTTTATTGCCTATGGTTCAAAATTAAAATAATTATATATCTTCTACGCCGTCTGATTCTTCTGGTTTTTTTTTCATATGTCCGTAAACTCTATCTGTCGGAGTTGCTTAATTATTTATTGCTGTAGTAAAAAACATCTAACGAAATCGAATACAATTGGCAATAATCAATTTGCGTAGAAGAACATGACCAATTTATTACGACGTGAGTTAAACTTTTTCCCTTACGGGAACAGGAAATTTCGTTCCCGAACGAAGGTCAAAGTAGACGCCACAATTTATTTATTAAATAGGGCCTAGTACGCCAGTGTATGATTTTACATGCATGCACGCACATCGAGCTACCCATCATGGTGCGCTAATTACTTAGGATACATAATTATAAAAAAAATGCTGAGTACAATTGGCTATGAGATGTTTCCTAAAATTTCGCTATGCAACCACATACAGTATGTCCCTAAAGGTTAGACTCACCCAACTTTATGGGGTTTACTCCCCCCCAAGCGGGAACCGTAAGTCGATATATTTATTTTTGGATGAAAACCGACTAATAAGTAGGATTTGGCTTTGATTGACCTCCAGGGGTCAAGTCGTTCTCACGTAAATAATTAAAAACTGAAAATCAGGTGTCCCAAAAGGTTAGACTCACTTCATGGTTTTCAAAATTCAAACATCAATATCTCCTGACTTAACGCATAAAAAATTACGAAATTTCGTCTGCGTGTGCTTAGATATACAACTTATGACAAGATGTATTCACTTTGGATATTGGGTCACTATAGCACCGGTAGCGGAGGAGAAGACGGGTCACCCTCATATCAAATTTTATCCCCGTTTAATAACATGGGAAAATCGCGACTTACTTCACTAACTTCTTATGTACACATGCAAATGCCACCCGATTGTAATTAAAAGAAGTCGGGCATGACCAAAATTAAATTGCCTACAAAACAGTTTGACACTCAACACTCAGGTCACTCGGGGTCACGAGACGCCCGGGCTTGAACATTACTAAAAGTTCATCATGTGTTTTGTGCGTTTCATCAACTTTTCGTAATGTTCAAGCCCAGGCATCTCGTGACCCCGAGTGACCTGAGTGTTAAGTGTTATACTGTTTTGTAGGCAATTTAATTGTGGTCATGCCGGATGGCTTTTAATTACAATCAGTTGGCATTTGCATGTGTACGTAAGAAGTTAGTAAAGTAAGTCGCGATTTTCCCATGTTATTAAACGGGGAAAAAATTTGATATGAGGGTGACCCGTCTTCTCCTCCGCTACCAGTGCTATAGTGACCCAATATCCAAAGTGCATACATCTAGTCATAAGTAGTAAATCTAAGCACACGCAGACGAAATTTCGTAATTTTTCATGCGTTAAGTCAGAAGATATTGATGTTTGAATTTTGAAAACCATGAAGTGAGTCTAACATTTTGGGACACCTGATTTTCAGTTTTTAATTATTTACGTGAGAACGACTTGACCCCTGGAGGTCAATCAAATCCAAATCCTACTAATTAGTCGGTTGTCATCCAAAAATAAATATATCGGCTTACGGTTCCCGCTTGGGGGGGAGTAAACCCCATAAAGTTGGGTGAGCCTAACCTTTAGGGACATACTGTACTCATGTACAAGGCAGGAAATTTTTCTTTTTTAAATTTGTGTGATAGCATTTAGGCGTAAAATAATTATATAATTATTACAGATTATTTTTTTTTAGTTTACGTACTTTCAGGCATAGGTAGGTTAATATTTTTAAATCATATTTTTAATACGCACGATATAAAGTAACAAGATTGAATTTAAATTTTAAATTTTGCAATATATATATATATAGGTAGGTGTATACCGTAAAGCTTCAAATAACTCCCGGGACCCTATCAACTCCTTAGTCCCTAGTAACTCCCGGGGTCTTTAGCATTGAATCAAATAGGGAGGGTTTTGTTCTAAGATACTCCGGCTTCTAACTACTTCTGGGGTTTTACGAAAGTTTCGCGCTAACTCCCCTAGGAGTTATGTGAAGCTTTACGGTACTTAAGTATAGAAGATAGTCTGGCTTAGAAGCGATTTGGTTTACAATTTGTTCTTTTAATATTGCGTGGGCCCAAAGTTTCTAGCTTGACCACATATTAAGCCAAGTATCCTGGAATATTAACTTTAGTAGCTGCAAAGTTCTACTTTTAGAATACGTATTATTTAGCATGAACATGATTATAGCTTTCAATTGGTTTGCTGGTTTAAATTATTCCATTGAATTTATTTAAGAACAAAATATTCAACAGAAAATATATACCAATAAAATATTGCGCAGCATGTACATACATATATGCTGCAACAATCAAATATTTTGCTCGTGTGATTTCACAAAATAGTAAAATCAAACGTTATCTCTTGCCGGAATAGCTCTGCCGATAGTCTCTTTGACTCTGACTTTTCAGAGTTAAAATACAAATAATATTTCTACGCCGCCTAATTATGTATCAAAATCTTGGCTATTTCAGTAAATAGGTTAACATTCTCCCTCTGACTGTTGTCGTGATAAAACGTTAAAAATAACGTTACGCAATTATAAAAGTGTGGCTAATAAATATTTTGTATTTAATTTGGCAACGAATTGCAATCAACGTAATAAACGCAACTGCATTATTATGCAAAACCTTATATCAAATGCAAGCAAAATGTTTCTTAAAAGTATAAATAAAGGAAATTGGTATTATTAATTGCAATATTTCAAGCAGTAGTTTTTACTGGCTACGTCCACATATATATAAAATTATGAATTAGAAAAGATAATTTATTTTTACCTATTTTACTAGACTCAAACAAATAGTAATTTTGTAAATTTTATTACAATATTTGACAAAACTGCTAATATGCCTACGAATAACTACCTTCCTTGATACTGCCGATTGTCTCTTTAGAACTGCCCATTACCTTTATACTGTTTATTATAAGTAAGATTACATTTAAAGGACACACGCATTATCATGACGACAGCTCAAGTTTTAAAAATCGCATGACTAATAACATTTTAATTCAAAACATAATAATGTTGGTAGACTTCCACGCTGTTTTAAAATTACTTAGCAGTACCACGGTTATATTTCATAGTATTAAATTTTAAAATTTTGAAACGTTTACTTCAGTCATCAATAATCGCTCAAGGTTAAGGTATCTGATTTGGTCGTAATAGTGTTTCTTCAAGTGCAGTATCCCAGCTGGCAGGGGGATTTCCTAAAAACATCCTGACGACGTTAACTGCGGATTAAAGTACATTCGGAGGATATCCCCCAAAGTTTGAGTGGACATCGTAAGGATGTCCTAAGGATCATCCTGTGTCCGAAAATAGGATGTGCGCAAAACATCCCCAAATGATATCCCCATAAGAACCGCACCGGGTATTTGGGATTAGGTGGGGACGTTTAGAGGATGCATATAGGACAGGTTTAGGATTATTTCAGGATGTAATAAGGATGCAGTATGGACTTTTCAATTTTTATAGCAAATAATAGATCTTGCATGGTAAAAAAAGTTTTATGAAGGTGTAACTCGAACAGTCGTGCTGGTATTTTAATATTTGTAGTAATTTATTTAACACTTAGACCAAATAAATAATTATTAAGTAGTACACCCAACTATTGACACCAAAAGCAGACGACTTCGTAATTTTCAAAATGCACTTATTGATTGATAAATTATGATACTAAAAACCTCTCTATTTAAATCCATGGTTAACAGTTTACTTCAGGCAAGGAAATTTAAAAAGATAGACGTGGAGGTGGCTGAATTAGCTGTGCGTTAATCATTAGTATAGACACCTGAGCCCGAGCTACGTGTAGTCCAGGATCGTTCAAGCTGAGATTCGTTTTTTGGTTTCAGAAAGTACAAGTTCGAATAACTTTGCTGCCTCCGGTTCAATAACACAAAAACTAAACAGTATTAATATTTTACAAAAATGGAAAGCAGTTATACACAATCGTTTATTTTGGACGTATTTTAGCGTATGCAAAAAATTTTGTTACCCTTGTTGAACCAACTAACCAACAATGATATTAATCCGTTCTGCCGATAATCTACTTTGAATCTTCCCTGTTAATTCCAACCGTAACGAATTTTCCCAAGTTATCCAAAATGAACGCACTGTCTGCTTTTATGATTATGATTATATTATTGCTAGCACTGACACTGACAAAAAGATAATTATTTTAGTAATTTAATAATTGAAAATGTCAAGAAAATTAAGTAGGTTCGGTCGGCTTGCACTTGTGCCATGATATTATTACACCACAAAGTGACAGCAATACTAATTTCAGTATTCTTTTACAAAAATAAGAAAACTGCGTCCTAGCTCGTACAAATAAATAAGGCTAGTGAGCTGAGCAATCGGAATGAAATGAAATGATAGGAAGGTGGTGCATAATTTTCCCCCGCTCAAACATCATACATGTTTGTTTATCAGACTTTTTAAATCAAATAATGCGTCAGAACTGGGTTGCCACAACAACTACTAATAATATGCTCAGCATTACTTAAACGTGTTGAATTAATATTTTAATAATGTCCTTAGGACATCTTTTCAGGACTAAAAAAGTCATAGACTTTTATTATCCCTTTTGGATATTCTTAAAATATCCGGTTGGGATAAAAAGTTCAGGGGATGTTTTTCATGGTATTGGGGACGTCCCCTCAAAGAAGCCTGCCAGCTGGGATATTACGTAGAAAAATATTAAGTTAAAAAATTCATCCAGTTACATTCAATATAAAATTCCATGTTGTTGTTGCAGTATCTGAATAAAAATAATGTAACTTTCATTTGATAGTTATGGCAATATGCACAATAAAATAAAAGTATTGATGCATCATGTTTTTCAATTTTTTGGGCTAAGGTAATTTTGCTTTCGGAATCTTTTAAATATTTTCGATTCTTCACGAATGACATCCCGCCAGATAAGCATTTACATGAAAGCAGCAGTATTCATATTCAACTTACACTAAATTCAGAATTCTACGCTGTTGCACATTGCTAGCTCATGTAGACTAAATCTGGGTGTACAGATAAAACAGACAACTAAATACAGGAAAAACGAGTTAATTTTGAAAACTCTGGTACAAGTGTAAACATACACAAAATTACCAATGCAATAGCAATTGCTATAGTAGTCTCGAGCTAGAATCAGTCAGCAGTTACTGTTTCTATGCGTAAGATGTGAGGTTTACATACAGAGAAAGAAAAATTTATTCAAATAATGAACTTGACAAAGTCCTTTAACGAGAAAATGCAAAGACTCCCGAAGATAAAAATTACTTTGTAAGCGAACAAAAATTAATAAGTTGTTTCAATTTCTCGCCAATTGTAAATATGGATATTATGTACTTAAGTATAACCAGTGACATTAAAATAAATCGTTCACAGCTCCATTAAGAATTAACTCATACGAAATACAAACCAAATTTCTACGCCGCTTAATCATGTAACAACTTATTAACATGGCCAAGAAGTAAGATGTATTGGAATCCTGATATCGAACAGTGCTATTTAGTCAGAACCCAAACGAGAAATGACGGCCACTAAAATATATTATTGAAGCATTCCATTCTTACCGAATTTTTGCTACTGCAGAATTATTTAACAAAATTGTATTAAAAGTTTAAGTAATTGTACATATACAGTGACATAGCTGTGAATGATATATTATGTAGTTACAAAATATTCTCTCAACGTTTAGATGCATGTAATTAGATAATTAGGAAAATATTAAAGATTTATTTACGCGACAGTCATCCCTTGATTTTAAAATCTGGTAAGGCCACAAGCCCTTTTTAAAATTATTAGCTGTAATACAGACATACAGACCTACGTGCAGACGATATTAATTTAACACTATGGAGTTCCGTTATTTAAATGTATCCGATCCGGAATCCCGTATATTTAATAGGCATTGTAGTAGTAATTATGATATTATTAAAAAAATGAATTACATGATCTAATTACAAGAAGATTATAAAAAGAAATGATCTGCCCATACTACATACATACACAGACAAAAATCTCATAGAGAAACTGTAGCAAGTTGGAAAATAAGCGTAAATTGAAGTTGTTAATTAATAAAAAGTACATGTATTACACTCAAAAAACAATAAAGTCAAATCATGCAATTAGCAAATTGCCTATACAGCTGCATTTCATTAATTACATATTGCACTGCCTCATCGAAAAAAAGAGTAAAATGTATACGCGGTGTGGTAATTTTGGAATTATAGAGTTGGTAACGGTTAATTAGTTTAGTTGTATTAGGTATGCATTGTCTAATGGATCAGTCGCCAGTCTATTTGTGGTAGTAATTCGAGAACGTACTTTGAGTTTAATATCTTGGTGATTCGAATGTGAACCCAAAAGTGTTTGCTGAGGATGAATACCTAATTTTGGGCACCTTCTTCAGATCTTAACAGAATAAAGTTTCAAACGGCGTTACAATAAAAACAAAACCTTTTCAAGCACATTGAATTACGGCATAACTCTACTTGGAGTTAGTTTTTACTTTAAAAAAATTAAAACATGTGAAACTTGAGATTTTTGGATTTTTTTAATATGTATATCTAAACAAATTTTTAAACCTAAATATTTTACTTAGTAGAAGTAGAAGTGAAAATGGACTTAAAAATATTTAATTAGAGTTTAAGGCAAACAATTATTTATACTACCTGCATTAGGATATTACAGGTGGTATGCAATTGTAATCACAAAGTTTATGAATGTGGCTTCACTATTATTATGATACAAATTGGAAATTAATCAATTTACATATATCTTACCGTTTTTTTTAAATCCAATTGGTATTAAGGGTTTCGTTTAATTAAGTTTAAAGCAGAATATTGATGCCGAATTTTGTTGGCTGAAGTCCCAAAGTGCTTAAAAAACTAAACAGAAATATTATTTCGTAAATATCAAATGCTACAAAAATAGTCATGACATTTTTACGCCGTTTTAAGCTTGTAGCACTATGATGCTGCATACTACGTACCAAGATTGTCAATAGGTAAAAAATTCTTAAAAGCGGTGTAATATCAAATACAAAATAGATGCAAAAAATATTTTATGCAGTAACAAGACAGGAAATAAAGTTTATTTAATTCGAAAACTAGAAATGTGGACGTGTAATAATTAAATTTTACTATTAAAGTTTTTTATTACTTTTTCTACCATTTAATTTATTAAAGTTTTGTGATTTCAATCAAATCACAGCTTCGTCGTAAGTACTACTGAACTTTACGCTAAAAAATTAGTACAAGTTTAATTCTACGACTTTAATTAATTCGACTTTAATTTGAGATGAACAATTATTGTTTTATCTATGCTCTGAGCTGCACAAATATTGCAATTCTCGAAAAATAAATTAAATGTCTACGCCGTCTATGAATTGTACGAAATTTGAATTGTAGAAGGAATTTCAGATAATTTGGGGATGCTGTATGTCTTATGTTGGCCTATTGAAGATTACATACATAATCTTTTTAAATTCCTCAAAAGTTAATTGTTAGCAGTTTGTGCAGAATTCACAGATTGAATAGTTAACAGGGGTAAGTCGTCACACGTGTTCAAATTCAAATCTTAACGCAAGTTTTATTTTAAGACTCAACTCAAGAAACAGCACATTTAATTTTCCTACGATAAGTTCCTTTTATTATACCGTACTGTAATAATTAGTGATAAGTAATGCAGAGGAGCCAGAATGTGTACTATGTATACGTAATATGCATACATATAAAGTATATTATAAGTTGCGGAAATATTGCAGTTTTGCATTCGAACATAATTACTTTCATCTAATCTAGAGGTATGGAAATAACTAGACTTTCGTTCGGTCCGGGTCGGGGCGGGAAATTGCATTTCCCGTCCCGACCCGAACATATTTCTTTCCCGCCCCGAGTTTCAGGGAACGGGAAAGGCTCTTTCCCGACCCGTTCCCGCCCCGGACCGTTCCCGACCCGGACCGCCGGGAAATTTCCCGAAAATTTTAAACTTTCATATCAAGCAGAAATTAGGAAGAAAATTGTTTAAGCGCGTTTGAATTTTTTTAAATTAGGATGTCTACAATTTAACTCAAAGTTAAATACATTTAACTAAAAATCATATTTTAAATTTTTTAGTTTTCAGACAAGATTTAAATATTCGAATTTTGCTTGCCTAACTTACTTATCGTTAGTCTGGTAACACTTAAGAGCTATGAGCACTTCATGTCCGTTTTCATTTGACAAAAATTAATATCAAGTTTTTCTATATGGTATTTCAAATCGGTATTTGTATTTTAAAATATCAGAAATAAAACGTAACCTTAGGATATGCGTGCAAAAATTGTAGCAGACAACACAACGGAAAAATTTATTTTATTAGACGTTTAAGCTCAGCATCCAAACAAGAAAAATCCATACACTAAATCTAGTAAGTATTTTGAATTTTAACAGTGTGGGATTTATAAGCCAATAAACGAGTTCTTAATATAATTTATCTGTTCAGAATTGTGTAAATTTTCCTAAACTGGGCATTTCTAATAAGCTATGGCAGTTATACTACGATTAAATATATCCTGCATAATTTTTATTATCTCGTTTGAAAACTGAAAAATCCCACGACGGCAGTTTCTTGTAGAAAGCTACTAAACAATATGTTATGTAAAAGTGCAAACATTTTTTTAACATGAGGTCAACGCATTAAACATATCTCCAAATTGCATAACTTATTGACTTGATTATTGTAATCACTCATAAAGCTTATGCCGAGAGTTACAAAAACATAAACGCTTGCTAAAATTGAAAATTTATTTTTATAAATTGTGTTGGGTTTCAATGCAATGTAAGATTCAACCTAAGCATAGTGTTTAGAAACAAGAGTACGATGCTTTCGATATTTTGTTATTTAACTGTAAAGCAATTGTAATAAAGTTTGAGCTTGTAACAATTTGAAAAAAAGGAGAATCAACATTTCATATACTTCCAGTTAAATTGCAAGCAAGCTGAATAGTAATACCAAACTAACTAATTTACTTATCACCTTAATGCAAATTACAATCTACTAAATGAAAATGCCACAACATATTAAACCAAGATACTAACAAATTAAAACACTGAATTTAGAAATAAATACTTGCACTTTAAAATTGAGCGCTAAATTCACGAAAAAATTGCTTAAATAAAATTTCCTTAAACATCAACTGTTCAAATTAAAGGCCACTCATTGTTTCGAATTACACATTTAATTCGACGTAAATTATACATATATGTATAGAAATCACATGAGGCACAAACGGCCCCATGTCGATATAGATATGTGTATATACTATGTAGGTATATACACCTATATTCCCATATAATGCAACAACATTATACAATGGACGAGCCCCGTTCATTGGAAATCCACAGGATGTAAGCGCGATAAACTCGCCAGCTCGAAACAGGATGTCGATCGCGATAAACGCACCGACATCCAGAGCACATCCTATATCATATCAACACACATAAAGCATAGCCGAGCCGTGATACCAAGAACATGGCCCACCATGTCGTATCACGGGCCGGACGCTTAACCACAAACTTTGCCAGTGCCCATCTATAATACATGGACACTTTTTATTATTATTAATTGTATATCTCTTGGACTTATTATAATTACAAGAATTGTTTTTCTTATGATCAGAATTCCAAAGAATTGTTTTTCTCATTAGGATCATGTCATCCTACCAAACCACAAACTTCCTTTGATCCGTTGTTTAGCATACAGAAAAATTTATAAAATTGTATTTTTATCCTATGCTATAATTTGTACATGATTACATACACATCCGGTCACTATATAAGAAGCTGTCCGAACAATTAATAAATCAGTTATTCAGTTATTCACAGACATTCAACAAGTCTTAAACTCACATTCAAACTCCAAACAACTCGAATAAGCCTTGCCTTATTTCGCAGTGACCTTATTCACACAGTCAGCCTTGACTACTGTAAATACACCTGCATTCATTGCATATAGTCATATATAACGGATTCATTCCAACTATTGGCTATACAACTCATATCAGAGCAGAGATCCAGAATTCAGACATTACATCAACTACATCGAGGAAGATACAAGAAGCCGACCATACTCTACTCACCGGTATCAAGTCGCTTCTTTGTACATGGCTCCCAACTTGAATCGTTACCCGGTCTGATTCACACCTTTGAGATCTCCCGGTTCAGCCCTTTCGAGTCATTCTTTGTTCCTGACACTCCACGGAATCTCACCAGGTCATCTCTTCTCTCTCAACATCCTCTCGGCCGTCTGCTCGTGACCGCCCATTGGACCTGCTACACAGTCGTTTCTCGTTCCGCACCTTGGACATTGTGACACTTCCATCGCTGCGACGTCGAACGGTCTGCCCGTACGCCGGGTATATTTTCGTTGCTCAGACATCTTGGGTCTTCTAGCTTGATACATTGGTGCGCCGCCTCACAGGGCCTCTAACGGTCTCCATTGATGCTCGTTCTTGACGATACTTCCTGACGTCTCCGACCCTTGGTTACCCAGCCTCTGCTGTTGCCGCTGCCTATCTCTTTCATTCAAGCCACCGAAGCTCATGAAGTCCTACTTGCCAATCCTGTCTCCCATATAGCTGGATTTGGCTCTCATTTCGCTGAAGTACTAGCGGATGTCTCGGAGCTTCAAAAGCTCACACCTTTGCCGGGCCGCCCAGGTCTCCATTGATGCTCGTTCTGACAGTCCTTCATGACGTCACCGACCCTTGGTTAACCGGTCAATTTTCAGGTTGAAAATTTCAAATTTTGCCTTCTGTCACGTTTTACGTCCACCACCATTCGCCGGAACCTCAAGAGTTCTACTACTGCCTGTTCGGCAATCGCCAGGACCTCACGCGCTCCACGGCTGTTTACCTTTACCAGAACCTCACGCGTTCTCCTGCTGCTTGTCACGCCCTCGCACGCGGTTGTCCATACAACTTCCACCGTTTCGTCTCATGCAGAAGTTGCGGCAAGCCGTTACTGCCATACCTGACTTACCTTTATTCTGGGGATACGGTTTTACAATCGTCTTGATTTGTATCTTGATCTACCTCATTTTTGGCGCCTTTGTTATCCAAACCTGCCCATCGCCGCATTAATACGCTGGACCTATTCTGCTGCCCACCTGTGATTATCCAGTTGGTGCTCTCCTCTGACGTGAAGCCTTTCGTCATATTCCAGCCGGTAACTCTAGCCTTTTGTTTTTTCCTTTTTTTATTTGCGAGGAAACCATAAAGGTTTAGCCAACACTACACAAGCAACTGTACAAAGTCAGCTGCCAGCTGCCAGAAATCGTGACTACATTTCAGCTACCTCACGCCTGTTGTATACCTTTGGCCCAATAACGATCACACGTGTACCGGACCAGCGCAGTCTCCATTGATGCTCGTTCTTGACAGTCCTTAGACGTCTCCGACCCTTGGTTAACCGGTCAGTCCGTTCCAGTCTCACCCGTAGCTGGAATTGGTTTGTGGAAATTCAACTTGGAGCTCGAAGCTCACCTGTACCGGGCCTCCTAGGTCTCCATTGATGCTCGTTCTTGACAGTCCTCCAGACGTCTCCGACCCTTGGTGAACCAGCCAGTCCATTCCAATCCCGCCCATAGCTGGAATTAGTTTGAGGAAATTCAACTTGGAGCGCTTCAGCTCACGCCTTGACGGGACATTCAGCAATTTCCAAGGCAACGTATTCAGCCAAGTCTGACTCGACAATTCAATATTTTCACGGTCCTCGCTCGACCATTGGACGCTGCGCCTTCATCCGCCGCTGCCCATTTCGGCATCCGCTGCTTGTTCTGCCATCCACGAAGACACAGTATCGCTCTTCACCGCTGTCTGTTTCAGCATTCTCTACGACAAAGTACCGTTCTTTACTAGTGTCCATTACAGTCGCACCTATAGCTGGATTTGGTTGCTCAATTTACGTTGAAGCTCATCAGCTGACGCCTTCGCCATACTGGCACCGTCTCCATGGACGCCCGTTCTTGATTGTCTTCATCCGGTTATTCTTGAATTTTGTTTTCTTTTCATTTTAATTTAAGAGGAAACCATAAAGGTTTATTTGCATGGTCATCCAATGACTTCGTGAATACGTTTACGTCAGCATTATAATTCTTTGCACCAACAAATCTACTCGCAGTGGTTACACCTCTGCCAAATATAAGAAGAAATAAGTCTCTTCGGACCCCATCTCCCACTCCAACCATCGTCATCTCCAGTGACGACTCCTGTGACTCATCCGTCTGCATCGTGTCACCCGTGTCCGACGTTGCTCAACCTCCGACACCGACCAGCCCGTGTGCTGAGGACTGTGGATTGGACATCTCTCCTGCTGTTATTCCAGTCGTGACGCTTTCTGACGACTCTATTGACGTGGACTCCGAATCATCTGTGCCATCGTCTCCATCCGGTTATTTTGACGACTCCTGTGACGAGGATTGCGACTCCACTGGTTCTTCACGTTCTTGTGCCAGCTATCGCAGGGACCGCTCTGATTCCAGCTCCTCGGACCAATCCTCCGCACGATCACCTCGCTCACCCGAATCAAGTAACTCCATTATTACGCTCGGTGACGCCGCTCCTGGTATCGACGAATTAGCTGCCGTTGCCCCTGAAGGCGACATTCCAGAGGACATTGAAGTTGATCCTGTTGAGGTTATCGCTCTTCCTATACCCGTTCCTCCTGGGCAGGAACTCGTCTACGAAGCCCCATTTGTACCACTGCCTTCGGACGAAGTCATCCTAGAATTAATTCAGGACGAACTTGCCGAAGATTATTGTCCCGTACGGGAATACACAACTGAAGATCACGCCGACTTTTACTCCTACGGAGGTGTTTTTCGTCCGATCTACGTTCCTGGGATTCCACCTGAGGACATCCAACGTATGCGCTGGGAAATCCCACCGCCTGTATTTCCATTATCCTTGGTTCCTGACAGTACTACCGACAATCGTGACAACTGGTTTGCGCATACTCAACCGTTTCTACCTCATCCCGACGTGGACTGCGTCTGCTGTGAGTGGATTTGGCACCTATCTATTCCGGGTGTTTGCTGCACTATCTACGGCCTTCTTGTCCACACGGAAGCTCGTCATATTAGGGATTGTCAGCATACTACTGTCCACGCGTTCTACAAACGACGTTCCTACCTGGAATCTCGCTACGCCCGTTGGTCACAGGGGAACTTTGTGGAAAGTGACGAGACCATCATCCGGCCCCAAGATATCCCATTCAGTGAAGAATAGCTGCCTTCCATGCCTTGGTACAATATCAACTGGAACACTTCTTCAGATATTCCTGTGAGGGCTATTCTTCTCACGTGCGTCAGTATCATCCTTTTTTCTGGCCTTCGTCATCAATGAAGTATTTATTCTGAAAAATTGTAAGTAATACCCGTTTTCAACTCTTGAGGACTGCCTTACATAATTGATGTCACAAGCGTCAGATAGCCCCGCATCGTCTACATCCACCCCACCTGTAGTCATCCTCCCTACTCTTCAAGAAGATTGTCATTGCTCGTTCCATTGGAACAACGAAGACGATTTGAACGACGACGTTTATACTACAACCCACTACGGGACCTACCCTAAGGCTATTGTCCCTCACATTAAGGATTGTCTACACACCTTCCCTCTCTCTCAACTACGCAAACGTGCGTATGAGCACAGTGTTCTCCACGCACACGTAGTGCAGCAACAACACTTCAAGCGCTCCTTACTGTCTCAACGGCAACCTCCGCCTGTGAACGAAGTGGAACGCTACCGTGAAGCCATCATTGCCCGCAATCGCGTGGTCGCCACCTGGTGCTCTTAACACTTAACATTCAAGGTCAAGTGCTCCTGTTTCCCTTACTGGTGATCCCTGTTTATGGACCCAGCTCCTAGTGTCAAGACGCCGGACAACGCCCCTCCGCTTGCTGCAGTCTCTTTTCAAACGGAACCTACCCTAGGTCAATTATTATTTGAACGTGAGCGCGCTTTGGCTGCGGATAATCAACGGATTCAGGAAGTTATATCCCGTAATCGGATACTAGCCTACGTGTACCCCGTTCATCGGACATTTTGGATTCCGTGTCATTACGCTCGTACCCGATCTAATTGGCTGGACATCTACCTCGAATAACTTCTACTTCGTGACTCCTTATCCTGTGTCATACCCTCTCCTTAATTCCTTCCCGCCCCGCAAGGGGCCCCTAGGAAACCACTATTTTTTGGGTGTGCTTTATTTTTTACTCAAAAGCTCGTGACTTCCTTGGAGCCTAATCATATCATCGGTTCGTGATACCTCAGCTTCTTTTGTTGTGGGAGGACTTACGTATAACTCAGTATACATCAGAACCATGAAATGCCCAAGGACGATGCCAAACCTCAGCCGAGGTCTTTGAGAAGTAATAATTCCAAGGAAAGTGAACGAAGCCCTGCGGTCCTATCAGCCCCAATAGAAGCTAAACCGAGACGCCGAAAGGAAGGTACTTAGAAAACCCAATCCTCATCATCGTCATCCAAGAACAAGGCCCCTCAACCAAGGAAAAGTTCAAATAGAGTGAAATCTGATCAACTGGTCCAAGACACAGAGGCGTTATTCCCCAGCCAAACTCTATCTGCCATAGGTCGATTGGCACCCAACCTCCGCTCGCTATAAGTTGATTGGCATCCACTCTCTTCCCGCCATAAGTTGATTGGCATCCACTCTCTGCCCGCCATAAGTTGATTGGCATCCACTCTCTGCCCGCCATAAGTTGATTGGCATCCACTCTCTGCCCGCCATAAGTTGATTGGCATCTCACTTATTCCTGCCATAGGTCGATTGGCATCCAAGAAGCCCAGCATCCGCTAAGACTCCTTATCATCGCAAGTTGTAGACTACACTTGCTCATCAGAGAGAGACGAAGCACAGTCTCTCTCCTGACATCCAGTCAACACGCCTATTGTTGTCTCCTCCGAAGCAGAATCTACCCTCCGGACAACATACCATTGGAAGAATCACCACATTCTATGCCTTGGTACAACTTCTGGACTGCTTCATCTGACATCCCTGTGTGGATAATTCTTGCTACATGCCTCATTATCACCTTCTGTATAGCCTTTATCATCAACGAAGTGTTCATTCTTAAGAATTGTAGCTGCTGCCCGTGTCCAACTCTCGACTACTGTCCATAACAATAGTACGCATCCGTGTTATCACCAGACGTGTCATTAATTGAACAATATTACAAGTAACATTCATTGTGATTTCATTACCTGCGTAGTTATACCTTACCTTCTCGTTGCCTAATCCTCATTCCTTCCCGCCCCGCAAGGGGCCCCTAGGAAGATGCAGTGCTAGTTGGGTGTTTGTTTTACCTACTCAATTCACAACGTCTTTCCAGGAGCCTTTAATGCATCGGTTCTTGGAGTCTATGCTTTGCCGACTGGCATAATACAATAAGAAGAGCCAGATCAGTGCTCGCAGTACCAGTGCCACCACTTAAAGCTCTATCAGCTGGAAATACTTCATCCAGTTTCTGACACTCAGTGCGTATATATTCAGTATAACTTAAACCACTTCGTACTTGTCATCTGCTCCAGAAGTAGCCCCTAGATAACTGTCTGTGGTTGAGCGTGCCTTTATATAACTCAATCACTCACGCTTATCCTGGTGCTGACTCAACTTACTCACCAATCTGACGGCCCATGGTGCCCAGTAAACAATAATCATCTTGATCTGGACAGTTCAACGTAGGGGAGAATACTACGTATACAAAAATACTATTCCATGTCGTTATATCGGGTCTTTGTTGGCCAAGGAAGAAAACCTGATGGTCAAAAAGATATTGCTATTACTGATATCATTGATGACTGTGTATGTTGCGCCTACAAGTGGGACCCACTAGGAAGTGACTTCGTACGCATCACTACCCGATCCATAGAAGGTTGGCTACCCAGTAAGTTTGCAAGACACATTCGAGACTGCCATCACACACACCAGTGGGCAAGACAGAAACGTGACTGGTACTTTGAAGAAAGACATTTTAGGTGGACCGTCACTCACGAATACAAAGAAAGCGACGGTACCTTTATCTACCCTAGTACTCATCAAAAGTTTACCACACTTAATATATCACACATTCCTCCAGATATCGATCAACCAGTTCCAATACTGAGTAACCCCTACAAAAGAAAGGAAAGGACAACTTCAAAAGTTAGTCAAGCTACAAAACGTAGTCATATAACACTACCATGTCAACGTACACATTCTATGTCCACACGTTCTCAATCACAACTGAATGAAGACACCTCTACAGACGCTTCATCTTAGATTAGGATCACAACTTAATGTATTGATATGTCAAGTTGGGACTCTGACGACATCACTATAGTTGAACGACGCAACACACCGTCACCCATTCAACACAACATTGATATCATTCGTGAAATTTTGCTATCTAAACTACCTGACGTTTGGATAAGACTACCTGGCTTACCTTTACTCCGTAACGACTGTCACTGTACAGACTACATGATTAATCACAGGTTAGCTATTCAATTTTCTACCATTCATACACACTACGGTGACTTTCCTGCATCACTAGTACCGCACATCAGCTTGTGCAATCATCTGGAATCTCGCTTTGTTGCTGCCGCACAACGCCGAAGAGCTTTCAGACGAAGGATACGGCATCAAGTAACGCCGTTACCACAGCCCATCCCTATTAGTTACTGTATTGGACATCAAACTTACACCAACGAGTGTTGGTGTCGATACCCAATCGAATAAAATATCTTATGTCTCGTTTCAACAGAGCATCAGATCCCTCTGTCCCAGTTCCAGACATTAATAATATCCTCGCATATTTACAAGCTGGCAACAATCAACGGATCCTGAACGTACCCCCAGTGTGTCGCTGCACTCATCAGCCACCGTTTCCTAATACTTGCATCTGCGGAAGGTGGAGTCGACGATTTTACTTGTGGAATCCCCAATTTGTCATTTCAAATCCACAACCTCCCGAAAACTACTAAAGCAGTTAGCGTAGTACTTGTTTCTGGTCCTTCTTCAAATTAACCATCCAACAATGGACAACTTGCAGGATGGTCCCATCGAAGTTCTAGACACACTACCGACAAACCTCAATTCAGTGCAAATTGACCATGAGTCTATACACTTAGCTCTACTTGCCCGAATAAATTCAATCAAGAATAAAATTCAGAATATTACAGACGATGACATCAGTTCTGCCACTATAGAACTATATGCCAAGGACCTAGAATTAATGGGTCCTGCCGTGTCAATCCAACACGTAAACTGTTTCAAGTTTTTCCAGAACACCGAAACAATCCAACATCAAACGAAAGCCCTCGACGAATTTACGCAGTTGACAGATGCCTATGATGCTGTACGAATATTAATTCAGCAGCACAGTCAACCCATAACAGCGATGCCAAGTCAAGTACAAGTCCGAACTTCTGACAAGATTAGCATAGGATGCTGTAAATTCTGCAATTCCCAGATGCATCGTATAGCCCATTGCTCCGCATTCATTAATCTTAGCAAATTACAACGAAATGAATGGGTTGGGAAGAGGGTTGTCATGAACTTATAAAATGTACAAGCCATGGAACGTGTAAAGTATGTCACAAACAACATCATACCCTACTACACAACTACGCATTCTCGTATGCAACACCCCAGGAAAACCTGGCACCCCAAAAACATTCTTCACAACTGCACAACTTCCCGACACCCAAGTGAGAATATTCATGATATCAAGATGCTAACTACGCAAAAGTTGGTATTCACAAAACTTTACTGCTAATATTCATTATTGTAATCTTGATTATCATTATCAGGAATCCCAAATTACCAATATACACCACTATGTAACATAATAGGTTTAACATTTTAACATGTACTTTGTTAGAAATTTCTGTTGCAACCTTTGAAATCTTAGCCTCTCTTTAGTTCAACCTTCTTAAGCTGAACTCTTCTCTTACTTGTTTCTTTACTTCCTCACTTTTGTCAACAAAAAGTTAGGTCCCTTTAATCATCGATATCTTTGATTATATCCATATCAAGTATATTTCCATACATATGTCTAGATATAATATTTAGTTTTATCTTGATCTTGATAGATCAACGTGGGGGAGTGTTTCGAATTACACATTTAATTCGACGTAAATTATACATATATGTATAGAAATCACATGAGGCACAAACGGCCCCATGTCGATATAGATATGTGTATATACTATGTAGGTATATACACCTATATTCCCATATAATGCAACAACATTATACAATGGACGAGCCCCGTTCATTGGAAATCCACAGGATGTAAGCGCGATAAACTCGCCAGCTCGAAACAGGATGTCGATCGCGATAAACGCACCGACATCCAGAGCACATCCTATATCATATCAACACACATAAAGCATAGCCGAGCCGTGATACCAAGAACATGGCCCACCATGTCGTATCACGGGCCGGACGCTTAACCACAAACTTTGCCAGTGCCCATCTATAATACATGGACACTTTTTATTATTATTAATTGTATATCTCTTGGACTTATTATAATTACAAGAATTGTTTTTCTTATGATCAGAATTCCAAAGAATTGTTTTTCTCATTAGGATCATGTCATCCTACCAAACCACAAACTTCCTTTGATCCGTTGTTTAGCATACAGAAAAATTTATAAAATTGTATTTTTATCCTATGCTATAATTTGTACATGATTACATACACATCCGGTCACTATATAAGAAGCTGTCCGAACAATTAATAAATCAGTTATTCAGTTATTCACAGACATTCAACAAGTCTTAAACTCACATTCAAACTCCAAACAACTCGAATAAGCCTTGCCTTATTTCGCAGTGACCTTATTCACACAGTCAGCCTTGACTACTGTAAATACACCTGCATTCATTGCATATAGTCATATATAACGGATTCATTCCAACTATTGGCTATACAACTCATATCAGAGCAGAGATCCAGAATTCAGACATTACATCAACTACATCGAGGAAGATACAAGAAGCCGACCATACTCTACTCACCGGTATCAAGTCGCTTCTTTGTACACTCATCTTAAAATGACCTAGGATCTATACATCGCCAATTCGGGAAATTTCCCGCCGGTCCGGGTCGGGTCGGGAAACGGGAAAACCAATTTCCCGCCCCGTTCCCGGACCGCCCCGATCAGTTCGGGGAAAGAAAAATCCTTTCCCGGACCGTTCCCGACCCGGACCGAGCGGTCCGGGAACGGGAATTCCTGTTCCCGAACGACAGTCTAGAAATAACCGAATTACTAAATTTTAATGCTCAATATAATCAAATGACAATCATCCACGACTTAATTAATTGAGATTATTAATTAGTAATACCACCTTTAAATTTGTATACTAATGAAATTCTTGTATCACTCCTCATGTATCTGTATCTATAAACATTATACAAACCTATTTTATTTTTTACTAAATTAGAGTGATACTGATTAGCGAAATAAATTTGACTGTAGCAAGCATGATTTCCATGTATAAACATTAAACAATTAACATGTATTATGTTGTATGTAGATGATTAATCAAAGTTGACTGATAAGTGGTCAATAATTTGACGAAAGTAATTTCCCTAAAAGATCAACGATTGAATAATATACATTAATAGTTCCTACTTGCAAGTAAAATGATATTCACGTTTGTTTTGCTGAAGCCGCATGTTATGCACACACACACGGAGTTTGAAAGTGCAAATATAACTAAAAATTAATAATTTAAATGTGTGTACATTGGAAAATTAATTGTTGTTTAAACAAATCGTTTGATTACATAGCAGGTAAACGTTAATAATAATCACATGTGTGGTGGTAATAGCGTCCAGAGAAATTGCTTTTATTATCATATATCACCGGGTTCAATTATATACCGGAAGCAAATAACGTTTATTGTTGGGATATTTAGAATTTAAGAAAGGTAGGTTTCTTGACCTTAGTACTGATTACTGATGGTGCTTTATTGATTTATATACAACGCAGTTGAATAACATCATCATCGAAAATAATAATTTCAAGTCTGCATTAATTAAAAATGTCAATTAAAAATTAAAATAGCATAAGCAGTGTGTCAAGTGTTAACTTCACTATTCGTTGATGTTATGTGCATGTTTCCACTCAACTAAATTACGCAATACACTTTACATAACGTATGTTTTCAAATTGAGTTACGTCATTTGCTACTTATAGTTGGCGGCGCAGTTCACATTTGACATTATTTCGTTTCTGAAGTAAGATATGTATATAAATACAACTACACAAGTAGCGGTCTGCCTGAGTTGTAAACTGAGAAATCGTTTTTGCTCCAAGAAGATAAAACTGACATTCGCAATATTTTCAAATGGCTTTTCCCAATCATACTTCATAGTGGTAATTCAAACAGATTAAATTTTGATGTTGAGTGTTAATTATAAGCCTCAAGATTACATTGTGATTGTCAGCTGCGCTTTCTTGTTTCGCGGGAACTACTATTTTTTAAATACTGTTTTAAGCACCCACTAAAATGGTGATTACAAAGGTCAGTGAAAGATTGTGACATAATAAATACCTAATCCCGCAAGGATTGATGCTAGCATAGCGGTAATATTTTCTGCAGTAAAATCTAGTGGTGTAGTAGTTTAGTTTAGTTTCACAATAAGGGCTCTGTGGGACTCATCCCATGGCCCTGAATTTATTAACATTTTATCATCATATACATTGAATTCAATATTTTATATTTTGGAGTTCGGATTGTTTTTAAATCGTATATTGTCAATTTTAATCTTAACCTATTCTTATACTCTAATCTTATCCTCTAATTATAATATATATATGTTGTGTATGTGTATTATGTACCCTGGGTGTTTGCACCCTTACATTCTAAATTTATGTATGGATTTTGTTTTATTTTAAGAAACTTATTATTGTTGTGTCTTAGACTGCTTCTTGGTTGGACTGCTTTGTCTGTTGGGGGATTGCCCTGTATTTCATCTTTTTAGTGCAATACACTACAATCGCAATAATAATGATTGTTGCTATAATTCCGCCGACTGCTATCCAAGTAATGGTAATTGTGTCTGCAGATCCTTTATAAGTGTTTGTAGCCGGTTTAGTCCATATCATATTGGCTATCCCCGCAGTTGCCGTGAAGGATTGGGTTTGAAGTACCATCGTCATTACAGTCAAGATTGCGATACTAGAATAGCATAGAATATTTGTTACTTATTAGCCACCAGTTATATTTCAGTTTAATTTTTCTACCATATTTCTTTCCCGTGCGATTTTTGCGCCATCTAGTGGCAGCTATGAGAACCAGGTCTGGGTTATAGGCGCGAGCTACAAATTTTCCATGGATTAAAATTTTTCTTTTTTACTCGTGTGACTATTTTCTGAATTGTATCCCGTTTTTTTTCCTTCTAATCTCAAAACCCGGATTAAACAGGTAAGTGGTGTATCATATTTTTCTGTTTACACTGTAATATTTTTATTTATACTGTTATATTATTATTTATGCAATATTTTAGCTACCGTACCCCCAAGACGTCAGGATTTATTTCTACCTACCAATTAGTATTTGAGTGTGTGCTAAAGTATTCTTGTGTACTTTATCAATGCAATAATTTCTGATTTCTGAGTCAAACCATGTATCATTTAATTACATATAAAATGTGTATTTGTTTTATTTGATTTATGTTCATTTATGTGGAACCCTCTGAGTACTATTGCTATCCTGTGTTACATTTCTTATGCCGCAGTTCCACTATTTGTATTAATCGTCTAATGATGGATTGTATGAGTCTCTTTTCCAAATCTTGTCTACAGTGAAGGTAAATATTATATGAAATTTGTGTTTTATTTCTATTCTAGTATTATTTTCTATAAGTTATATTCCTATTATTTATACTTATATATATTTTGAATTTATCCTTATATTATCTTATACTAATACCGTTGTCTCCCGTTGGAGTTTTGTTTGACTGTTCTAGCTCTCAAGAATGAAGACTACTCAAGAAAATATTTTTTATTCTACAATAGCTTATGCACTAATTATTTTGAAATTTTGAAATTTTTGGCTTACGTTACTGCTGTGTTCATGGTGGTAGCTTGTATGTTATGTGTTGTATCTCTGGTCAGGTTAATAGAGTTAAGTATATTTTGTCTTTGTCTGAGGCCGTCAGTAATCACTTTATAGATTTCGTGAGGTTCTGTGAGGTTAGGATTTGACAGGTTACTTATATAGTCAGCTTCCCATCCGAGCTTTCTCAGTTTAGTATTTGTTTTTTCAAATTGTGTACAGTCTGTAAGTAAATGAACTATTCCATCTATTTTATTTTCGTTACATAGTTTGCATTTCTCTCCTTCACTCTGTTTTGGTACTTTTATTAGGATATTTTTCTCTTGGATATGTATTTCCTCTAGTCTTAGCTGTGTAAAGAATATATTTATCTTTTTGTTGACTTTCCATTTTAAATGTGGAGCGGATACATTCATGAATGCAGGGTATAGTTGGTAGTGTGGATAGTATTTTGATGATTTCAGATTATATTGGTCCTCTTCGTATTCTATTTCTTTAATTATCATGATATATATCTCTTTATTATTAATAAATTCCTCCGCTTCCGCATATATGCAGTCAGCAATTCCATATTTTAGTAGTTTGTTGTATATAAGATTTACCCAGTTATCGTTTGACGTCATATTTACATTTTGTGCTGTGGTTCGAAGTTTTTCAAATATAATTTTAGAGTATCTGGTTGGTTGCAGATCCATTGTATGGTGGATGAAATTAAATGTTTGTTCCCATACACTAATTGCTAACGGTTGCCTTCCTGTTTCTGTTCTTATAATAGAGCTGGGTAGCATTCTGTTGGTTCGCAGTATTTGCCGATAGAATTTGTTTTGGATTGTTTCCATTTCAGAAAGGAACGGATGTGCCCATATAGCGCAGCAGTACATTGCCGTCGATTTTACCGTGCTCTCGAATAGTGTATATATGTCGTGGAATTTTTGAATATTTCCTTTGCGAATAGTAGCCATTGCTTGATTACTCGCCGCGTTTCCTTTATGTTTAGCTTTTTGTAACTGTTTCTTAGACAGCCCTGTTGTGGTGAAAATTACTCCTAAGTATGTATACTCATTCACAAGCTTAATTTCGTCTCCTTTGTAGTAAAATTTCATATTATTTTCCAGCCTTCCGCCTCTTCTAAATACAATTATGTTTGTTTTTGAGATGTTTAGTTCTAGTCCAAGCCTCGTAAAATATTTTTCAAGCAGTAATATTTTTCTTTTTAGATCCCCAGCTGTTCTGCATGTGACTACCATATCATCAGCAAATAGCAGAATATGGATCATTAATAGTGGTGAAATTGCTACTCCTGATATTTTTGAATTTTGTAAAATCATTTCAATGTCACTTATATACAATGAGAATAGCAGTGGTGATAGTGGATCCCCTTGTAGTAGTCCTTCTGTGATTTCAATTTTATCACTATGTCCATTGCGTAGCCTAATTTTTGTGTTCGCTTGTGCGTATAGGTATTGCAGCGTGTTTATTATTTTTGAGCTGACTCCTATTTTCTCTAGTTTTTTCCACAGTTTGTTATGAGGGATAGATGGAAAGGCTCTAGCAAAGTCAATAAAAAGTCCATATAGTCTTTTGGGTGCTGTTTTTATGCTATTTTTTGGTTTATGTAATGTCATTTGAATAAGTCCTGCCAGTGTGAATATGTGGTCTTGGCAATTTCGTGTTTTCCGAAATCCAGCTTGAGCTTCCGGTAGTATATTGTTTTTTTCTGCCCACGTCGATAGTCGAAAGTTAATTATTAGTGTAAATAGTTTAGCAATTGTGTTCGCAAGTGCAATTGGTCGGTAATTTATTGGTAGGTTGGGATCTCCTTTTTTGTGAAGCATGATTGTTTCGGTGTCTGCCCATTCAGCAGGTGTTTTTTCTTCTCTCAGTGCTGTGTTTAGGCATAATAGAATTGGCTCAATATCCGTAGGTTTAATGTTTTTCAAAAATTCATTTGTAATTTGATCCGGTCCTGGTGCCTTGTTATTTTTCAGGTATGATATTGCTTTCTGTAGTTCGATTTTTGTGATCTCTTTATCCATTTCTTCGACGGTTTGGGTAGCTACTTCCACCTTTTGTGATCTTGGTGGGAGCATGTTTCCATAAAACGTTTTCCAATCATCGTTGCCTATGTTGTGTTGTATGCCAGGTTGTTGTCGGAATTTTTTTATTGCTTCCCAGAATTCGTGTTGGCTTCGGGTTTCTTGTAGCGTGTTAACGGCCTTCATCCAATATTCCCTTTTTTTTTGCTTCCTGAGATTTGTATATATTTTAACCATTTGAATATATTTCTCCCCTTCCTTTAGGTTCCAATGTTTTTTTCGAGCGTTTTTCATGGCTTGTATCGTGTTTTTTCTTGTCTGTCTGCACTCTTTGTCAAACCAGATTTTATTTGGGATAGCTGGGATAAATGAAGTCATTCCTAGTTCTTTAGCAGTAGCATGTATTTTGTTTCTTATTTCACTATATGTTGCGTTGTTTGTGGTGTAATATGTGTGGTCAGCGAGTTTTTGTTGGTATGTTTCTTTCATTTCGTTTTTCCACTTTAGTTTAGTGTTTGATCGTCGTTCGGTTACTTGGGTTAGCCGTTCATTAGTTTTGAGTGTTAATTTAGCTGGTTTATGGTCTGATGCTGGAATATTTAGGAACTCTAGTTCAACAGCTGAATTTATAAGTTCCAAAGAAATGAAACACAGATCGATTACACTACTTCCTAGACTGCTAATGTGTGTGTATTGACCATCTCGGTCTCCTTGAGTACGTCCATTCATTAAGATTAAATTGTTGTAATCCATTTGAGTTATAAGAAGTTTTCCTCTTCTGTTCTCTGTGTGATCCGCTGACCTTCTGTCAATGGTGACATATTGAGTTTCATCTATTTGATTTTCTTCGAGTTGTCCTAGTTGGCCCACGCGAGCATTAAAATCGCCACATATTATTGCGTTGGAGTAGGGATAATCTGCCTGACAGTTTTCTATTATTTCCATCATTTTCATTATTTCTTCTTCTGTTACGCTTTGGTTTAGATATATATTGTGAAATATAAATTCTTCTCTAGTTTGTTTCGTAGATATATAAGTTGATTGCATATAGTTCGGAGTGTCATACGTTTGTATATTTTCATATAGGTTCTTGTTTATTAATGTTACCAGCCCCCCACTAGCTCTCCCCTTAGTTGATTGTATGGCTGGTGTGAACTTAATTGTGTGTGAAGGAAAGAGGGATGATAGTTTTATGTGTTGTGTGCATTCTGTTGTTGTCATCCACGTTTCTGTTAATAGTATTGCGTGTGTGTTTTGTAGTGTATATTGGTCCTCTGTGTCTATTGTGAGCAGTGTATTTATGCCAAATATGTTCCAGAATATGATACTTATTGTATGTTGTAGAGTTTGCATATTTCTATTTGTATGTATGCTGCTACCTAATACTTTATAATTATTTTTGATTCTATTAGTTTCTGTTGATGAGCTAGAGACAGTATCTGTTATGCTAGGTTGTATTCTTATATTATTAGATACTAACGCTATACTACTTACATTACTATTTTTAATACTATTATAATTTATATGGTTTGGACTTATCTGAGTGCTGTGTGGTTCATAATTTGCTTGTTCTGTATTATTCATTGCTGACGTTTTCATTCTGCTAAGCTCAATTAGATCGAAAGGGCTGCAGTTGTATTATTTCATTCTTTTCATTAATTCTGTACGCCGTTTTTGTTCCTTCATTATCGATGTAGAGTGTCGATGACCTGGCGTAGAATTTAATTGCCGGAGTAGTCTGTTTTATAGTTTTTGCATGTTGGATGAGAATTCCTTGTATGCGTTGCTCTTCTCTAGTCAGTGCAAATGAGATTCCAATTTTTTTCGTTTCCTCGTTATCATTCAGGTGTTTTTTGGCTTCAATAATTGTATATTTGTCTTTCTTTCTGAGCAGCTGGACTTGTATTGGTCTTGATGTTCCTGATTTTGGTTTTCCTATACGTCTTGCTTCATCAATTTCGACATCATGAATATCTAATTTTTCCAGGAGCTGTTGGACCCTTGAGTCAGTTTGCATTGGAGTCTCTTTTTCGTCCTCTTTCACATTAAAAATCATAATATCCTTACTGATGATTCTTCGACATATTTCTTCTTGTTGCCAATGTAGCCTTTCAATACTTTTTTTCATTAGTGGAATTTGTTCGCTTACAGCTGCCAGCTTGCTCAATTGTTCAGTAATTGCTTCATGATTTTTTGTCAACGTTTCATGATTTTTGGTTATCGTTTCCATTAGTGAGTTGAGTGTAACTGTAGGTGTGGAAGTTTGCGGCATGTTATTGCTTTGGTTTGTGTCGGTATATGAATTCGGATCTGTTGGTATACGTTTACTTACTATAGGTGTATCAGGCTGCGGTGGGCTAGTAGCTTGTCTTTTTGCGTTTTTCTGTTGCTCGCTCTCGTTTGTATTTGCTTTGTTTTCACTGCTACTTTGGCTGACACTTGCACTTTGTGAGTTTTTATTAGTCCCTAATGCTGAGTTTTTAATTCCGCTGATAAACTTACGAGCTGACATGTACTTTATTTATCGCTACACTGAGCAGCGGTTGATGTGGCCTTGGCGTATTTTACTTTAGTCATCTGAGTTTATATGTGCAATATTTTAGGTCCAAAATTCACTTTTCACTAATTTGTGCTAAAAAAAATTTTTCTTTTTATATTTACACTTTTTTGCACAATTTTTCTTCACCTTTTAGTGTAACTTTCAACATCGTGGTGTTGTTTTTCCCTCCTTTTTTTTTTGGTAATCTATCAGAGGAATAAAATGACACGTCTGTCTCCCACTAAATCTAATCCGAACTCTCCGAAATTCTTGTATCACTCCTCATGTATCTGTATCTATAAACATTATACAAACCTATTTTATTTTTTACTAAATTAGAGTGATACTGATTAGCGAAATAAATTTGACTGTAGCAAGCATGATTTCCATGTATAAACATTAAACAATTAACATGTATTATGTTGTATGTAGATGATTAATCAAAGTTGACTGATAAGTGGTCAATAATTTGACGAAAGTAATTTCCCTAAAAGATCAACGATTGAATAATATACATTAATAGTTCCTACTTGCAAGTAAAATGATATTCACGTTTGTTTTGCTGAAGCCGCATGTTATGCACACACACACGGAGTTTGAAAGTGCAAATATAACTAAAAATTAATAATTTAAATGTGTGTACATTGGAAAATTAATTGTTGTTTAAACAAATCGTTTGATTACATAGCAGGTAAACGTTAATAATAATCACATGTGTGGTGGTAATAGCGTCCAGAGAAATTGCTTTTATTATCATATATCACCGGGTTCAATTATATACCGGAAGCAAATAACGTTTATTGTTGGGATATTTAGAATTTAAGAAAGGTAGGTTTCTTGACCTTAGTACTGATTACTGATGGTGCTTTATTGATTTATATACAACGCAGTTGAATAACATCATCATCGAAAATAATAATTTCAAGTCTGCATTAATTAAAAATGTCAATTAAAAATTAAAATAGCATAAGCAGTGTGTCAAGTGTTAACTTCACTATTCGTTGATGTTATGTGCATGTTTCCACTCAACTAAATTACGCAATACACTTTACATAACGTATGTTTTCAAATTGAGTTACGTCATTTGCTACTTATAGTTGGCGGCGCAGTTCACATTTGACATTATTTCGTTTCTGAAGTAAGATATGTATATAAATACAACTACACAAGTAGCGGTCTGCCTGAGTTGTAAACTGAGAAATCGTTTTTGCTCCAAGAAGATAAAACTGACATTCGCAATATTTTCAAATGGCTTTTCCCAATCATACTTCATAGTGGTAATTCAAACAGATTAAATTTTGATGTTGAGTGTTAATTATAAGCCTCAAGATTACATTGTGATTGTCAGCTGCGCTTTCTTGTTTCGCGGGAACTACTATTTTTTAAATACTGTTTTAAGCACCCACTAAAATGGTGATTACAAAGGTCAGTGAAAGATTGTGACATAATAAATACCTAATCCCGCAAGGATTGATGCTAGCATAGCGGTAATATTTTCTGCAGTAAAATCTAGTGGTGTAGTATCTAATCTATTAAGGTACCTACCTACCTATGATAATTTGTTTCATAAATGAGCACATAATTTATGAGGTACATTGGTTTATCATGTGATGAAATTGCAAACCGATTTACATTTCGCAAGAACACAACACACTCAAAATTTGAGCATCTACGTAAACAAAACTACTACAGCCTACTACTAATAGGGAGCTGAATTAATTTAGTATCACTTAATATCGTTTTCCTACCCATAGGAGGAACACGGACGCGGCGCCAAAACATTTGGCGACTCTGTAAATTATAAATTAAATTAAGTAGCTGTGTCTATCAGTAGCAATTATTGTTATTGCAATATTATGTATTTTTAATAGCAATTTGACAATAGTTTTTTTTAAATATTATTCGTGATTATACAACATTGTATTAGCACGCTGTCGTATAGGTACATATATATAAGTTAGAACTAATTATCAAGATTATTTAAAGAAGATTGAAGCTGAAATAATTCAGAAAAATGGAAAAATACAAGAATAATTCCGCCGCTCAGCACTGTACTATGCTGCCCCAAAGTTTTCAAAACAAATTTAAAAATTCAACACCTGAGAAATATCACCCTATTTCTTCAGGCATCAGCAGCTCGTCCATTAACACTGGCTATAATTCCAGCTCAAGCCCTGGCTATACTTGGTAAGTAATTTATTTTTTGATCGTATATGGTTTTCAAAGTAAAACTAGGTTCTATTAATTCTATTCTATTTAGGTACATAATTATGTCCGTATTATTTCAAATGTAACTAATTGCACGTAAAGTATTTGCCATAATAAATTATAAGCACGTACATCTCTTGTTTTAGCAGCTTGCTGGACGACTCGCTCCTGTCACAAAATCAAATTGAGACGCAGCATTTCTTAGAAAAAAGGCAAGACAACTCGAACCAAATAAGAAAATTTTCCTTCCAGCCTCCAGTTCATCAACGACCACGCTACATAAGTGAAACTGGAACTGATGCAACTTACATAAGTAATTCCAGTATTAATCAAGCTGGCAGAAATCAGCTACAATTTGCTAGTTATAATAAACGTGAAAGTGATTTGCCTATCTCCAATTCTGAGAGGTAAGTAGAATATACTTTGTACATACTTGATATTAAGAAATAATTTAATACATTACAAGTTATATAGTTACCAGTACTTTTACTAGCAAATTGGGATAAGTACCTATGTATGTATACTTAAGTAGGCTGCCAATGCAATAGACCGATATCGTCTATGAAGATCCAAAATGTCCCATATCCATTTTCAGCTAAATACAATATCCACTATTTACAACATTATTGGGATATATATTTTGAAAGCATTTAAATAAAACATGTTTCACTTAGAAAAAAATATAAATAGAACGTTTTGAACTTTTTTAGAACATGCAAATAGAAAATTTTTGCAATTTTCAAAAATACGCTAATCAAACATTTTTTCACTTTTAAAAAACATGCAAACAGAACGTTTTAAACATTTTTGAAAACATGCAATTAGAGCATTTTACTCTTTTCAAAAACTTCTAATTAACATTTGACGCAAGTTTCTCATTTTGTTTTTATGACACAGCTAGCTCATTTTGATTCTAGATTAAATTTGATATGGGTCATTTTGGTTCTTCACACTCGATATATTCCCTGTACTTTATAGCATAGATTTCTAATTCTTAGATTTATAGTTATTTTACTCCGGAATTTGGGTATATTTATGCAATTTTACAGAGTTGTATGTGACGAAAGCTTTGACGACCCTAGCTATGGTAATCGGTCTTTCAGTTTATTAAGGTAAAGTTAAATTACAGCATTTAAATTATACGAAAAATACTTACTGTACTAATTTACATAGCAGCACATTTATATGACACGTACAATTATATTAAATTCACAGAAATGTGTACATGGAGCGGAAACCAAGTATTCAGTTAACAATTTTGTTAATCCTTCTTGGAGTCTTGGCTGCAGGCGGAATAATGTGTCTCCTTACTGGGATACCTGTTAAAGTTGACAGGAAACTCCCACCTGATTTTAACAGCAACATTACTTCCGTAAATGAAAGAAGAATTTTTAAATTGGGGCAACGTGATACTGCTAGCAGAGGTATACTTGGCCTTGACCTTGGCTTATTAGGTTCTGACTCTACACCCCCATATCAAAATCAACTCCCTACCTCAGCCCCAATGTATTCGATTCAAACTCGAAATAACCCTCGTAAAATACCCCGCGAAGTCCCTACGCCTCCGGTTTTGGTCACCGCCACTGAAAATTTTCGAAATCCAAGGACATCTACAAAATTTCAAGCAGAAATAGCAAAAGCACAGAATATTAAACCTATGAGCCGTCTCTTAGCAGATGACAATAATCGAAAGCTTATTCAATACATGCAAATTAATTCAGCGGCAGATTTTAAAAAATTAGAGTCAACCACAGTAGATGCAATTAGTATTAAACAGCTAGTAGATGGACCAGTCAGTAATGGAACTCATGCACATTTAGACCTCAGCAGGAGGTATTCAGATCAGATTAAACACTTAAAAATTTCTGGACCCATCACAGAAGAGTGGCTGAGTTGTATACTTAAGAAATTTGACAAAGTTGAAAATTTAACAATTAATGTTGACGAGCTCTGTATTGGGGCTGCGGTAAGGGATCGAGATTCACTTGAGCCACTAAAATTAGAAAGTGTACAAATTCTTCATATTGAAAATCTTCATTACTGTACAATTAGCTCATGGATATTTAAATGGGAACTTCCAAATCTACACAAATTAAAAATACATAATTCAGATTTAACAAAGAAAAGGTTTGAGCCTCTTCACGGATTTTTAGAAAGGAGAAAAAATGTTTTGAATTCAGTCGTAATTTCAAAAAGCTTTATTTGCCCAGAATGTAGTTTTGCAGATGTTCAGTACACAAATAGGAAGATGAATATTGAGATTTTAGATCAGTTACAGAATCCATTCATGTCCAGTTAGTAAAAGGGTTACAGAAATAGTTGTATTAAACTAACAAAGTGTAACATAGTAATTATGTAGGTAGTTGGTTTTAAAAGGCTGTGGGAAAATTTATTTTATTACATTTATAAATTAAACATAATATATTTGAATTAATTTTTAGTGCTTAATAACTGGAGAACAATTAAAGTTAGTTGTAGCAGATTTTTCATTTTACGGTATAAGTGAATTGTAGAATTTCCAAACTAATTTTTTATATTGTGTTTCTTAAAGCAACATACGCTTAGTCGTACCTAAATACTCTAAAAGCAAGTTATGCAGATAGTTAAAACTATGAAGATATGATTTTCAATTTTCTGTAGATGGCTGATGTAGGGATAGGTACACGGTATAATTTTGTGATACAGGTATAGGATATAGAATGTAAACTAAAACTAAAGTGAAGGACTTTGTAAATTACTTTTAATACGAATACTTGTTTGTTTGTTGTTGTATTTTATAGCAAAAAATTATTTACAAAACATAGTTATGATTTTTTTAACGTACATATTTTGACATAGTCCAGCAAATTGCAACCTAATTTCTTAATTACTAATAGTAGACAAATGTTAAATGCAAATGCAAATGCGAAGTAGTACTTTAGCATTGGATTGGTTTGAGTTAATTGAACTTTAATATGTTATTGAAGCTGGGACTATAATTGTGGATTTTTTATTTTAGCCATTATGTGGTCTGAGGTATGAATGTCGAATGTTCAGCTTATAGGCTAAAATGTATTATGTAATTTAATTATGATCATGTGTATTTATGTTTCTTTAAGCAAATTAAGTTTTTTATATAATTGTGAATTAGAAATTTTTATATGTATGTTTTGTTATTTATTATGTTAAGTGTAGTTTAATAAAATAAACTTCAAAAAATAATATTGTCGCAAAGGATCAAATCTTAATATCTCCATTCAGCAATAAAAGCAATTCTCATTCTGATTACGCCCATTTTTCATATAATACTTCACGTCATTTATGGGCGACCCCTTCATTGTTTAAAATGGCCCTTGACGTCATTTAGAGGTCACCCCCTAATGTTTGCAACAACACTTGACATCGTTTATAGACGACCCCATTATTGCCCATAAGCGATGTCACGGGTAGGGTCACTGACAATGAAGCTATTTGGGTGATGATGACATTTTATGTAAAATATAATTATTTTCGAAACGCTAATGAGAGGAGGTTTATAGAGTTCTAAAATGAAGATATTTTCATGACGTCATGCATGGGTGGTGCCAAAAATTCTAGGTTTGAATAATAAAGTTCTTAACTAATCAATTAAATTTTAAGTATGAGGTGTATTTTAAGAAAAATGGAGATTGTCGGATTTACTGTTAGTGATGAATGAAGATAATATTCAGAGTTGATCCTTTGCCGACGATTTGGTGCTAAAATGAAATAATCGGATTCAATTCTTATAAGTTATGCAGCCCACTATTTTTACCGCAAACCCGATATATAATTGATCTGCATCGTGTCCGACTTGGCTGCTTACGCGAATAGTTTTAGGTAGCGTTAATATAGCACAAATACTTTCAAGTGAGCCCCCTATATTTACTACACGTGGCAATATATTATTATATTTCAATTACTTTAAAATTTCCTCATTTTGTGAAAATTATAATTTTACCCGATTTTCCTTTTATTTTTGTTTTTATTAGAATTATAATTCTGTGTGCACAAAATAAATTTTATACATTTCACAATGATTTGGATATTGGTATTGCAAATACTCTTTACTTTTAACCATCAATAACAAAAACTGAGTCTCATAATAGAAGCACCTATCAAAAAGGGCCCATTAATCTGAAATTGCTTAGTTAGACCTTGATTTCACTAGAAAAGTTAACCATTGTTAGCTATAAGAATCTCGCTTTTAGATTTAACCATTGTTAAAGTTGAAAGCGAAAACCTTAGGACTAACAATTGTTAACTTTTTTAGTGAAATCAAGGTCTTACGTACGTGATCATCAATCATCAAGATATTAGGTATATTGCTACAAATTGAAAATAGCTTAACATATTGAAAGAAACATTCCTGGCAATGTTTCCCTTCACTAAAAGTAGTGGCAGGTTGACCCTCTCACTGTATAATATTCTCATTCATAATAAAAATAAGTAATGTCATTGCAAATTACAATTCAATACCAATTTCAATTAATTATATTCATGCTTTTTAAATCATTTTTGTATTCCTTTTTGTTTAGAAAAATCTTAACGCGGCCGCATCCGTAGCTGGAAATCCGGACAGGAAAAAGTGTACAATTAATCACTTCGAGGAAAAGTTTCTAAAAGATTTTCCATCCACAAATTTTCTGCACTATGCATGTTTTAATCACTGTGTAGATATAGGGACTGATAGGGAGTAATTATACGCGCATGACTAATTACACCTGACTAATTTCAAGATAAATATAATTTAACTTTTTTGATTTCCTGTAAAGGTCAACTGTTGGCGACGGTTTGACGCCTTGAAGGTAACTTTCTACTTGTGTATGAGTAAAAATGAATTCATGGGAGCATTTCGGAAGCTAGAACTGCACTGCTGAATCCGAGTTGAAATCTGCATAATTATTGCCTCAGCTGTAGATGTGTACAGTGTACAGTAATCAGTAGTGCTGACTGTTTAAACAATTCACATATGAACACGTAGCAGACAGTAAGTAAATAACAGAACTATATTTGCCAAAGATAATTCCTTGTATGAAAGTTGCCACCGCCAGCTGCAGAATTGTCACACAACCCCGGTTCAACCACCGGAAATAAAAAACGTTTATTAATCGAATACTTATTAAATTATTATTAGGTGAGTTTAAAAATATAATGTTTTTCATTTGGGAAATTCATGAAGGCAGTGCATATAGCATTATATAGTTATTTACTATATATGTAAGTTATATGTAGTATGGTATGGTGGAATGCATAGCATTTAAGAAAGATTCTAGATCTATTAAGGTGTCTTTACCGCGAGCTTTCCTATTTGCATTTGTTGGGAATTTTTTAACAAAAACAACAAACTTCAATAGCACTTAAGTGCACGCAGACTGATCAAAACGTAACGTGACGTAATATGATTAAATTTTTGTAAATAATATACCTACGTACATAAGTTATACTTCAAGAATAAATGATAAGATTAGAATTGCATTATTTACCATGTCAAGTTCAAGTTCATTGCATGTTCAGGACATGTCTCCACTCAACATGAATTAATTGACTGCGTAATACGTTTTCATCAAGTTTAATTTAAATTTATTGAGAGAGTAAATAAGGGGTCGTCCACAAATAATGCCACGTGTAGGGCCATAATGGATCTGCTCGGATATTGATGACAACCCGCATTTTCACAATGCTTAAGCTGATGATAGCAGTGGGTTTACAAGGTCCTATAAATTGGGATATTTCAAATAAGTCATTTATGGACGACCCTTAACTACTTATTGTAGAATTTTATAATTCGTTGCAGTATGCTTTATCACGGTGCAATTGAATGGAAGGCAACTTTTAAGTGGCAAAATGAAATCAGTATTAGAAGATATAGAATACGTGAATGCAAATTGTAAATACCCTTTTAGCATCCCATTTAAAACAACGTCAGAATTTTATTATTGAAATACATAGGACGGACGACGGATGTATAGGTGTGTAATTTAATTTATATTGTAAAACTGATGCTAAATTACATAATATGTACCTTGTACCACTACACAAGATAACATTGTAAGTCAAATGGTTTTATTCAGGAGAAATAAAAAATGAGTAAGGTCTGCTTATCAAAAGGTGATGTAAAGGTCATTATTAATATCATGGATATAGATAGAAAAAATCCGTTCTAGCAAAATTTGAAGTACCTATGTCTCTATTATATTCGTGTAGTGAATACTTAACGAGCTAAAGGCAATGCAAGTAATTGCTACAGTATAACATTCTGTTTTATTTGACATACTTCTATACTACAGTTCAATTCTCACTGGTCATCATGCAGTCTCAATGACTTACATAAACAAACATACCACAGCTACTAATGGCTCAAGTAATTTTAACACATGTATCAATTACGTTTTCCTACCGTTGGGAGGAAGACGGAGTCAAAACATTAGGTAACTCTGTAAAAGTGTAAATATATAAAGTAGCTATATATATTAGTAGTGCAATAAATACTATATATCGATTTAATATTATTTTGTGACTTTATAGTTTCGTATTTTATTCCATGTAAATGTGAGTACATATAACATACGCATAAAGTAGCACATTGTCATACTATAAGAAAAATAACATAACATAAGCTTTTAAACAAAAGACCGAGACTCAAACTGGAAATAATCAAGAAAAATGGAGAAATATAACAATTCAGCCACCCAACACTTTCAAAATCAATTTGTTATTTCAAAACCAGAGAAATATTTCCCAATTTCTTCGAGCCTTAGCAGCTCCTCTATTAACACAGGCTCGAATTCTAGCTCCAGCTCAAGCCCGGGCATTAGTAGGTAAGTTGATTTTATGTATTTTTGTTATACCATATTTTCCCTACTAAAACAATGTACTTCAAAAAGTGAAAGCGAGTAGTTACTGTACGTATCAGTATATATTATATCATCGTTAAAGAATCAAAATAATCTATATCCAGTTTTAGCTAAAATAAATACAAAATGAACTATTTACAAAATAGTCAAAATATCATTGCTCTTAAACCCATTGAATTAGAACATTTTGGATTTTTTTGAAACATGTAAATAGAAAGTTTAGGGCTTTTTGAAAACATGTAAAATGGAACATTTATCACATTTCGAAACAATTTAAATAGAACATTTCGCCATTTTCAAAAACAAGTATATATACATTTTTGCAATTTTCAAAAACATGTAAATGGAACATTTTGCAATTTTTAAACACATGTAAATGGAACATTTTTTACTTTTTGACAACATGCAAATAAAACATTTTGCCCTATCCGAAAAAATGTAAATAGAACAATTTACACTATTCAAAAAACATGCAACCAAAAAATTTTGCGGAATTTTAAAAGCGTGTAATCCACACTAGACATTTTACACATTTATATCATTTACTGTTAGTGATTTGTGACATTCATAGCTGACTTTGATTGCAGCTAAAATTGTATGTTGGCCATTTTAATTATTCACAAACTATATACTACCTACTCACTATATATGAATACAAACATAAATATGCAATATTTGTATGACTATAAGCGTTGCCACACGCCTTTATTTTTAGCATGTTTAATTATATATTTAATATTATTAAAAAGCAAGGTTAGTGTACTAATAACTATTGTTTTAACTCCCAAAACAGTACACATAAGTGTTTAGTTTCACCTACAATAGTAGCCACAAATAAATAAGCTGAAGTAACTTGTTACATTATACAGGAAAACTTAGCATTAGTCATGATAAAACGCTATTCCTTTTTACTGGTGGTCATTTTAATAAAATTTGCATTAAAAATAATGCTGTGTAATTTTTCTTGTCCTGATATTCCAACATCTTTAACTGTGACTGATAACGATTATTGCGAAAATATGAATTAAATTGTACTGATGAGGCGATACCGCTTTGCCCATTCTGTTGACGACCACACAAAACTTCCTGCTTGAAAATTACAACGTGTGAAAAAAGTCAATCGTAATTGAAATAGTCTACGTTTCAAATACATAGATCCAAAAGGATATAGATAATGTATTTTAGGTAGGTGGATATTTAGTTAGATTCACAGCTTAAGTGCAGATCATAAAGTAGCATATCTGTATAACAAAACGGTCATGGTGACCTCTTTACAAATTTAGGACAAGAATTGTAAGCGTATACTTGAGATAGTGGGTTGATTGATATTATATTTCAAAAGCTGCCAAAAATTTCAATGATGGACAACTCACAACTCAATGTCCTATTTCTTTTTTAATCTTACCAACGGCACAACGACACGCATTATTAGGTTGAGTTTGCAAAATATTATTACATTAATAAAATTCCTCAGATCTCATTTAACTTTTTGATGCATACTTGTTAAATGCAAATTTATTATTATGTTTATTATTTGATTTAAATATTTTTTATTTTAGCATTTAATTTTAAAGTAAGAAAGTTCAGCGGGATTTGGTATTATATCTATTGTAAAAAATAATTAACTGAAAATGACTGAAATGAATGAATTTGTTTTTTGTATGAATTTGAATTTATGAATTTTGAAATTTATGTAGTAGCAACACTCTTGACGACTCGCTATTGTCACAAAGTCAAATTGAGACGCAGCATTTCTTAGAAAAGAGACCAGACAATCCGAACCAAATAAGAAAATCATCCATCCAGATCCAGCCTTCAATTCATCAACGACCACGCTACATAAGTGAAACTGGGACAGACACAACTTACATGAGTAATTCCTCCAGTATTAATCAAGTTGGTCGAAATCTGCAATTTGCTTATCATAATAAAAGTACAATCGGTGTACCTACCAGCAAGTCTGATAGGTGAGGAGGATATGATTCATATACTACTATATTATACTCGTGCTTGATAGAGTTTATAGTTTATATCTTATTATATATTGATAAAGGGCCGTTCACAAATTACGTTATGAAATTTAAAAAGTTAAAGTTTTAGATCTGAACTGTTTAAAAAATTAAACTTTACAGTATCCTATGCGATGAACGCTTTGACGACCCTAGCTATGGAAATCGGTCCTTTAGTTTATTAAGGTAACAAACTATGCGCAATGTTTCATTTTGTAGCACCTCAATAAGTGAGTTTACTTTGTAATGGTAAGAATCGAATTCAGAAGAGTGAAACTCTGAAAACAATAAGGTATAGCAATAATTTTTTTTTATTCCTATAGAAATGTGTACACGGAAAGAAAATCAGGGATTCAGTTAACATTTTTGTTAATTCTTCTTGGAGTCACCGCCGCAGTAGCAACAATTTTAGTCCTCACGGTGATAGATGCTGAAGCGGACAGTGACCCTCAAGCGGACTTTAACATTAGCATCACTTCAGTAAGAAAGGAAAATGATGAAGGAAATTTTAAAATGGGAAAACGTGATATTGTAAATAAAGGTACCCTTGGCCTTGACCTTGCCCTTGGCTCTGGTTCTGATTTTACACCACTGTATCAAAACCAACTTCCAACAGCAGCCCCAATACATTCTATTCAAACTCGAAATAACCCGCATAGTGTACCCCGCAATGTATCAACGCCCCGTGTGGCCGCCACTGAAAATAATCCAAATCCAAGGATATCTACAAAATCACCAATTGGAAAAGGAAAACGACCAAATATTAAGCCCATAAGTAATTTTCCAGACAACATTAATCACAATAATAGAAAGCCAATTCATTACATGCAAATTAATTCAGCGGCAGATTTTAAAAAATTAGAAGCCACTACTGTAGAAGCAATTAGTATTGTACATCTGGTAGACGTGCCAGACAGTGGCAGTAATGGAAAGCATGTACATGTGGACCTTAGTAGTAGGGATACCGAGCAGATTAAACACTTAAAAATTTCTGGACCAGTCACAGAAGAGTGGCTGAGTTGCATACTTAAGAAATTTGACAAAGTTGAAAGTTTAGCTATCGATATTGATGAGATGTGTACTGGAGCCACGTCCACAGATAGAGAATCACTTCAACCTCTGAAGTTGAAAAATGTACAAAGTCTCCAAATTGAAAATTTTCATAGATGTGCAATCGGTTCGTGGATATTTAAATGGGAACTTCCTAATATTCAAAAATTACGAATTCATAATTCAACATTAACAAAGAAAATTTTTGAGCCTATTCACGGATTTTTAGAAAGGAGAAAAAATGTTTTGAATTCAGTCGTAATTTCAAAAAGCTTTACGTGTCCGGAATGTAGTTTTTCTGATGTACAATATACAAATCTGGAGAGTATTGAGATTAAAGATCCGTCACAGGTCCCACTTATGTTCATGGAATAGCTTGGAAGTATCTGTAATTGGAAAGGAAAGAAAACAGTCACAACACAATAAGTTTTAATTTACCTTTTTAATTTAAATGTTTCAATTTAATTACTTTAGTATTAATTAATTAAATTTAACTTTATTTATTGTATTTTATCATTACAAAAAAAATATTTATTTATTGTTAGTACCAATAAACTTTTTAACTTTAAAATTCTGAAGCTATTGATAACAATGTACAAAGGAAGGTTGTAAAACATTTTGCATTTTACAAAGTCACCCTGTTGAAATAGTAGAATTTCCAACCTAATTTATGTATGTTGAATATTGTGTTTCTTAAGCCAGCAGACGCTTAGCACCTATACTATAACAGAGCATTATAATTACAGATAATTGAAAATTATTTTTACCTAAGTGGCTATTATAGATAAACGGTTTAATTTTTTAAATGTTGTAAATATTTGATTTTGTAAATAGTATATTCAATTGCAATAACAAGTTACCACGCACGTGATACCAAAGCACATATTTATCAACAACCATGCAATTTTCAAAAATCGTATCCTCTGAATAGAATAAATTCAATGTATATGCATATAAAATACATGTTTGTAGTTAAAAACTTTAAAATTTGTAAATAGTAAAATTAATAAGATTAATTTATCTTTCATCACTTGAAACAACGTTAAAAATTGGAACCACTGTAAAATTTTTAAAGGTTTTTATTTGCCTTAAAAAGAGAAATAAAAAAATTGGCTATTGCTATTACCTATTAATACTACATACACACTTAGTGATTGCTTGCTTGTGGCTTGCTTCTCCCATTTAGTAAGAAAATACTTATTTTAGGAATTTTAACATAACATAATATATATTATGGTTTATAAACAAGATTTTCAGGATTACCTGGCAACTTTTGTGGAGGCATCGTTTTCTTGTATGTATAACAAGGAATCGTCCATAAATGACGTCATCGTAAAATCTCCATTGTCATGACCATTTTACCCCTACTGTCATCAGCTTAAATATTGCGTAAATGGATATTTTTAACATGTGACGTCATCAGTAGTCAAGTAGAATCATTGTACCTATCGATGACGTCATTTATGGTCGATTCCTAAGTACACAAGAGACAAGAAGCACTTGAATCTCAATACAAAATTCCAGTTAGTTATGAAATGTCTTCGACGCCGTTTTGTACCTTAGCTATATATCTAGGATCAATGAGGTATGGCAATTAATTATACTCACAAAATAAAAATTCTTAATTCTTTTACAATCCTAACAAAGGCTCAAAAATATATAAATCTAACGAAACATTCCCAGCAATGTTTTCGTTCACCGAAAGTAATGCGAGTATAATGGTAGGTGTGCGTGCGCTACTGGAACTAGAAGCTCATAATAAAATGTGAGTGCAATGTCATTTTCAATTAATTAAACATAATAAATAGTCAGCAGTTAGCTATATATATTGTCAAAAAAATGTAATCATGTTCAGCACATAACTACATAATATTTTGTATGGTACGTTTTTGCATTATTTATTGATAGAACAATTTTTGTAAATATTGCCATAAGACAAATAATATCCTTGATATAGTACAGTGAAAAGTAAAAATGTTGACAGTATCATGTTATAAACTCAATCTAAAATGTTTATTAATAGATTGGTTGTTTGTTATGTTGAAACTGGGTTAATCTTATATGCTTCAGTTTTGACTCCTTTGCGTGTAAGTACTTTGTAAGTATATACCTAGTTAGATTTAGATTTGTTTGAATGACACTTTCAGCTTGCATATCAATTTAGAAAATTAGGTTAACGATAAAATTCCATAACATTGCACACAAATTAGAGCAACCTGTGTTGTATGTAAACTGCCTCATGTTTTTGAGATAAAGGAAATTTTGTATATTTATAATGTATGTATATGTATAACATAATACACTGACTGAGTTTATCTGTCTGCATTGACTAGCTTCTGCACACACTTTTGTTTTCAAATATATACTATTTTGATATTTAAATTATTAATAAGAGTAGAAAATTATTTGGTAAAGGTATTACACATTTTCATGGTTTTTTAAATTGAAATTTTAGATTCTTCCTAGAAAACAAATTCCTTTAGAATTTTACTAAACAAAAATTGATTTTGATTTTTTTATGAATTTATACATACGTGTTTGAGGCTATGACAATGTAAGCATTAGGCGTCGTCCATGAATGATATTCTCAAAATATCTTCATTAATTTTGCATAGTATTGCTTCTTTGAAACTATTTGTCATATTTTTATATTACAATTGCAAGAAAGTAAAATTAGGGTCTTCTACAAACGCAAATCCAAGCTTAAATTTTTAATTGGTGCAAAATATTCAATTCATGAAACTGAAAACAGAAACTACAGCAACTGCTTCACAATTTCAAAAATGCATTTAAATACATACGGAAATGCAATTAATTTGCATAGCATGCCGATTCGACATTTCCGTGTATAATAATGCATGCCACATTAAACTGGTAGACAGGAAATATAAAGTTAACAAATGTAGGATATTTCAAAATAAAATTTAAAAAACTATACTATGATTACTATTCCAAAAAAAGACTGAATATTCAATTTTTACAGCGTAATATTGTTTTTGTACTTCCTTCAAGTGTTTACTGTTAAAGTTAAAATTGCTTTCTCGATTGTTAAAACAAAAAGTTTTTAGCCAAATTTAGCAAAAAATTTGACTTGTATGAGTAGGCTTTATAGGCATATCTATTAACAAGGATCATGTGAATGTTATGCGTATGTGGCTACTTGTGCTAGCAAAACTACTTGAATACTGATTCCATAGAATTAGTTTTTGTCAAGTGCATAGTTGCCGTGTCATCGGAACATAAAAAATAATTTAATCATGAACTATTCATCATATTACGCATTTAAATTTATATGTATATAACGTACTAATTATAAATTTAAAATGATGATTGTCAGTACGTAAAAATAAACCCTAGCTTAAAAATAAAAAAATTCTGCACATGAGTCCCAAAAGTGACAACATGTACAATTATAAACCGGGTAAATAAAATGATAAATTTTTTTTCCTGTAGATATTTTTATATCTGTCGTTTAACTCAGCATTGAACTTTACATTGATGGATTGGCCACTGCACTGAACGTGCCTCTTAAATAGAGCAAAATACATATGTACACAGTTACACAATGCTGTGTTAAGCCACTTTAATTTCAAGAGCTTTTCAAGTATATAGTATATTTCAGAAAAATAACCTGCAATTTGTGGATTTAGCAGCTACTTCCCAGGCTTTATCTCAATACAAAATTCCAATGTTCAAATTTTGTGCACTGTTTTTTGCATAATTTTTAAAAACTCGGTCCGTGGCCGAGGGGTGGATGACCACCGTCCTCGATAAGTCTGGCTTTCCTTTTGGTTGGCTTGACTAAACACGCCGGGGTAGCCGATCTTTCCTTTCCGATGGGAATAGAAAATAAGTTGATAGGCTTGGCTGAGGAGTTGGGTCTGAGCGGCGAAGTGAGCTAACTAAGCGGGCTAGTGTGTACAATTACAGATATGCGGAAGATGTTTACATCTTCAGTGCATAGGTAATTGGCTTAAACGGAGTCTTGCGAGATTTCGGCTTCCCTGCGTACTTCAGTATAGTAAGCAACAAATTCGTTTGTCTCTCTCTCTACACTCTGAAGCTCAAGTACCAGCTATTTTCAAATACCGTCTTACGTGATTGGAACTTTCGGTGGGTGACGGGACAGACAGTACCACTCAGCTGAGCATGAAGAACTCGGCTGGTTGGATGTAATACTGTTTGTCTCGTTTCCTCCACTCGATGGGAAAACTTTCTGACCAGTCTGGAGCAGTCGAGTATAATCTATGCTTCTCAATGTGGGCGGCTGATAATTAGGCACCGAATACAATTCAAACTTACAACATATAGTCAGAAGGATCAGAAGAAAAAGCATTAATGGTGTACACATCACCAATACTGAGCACTGCATTATAATGGTCCTGTGATTTCATTACTTGATTCGCCCTGCAAGCACATGTAGCAAAATAAGTATGAAAAAACAGTGGACATAGGCAATGCCTGAAAGTCATAAGCTGTATAAATACTAATAATAATAATAATAATTTTTAAAAACTATAGACTATAAACTATAGATAAAAAATATTGCAAAAGTTAAAATTAATTGCTTTGAAAACATGCAATTTTTAACATTGCACTAAATACAAATGCTAGGGCTACCTTTTTTTATACCATAACCTAAATGAATGAAATTTAAGCTATTAAATAGATGAGAAGGCTTTGACAAAAAATACTCAAAATTGCTTAAACTGCCTATTATTGAAGTAATTATTTAGAATTAAAATGCTGCCAAAATGTCTAATAATTTTCTTGAAATTACATAAGTCGTCGGTGAAGGATTAAATCCGTTTTGCTTCCACTCGCCTCTAGAAAAACATCTGCTTTCTTTTAATGTTTTCAAAAATCAAAACCGTTTCTGTCCCTAACAATGAAGGACGAAGGACCTGGGTTTGCTTTTAAGGAGAATTGGAAGGTAGCGGATTTGCAAAAAAAAATTATTCTAAAAGAATGAATTAAATCCACCACAGTTTATATATTTAAGCCCCTACATAGGCATAGGTATTTATACCTGCCAGCAAATTGCGCCTCTTCTCTAGTTTGAGTTGAAATTTTGAAGTAGCAAGTTTCAGCACACCCCGTAATAATTTATTGTTTGTGTTCAGTTTTCCTTGGAAATAAACGATAAAACACTTGTTCAGCTTGTCGTTCACTGTCTGCTGAATAAACTAAACATGTCGATTATAGTTCCCACAGATAACAGAAATATAAAAGGAAAAGTATTAAATTATTGCAACACCACTTGGAAAGTTATACTGAACCTTGCCACATATCAACGTCCCATCACTCAAATCCTACCAGAATTAAAAATCCTAAATCTTTAGGTTTTAGTAATAATGTATTTTAAACTATTTCATACATTTTTAATAGCTTTAATCAGTAAACATTAGGAAAAATGATATAAAATAATAATTTAAATTTAAAATAAGTTTTAGGTAGACCAATAATTTAATAAGACGACTTAAATTCAAGTGACAACATTTATAAATAAATTAAAGTGACTTTCACAGAAGAAATAAGAAAAGTAAACTAAACAGCAACAACACAATGGACCACTACAACCAGAATAAAGCGCAGGCTTCACTTCATTCATCACCATTTACAACATCCCCCTATTTGCAACAAACATGGCGTCTAGACAAGAAAAATAATTTAAATTCTCCTATATCTACTTTCAGCATCAAGAATCATAGTACAAATACGTAAGTTTACAATTTCTCTCTATGATTTACACTTATATATTAACTATTTCTAAATTTTATTTTCTTTAATGCTATTTAAGTTATGACAAAATTTAGAATTTATTTCATTTCGGTTTATTACTAATTATATGTATAGGTACTTACATAAGTACGTGTTAATCTCATAAAATTAAATGTGTCATGGACCATGGGCGTAACTGCTGTATAAACTCATACATACATATAATCAATATGCACAAAGGGAGGCGTTAAATATTTTTCAAATACTCTTTCATTAGTAAGTAAAAAGTAATGTAGTAGGAATTATTTAGGATTTTAATGAAGCCTCCAGAAGCGCAGATACACGCTACATACATTTGTTGATGCTAAATATAGAATATCTGCAAGTAATGTATTTTATTTTGTCAGTTTGACGACTCTGTGTGCTACAACGTACGTACATTTATTATCATTGTTTTGCAATTCTGCAAATACTATGCCGTACATTATGGAACACTTGAAGCGGATCGTATAGTTTCTCAAATAGCAACATATCAATACCGCTTTTTTACATATAGGAGCTATAGGCTATTAGCTATTGACAACTTGCTCTTATCAAATCTACATAGTGCAGATATCTTCAGCGAAGGCGAAGAATTACTATTTGAAGTATATTATAAGCTATATGAAAACTGACCATCTCCATTTTGCACTAAAAGCAAATCTGACTATCTCCATTTTCCACAAGATACAAAAATAACGGTTGTAAAACTGTATATAGTTAGAAACGCATTATTATGGATCGTTCAAAAATTATGTCATCGGTGGGGTGATTGTGTCTAGTCGGATATTAAGGACATGCAATGTTGAAGATGGCCGTTTCCACGATGTTAAAGAGTTATTACGAGAGAGGGTGGGCGGATCCTAAAAGGGATAATTTAGATGACATCATTTATAGACTACCTCTAACAATTCACTAAATAACATAAGTTAGAAACTATATAAAGTTTCATAGCCGTTGTTTTGTGGAAAAAGGAGATAGTCAGAGTTGCTTTTAGCACAAAATGGAGACCGATTTGATCCTATGTCGACGCCACATGCCAATTTTATAATATCTATACCAACAGTTATATGTTTGTCGGTATATAACTAATAAATTTAATCAATAATCTTCACAGCAAACCAGATGAGTTTGTCCAAGCCAGTGCAAACAATCCTCTGGCTCTCACCTCTGTAAATCAGCCTGTGCCGATCACACATAAATACCAACAAGGACCATCATGGACAGAATATAGCAGATCCCGCAATTCCAGCGAATCTTCAACGGACTCAAGCTCAATGCTTTTAGACACTTCAGAAATTGAAGCAGGAGATAAAAGAGACAGGAATAATAATCACAAATATACGGCTCATGGATTTTGCAGGTATGTATTAAGTGTCAGTAGTTTTTACAATGGAAATATTATATAACTTATAACATGTGAGAAAATATAAATTACATAGGAACTTTATAATAAAATATAATTCGTATTTAATCGCATTTAAAATACATACCTTTATTCCCACTCATCACAGCTTCAGCAGGGTGGATCTCTACAGTACCAATTACCCAACATGCTTGGCCCGAGCATTAAGTTCATTGAAGTAAGACTATACTATTTAAGCAAATGAGGGGCTGTTCACATATTACGTTGGAAGCAATATTTTTTGTTATAAACTACCAAGGGTAAAACCATCGCACACATATCCCCTCCTCCTTCTTTCCGCGCCAGTACACTAGTGTTACTTTCCAAAATATTTTTAATATTTAAGTTGGAAAGCAGGCGTGCTTGGGTTAACGGTTAAGACTGCAGACTGTAACAAACTTTACAGTCTCAGATCTGGCTTGGATCCTCGACCACTGCAAATCGTTTACGGCTCAGTGTTGTACGGTAAACGTCACTGGATGGTTGATTGAAATCCAATCTCCCTCGGTGATCCTTAGTGACCACTACTTACTGTAGGGGCCTAGGGAATGAGACTCCTTTACTGTGGAGGAGGGGACAGGGATAGGTGAAAGGGTAATTTGACCGAGACAGAAATGATGCGGTAGATTCCTTTTTCCTCTCCAACAGTGACTGGTTGAGTCTGGTTGCATGCACTTTGGTTAAATCGACCTAATGAATTATTTATTTATTTATTTTTTAATATTTAAGTTGGGTTATGAGCAATTGTTAGAAAGTCCAAAAGTGCCTGCGAGGACACTCTCTGTAACGGGTTGAGTTTAACTCAATAAGGTACCTAAATAACACAGGTTTTTCTAACGTTTAAAAACCCAGAAATTACTTTGAAGATAATGTTTTGGGAAATACAAAGCTACAATTTTTAATAAATCAGACAAAAATTGTAGGAGCTACAGGGTGCTAAAGAATTAAAAATTCATTTTCTGGTCAACTAAGTATGGCGCGCGTTTAGCTACCCTTAGCAAATTAATACTTTCAAAAATCTCACTTAGCGAGTCAAAATGCCCATTAGCATCATGTTCCTGCAAATCTAGTTTTTTTTACATGCTCTTTTAAAAAAAATATGGAGCTGATTTGGCGTAATCTTTTGAGAACGTTCTTCGTAAGTTTGCTAATACTAGTTAAAGTACATATTGAGTTAAATTCAGGTTGGAGCAAATTTAAGACTAGCCATACCTTTTCCTGTTGTCCTAAAATACAACAGTGGGGTAATAGTATAATTACTCGGGACAACTCAGCTTGGTGGTTTGACGATGCTACGGCATGGTCACACCACTGAGTCGGGCCAGCCAGTCACGCTCAGGATTGGAGTTGGTGTTGGTGATTTTCCTGGCTGATGGGTGGGGAGAAGAAACGAGGTGTTGTGCAGAACTAAGGTGAGTGGGTGCTTTCCGTACATTTATCTGTGACAGTTCTACTGTCTGAGACAGAGATGTTGGATGGCTTAATGTATGTAGGTACCTACTGTTTCTCACTGTATGTTTCATATGGTTCAATACATTCATTCCCACTCTCTCTACTCTGTGCTACAGGGGTCATTACCCAATAACTTTCGCATTTGAGTTGTGGCTGGTGGGTGTTGAGTACTGGCGGATCCCTTTCTCTTCTTGACTTGGCGGCTCAGGATGATTTAGTGGAGTTACCAGTGCTCGATCCCTCTGCAGTTGCAGGAATTCTTGAAATGTTATCTCCTGTCGAGGAGTATAATCTACTCGCTGACATTCAGTCGTAATTAAGTATACACTATCCATGTTTAAAAAAAAGATAAGATAAGTATATGCGATACGGAACTTGAGTGACATGTACATACATGCCCACCAATGACCACATCGTAGAGCAACTGATTAATAGAGACATAACCGCTCAGGTTCAAATTCTCTCAATAATCATACATAATTACTCGGGACAACGCAGGTCAGTCTCTTACTAATGTGAGACAGAAATGTAGTAACAAGGAAATCACGAGTCACTCCGCATGTACTTTCTTGATTTTTAAAACAATACCTACAATGAATCAGACCACACTTGGTTACTACAGATTCCAAGTTACTCGACTGCATTTTGCGCCGTTGGCTCACAGTCACGCGTCAACGTTTAAAAAGACTGAAATTGACTGATTCTTTCGGGTAGAGGTTCACACTCGGTTAGTAACAACTCTGCAGACCCATTAGCATGACCCTTGTTCTAATAAGGAGGAAGGAGGCCAAACGCGTACTAAGTTTTTCCTTAGTTCATAGGCAGTTAGCGCTGTTCACGTAAAACGCACAACGCTATACGTAAAAAATATTTTTACGTAAGCTCCTCCCATTTTACGTAAAACTTAGATTTTGCGTTAACATTAAAAATTACGTAACGCAATATTTTACGGCAGCGTTTACGTATAGCGTATCAAAATATCACGTAAACGTAAAAATTTGAATTTTGCCGCGGATTTAAAAAGCCCTTGTGGTCTAGTGGTTAGGGATGCGCATTGTCCAAGGATACAGAATACCAATGCCTACTGGGGTCACCGGTTTGATTCCCACTGGCGGCAAATCTCTTTCGTGAGAAAGTTGATCTTATACGCCCGGATCATGACATGTGAGATGAACCAACGTCCCAGATATACATTGCACACCGAATTCCATCTTAGTTTTAAATAATTAAAATTATTTTTTAAAAAAATATAAAAAATCTAAGTTTTCTAATCTGAGTTGTTAGATGTTAGAAACCTAATGGTTGTGAAGTCACGACCAAAATGTTTTACTAAATCAAATAGTCCATTTGGGTATATATCGTTGTTTATAAGTATCATTTTTGCCGAGAACGAGAAGAAAAAGTAATAAAAAATTTGTTTTTGGAAATTACTGAATATAACTTGTAACTTTTTTTGCGTTATGTTGTTGGATTGCGCAAACTGTGCAACGTTATTTTCTCCGTAATTTTTCAAAAACGTAAAAAATAAATTTTACGTATTGCGTATTGCGTGGAACTATTTTACGTCGAACTGTGCAAACTGCCTAATATAGTTGGGAACTTAGTTTCCTTCTTAGTGACCACAAATTTACTGAGACTGTGATAACCTTCTGAATAGGAATCAGAGATATTTGGGAACTTTGAAATATTCATGCGCTTACCACAGAGTAACTGCTCTGAGTCTTCTTCTAGGTCTTTACTCGGCTACTGCTCTGCTCACGAACCACTAACTTGGTTTGGTTGTTTACGGTCAGCTATACCCATCCGGAGGGAAATGTTGAAATGGACTAGCATAATGAGGATTAAAAACGTTTTACTTACGTTTCGTATTAAACTATAATTATGTTTTGGCTTGTATTTTTGAGTTTATGACTTTATGTTAAACTATAAGATTTTTACAGGTGTTAACAAGTTTTTTGCAGATAGCTGCACTTAAATATGATAGTATTCAATTTGTAGATAAAGTGGGCTCACATCTGGCGTAGCGCCCTCTGTTTGCCACGTATATGTACATTGCATTGGAACGTCAATGGAGATTCATTGTACCTGCTTACACTAAACGGTGACAGCAGCACCATCCATGGTTTTAAGCCATACCAAGCCCTGCCGTGCACAGGGCTCTTATTTCTATACAGTAAATGAGTGCATACCGCTACTACATGTAGACTGAATGCTTTAATACACATAGCTGTCGTTTAGACGACAAAGCATATGGCTCCATGGCAAAGGAGATGGCCACGCATCTGTTTGGTGTTATACTGATATTACAAGGAGGGGAGGACGACAGACCAAGACGAAAAGCAAGTGCAATCCTACTGCACGCTTGATCTGTATTTCTTTCTGTCGCGCTCAGTGTGTAGCTAGTTGTGTGAAGATGGATATACCTATAATTACTAATAAAATCTATTATTTATATTGCAGTATAGCAAAAAGTCAATAGTCAACACCAGTATGATCAGGGTCTAATCATTCTATTCTAGCGGTAGCGTTAATTAAAATGAAGGCTTGGAAATATAAAAAAAAATGCACATTATATTAATATTTATGTAATTTTTAAGCTAACGTAATACGTGAACGAAACCTTATAGCTTAACTTAAAAAACTTATTTTTGATTTAGAAAATAATACTGAATTAAACTCACACTTTATTTTTTTCAATCCTATAGAAGCTTCAAAGACCAAAAGGGTCTAGTTCAAGTCGCCATCCTCGTCGTGACTCTCAGTTTAGCTGCAGCAATTGCAACAGTTTTTACCTTGTCCATGATTAACACTGACATTGAAGAAATGGACGATGACCTCTTCAATCAAGATCCCAATGTAATCAAAACCAACAGCGTAATTTTGGATGGAATTGAGGAAATTTTAATCACCAAAACTTCCGCAAAGCGTAATTTGGAGAAATCCCTCAAAAGTTCCTACACAAATTGGAACGAAAATAAAAATGGAGACCATAAAAAACCTATTTTAATCCCAATGTCAATTTCCCTATCTGAAGATCACAACCCCTATTCAAGAACAATAGAGAACTTAACACCACCGTCCGTTCAACGTACGACTGGAGGCAAGCGACATATTCAAAATATCCACCCACACATGCAGGAAAATTTACATTCCACACTCACAATTAAAGCTGTAGAGGATTTTAGAAAATTAGGCGAATTAGAGGACATGGTCATTGCTCCAAAACTAAATACAATCAGGATAGACAAATTAGTAGACGAAATCTACGTGTCAGATCCAAATGATGCACTAAATGCATTTAAATTGGTGGGGGTAGAAAATATAAGACATTTAAAAATTGCCGGACCAATCACAGAGGCTTGGTTAAGTAGTATTTTAAATAATTTTCAAAATATTGAGAGTCTCACTATTAATATTGATGAGCTCTGTATTGGAGCCACAGTTCGGGATAGGGATTCATTAGTACCGATGAGATTAGAAAATCTAAAGCATCTCCGGATTGAAAATTCTCATTTCTGCACAATTAGCTCGTGGATATTTAAATGGGAATTCCCACAGATTGAGGAATTAACTATGAGTAACTCAGATTTAACTAAGAGAACCTTTCTGCCTATTCATGCATTTCTTGAGAAAAGTAAGGAAACTTTGAGCTCTGTCACAATTTACAAAAGCTTTATTTGCTCCGAATGTGTCTTCACAGATGTGGAATATCGAAATATTAAAAATATTCGTGTACTGGATGAGAATGAAAATCCTTTCATGTCCGATTGAAGACAGAATTTTAGTAGGACGAGCTCATTTACTTGTAGGAAGGTATGCAAAATTATTTTTAGGCCTGCAGGTGTACAATACAGTCGAATCTGGATATACCGGCTTATCAATAAGAAACCACGTGGTTTTGGCCAGTTTAAATTTGGACCATATCCAAATGCTACTATGAATTTAAAAAGTAAAAAAAGTATTTCTAAAAATAATATGAAGTTTTCAAAAACAGTAACTTTTGGTACAAATGGAAAGTACAAAATGGAATTTTAAAAATCTCTATTCTGTTAAAGTTCAACTTACTGTAATTTAAATATTACTTGGTACAATTTTTTTTCTTGTGGACTTACATATATATTGTATGTTGTTCAATCTTACACTAAATCAATGGGAGGTACATTGGCGTAAATTTACTTTGTTAAATAGCTATAGTAGCTCTAGGGTTCAATTATGTTGGCTGATTTATGGAACGTGTCATCCCAACCGATATCCGGTTTATCGGCAAATTGTAGCATTGCAAATTACAAGCATAAGAATATGGACAGAAATTTTTAGACTGGCCAGTAAATCAAAGTGGGGATTGTTGGGAAGTCCAGTATTCAGATCGATTCGACGGTAAAGTTATATTTATGCTAGTAGGACATTGTAGCATCGTGTTTAGTCTTTGAGTGTAGTTTCTAGGTAGTTATCCTTCCACTTAGAAGCGTATACGATTTACCATTTTACAGTACTACATGGGGTCGTAATAAGCTCCGGAGCGTCCTATGGGAACCCTAACGAGATAGGTTTCAAAACAAAGCCAAAATAAGCAGATGTTAAAAATCTGATCTCAACCCAAAAATTCAAGTTAAGCCAGTTCCATAGCAATAATGCAAGTAACAACGATCCTGAATTCAAATTTAAACACAGCTAAATATTCGGAGTTACATAATAATTATAATTAAACAAGTAATAGAAATCACCCCAACAACCTGAGCGTCTCAAGATGAGGCCCGCATTGCTCTCTACAGTCCAGTTTCAGGGTATGACATGTATTGGAATATTTCGCAAACAATTTAATACATTACCCATGAAAGTACTCAATTTTGACCTTCAGAATTGCCATACGCTGAAAAAAAACGAAGCAGCAAAAAACTGGATCCAAAGCAAATGCTTCTCCTACCTACACCCTTTAAAAAAGAGCGCGAAAAGCATGAGGGTCAAGACCACTCAGAGAAAGAAATGGGCGCGCTGATATATCGGATTGAGTGAACGTTTTGAATCTGAGGCTGATGATTTTCAAAATTATGGAGGTGAACCATGACCATGACCATAACGAAGGAAGATAGGAAACATGAAGCCGCTTGAAGGTTCAAAAGGAACAGGTCGAGTGGACAATAAAGAAAACGACCAACTCAAGGGTTCCTGTAATTTCGGCGGCAACTATGACGGCACAATAGTCAATCCACGTATGAGCGATGGAATCGTAGCGGTGGTAGTGGTAGCTGGGAAGGTGGGAGCATGAAGAGGGAGGGACTGAAAACAATTGTAAATCGTACAAGGGGTCGAGACGACGACCCTAGCTTCCACCAGTCCAACCAACGGAAGTGTGATAAATTAGCCACGCAGAAGCTCCAACCGATGAGGCTCCATTTAAAATCGACAAATGGAAAATTTTCCACGCACTAACGACTAAAGGAATATTTACGAGTTCTCTGGATTATATTACGAGAAACATAACTATTTACAGATTAAACTCAGACAACGGTAGTTGCTGCTTTAGTATTAAATGCGGCAAAGTCATGTGAATCAAGTCAAAGTCGACAGTGTAGCCAATACTACCCCACTGCAAAACGGCGTGCTGTTGGAGCAGTACGGAAAAATCGGCAATGGCCCTACAGGCATCTGGACCCAAACGGAGATGGTATAATTACGGTTGTGATATCCGATCACGTGTAATGCTTAAGAAAACCACGTTTTGTCAAGATGAAGCCTTTTGTGGTTCTTGAAGGCCATACAATACAATCACGTTTCCCGAGCCTCTGTGGTTTCCCCATTCCGGCCCTGCTACTTCCCTATCTGGTCACCCTTCCCTGTTGACGCACCTGGTGGAAGCACCTGAGGTCCATCTCTGCCGGAAAGCCTCCCCAGAAATTGTCTACATATTATGGCCAGCGAACACGGCCCACTGGAGCCACAAATTGTTTCCCAAATAACGTCGCTCCATCTAAAGTCGTCCATTACGAGTTCAAAACGAAGAAGTTGTGTTTACTGCCGCAGAACAAATGGCCGTGTCCCAAGGTGTCCCAGTTGCCCCTTCAATGGGTGGTCTAAGAGATTTGTCATCGCCTCCCCCCCCCCCTCCTCCCTCTGCTACGCAAAATTTGGTTTCGGGCACGCATCTCCACCGACTAACGCCTACCGCCTGTGTCCAGCAAGCCCGGTCAGCCAGCAAAAGCAACTGAGTTCGTCTATCCCCCACCGCCGGACCGCCCTCAGTGGAGGCCACTACGTTCGAGGCATGTCCGGCTCCGATATCAGCTACCACTAAACCCATGTCCATGTACATCTGCGGGCCACAAAAAAAACCCAGACGCAATTAACACCGTAAGAACTGGTTCTGATACCTCGGACTCCAGCTGCCACAGTTGCCCTGTGGCATATAATATCTTAATTACTAAACTGGCAGTCTCGGACGTATATGACAGCGTGGCGGGTATAATATTAACAAAAACATGGAAGTTCCTGGAACTACGGCCAAACAGACGCGACGACCAAGGACCTACAGCCAACTCCACGTATAGGCAAAGTACGCCCAAAATGACATACGGCTAAACAAAAGCATCGTCAAATGGACCTACGGCGTAATAAACTCCTAGCTTTGAATGGAGGTTATCCAGTAAAATTAGTAAGCAAAGGTGGGAACACTAATAAATGAGCGTACATCAATTAGAGCTGCCACCTAATGGACAATAAGCCAATGAACGTACGGCCGAATAGACTTATAGATACACATTTGTACGGTTGTAAACACCACCCACAATCTTGAAATCTTGGGACTCTGTGGGAAGTGAAACAGGAACTTCTTAAGAAGCTAAGCCTTTCAAGATTCATAATAACATTGTCAATGTATCAAACATGGGATTCGCCTTCGTGTCTGACATATAAAGAAGCACCCGGATTTCGAGCGTGTGGTGAATTTTTACCACTTTCATGTCCCTAAAGAAAATTTCCGGCACAGCACTTGACAGCACTTTTCCTGGTGCTAGAATACCTCCGCCTCCACCGGAGCCAATCAATTTAAAAATCACAGGCAAAAGGTGGCATCAGCTTTGATATTTCAAAATGTCACAAGCGGAAACTCGTCGTTGAAACAATGGTGTTAGAAGAGTACATCATAATAATAGTTTGTTGACCTTCTTGAGCAAATTGCTTTCAAATGGCGTCGATGCAACTATATATATATGGTTAACTATTTCCCGGTATTGCGTGTGGTCGTAGTAAGCTCCGGAGCTTCTTGGGGGAATTATAACAATAGAGGTTCCAAATCAAAAGCCAAAATAATTAGATGTTAAAACAGACAATGCTGATCTCAACCCAAAAGTTGAAGTTAAGCCGCCTCTCCAGAACAAAAATGACCAAGTCTAGACTTTCGTTCGGTCCGGGTCGGGGCGGGAAATTGGATTTCCCGTCCCGACCCGAAGATATTGCTTTCCCGCCCCGAGTTTCGGGAAACGGGAAAAGCTCTTCCCCGACCCGTTCCCGACCCGGACCGTTCCCGACCCGGACCGGCGGGAAATTTCCCGAAAATTCTCATTTAAACATTTTTTAATATTAAGCAGAAAATTTGTTGTAAGGGCGCTCAAATTTCAAAAATAGATATTTTTACAATTTTGCACTTACAACTAAAACCCATATTTTGGATTTTTTACTTTTTAAATGAGATGCAGATACTCTAATTTTGCGTGCTTTACTTACTTAGTTTTGTAAAACGTAAGAACCACGACCATCGTATGTCTGTTTTTATCTGACAAAAATTAAAATAAAATTTCCTTACACAGTATTTCAAATAGGTAATTGAATTTTCAGAAATTATAATAAAAACGTGACCTTTAGACATACAACAAAAACAGCAGCCAGACGGACAAAAAACCATTTCATTTTAAGCTCAAGCTCAAGCTCATCAAGCTTAAGCTTATCATCTCAACAATAAAAAATATATACACTAAATCTAGTATTTTGAATTTTGACAGTCCTAGTGTTAAATACCAATAAACGAATTCCTTTTATAATTTCACAGCTCAGAATTGTGTTAATTCTCCCAAAACTGAAAACGGGCATCTCCAATTAGCTCAAAGTTATATTTCGACTAAATTAATCTTGCAGAATTGGAATATCCATTTATATTCAATATATTATTTTCTTCAAAAACTTAAAAATCACACTAGGGCGGTTGCGCTTACGAAGCTAAGCAATGTGTTTTGCAAAAGTGCTATAATTTTTGTAACATGAGCCAAACTAGTTTTATATAGATCATTCTTAAAAAATTAATTGACTTGATTTTTGTGATACCTCTCCAACATCATCATGACATGAGCTACAAAAAAATAAACGTTTGCTAAAACTGAATTTTTTTATATAACTAGTAGAGGCTTTCATTGCGATGTCAGAATCAACTAAAGCATAGTGATTATAAGCAGAAATGCGTGCTTTTGATATTTTTTATTTAATTTTTAAGCAAACGTAACAAAGTTTGAGTCTGAGCTCCTAACAATTTTAAAAAACAAATGAAAACTCAACATGGGTATTTGCAGTTAAATTGCAAGCAAGTTGGAAAGCAATACCAAACTAACGAATTTACTAATCAACCTAATCCAAATTGCAAGCTACGAGCACTAAATGAAAATGCTACAACTTATTGAACCAAAATACTAACTAATTGAAACTCAGGATTCAAAAGTGCAGACTCAAACTTTAAAATTATGCGCTAAAATAAAGACAAAAATGTTTAAACCAAAATTTCTCAAACACAAATTATACAAGTTTACCGCCACTCGGTTTAATTTAATGTATGACACAAAAAGCCATAACTTCGGGAAATTTCCCGCCGGTCCGGGTCGGGTCGGGAAACGGGAAAACTAATTTCCCGCCCCGTTCCCGGACCGCCCCGAACAGTTCGGGGAAAGAAAAATCCTTTCCCGGACCGTTCCCGACCCGGACCGACCGGTCCGGGAACGGGAATTCCCGTTCCCGAACGACAGTCTAACCAAGTCAATGGTTTCAGAAATTTTGGCAGTAACTTTGGCAGTAGAATGACCAATGTACCTGGGCCATGCGTCATACGTTGATTTAGATGGAGGAATCTGGAGGATACAAACATCCAACAAGGAGCTGGAACAAATCATTTGAACAATCAAGAGAATGGTGCTGAAAAGAAAATGGGAAATCCACATGGCCAACGCTCATCAAATCTGCGATGCAGAAAACCCCACCCCATCTATCCGTGATAGGAGTGTTTCATTTCCCCGCGCCTGGCCCATGCCTGACTCCGACTCCTGGATGTTGTTGAATCGCCAACGTCACCAGCATTATTTCTCACCGATATATTACGTATTCATACTTCTTACGTAGGTCTGCTTTACTGTAAATTACTAGACTAAAGCTACTTATGATGGCTACGCAGTAAGCAAAAGATTAAGTACCAGAAAAAAATTAGCTAACCTATAACATTTAAACATAAAATGACCTACGTGTAATTATTTAATGCTATATTTCCATGTTGGTGTTCACTTTAATATTCCTGAATATAAATTACAGATTATGATTTCAACAAGTCAACACGTTTATGTAATAAAATAATGTAAAGAAATTGCTACATAATAAGGCGACCCTAAAGATTATCACATAAATATAACTATTATTATTATTATTGTACGGTATTGCCTTTCATCCTTACTAGGATATATCAGCACCGATATTATTGTACGGATGTATATGATTCTTGAGCACACCATGTGGATGTGCTCATCGAATCTACAACCAGTATGTAATTATTATGTAGTCTATGGATATAGTCGTGACCCAGACGTACTCCTTGCGGTGATATATTATCCTGCATCTCTGCATGTATTGCAATATTTCCCTTGCGGAGGAAGCTGGTGGACTGAATTATCCTAATAGCCTGAGAGTACCAATCCCCGACTAGAAGTCATCAGCCACCACACACCCATCTGACCCCTGCACTATATGAGAGAGCGGAACGAGAGAGACCACCTGCAGGAGAATCTGCCGATCAGTCTTGAAAGTGGGAGGAAGTGTATGCTGTAGCACATGGAAAGGCTGCTGAGTTTACTCTGCTTTAAATGTACACTACCTCCGTCTCGTGCCATGAAGGCAACGGATGAGCACATGTACATACCTCTTCACTTACACAACTCCCCACCCCAAACTGATCCACTCCGACTGCTCCCAAGTCCTATCTCTACTTGAACCACAATCCATGTGTGGGGCAGACTCCCCGACTCAGCAGTTCAGTAGTTAGACCACTGACCCGCCAAGCCGGGTTATTATCACATAAATATGCCAATTTACTATAATTAAAGTTGACTAAAGAAATAAATAATATTTTGTTCTACGACATAAAATAAATGTATTATATAATATGTTTTTGTGAAGGAATAAACAAGTTATGTTTAATTTTGCTGGAACCGCCACAGCTGAAAATAATCAGACGCTTTATTAATTCCTAGCAAAAATAATTTAAGTATTTTATAGGCTATTGTTGACATAGTTTAATTTTCATTATTTACCATGTTTTTCAAATAATGTAATTAATTCATTTACTTAGCACAACGTTTATATCCGTCGTACCTTGTAACAAATATTACTGTCGATGTAAGAGGTTCTGTAATTTTTTTCTACTTATTATAAGCATTGTAAATAAATGTAGCTAAAGTCAATAAAAAGACGACAACCATAAAACAATGATAAAGCACTAAACAAAGATTTAATTCTCGTTCACAATTTCGGTTTTGCGTATTTACACTAAATGGCGTGACCGACATTGGTATATTAAACCGACTACTACATACCTACGTCAAGGCCCACACTGAATTAACCAGAAGTTTCTGCGTAAAAACAATACTAGTGTCAATTTTTATTTTTATTACTCTAGATGGAATAGGGTAGAACTCTACTGCTGGGCTAGATGACACTATTATTTCGAATACTTATGGATTTACTACCAGAATCAGTGCTCATCGTATAAATTACAAGTCAAAACCCATAGTTACTTGGGGCAAATATTAATGAAATTTTTAAAAAGTGTTAATAAAATTTAAAATACTTTAGCACCAAAATGAAAATGTATATTTTGACTTTATTAGTACGTGCCTTGCTCAAAATATTTTTGATAGTTATTACAGCAGCCTGCCCTACCAATGCTAAAATGTCCACAGTAGTAGTACCTAATGGCAAAAATACATTAAATACTTCAAATGATTTTCTACCCAAAGCTTTGAGCCAAGACATAAACTTTCCTCTCAACCGTAAAGCATCACATACAGTTTCGAATTTCCCGCCAAACGCTGCTTGCACTCTTTAAGTGCTTGCTGATACAAAAGCGTTCGATTCAAAAAGCAAAATTTGGCTGGTAGACACCTTGCAAAATAGCTTCACGCATGCAAGTAAATCTTACACTCCCCTCCTAATTATTTTGTCCGTTCCGCCGTCTACATTACTACACTCCTTTTGAAATACTTATGAAATCACACGAAAAAGTCGGAGGTACTCGCAGCACTGTCAAAACGTTGCCATGTTACTCAAGCCGATAGACAAACTTGACCAAAGTTACATTCACAATTTGGTCAAGATTTCCGTGAACTTGTTCAATCAACCGGACTATACAAACTATATTCTGCTTGGGCTCCTATCAAAATCGAACCCTGGCCGAAATCAAAATCAAAATTTCGAAAACGAAGCCGCCAAAAACTTACGTTAACTCTTTGCAGATCCAGAAATCAGAAGGTTAAAGTACAAAATTATGCTTCCAGGTCAAAACCTAATCCGAGAGGCCTACTCAGAAAGTAAAGGGTGGATCCGTGGATCGTTGAAATAACTAAACTCCAAGAAACCAGAAACCAGTGCGCCCTCTTTGATAGATCCGCTTCCATTTTAAACGGAAGACATCTTTGCCTGGGAATATTTGTGTTAGTACCCCACGTCATTTTGAATAGCAAGAATGAGCCCGTTTTAAACGTGGGTTTGGCCCCAAGATTTTACCCAGAACTCTCGAAAAAATTCAATTTTACGTATGACACTCTAATGCAAAAGATGAATGTGAAACAGCTACCAAATGGAACGTGGACCAATTTCATTGGTGACATTGTTGGAAATAGAAAGGAACTTCTTGGTTGTTCGGGAATGACATATGATAGAATGCTGTACATGGACTTTATTGGTCCATTGACAACAGGGCCCTTTGTGTTTTACACAGCACAACCCAATGTCAGCGTGAAATGGGAAGCTGTTTTTTACCCCTTTGATTTTGGCACATGGGTCCTCGTGGCACTGTCTTATTTTGGAGCTATCCCAGTATTTTATTTGTATCTTAAATATGGCGCTGACTCAGTCCAAGATACTGATCCTTTTGCGAGTGGTCCAAGTCAACATCCAGACAACTGGTTTTTGGCCGTCACGATCCCATTTTCGAAACTTGTTATTGAGGCAGCGAATGTCCCACGGCGCGTGCGCGCCTTAACCTGTCTGTACGCGCTCTATGCAACAGTTATAATTGCACTCTATGGTAGCAATCTAATCTCCTTCCTCACCTTCCCAGAGCTGGAAGACGTGCCGAATAATTTTCTAAAATTAAGCCAGCGCCCCGACTACACGGTCAAGCATATGTACATCCCTGGCACGGTGGACGACCGTGTTCTTCAGGAAAGCAGATCCCCAGCGATTGCCTCAATCAGGAGAAGAATTGTACGGGACAGGAATTTTTTGAGTTGTATGAAAGCCGCTGTTTTTGAAAAAAAAACCACGTGCATGGCATGGAAACTTTTTGCCGATTTGATATTGGCTAATAATGTATCTTCGTCAACGCATCCATCCCTTGTACTTGTCAAAGTCTCTCAGCCGCTAATGGAGTATTCACTCAATATCCCAATTCCCAAGTTGTCCCCGTATGCTCAGTATTTTAAGGTTTATTTCAACTACGTCATGGAATCAGGTTTAGTCGATCAAATTATTCGAGACGCGATGAATTCTGTGAAGGTTCAAGGGCGCCAATATCTTGAGGGGCAAAAGGATTCTGAGGTATATAAAAAACTTAAACGGATTGAGGGGGAGATGATGGGAGAGGAAACCAAGCCGTTTACAGTCGAAAACTTTGGGTTTTGTTTTGCTGCTCTTGTTGGAGGTAGAATTTTAGGGGGTTTGGGATTTCTTTGGGAAGTGCGAGGTTTTCATTATTTAAAACATTTGTTTTTAGATGCTGAGCTTAAGCATCTATAGGAATGGCTATGTCCGTCCGTCTGTCTGTCTTTCTGTCTGTCTGTTCTTTATGTGCTACAGGTCACAGTTTTCAAGCGATGTTCGTCAAATATTTTTTAAATGGCCACAAATGCGAGGGAGAAGTGCCCTATTGTTTTTGAGAGAGATCGAACTAACCCGTTTTTCACAATTAACAGTTGGTAGGGCCAACTTTTTTAGCCATCTAAAAGCATTGGAGAAAAACGGGTGATTTGCCTTTGCACCAGTCAAATGCACCAGCTAAATGGACCAGACACGCACTAGTCGAAATTTCAATTTGCCGCTTTGCACCCGCCAAATGCACCAGCTAAATAGCTTCGTTACAGGCGCCAGTCAATGCACCAGCAACATGCACCAGTCATCGGTACAGCTACCCGCACAAGTTTCCAGCAGAAGTAACCCGCACCCACAAAGTATTCCTAAGGGGGGGAGGTGTACTTGGGGTCACCCACAAAGACGTCCCAACAATCTCAACTGTTTTTGCTAAAACCATAAAAAAACTTTAAATACTTGCACCCCCCACCCACAAAGTTTCCCCTAAGGGGAGGGGGTGAACCGCTCTGAGAACTCCGAGGAAGACGGACGTGTCCTTCTCTGTCTGTCCTCGTGAGCAAATTTCAGAAAGTCTTTTTTCCAATTTGGTTTTTGACTTGAACATACCGTTCGCGAGTCTACCTTGCAGTTGTGGGTTTAGCGTGTCAGGGCTGTGTCGCTGAGGTTTCTTATCTTTACCTTGGACAACTTTTGGTATTTGAGATAGCGTTTATCTACATATCAAAGCTGTTTTAACATATTGTTGGAACTTACAAGTAGGAAGATTATGTAACTTCGGTGAAGAGGCAATGTGGTTGCATACACATTGCTGCTTCACTGAAGTTATTAAGAATAATCGCGATCTCGTCCAGGCACGTTGACCCCAGCTAATAGCACTATCAGCAACTGCTGGAACATCTCTGGTATTTTGTGAGTAGGTTGATTAGTCTCGCTTAATTACATGCAAGTTGGACTACGTGCTGGTATTTCGGGAATTTGTATAAATTCCACCAATGGCTTCGGCCCTTGATAAATACCAGTGCTATGGTCTAATTCAATTGTCAATTCTGAGCAACTCATAGGCATAGTCATAGTCACTAAATAGTTATACGCTTAGAGGTGTAATTGAAAGTTTGGTGCGAAAGTTTCTCGTTCTTGCTCACGCATAATTTATAACGAGTAAACATAGCAACTTTCATAAAGAAAGACATGTTCATAGTAAAAAGGATCGTTCTGCAATGGGCCTATTTTTTATTGGCCTGAGCGGAATTTCAGTAACTTCATGTTGCTGGATCTCCTTTAAATACAATACAAAACAAGGGGAGGGGGTGTACTTGGGGTCACCCACGAATGACGTCCCGAAAATCTTTTTTTTTGCTGAAACCATTAAAAACTTTAAATACTTGCACCTCCACCCTCAAAGTATCCCCTTAGGCGGGGGGGGAGTGAACTTAGGGTCATTCACAAATGACGTCCCAAAAATCTTAATTTTCTTCCTAAAACCATTAAAAAACTTAAATACTTGCACCCCCTACCCACAAAGTATCCTCTAAAAGAAGGGGGTGTACTTGGGGTCACCCACAAATGACGTCCCAAAAATCTTAATTTTCTGGCTAAAACCATTAAAAAACTTTAAATACCTTGCACCTCCCCCCCACTGAGTATCCCCTCAAGGGAGGGGTGTACTTGGGGTTACTCACAAACGACGTCCCAAAAATGTTAATTTTCTTGCTAAAACCATTAAAAACTTTAAATACTTGCACTCCCTACCCACAAAGTATCCTCTTAGTAGGGGGTGTACTTGGGGTCACTAACGAATGACGTCCCAAAAATCTTAATTTTCTTGCTAAAACTATTGAAAACTTTAAATACTTGCTCCTCTCACACAATAAGTATCCCTGCAGGGCAGGAAGGTGTACTTAGGGTTACCTACAAATGACGTCCCAAAAATTCCAACTATTTTTGCTAAAACCATTAAAAAACTTTAAATACTTGCACCCCCCACCCACTTAGTATCCTCTTAAGAAGGAGGGGTATACTTAGGGTCACCCACAAATGACGTCCCGAATATCTTAATTTCTTCGCTAAAACCATTAAAAAACTTTAAATACTTCCACTCCCAACCCCACGAATTATCTCTTAAAGGAGGGGAGGTGTTAAGATTTAAAACAAGTCAGAATCTTAAAAATATTAATATTTTTTGTGCCTAATGCTTTACCAACCGCAAACTTATGCTCAACTACTAAACAAATCATCCCTTTTAGGTTCAAGGGGGGGGGGGGGGGTGGGGGGAATTCAGGGTCAATCGTAAAATACGTCCCAAAAATTCGAAGCCTCGAAGCCAAGGTTGGAATGGAGCACGCGACACCTAGAGTCCCGTAAACAGCAATGGGTCAGTAATGGACTGAGCTAAGAAATGTCTGATACGAATCTGTGAGCGTGTCAGATATGGAACCCATAAGATACATAGAGTCCCGTAAGCGAGTTGGCTTCGTTCTCCGTCGTTCCAACAGAAAGTCCTGCTACGTTTCGTGTCTTGCAAAAGAGCCGGCTGCTTTTTGTTTTGACTACGTTAAGGCTGGTAGGGGTCAGACACAAATTGCGTTGCTTACCTTAAGAGTGGGTCACTTGACATTCCACGGTAAGGGCATCCATTTAAGCAATGCTCAAAAAGGTGGCAAGCGGGTGGGTAGGCCTATAATTTTGGTAAATTTAGGTGTCGTCATTTGTGTCTGTACCTAAAGCTGGTCAAGCATACGAAATTATTATTTAAGGCTCGCTATCCTGTATTTGAATTACACTCGGAAAAATCTATGCTTATCTGCATCGAGTACGGAATGTCGGCAAAAACCAGTTGCATAATACCATGATATATTCAACGTGGAATAAAAAACGGGTGGGATTAACGATTTTTTAACTTTATGATGTAAACATACGTACGTTGATCGTAGAAGGAAAGGGACCGTTCATAAATAACGTTATTAAAAATTTCTATTTTAAAAAACCCACCCCAACTTTTTTTACTTTATGCTGTGAACATACGAACGAAGCTTATAGATAGTTGATGACCAACTATTAATGGCGTCATTTAAATTCTTAATTTTAAGGAACATACTTTAACTAAATGGCACGTAGTTCGTAATTTTTAGTGTCTAGTTAATCTTATACATAGGTTATTCATACATTAAATTTCAACTTCCAGGGTTACACAAGTTAGGATCCATGCAAGGATGATCTATAAATGACGTCATTTAATTATTTTGATTATAGGAATCTCTTCTGTCTTTAGTTCAAAAATGAAATTATTGGATATCCTTAACACTGTCTTTTTCTAGCATACATACAGGGATCCTTCATAAATGATGCTATCACAAAATTACCATTTTAAGGATCCTTGTTGGTGCTAAATGCAAAATTTGGGCTCGCAGGTACTGCTGCTTCCTGGTAGTGTGCGAGAATTGCTCCGTTATTTTAAATAATTTGCTGTAAATAAGACTCTGAAGTTCCTTGTGCCCGCTGCTAGCAGTTGATTAAGTTCAAAATCTATACTTGGCATATCAAATGTTCGAGCTAGCAGTCGGGCTGCATTACAGGCAAGTTTAATTACTACTAAACACAGCTATGGTTACAATTAAGAATTTGAATTTGATACTTAATGTTTGAATCGCCTTGTGGCAACCAATCTGTCTTTTATTTCAACTTATCTGCGTAAAATATTTGTTTTGTATGTAACGACACTATGGGCAAGGAAATGGACGAATTACGTCTTCTGATAACCAGTCTCACTGACACTGTCAAAGGTAACCACACTGATGTGACACGAGATATTTGCACTGGTCTCAGCAACATAAAAAAGGAAATTGGAACCATAAAGGACTCTATCGAAGATCATACCAAAAAAATCTCAACTCTTGAAAATTCAAATAAGGAACTTAGGACGTTGCTTACAATGGCCCGCTCAGATATTAATGACATTCGGGAATCCAAAAGAAAATTGAACCTTATCATCAGTGGATTTGACACTACTGCAGAATCCCCTCCAAGCGATGCTCAAAAACTAATTGAGTATTTCATGACAGATTTACTCAAGATTGAGTCCGATAAAGTGCCAGTACTTAGAAGTAAAATTCTAAGCAACAATGCATCAACATCTGCCAAGTCAATTAAAATATTTTGTTCTTTTGATTCAGAGTCCGACGCTAATCAAATTCGATTTCAAGGTTCTAAGCTAACCGGCACGAGCTTCTCAATTCAGGATGATCTCTCCCCAGCTCAGTACAAAATTAAATCACACTTACTTAAAATACGTAAGGAAAAAAATGATGCTGCAGGTTCACCTATAGCCAAAGTCTGGTCGTCAAAGTTCCTGATTGTTACTGATAGTAATGGAAAGGAGTCTTACTACACATCCGATGGGACAGATCTTCTCCAGATTGATAATATTCCTGGTTACAAACCAAAAACCACGGTTCTGCACAAATCTTCTAAATCTAAAGCAGGCTCCAGTGCCAGCGCTGGTAGCCGCAATAAAAATCATTGAAGTCTTGAGCATCCCATTCAACACTCTACTGATCTTGTATTCTGGAACGTAAACGGTCTACAAACATTTCTATCTCTAAATAACTGTGACTACAAACTTATTCTTAATGACATTTTATGTACTGTTGAAACTTGGTGTTCAGAATCAACTCTAAAACTTTCTAACAATATTTTCAAGAATTATGAAGTCAATTACAGTCCAGCCTCAAGACAACACGACACAGGCAGAGCAAGCGGGGGTGTCTGCATACTTGTAAATAGTTCAAGCTTTTTAATCATAAATACTTTTAATTATGAGCCATACTTTATAGCAGTTGAGCTAAAGTTCAAAAAATCAAACCAAGACAATATAATACTAATTTGTGCATATGTTCCACCTGACCGACGATTTGACTACCTTCTTCTTAGACTGAATTACATAATTGAAAACCTCTTGCACAGATTTTAAAACACCAATATAATTATTGGAGGGGATCTTAACGCCCGCATTTGATCCAATAACATAATTTCAAACCACCTAACCAACAACACCGAGATTTTTCCTGGACGTTCTTCGTTAGATTCCATCACTAACAGTAGAGGCAAACAAGTTCTCGAACTTTTTGAAATTACAGGCTTTACAGTTCTTAACGGTCGCACTAAATCAGACTCACCAGCTAGATTCACATTTCTAAATCATAATGGGAAAAGTGTTATTGATCAAGTGTGGTGTAATTAAACCTGTATTCCCCTCATTATTGACTTACAGGTACTTTGCATTACTGACTCAGTGCATTTTCCGTGTAAAGTTTCACTCAAACCTACTTTCACTTGCACTGAGTCACATCAATCAAGGCTGGTATACAAATGAGTGCCTAACATGTCAACAATATACTACAATACAATAAATTCCTCAAACCTTAACACAGCTGACTCAGTGCTTTCCCTTAACCAACAATTATTACATAAAACTAAAAGTGCAGCTTCGGTCTCAAATATGTGCTTTACTATCACCAATAATGCTGCTCGCAACAAACCTTGGTTTGACAAAGAATGCTGTGTTAGTAAACGAAACCTGTCAATGTTGCTTAAACTGGTCAGAATCGACTACAATGCTGAAGCTATATTAAGATACACGCAGTTTAAATCATCACACAAGTCTCTTCTTAAATTAAAAAAGGAAGCCCACTGGGAACGAGTTAAGCTAAACTTACAAAATGTTAACTCTGTTTCTGATTTCTGGAAAACTGTAAGCTCATTTCGACCACGGGCAAAACACGTTCATAATATACCGGCTGATACATGGGAAAACTTTTATTTTGAAAACATGCCGTTTCTTGATCCCTTGTGCGACGAAGAATTTTACAACGTGGATATTGAGCTAGATAGTAAAATACAAATCACAGAATTACAACGCGCAATGTCAACTCTGAAAAATAACAAAGCACCTGGTACGGATAAAATCCCCAATGAATTCTGGAAGTACGCCAACCTGACAACGCAGACTGAACTTCTTCTTTTATTCAACAGAATAATGGACTCTGAAGCTACACTAAACTCATGGTCTGAAATAGAACTAGCTATGATACATAAGAAAGGGGATATAAACGACCCTGCCAACTACAGAGGCATAGCTCTCATAAATACTATTGCCAAACTTTTCATTCAGATTATATATCACAGATTGTCCAATTGGTGTGACCGCAAAAAAGTACTCCCTGAAACCCAAGCTGGATTCCGCAAAGGCAGAGGTTGTTTGGACCAAATATTTTTGCTTGCTTCAATAATTCAATCAAAGTTAGGGCGAAAGGGTAAATTATTTGCGCTTTTTGTAGATTTAAAGAGGGCATTCGACTCTGTAAACCATAATTTGTTGTGGTCAAAAATGCATAAGGTTGGAATAAGTGCCAAAATTATTAATATTATACGAAGCCTCTATAACAGTGCAAACTTCAAAGTCCGAGTCCCGAACGGTCACACAAACTCAATTGATGTATCTACAGGAGTGTTACAGGGTGAAATTCTTAGTCTGTTATTGTTTTCAATATTTTTGAGTGATTTGGACGATTACATGACTATGCATGGAGCTCAGCCGGTGTCTATGGGTGGTACATGCTCTATCAATCATCTCCTACTTGCCGACGATACTACTATACAAGCTGAGACCAAATTATCATAACAACACAAAATTAATATTTTATATGATTACTGTTGCATTAACTTTTTAACTATTAATATTTTAAAAACAAATGTAGTCGTGTTTAGAGTAGGAGGTCCGCTGTGCAAATCTCATTGATGGTTTCTAAATGGCAGTGAATTACTTGTTAAAAATTCGTACACATATCTCGGCATCAAGTTCTCATCATCAGGTTTATTCTCTTGTGCTGCTTTTGAAATGAAGAAAAAATCTCAACAGGCTACCGGAGCAGTTTTGCATACACTCTCAGCGTCTAGGACGGATTCTTGGTTCTGCCGCATGAAACTCTTAAGGTCAATTGTCATGGGTACTCTACTATACGCGTCAGCAATTTGGGCTCTGGATTACTATGATGTGATTGAAGTCGTTCAGATGCAGTTCCTTAAGCGGATGTTATGGGTACCACATAATACTCCCTCATACATGCTTCGAATAGAAACTGGGGTCAAGCACATTAAGTGTCAAGTTGTGAGGCTGGCACTTCTATTTTGGGCCCGTATTCTCTCCTTGCCGGACGACCGAATCACCCGCCAATGCTACAACCGTCTACACTGCCTTGACTCTCTTCAACCTAGAAATTCAAAATTCAATTGGGCGACTAAAATCAAAATTATTCTAGCCGAAGCCGGATTTAACTTTGTTTGGTTGGCGCAAGACACCTCATTAGTGCTTCAAAACATTGATGCCATTGTGGAAAGGATAAACGATAATTGCATCCAATATGACATGCTGCGAGTGAATAAGTCTTCCTATAATGAGTTCTACAAACATACTAAAAGTGACCCCAACATTGCTAGCTACCTGCTATATAATTTACCTATCCCTTACCTACGTGTCTACGCTCAATTAAGACTTGGATCAAATAAATTATCTGTAAATAAATTATCTTATAAATTTAGTGACTCAGATTTATGTAATTTGTGTAACTCAGATGTTGATGATATGCTTCACTCCTTTGTAAACTGTCAAAGTGTTGTTGAGGATAGAAATACTATTTTAGGATCTTATAATCTGCATTTACTAGACAGAGAAAAGTTTGCAACCCGTCTCAGCCTCCAATCCATTAATTTTGTAAAAGATATCTTTAAATTCTCCGTAAAATTACTACACCTTAAATGTTCTGTATAAATATTTCCTAACTCTGTGTATGATGGGCAATGCCCGATTATTATTATTGCACAATAAATAAATAAATAAAATGCAAAATTTGGTAGATTTATATCTTCAAAATCCACTTTTACCAGTATACAAACAGGGATTGTCCATAAATGGCGTCGTCTAAATGTCATCATTTGAAAAAACACCCGTTATCAGTTCAAACATTATGTAAAATAGTAGTTTTAGCATGAAATATTATTATTGTACATATTAGGATCGTCCAACAATGTCGTCACTAAAATATTACACTTTAGAGGGTATAGAGTGTATTTTATGTAAAAAATGTGAAAAGATGCATCGATTGACTGAAGTCAATATTCGCTGTAAGCTCAGCATCTACTTCGGGCCCACGGTAGGCAAATCCGGCGCTTCGCGCCGGATTTTTTAGTTGTGTACGATTCTGCGGTTTTTAGTTGTTGTGAATATTATACATACAAATTGTTTGTAATATTAGTATTAAAAATGAATAATATTTTCAAAAATGCCGTATGATTTCAGCTGAATGTATTAATAAATAATTGTAATACTAATTTAAATTTGGTAATTTAAACTAATACTTTTTGCCTGTCATTTATTTTCAAAAAAGTATTTTATCGATAAAAGGGTTGGTGTTATAAATTATCCCGGCTTGGCGGGTCAGTGGTGTAACTACTGAGCTGCTAAGCCGGGGGAGTCTCCTCCTCACTTGGATCGTGACTCAAGTTGAGATAGGGCTTGGGAGCGGCGGGAGTGGAGCAGTTTGAGGTCTGGAGATGGTGTAAGTAGACAGGTATGTACATGGGCTCATCCGTTGCCTTCTTGGCACGAGACGGAGGCAAGTGTTACATTTAGTAGTTTCTCTGCGGCCTGGCTATGTGTTTCGACTTACATTTAATTCCTATTCAAGACTGTTCAACCTTCCCTCCAACAAGCTATCTCTCTTGTTCACCTTCTCAAAATTGTGAGCGGGGAGGCGGGTTAAGGGTGACTCACTCCCTCTAGGGCGGGCGTGACAAACTTGCACTATTGGAACTGAGCAGGAACCGATACCTCCGCCTGGCGGTAAAAGACTTAGCATGCTGACGAGCAGGATAAAATTACAGTCCCAAGGAGTACAGAGTGTAAGAAATCTTATATCGATATGCTAGTTGAGCTAGAAAATAAGTACACGAGCCGCTAGACTTGATCATGTGTATATGACATGTTTCAACCTCGTGGCTCAGACAGTAATGTTGTATGAAAACACAGTATGGGATACCCGTTGGGTGCATATCCGGCTGTATAAATGCACAAATATCTATCTAGTGTTATACATTATCAGAATAAAATGCCGCCCTTGACACGGTGATGTGTACCCCAAAGAAAAATATCATAAAAGTATTTTATTGTTAGCATTGAACATATTACATGTATTGACTAATAGTTTCTGATTAGTTATAATTAAATGAAGGAAACACTAATAGCATATGTCATAATCATCACGTTGACATGCTGATGAGTTAGTCGGAACAATTCCATAGCAGCCGACACGAACGGATTTAATGACAAAATTTTGCATAGAAGAAAGACTGGTCACAAAATTCGGTTCTGCAATGGGATGGACAACGAATGGACGTCCTTGAAAGTTTGGCTCTGGATAGAATGTCCAAGAGCGACATCCTGTCAAGATCATCGACTCACCACCACCTCCGCCATGGCCAAGACTCACGTATGGGATATCCTCAGTCGTGATTTTTTGTTCTCCTTGAAAGTTTGAATCTTCATAGAGTGTGACTGTACTCGCGTACAAGTCATTTGCGTTTCCCGCAAATCGAACTGAGGAAACTTTCTTTTTGAGTTTGTCGTCGTCAAATTCCCGATGCTCACCCGTTTCACTAATTATTAATTGGACAGCACCGGAGTTGCCAGTATTGTAGTCATAATTTTCATAGAAAATCCAGCTGGAAAACCCGACATTTTAGTGATTTGAGGAAGTCTGTAGTTTATTGTGCTAAAATTTTTTAAGCATAATTAAAATTGTAGAGCTAATAATTTAAAGTTTTAAATGGAATAGTAGACAAATATTTACAAGCCGTAGACAATGGCAGACACTGCTTGGTCGTCAAAATCACCGTATCTCAGGTCCGATTGAGACTGCCGAAAGAAAATTCCATTTTCACGATGTTCTAACCCAGAGCTGTTGTATAGAGCCACAAATTGAAATTTTGCCACAACTGCAGATGGATTCTCAATTAGAAGAAAAACGATAACTAACAACAAGACAGATGTCGTCTGCGATGACGTCTTTGTAAATCTGAAAAATGCCATGCTTAGTCTGAAAAGTTATTATTGTTTTAAAATATTCTCCAATAGTCGCCAATAGATAATATGATCTCACAAATGTTAAAGCAGTTAGGATGTAAAAGCTAAAAAATCTGTGTCTGTACTGAACTTGAAAGATGAATAATTAAAAACTATATTTATACTTTTTAAGATTTATTCTAGCAATTTAATAGATACCTTGTGCGAAAGACCTTTTGACTTTGGCTTTATTTTATAGGAGGCATGAATCCTATCATACACGTTTTGTAGTGTACGACACCCAGTTGTTGATTTATTGCCATTTGTCGTATAGATACTCCTTCCCAGTCGGCATCGACCCTTCAGAATAGTTCAGAATGATATCATAAACCGTTCATGAGTTCATAAATCACTCACATCATTCTGCTGATAGAAATATGAAATCATTATGTCAAACAGTTTACTGACTGTAATATGACGCAGTTACTAAAGTTGTCACACAGTTGTGAGAAGTTGGACTGTAGTCATTTTACTGTCATATTCTTTACATTAAAAGGACGATGCGAGCGCACGCTCACGGTTACGAGGCATCATTAAGTGTTCAGAATCACTCCAGAAAAACTGATACGCTTGAGTTCAGTACATAAAACCAACACTATAGAAAATAGCGTATAGTCAAGGCGGCAAGTAGGAGTCAGAAATTTAACGGACGAAGCAGCAGTCGTACAGGCAGACACGCAGACCACGGCACGGAGTCAAAACTAGAAGAATAAAGTGTGCATTTCTTTAGTTATTAATACCCAGGTGTTGTGTCATATAATTGTGTATTTTATAACTGGCTACGGGCCGGTGCCCGTAGTTTTACACACTTTAGTTCTTGACATAAGTCATAAAATCGCGATTATGTAATACAATTTAGTGTGTAAAGTATTGATATCCATACTTTACATACTAAATCGTATTACACGAAGTTTTAAAGTACCACGTCCTGGCTCAATTGCTGAATTAGTTGGAACATGCTGACATGCATCTTTTTCATTTAAATCCTAAATCGTCAGAAAAGTTACCTTCGATTGTGTATATCTAGAAAAAATGAACATTCTGCAAATCATTTTTGGGTGAATTAAGCCTACAGTTTAGTGTCAAGTGTGTATTGGTTCCTTACTGAAAGTGAATTAAAGTTTACCATTATGTATGAACCAGAAACTTGTTTCATGTTTCTTGAAAAGCATTGTTGGTGTTATAGGGAGTTAATGACAATTAAATTTGTCGCATGGCACTGTATACAATGAAATTCCAATCTGTAATAATGTGTGGCTAATTTTATAGTTATTTTGGTATTTAAGTATTATTAATAAATAATTTCTGAGAAAGTGTATGTTAACAAGGTTGAGCTAATGGTTTTACTTATTAATAAATTATGTGTTTAGTGAATTATTGTTGTGTTCAAATTAAGTCATTTTCTCATAGTTGCAAAGTTCTGGTTTTATGTGTCCAATTATTATTGAAGTTAGGATGTGTTGTGCATTTTAATATAGCATTATTATAGTAATAATCTCATGGCATGAAATGACAATGCGGGGAAAAAAAGAACCAGCAGCCTATGCAATCCATCATTAAGTTGCATAATTAGACAGTAGATGGCACACTGTGTTTTTATAAAACGATCATAATATTCGCATACTTATGTTACCTTATGATAGCATTAGGAAGTCTTTATGACGCGAATAAGCGGACATCCGGAAATCATAATGTTCATGAACACATTGAAGAGTCCATGCTTACATAATGATTTCAGCATTCTGAACTCTCTGCGCACATTATGATTTCATTCTGAAAGATCGATGCCGACTGGGTTGTTAATATTTGAATTTAGCACATTTGTATTAGTTTCTGTTTTAATTGTACAGTTAAAACAATTTTATCACTCAAATATTTTGTAAACTTGTTTTTTTCTGTGGATTTTAACGACATGTTTATTTATCAATAAATACAAAGCATCTATTTTAGAGGAAGTATAGGAATTACAGTTAACTTCTGTGTCAGTGCCCCGTCAACAAATTCATTATACACCATTATGATCAGACCATTATTTGAATTTAAACCATGCCATTTTAAATAATTTGCTTAAGAGTGGGAGTTAAAATTAAAACAAGTTTTTGTTTTTAGTAGTAAAATTAGTAATAATAAATTATTATCAATGAATATTCCGGGTTTAAAAAACTATTAAGCTGCGTATTATTTTTAGATGCTGAGCTTTAGCTCTTCAGCACCTATTGAAATGGTTTTGTTGTTCCATCTGCCCAACTGCTTTTCTGTGTCTGTAGGTGTACGCTTCTGTTTGTTTGCATTCAAAAAATCAAATACCCAGTCAATAACAAATTAATCTACGATAGTTAATATTACGTATTAAAGTTTTAAAGCCGTTACAACAACAAACTCATCATCCCCCGCAGCAGGACACAACAAATCCCCATTCAACTTCTCAATCTCTCGAAAATTTCGTTTTGCAATTCCTTTAAATCCAAATTTCTTCCCGATGAGCCTCGTGTATGGACTTGTAAATGCACTCATCATGACAGCAAAATTCAACTCTTTGAGAAATGGAATAGATCGTCTATACAGCTCAGACGCAAGTCCTTGACCTCGACATTGTTCATCCACAGAGGCCATAAAGAAATCCGCAATTTCGTCTACTTCATACAGCTCAAATAAATTAGCTGCGTCTTCCACAGCACTTGCAAAATTTAGCAAAATCTTCATTTCGTCAGATTCTATCGAAGGAAAGTCAAGCCCACAGCCTTTCTTTTGCCTCAGAATAATTGCTACACCGGCCACCTGCAATTAGGCATTAGGGATCACAACAGAAATAGTTATATACAATGAGTTCTTGTGTACTTAACCTCTTTAAAAGTAGGGTTTCCTTTGAATAAAATTCAGAACAATTTTAAATAGTCAGAACAAAACTCTAAGCTTATTAAGGGTGAATAACTTTTTTTACCTTTCCGGTATTTTTTTCAGTAGCAGCAAAGCTTAAATTATCCTTCAAAATATGCAAAACAGTATTATCAAAATCCTGATATTTCGTTTCTGACAATCCAGTGGCAATTGTTAGGGCTTCATGTAAATAAAAGTTACTTCTTAAATGCTTGGAAACTGCTGGAAAATCGTCTGCTGTTAGCATTTTAAATGTAAAGTTTTTCCAATCACCTTCCACTAAATGGGACATTTTGAATTTTTAAATCTTAGACAACAAATATTTAATATAGTGAAAAATTTAATACGTTTAAAGTTATAGCGAATTTTTCAGTGTTTCAGAATGCTCCCAAATACGTATAGAGCAGTAAGAAAATTTTCACCATGTTGAGCATTAAGCTGCAAAACTCTACTGATCTCACACAGTAAAAGCTTAATAGGGAATAAAACGGCATTTACAAAGTCCTTGATTTTTTTCAATAGCTTATATTATTTTGCCCTTCGTATGCACGATTGTGTAATTTATTATGTAGCTGCTATATGTTGAGTAGGCAGCCGGGTTAGGATATATGCATTCTGAGTTTAAATTCAAGAATTAAATACACACGCACACTTGAAATTGAAATCGAAACACATGCTTGCACTTGTGGTCAAGCTTGTTGAACGCTTTTATAAAGGCAAGGGTCCAAATATCACTCATGCCAATGATAATCCCAACATCGTCGGTGACGAATCATTTTGGCGTAGGTCCAGTTTGTATTACAAAATCACTCTGCCGCAATTCCATTATGAATTGAGCCCACCAGCATATATAAATTCAATGATCATTCTGACATGCTAAAAAATTACTTTAAGACTTGGATAGACTTACAAAAGAATGAGTTTAGCTGCGGACTGAACTCACTACAAAATAACTCTCTTCACCGACGATATGTGAATGAATAAATTATTTATGTAATGTAGTGCTTGTCATTCGTAGATGACATTGTAGTTTGTAGAAAGATTGATGACCTTGTTCGTATTATTGTTTGAAGAATTTTTTAACTGATAATTTTTATTCGACTAAATTAAAACATAGTGGACTTAACTGCTTACAATTGTAATCATCGTACACTATTTTTGGATGCTACCAAAAACCACAAAATCGAAAGCATTTCTTGCCCGCCCACCTTACTCTATCTAGAACCCCCACTTCCACCAAGAAGCTACAAATCCCAAGCATTCCCCCTCCCACCACAGCTGCAAAGCAAAATCCGAAGTTTTTCACCCCAAACGGTTTGGTCTCCCCACCAATCAGTTTTTCTTCAATCTTCTTCAATTCCTTGTACAGGTTACTATGTGATTCTCTCAGTAGATGCCGCCGTCCTCGCCTCCTTAAATAATCCTCTGCGGCCTCCCATAGACGCGGAACTACTCCAGCCTCCTTTAGGTAATTAAAATAGAAACAGAAATATTCCTCGTATTTTGAATGTTTTGACATGATGAAGTTGATAGACGGGGAAAATGCGGGGCGGGACTTTCTTATCGGTACCAGTGATGGATGCGCTGATACTGTGAGATTTTGGGCAACAATTGCGTTGACGATACTGGTCCAGGCCATACACACTGTCTTCCTTTCAAGCATGGCTGATTCTGTACATTTATAAAAGTTTCTTTCTTGAATGATTCGTTTGTTGAGGGAGACAAGATATGGTGATTTTGCATCTTTTAAAAATTGATCGTCAACAGCTCCAGGGATGTACATGTGCTTCACTGTGTAGTCTCGCCGCTCACTCAGTTCCTGGAAATCATTTGGGACGCTCTCTGGATCAGGGAAGGTGAGGAAAGAGATGAGGTTGCTGCTGTAAATAGTCACAATAACGGTTGCATAGAGTGTGTACATCACAGTAAGGGCGCGCACGCGCCGTGGAACGTTCCTTGCTTCTACAATGAGAGACGAAAACGGGATTGTCACAGCTGTGAACAAGTTGTCTCGGCTTTGACTTTCACTTCGGCTTGAACCAAGCCGGTTACCAGTACCAGCCTTGTTGTCAGTCCCGTATTTTAGGTACAAGTAAAATACTGGTATGGCGCCAAAATATGAAACAGCCACCAGGGCCCATATATTGTAGTCAAACGGGTAGAAAACTGCTTGCCATTTAACGCTGACCTGAGGAATTGCGGTGTAAAACACAAAACTTGACATTCCTACAGGCCCCATGAAGTCCATGTATAATTGTCTTTCAAATGTTTGTGTTAAACAACATACAATTTCTTTCCTATTATCCACTATATCCCCTACCATCCCCTCCCAAGTTCCGTTAGGAAACTGGCTGAAGCCTCGCTTGTGACTTTCTTGGCTGAACGAAAAATTGAATTTTATTGAAATTTCAGAATATATCCTTGAAGCAATTCCAACTTGCGGAACTGCCTTATTGCTTTCATCGAAGACGACATATGGATGGAACGTGTACGCGCCGGTGGAAAGATGGCGTCCATTGAGAGTCGACCCATATCTGCTGAAACTTACAACGTTATTTCCCAACTCTGCTTGTTTTTTGTATTTCCCAGCTTTAAAAGACCACCCTGTACTTTGGCTGTACATCTCCTTTATAACCTTGTCACCTGCAAGGCCAATTTTATATTTCAATCTTTGAATTGTTGGATTCTGAAAAAGTTGTAGAAGTTTTAGTTTATCGTCCTGTGCCTGATGGTGATCCAGGTTTGAGTCTAAACCTGAGCGAATCTTTTGCTCACGTCCTAGGAAAATGTAGTGGGTGTAATCTGCCCTATTGACAAGAAAAAGTGATTGTCTAAAAAGGTTTGGAGTGTATGCATTGGCGCTATAGTCTTGAGGGACTTCGACTACAACGGTTTGGCAACGTATTGAGAATTTTTGAGTTGTGCGTGCGACTGTTTTGAAATCAATTTGAGGATGCGCAGAGGATAGTGGTAATTGTTGGGATATTAAGGATTGCACAAAAAATATTGCATTAAACAAGCTACTTGCTTGCATTGCTTGTAAAAAATTTAACTGGTTTGCTTCCTCAAATGCACTGCTTTTACTACTATTTTTGCGTTTTAGAGTTGAATTGAATTCTATTTCTTTTTCGTTAATAAGTATCTGTAGAGTGCAGTACGGATACAGACCATTAACTTTCGAATTGAGTACTTGTGAAAACCTGCTTGAAAAGTATTCTGCCTCTTGCTTTATAATTTGATTCAAATTTTGTAATTGAGTTTGTGCTTTTATTTCTACGAATTTACTTACAACTATTTTTGCGTCAGACAATGAGAGCGAGATTGTAGTGGTGAGTGTAAGTAGCGTCAAAAATGTTAATATATCCCAAGGGGTTTTACGTTTCAATGGTTGAGATTTCATATCTATTGTAGTAAAGTCTAGGGAAGTACGTTCGCAAAATTTTTTGAATGTAAATTGTCGTATTCCATATTCCACAGAAATGTGAATGTGATTCAAAATACTATTTGCTGCTTTATATACATGTATAGTTTTCCACAAAAATAAACAAAAACTACGATGTTTTCGTATGTTGCTAATATAAATTGAGTTTAATTAGTACTTTGTTTTTGAGTCCAAAAATTATCGTTACTGATGGTAATGGTGACCTATAGCTTCCTCAATTGCGTTCGTTAGCTTATAAAATTCAATGAGGCTCGGATCCAGGTCCAGGTGATGGGCTACAGGGCAGCTGGCTATCCCAAAATATTTTTTTACGTAGGCTAACATATAAAGGCAATTAAACTAACAATAGGATGGCGCACTTAGACTTTAAAAAAATAAAAATATAGCAAATTTCTGAAAGCATGTGAATAAAACATTTTTCCTTTTTGAAAAAAAAGTAAAGGGAACATGTTTCACATTTAAAAAATCATGCAAATATAATTATTTGCACCTTTTAAAAAAATATAAATAATTAAATTTTGCAAATTTAAAAAAAAAGTAAATCGAACATTTTGAACTTCTCAAAAACTCAAAATTACCATTTAAACATATATCTGATTTGTTTTGACATAATAAAGCCCATTTGAATTTCATTTTCCTTCCAGCGTAAATTAGATTTAGAGCATTTTGAGTCTTGACAATAATTATTGTTGCCCACACCCCAGAAAATATTTGTATGTCCGCCTCTGCTGAACTTATTCACAGTTTAATACATCGATTGCAATTATTATCGTATGGGAAATATAACAACTTTATAACCAGTTGTATCAGTTAAATGTAAATTTATTAAACATAACATAATTAGGCTTTGGAGCATAATGATATTTTATTTGGCTGTGAAACTTAATAAAGTAAACTAGTCTACTCTTTTAATCCTTTCAATTTACAATGATTATTATAAATTAATGAATGATGTTATTAGAAATAATTAAATGAAGCTTAATTTAATTTCGACCTTTAATTAGCCATTCAGTGAAAGAAGAAGAAAGGTTAACTAGTTAATTTATTTTGCTATCCAAAGTTATTGTCGGTGTCCGTAAGTCATGCAATGTCGGCTGTCCAGAACTAATAAATTAATTAATTAATATAATTATTCGCCAAATTAACTGCTAAAGCAGTTACTCGTTTTTAAATGACCAAAGTAGTGTATACCAGTAGGTATAGCTCTGTGATGTGGTAATTTATCAGAATGAAAATTGTAAAGTACCAAATACTAAACAGAATGAGCAATGCCATCGGTTTTCTGTATACAACGGTGAATACTACACTACATGTAATTATGTAACATAACATGTATAAAAGAATGTGATCCTGTTTACAATTTCTAGGAGTGGTGTTTGGACAGATAATTATTGTAACTATCAATTTCCTTAAAAACGTTTAACCACACTACAAAGGTTCAATTTTGGGATCAACTTATTAGGCTGCTACCAAAACCCGCAAAATCGGAGGAAATTCTTGCCTGCCCGCCTTAACCTATAAATTACGCCAACTTCCACCAAAAAACTACTGATCCCAATCAGTCCCCCTCCCACCACAGCTGCAAAGCAAAATCCGAAATTTTTCACCCTAAACAGTTTGGTCTCTCCACCAATCAGGTCCTCTTCAATCTTCTTTAATTCCTTGTACAGATGACTATGCGATTCTCTTAGTAGATGCTGCCGCCCTTGCCTCCTCAAATAGTCCTTTGCCGCCTCCCATATACGTGAAGCTATTCCAGCCTCCTTCAGGTAATTTAAATAGAAATGGATAGACTGTCGTTCGGTCCGGGTCGGGGCGGGAAATTGCGTTTCCCGTCCCAACCCGAAAGCATTTCTTTCCCGCCCCGAGTTTCGGGAAACGGGAAAAGCTTTCTCCCGACCCGTTCCCGACCCGGACCGTTCCCGACCCGGACCGCCGGGAAATTTCCCGAAAATTCTAGCATTTTTAAGTTTTCATATTAAATTAAAAAATTAGAAAATAAAATTTTTTAAGCGCGTTAAAACTTTTAAAAATTAGGATGACTACAAGTTTACTCTAGAAACTGGAAATCAAATTTTTTATTTTTAAGTTTTCATACGAGATTTAGATATTCGAATTTTGCATGCTTACTTAGTCTTGTGACACTTAGGAACCATAGGCACCTTATGTCCGTTTGCATTTGACCAAAATTAACATCACATTTTTTATATGGTATTCAAATAGGTATTTCTATTTTGAAATATCAGATCAAAAACGAGACCTTTAGATATACGTATATGCAACAAAAAAAACAGACAACACGACAGAAAAATTAATTTGATTAAAAGCTTGAGCTCAGCTTCCAAACAAGGAAAATTCGTTCACTTCATCATTAATCTAGTATTTTGAATTTTGACATTGCGGGCTGGTTGCAAATGTCAATAAACAAATTCCTGTTATAATTTCCTTGTTCAGATTAGTGTACATTTTTCTAAAACTGAAAATAGGCATTTCCAATTAGCTATATAAGATATACTACGATTAAATATATCTTGCAGAATAAGTTGTATCTCATTTGAAAACTAAATACTCACACCACGGCAGTTGCTCGTAGGGAGCTATTAAACATTTTTTTAAAGAAAAAATGCAATAATTGTTGTGACATGAAGGCAACACATTACACACAGCTCCTGATTGCATAACCTATTAACTTGGTTATTGTGAACACTAATAAAGTTCGTTCCGAGAGTAACAAAAAAATGAACGTTTGCTAAAGTCGAAAATTTATTATAAATAGTAGAGGCTTTCACTGCAGTGTCAGATTCAACCTAAGCATAGTCTTCAGAAGCAAGAGTACGATGCTTTCGATATTTTTTTTTACTGTAAGGCAATTGTAATAAAGTTTGAGCTTGTAACAATTTGAAAAAAAGAAAATCAACATTTTATATACTTGCAATGAAATTGCAAGCAAGTTGAATAGTACTACTAAAGAAACGTATTTTTTTATTGACCCTAAAACGAGTATGGTATTTCCTCCCCAAATAATAGTGAGGGTGGGAAGCCATACCTGAGTTTACCACATCCCATCACCATGAACATCTATGAAACGCCTGAAAAATTGTGGATTATTTCAATCCCTATTTCGAATTTTGATAACTTAATGAATAGAATAATGAGGGTGTGAAAGATGGTAAGGGTCAGATGGTAGTATTTAAGTTGATAAAGGGGGTGTTCCACCACTCCGGAGGAGGCCGGAGACCTATGAAGATGGGGGGAGGGAGGCTCAACTGAAACTCCAGTCGAGGCACTCCAGCATAGCTACAGATGGTAAGAATGCAAATTTTTATTATTTTAATTTTAAATGCATAATTTATATAAACTTGGATTTATGCTTAATTTTATAAGTAAGAATTCCAAGGGCAGTGTAGCTCGGTGGCTGAGGTCAAGGCTGAGGATAATGTCATCCACGGTCATGGCTTCGCCACCACGAGCTCCCGACTCCCTGAGGGACTACGGAATCACCTCGACCGTTGATGGCAAACGGAGCGAGTTTACGGTCGGGTGATCCATGGTCCCCCAGACAATTCGGTCTGCCAGGGTAATTTTTGCCGATTGCATTTTTGCTGCCAATGATGAGGAGGAGTGGAGAGGAAGAAGACTTATATATTTTGCTTCTATTTGCAGGAGGACAAGCCGGCGTGAAGGTTGCGGGCCTGGAGGATTGGCTTCATCCTCCGACGGTCCCCGGCTCCAACGCCGCTGGACGGGACGGACAAGGGACTGTGAGAAGCGCTTGTATTTCCGAGCATTCCAGACGGCAAGCGCTTCATGTCCCCGCCATCCCAGTTCAGCAGCAACGACTTGTCCTGAATTTTGATGAATGAAGGTGAGTTTTATATTTTCATTTAGGTTAATTTTATTTTGTTTATTTTTCAGGAGGGTCGTTGGGGAAGTGGTGCTGACTCCGTGCCCAGCAACCACATCCAGCCCAGAAAGGACGGAGAGGTGCGGTGGAGAGTGTCCGGGCCACAGAGGACGGTATGCCACGGACACACACCGCACCATTACCACCAGTCCAGGCCGACCAACGACCCTGAATTTTGGATGCCAATCAGGTAAATTTGTTTATTTCTACATTTTATTTTGATTAGACTTTAGTTTTATTTAGTTTAGTTAATTTTTCCAATTAGATTAGTCGGGGAGGTTGGGCGGACGATGGCAAAGCCATGTTGCAGGGAATGGCGAACAGTGTCCCCGCTCCACCGTCCACTCCAACTTGGAGGACAAACCCGCAAAACACAGCAAGAGCTGCGGGTTCGAACCTCCCAGTCTCCCCTCAATTTTGGACATGTTTTTAATGATTTTTGCCTACTTTGATGTATGAACCGAAGTCCCTAAATTACGTCAAGCGGGTTCAGGGAACCACTGCTGACGACTAATGAATGAGCCGATGATTAAGATGCAAATTATGTTAACTTAATTTTATGTTTGTTAATTCTAGATTCCATGGTGGAAGGTATGAGAATCAATGGAAGGTTGCCAATATAAATGAGAACACTCAACGATCGAAGATGAGAAGGTAAATTTAACGGATAAATATTTATATTAATTATTAAATCAAAAGAAAAAGGATAAATCCAAATTAACCGAAATATTTCCCTTCCGACATATGGTCGAGGGCCACAACTGAATAATGATTATTAATTAATGTTCTTGTTTTTGTTTTTGTTTTCAGGTTTTCGTCCAAAGATTTACAATATAATAGATTACAAAATAATGTTTTATAACTGATACGCTTACGGATGCCACGGGCGTGGCATCTGAGATTTCCGATTCCAGGTCCATGTTGATTACAGGTAATTCACAATATATAATTTTGTATTTTATAATTTATATAATTTGGTCCAATTGACCTCACATTAATTTATAACAAACTTAAGAAGAACTCGTAGAGAGGAATCGCGAACACAGTAAACACCATGAATAAGAATAGAAAAATATAGAAATTATCAGATTTTCTTTCTTTCTTGATTTTAGGTTCTTTTTGATGGCACCAACAGGAGCCATGGGGACAATCCCCTTTTGCTGTTCTTATTCCTTTTGGAGTCTCCATGTTCCTCGATTCCTTTCTATTCATTTTTCTATCAATTTTCCAGAAGGGAAAATTGAAAAAGAAATTAAAGATTTCGAAGGATTTTTGGAAGAATTCGTGTCGGAGACCCTCTCTTCTTCGCGGCGTGATTCATTCTGCCTTAGCTAGTTCGCCTCCGCTCCTTCATCGCTTCGTCTCCTGTCGCCTCGGGAAGCATCATTTAATTCCTTTTGTGGCTCATAGACGCTGTGTGGTGGAGGGCTGCGAGTTTCATTTATTTTATTATCTCCTTCCATGGATCTTCCTCACTCTCTGTCAGATGGCCGATGCTGTCTGGAGAATGTGAGGAGAATCTGTGGGAGGACGTGTCGTGATTTCGATTCCTTTCTCATCATCCCCTCGTAGGGCTCCGTGTCCTCACGGAGGGTGGTATCTGAAAAGATTGGAAAAGAAAGCACGGCACTCAATTACATTTTAACTTTTATTATTATTTTGAATGGACCTTGGAATCCGGAGCTACTTATTTTCTGAAGGAATAAAAATTTCGAACTCTGGACCTGTGGAATTTTGGAATTAATTCATTTTTATAAACTTTATTTAGTCATATTTGCAAAAATTCATTAATGTCATAAATTCGCATCTATAAAATTTACTGGACTTGGAATGGAAATTATAAGAATATCTAATATGCTTCCTATGACTTAATTAGAATGCATGGCGAAGCTTTCTCTAACAAAATAATAATTTTTAGTAATTAAACAATAACTTGGCAAATTTCCTTAAGATCCTATGACTTAATTATTTATGCATAGCGATCTGATTCTCATCTTAGTTAATTCATATTTCATTTGAAAACGCAAAGCTTGTTAATTAATTGGATAATTCATGTCTTCTAAGCTATTCTAACTATGCCTAAGAAATATCCTACGGCTAACTTTCTAATGCGTAGCGATACGACTATTCTAAGCATCTAATTCTAGATTCGAACATCAAAAGAGATAATGGGAAACAAAATGAAAACGGAGTAGTTATTACTTCTTTAACTAATTTACGTAGAGATTTTAAGTTCATACAAATGCCGTTCCAAAACAAAGACATAACTTTTTTTTTTTGTTGAGATCATAATACAATAAAAATTTTTAACGTAGAGATTATTTTCATAAGTCTTATATTTATTAACGGAGGTAAATTTTTATCTTTAAAGTAAACACCACGGGTCTTGAGACTATTTAATTTCACCGGGTATTTTAATTTAGCTCAATATTTATCAAAAGTTATTTTCTTTAAAGGGAAAATTTAATGGGGACGAAGGATCCTCGCCAGGGGAGGGATGTCTTCTTCGTCGATCATGGGATCTTCATGATTTGGAGTTGGATCCACTGCCGGCGGATCTTGGGGATCCTGTGGTTCGGGAATTGGTTCTTGGGGATCTTGGGTATGAATCAGCGGGAGAACATGCTGTATCGGTGCTTCTGGAGATGCTTGAGGCATGGGTAGATGTAAGTTCCCCTGTATCGCAGCCAATCTCAAAGGTGTATACCACTCAGTCTCTTCGTTATCCAATAATCGGACTAGGGGTATAATCGCTGGGACGAATACGATTAAAGTCTCTGTCGGGATTACGGGAGCAAAGCTTCCCGGTCCCGATTGGAATTCATATTCCAGACGCACGTTGAGATTGTTAACGTGCATGGCTAAGAGATCTCGAAGCCCGTAAGGGTTATTTGGTCTCAGAATTGTGTTAATTTTCCCAGGTCCCATCCATAATTCAAATCCCGGAATGACTTCGAATAAGATTCGATATGGAAAATTGGATCTGGGATCCCTTACCAGCGTTTGAAAGCGATGCTGTAGATAGACTTGGTACACCGTTGCAAGTGCCAAGGTCCTAACCTATCTGGCTTGCATCTGGACATGGGGCATGATTGGTCTTGGGTTATCTGCGAAAGCCGGGACAGTGATTGTGGTGGGGTTCGGATTTCGAACATTCAGTCCCCCGTGTCCTATCTGAGTGGCTTTTTCCTGCGTCTTCATATTTACCCGTAAAGCTGCTACATCTGCCGCTGTTGGTAATTTGTAGCTAGTTGAGGTGGATGGATTGATCGAGGGCCCTGGTTGAGCGGTTGCCAATCGACGTGAGGATTGATCATCTGTAGGGGTAGGTGACGTGGGAGCCATAGGAGCGGGTCGTTGGACACGTTCCGCCCTTTTGGGGAAAGGAATTCCCCGTCTTTCGTAATCTTGACGAATAAAATCTCTATCTCTCTTACGTTGATCAGCCCATGACATTTTCTTTGGTCCTCGTGAGTAGGGAGAATATCTGCTTTGCTCGGAATAATTTAGAGGAGGTCGCCCACCCAATGCTGCAATACCCCTGGGTTGTCGGCTTACTTCGATGGAGGCATCCGGCGTTTTCTTTGATGTCGGAGTACGACCTCCCGTCGAAGTCAGATCATAATTTCGGCCGACGACCTTAGGCTTTCCTCCGGATGTAGATGGTTTTGGTACATGCGTGAGGAGCGGCTGTGGGGCTTTTGAGCCTGATTTTAATAGATGAGGGCCGGAGCTTGACGGAGTAGCTGATTTTGCTGCCGCAATAGCAGCTCTGGCCAATTCTGCTGTGATCTTCTGAGCACTGATCACTGGGTGGGGCGGTGGAGGTGCAACGGATCTTCGTACGTTGGAGGGACCTCCCATCTGAATCACCGTATTGTTGGGTGAAACTGGGACATATTTCCATTGATATCCGGGTCGCCCTTGATTTTTGGCTCTGTAACCCGGTTGTCTTTGTCTCATACGGGCGTGTTTATTTCGGAGCAGACGTTTTTCTACTTCGTTTTTCTTTCTTGGTCGTACCGGGACCCATTCCATATTCGGGTCGTGACTTACGGGGCGATTTTTGTTGGTTCGCCAGCGTTCCCGCTTAACACGTTTTTGTGGAGTTCGTGAAGGTTGAGGACGCGGTGGCGGAGCTTTTGATGAAGTTGAGGGCGTTGGGACTCTTGGGCCCAAAGAGACTCTTGGCGATCTTTTTGCGAAGCCTTCTTTAGACGGGTCGTATGCCCTCTTTACTACGTCTTCAATTCGCTGTTTTTCTTCATCTGAATCAGCGGTTGTTTCTGCTGAGGATGACGATGAAGAATGAGTGTATGCTCCCTTTGGTATCTTTTTAATTTTTGGTTTTTCTTCATCGGTGTCAACCTCGGTTGATTCTATGGAAATGGACGTTGATGAAGATGGGGTCAGCTTCCGCTGTTTGTAGGGGTCATACGAATATTTGACTGCCTGTTTTAATTGATCCCTTTTTGTTTCTTCGGAATCGGAAGATGATGAAGAAGATGACGAAGAACTTGAGGATGATGAAGACATCTAATTAGAGAAAAGGAAGGAAGAGAAACTGGAAATGATTAAATCGTTCACTTGTGAAAGTCAATATTTTTCTCCTCCTATGAAGCACTGATTAATTTTATGTTAAAATGAGTTCAAACGTCGATGTTTCACCGGTGTTTGCATTTTAATTAGTGTTTTTCACTGTAGATTTTAACTATTTTTAAATTAAGTTTCTGACCCTGAAGGGATCAGAAGGGAAAATCTCATTAATTAATTGTAGTGATCTCTTTTAATTTTTATGATCTCTGTTTTGGAGGTTCGCTCTTGAACCGACAAAATTTGTAGCGGTGGCCACCACCGCAATGACCGCAGTGCCTAACTCTTTTCTTTTTAGGCGGTTTAAAAAGGGGGCAGTCTCTAAAGATGTGCCGAATATCCCCTTTTATTGACTGTTCCCTACAATTCGGACATTCCCTAAGTTTTGAACTAAATTTAGTTTTAATGACCACATTCTTAAGATTATTTGGTCGCTCGTGGGCTTGGCCTTCGGCGACTAGGTTATTTTCTTTTTGCGCGGAGGCGGAGGCTGAAGGAGCTTCCGAGTCTGCATTAATTTTTGAAGGGAATTCCGGATCTGGGTCCCAATTTACGGTGTTAGTAGGGCTCTGTGGTGAGATTCTGAGCTCCTGGGTATCTGGTCCTAACCAGAAATCTTCTTGATCGGAGGGCACATTTCCCTTGTCACTGTCGCTGAGTGATATCTCCATTCATTGCTGCGATATAGGATTTTCATTCAATTAATCTTACATCCTACCTAATTTTTAGAGATATTATTTTAATTTTGATATGTTTTTATTTTTATAATTTCTTTATGATAATTTAGTATGGAGGTTCAGGAGTGGGATTCCGCATGTGAGCATTAGTTTCCCAGTGAAATACTTTTGTTGGAAATAATCAGGGATCCAATGCTCATATGAAAATCGCAATCCTGAATCCCCTCGTAATTTTATACTAAGGGTTCGAATTGTTTGGAAGGGAAATTTTATTTTTAGAGAATTACTGAGTATTTAAGTTTTTATTCTGAATCTGATGGTGATGGGAGGAAGTGAGAAATATTGTCATGCATTCTTCCCATGCACTTTATCATGCTGTTGATTAACCGAATTGATTTTGTATTTTCCTTCCGGGTGGTGGGAGAGGAACTTGGTTCCTTTTCTCTATTTTTACGGGGTTTCGGAGGGGGATCTCTCCCTTGAGCGGCCGAGCTAGTGCCTTGTTCAGGGGCTTTTGAAAGTGCTCTTCTCGATCGAGTTGCCACTCCAGGTCGACGATCACTGTCCGTTAGGGTGCGAGGGGTAACCTCGCGATTCTTTCGCCGAGTTTTCTTTTTCTTACGGCTTACAGATTCTTCGTCTGTGTATGAGCTGGGATCCTCAGTCGTTTCTACCTGTGATTCTACTGTTTCGCTCTCGGAGATCTGTTGAGCTTCGTCTCTTTTTGGAGATTCAGTTCTAGATTTTCTCTGAGTGGGGATTGCGTTGACCCAAAAACTTTCACTATTTCGCTTCTTTCTAGGAGATTTACTTGGGCGAAAGTTTGACTGAGGTTCCCTACTTGGGGCAGAATTGGTATTTTCTTTTCTGCGATGCATACTCCTTGGTGGAGTGTATTCTCTAGCTTCACCAAACTGTGAAACTGGGTTGTTAGGAGGGGATGGGGTTCTCTCTCCGCTGACTCTGGTAGGTGGGGAGTTTTTGGATGAAGAAGTCTTGTCCCTACTCCTATTCGGATCACTGTGAGTGTAATCCCTATGGGATAAATTTATGTTTAAATTAATATCTTGTCTTGGAGAAGGTTGAGTGGAAGTTTGATTTTCCTGGAATCTAGTTCTGGGTGATTGACTACTTGAGTGTGTCTGAATTCTACTTTCCCTGACCTGCGAATCTGAGGGGTCAACGTGAGAAGGCGAATTTATATTCGCACTTCCGTGATTGCAAGAATCTTCGGCGCTCTGAGGCGGAAGTGGAATATTTTGAGTTTCCCCAGTCCAAGAATATTCGGGACACTTGGGAAATTGGTTTTGGTCTTCCCTGAGACTAGGTTGATTCTGAGCCGTGGGGCTCGGAATCTCTTCAGCGAGACTAAGATTTTGCGGGGTACTATTACGGTTGGAAGTGGCTGAATTTTGAGTTGAGGGGTTGTTTCGAATTGCCGGCGAGGTTATTGCTCTTGGTTCTCTACCTTGTATGTGGTGTGAAACTTCCCCTCTACCTAAGCTTGGATTCGAATTTTGACTACTCTCGGTACTCCACGGGAGTAGTTGATTTTCAATTTCAATATTGTTTTGCATACGCTCAAATCTTTTTCTAATATTTTGAACTGTATTTTTATTGAAAGAATAATTTAATTTTAATTTCGTAGGTTGTATTATTGAACTGTGAGGCGTTCCAAGTGGTTCGTTCCTCGAAAAATTTTGGGGGCTGGTATTTCTTTCCAAACCGGCGAAGGAGCAAGTGCCCTCCATGCGGGTGAGGGAAGGAATTTCAGCGGAATAAGGAAGTTCGAAGTCACCTTCGGAAATCCTTTGAGTGGGGATGTCTTGATGATTGGAGCCTGCAAGAATGTTGTGGCTGCTCATCTCATCATCAAAGACCTGAGTTTCCTGTCTATCATTTTGAACTGAGCCTGCAAGAATGTTGTGGCTGCTCATCTTATTATTATGATTGACAGGTGCGCCTTCGTGGCTAGAACTCTCGGAACTGCTTAAGCCACTAACGGCGCCGGGAAGTCGGATTGGGCCAGTGGAGCTCGAAGCATCGCTTAGTGGAACTCTCTCTGGTTGTACAATTTTCTCCAGATCTGATGGAGATGCTAATGAAGATGTTGAAGATTTGTCTGAAGTTTGGACCCGATGTGTACATCCATCTGGGTCTTGAGAATTAATATTCAGACCATCCCCGACATCACCCCCAGGCGTTTTACTAAACGCCGACATATTAACGAAGGATGGACGCGAGGGTCCAATGTGCGGGGCAGCGATGTCAGGATTGAGTGTTGTGGGTGGAGGAGCGCGGACATTCCAAGAGGAATGAGAACCATCCGTACTTCTCATGCTTTGTAGGTGAGGGTGTGACGCATCTGTGTCGTCACATCTCGGTAATTTGTCTGAAGGTGGAATATGTTCCATCGGGGTTTCGACAGGAGGATCTGCCGAATAATTGAAATCCCCACGGGGTAATACATCTACTATGGGGGTTCCATTTATTTGAGGTGGATCCTCAGTGGGATCGAGACGGGGCTCCGCGAGGAAGACCTCTTCCGCTGGGACAGGCCGTAAGTCGTTCAACCAGTCGGAGTCAACGGCGGATTCCTCCGGAGCGGGCAGGGGTTCGCCTGTAACATATTTACGTAAATTATGGCCGTGGGTCAGGCGAAGCTGACGTTCTGGCAAGAAAACATTTATGTCGACGTTGTGTGGACATAGGAAATACGAATGTATATTTTCATTAACACTATAAACTTTGTAAGGCCCCGTGTATTTCATAATGAATTTTGATTTGGTACCGGCTGGACGCGTGTAGTTGCGCTTCCAGACTAAGTCACCGATTTGAAATCTTACAGCGGGATGCCTTTTATCAAACGCTAATTTTCTCTTTAATTGACTCTCACAAGAGTTTTGAAAGGCTTGCATACGAACGCGAAACACTTCGCCGATGCGTACCTGTTGCTGTTCCAAGTCCCACTCGGGATTCAGATGATCATCTAATAAGTTTAAATTACGATTTGGAAGGCTGATGCCATGAAGAAGAAAGTAAGGAGTGAACTTGGTACTAGAATGAGGTGCACTATTATAAGCATTCTGAACTGCTGGAAGTTTTTCGTCCCAGTAACGCTTATCTTCAAATTGCAACTTCTTGAGAATGCTGCCGAAGGTGGAATTAACGCGTTCACAGAATGCGTTTGATGAAGCATGGTATGGAGCAATGGTGATTCGTGTAATATTATGTTCTAAACAAAACTTGAGATATTCTTTAGCTATGAAGGCACCTCCATTGTCAGAGACAATGCTCTTCGGATGATGTTGTTGGACGAAGGGTATGAGGTGCTTGGCGAAATCTTCCCAACTAGTGGAACGACAAGGAAAGAGCCAAAGAAAACGAGTGCATTGATCGATGATTGCTAGAATATATCTATGTTGTCTAAAAGTTTTGTCCAGAGGACCCATATGGTCCACTGAGATCCTATGAAATGGAACTTGAGGTGTGATCATGACATGCAGTGGTCCCTTATTCTTTCGGTTGATCTTTGCGAACCTTTGGCAAGTTTCGCATGTGCGGCACACATTTAAGATTATTTTATGCATATTGAAGAACCAGAATTTGTTCTTGAGTATCTGAGAAATTTTGTCACTACCTAGGTGAGATTGTTTATGGAAATCCTGGGCTGCTTCCTCCGACAAAGGATATGGAAGTACGGTTAGCCACATCGGACCTAAGGGGTCGTAGTTGATATGTTGTAGGAGCCCTTCTTCTGTGAGCTGATAATCCTTCCTGTATTTATTTTCGCCTTCGTATTTATGAGCCCTATCTTTCTCTAGTGATTTTATGATCTTGAGGCATCGGGGATCGAGCTTCTGGCTAGCGGCGATCTCGTGGTCCAAGTCAAGGGTGGCGAGGTTCGGATGAACGATCTCGGCATCCCGAAGACTACGGAGGTGAACAGTGGTTTCGGGCTCTCCCGGATTTTTCCATTCTTGATTTGGGAGATCTCTTGGTGGTCTGCTTAAACCATCGGCCATTTCATTATTCTTGCCTTTGATGTGGTAAATTTTGATGTCGTAGGAGCTCAATTTGAGACTCCAACGAATGAGTCTTGAATTTACTTCAGATGTCTTGAGGATGGATGTCAACGCAGAATGGTCGGTGTAGACATGGATTGTCCTGCCCAACACTAGGCTGTGTTGTTTGGCAAGACCATGGATAATCGCATAGCACTCTTTTTCAGGAGTGGACCATTTTAGCTGCGGACCGGTGAGTAGATGTGAATGAAAGGCAAGTGGCCTTCGGTGACCATCGATCTTTTGTACGAGACAAGAGCCAATGCAGAAATCACTGGCGTCCGACCATAGTTCCAATTGACCATGGGGGACTGGAAAAGCGAGTAGCGGAGCTCCAATTATGAGCTGCTTAAGCGTGTCAATGGCATTGCGACAAGCATCATCAAAGTTGAATGGAGCATTTTTCATAAGCAGTTTGAAAAGCGGACGAGCCACATGAGAATACCCATTGATCATACGACGGAAAAAGTTAGAGATCCCTATAAACCTCCTAATCTCAGTAGTGTTCCTGGGATACGGATACTCGACAATAGCCTTAACTCTCTCACTGTCGATCCCTATGCCTTCCGCACTAACCCGATGACCCAAGAAAATAATGGAGGGGAAGCCAAAGAAGCATTTGGTCGGCTTCAATTTAATATTGGCTTTCAAGCAAGTAAATAAAACCTGTTCTAACCTCTCAAGCATCTGGCTAAAGCTAGAGCCGCCGAAGCTTGTGTCATCGACGTAAGAGGCTAAAAAGTCACAAAGAAGTGGAAACCAAATTTTATTCATGATTTGTTGGAACAAGGTTCCAGAATTTAAGAATCCAAATGGAAGACTAAGGGGTCTAAATACTCCCATATGGTTGATATAGGCGAGAAGATTTTGGGAAGCTTTATCAAGCCCGATTTGTTGATATGAATTAGCCATATCGACATTACAGAAGTGGGTACAACCGAAAAATTTAGCAAATAAACTCATTAAATTAGGTATGGGAGCTGCTATGGGTTTAACCCGCTTATTGATGTCCCGATAATCTATTACTGGGCGCCAATCATTGACACCTTTCTTTACCACTAACATTCTTGATACTGTAGAGCTTTGACATGGTTCGATACTTTTACGTGCGATTCCTGCCAAAGTTTCGCGTTCGACCACCTCCATGAATTTCTGAGACATGACTGTCGGATTGTGAATCATGGGAGATTGGTCTAACATTTCAATACTAGCTTCCAAGACTTGACCTGTTAAGGGATCCTTTACGGTTTCATGGAAATCTTCGGGTTGCCACCCGAAGACCTTATGAAATTTGCTGAGGAGATCCCTAAGTTGGTCTTTCTCTTCAGGTGCCAACTTTTCATAAATTTTGAATTGTTGGAATTCCTCGTCGGTGAGCGCTTTGCTCCCTTCGACGGAGGATGGCACAGGTGTTATTTTCGGAGTGCTTGGAAATTGCTGTTGATCAGTGTTTAAGTGAAGCATGCGTAATTTATGGTGATTGGGTGGAATAACTCGATAGGTAGTCAGAGCAGGCTGAATTGGGAGAATGATATCTTCAGGGTCAGAATTAATGAGGTGGCAAATGCCATGACCGTTTTCTATTCTTAAGGCGGGTTCAAGGACTTGAAGCCCGAATTTTTGAAATAAAAGATTATTGGGTTCCAATAGGATATCCCCACTGAAATGCCTATCTTCCACATACACGTTGATGGGATTAGGACGGTACGCCTCAATAGAAAGCGGGGTGACTGTGCACAATCTCAATTTAAATTGAGGTAAGAGTCGCTCTGCACGAGATGACATACTAGTTGTTGATATTGTTTGTACGTCATCGTCGGAGGAGCTTTCGGAGCCATATGAAGGGCGGATGGTGTGGACCACGGATTCCGTGTCCGAGCCATCCCCGTCCATAGGTGTAATTTCCGTTTTAATAACTAAATTATAAAAAGGATCATCGATTAAAGGATTAAAAGCAAATTGAAGATCAGCATTCACGTTTGATTCAGGGTCTATGCTATCTGTTCGAGTTATTTCCTTCGTCACCCTTAATTTCTTAACATTAGTTTTTCGCAGATGAAGGCAAGTTCCAGCTGCACGTTTTAAGCTTTTGCGTGGAGGCGGTTGATTTTCGTCATGTTCAGGAGGCAGGAAGGTCAGAAGGCCTTCGTGACACAAGACATACGCATGATTTTCCCGAAGGAGGTCCATGCCAAATACCAGTTGGTCATTCGCTTTGTCCATGACGAAGAATCCCCACTTTATCCACTTATGAAATTCCTCAATATAAAGGATGAGAAACACGAATTTCTTTATGATGTGCTCCTTGCCATCATTAATGGATAAGATAGCCCTAATGGGAGCACATGGTTGAACTCTCTTCTGGAGTTCTAGTCTAACTAATGTACGAGGACTAATGGTGCTAATTGTGGCTCCAGTATCAATGAGGGCTTCGACTGTGATTTCTCCGCCGTATTTATTTTTAACTGGAAAAGAACGCTTAATTTCCATTTCGACTCTTGAAAAAGTTCTTACGTGTTGTAGAGATCCCGCATCGGGAACTTTGAAGATGTTATCGTTGGTGATGACGTCGTCGGAATTTTCTAAATTGAAATCAAAGGCGGAGTCAGTATCGGAGCCGTCATTGATAGGGGAGGTGGGTGCTGAATGATATGGTGAGACTTGTATGGATTCAGCTACCTCCGGTGGTAAGTAAGGAAGTGAAGGAATGTTGAGGAAGGGTACTAATTTCACTGATTTGTTTAGGATATAGCTTGGAGGTTCAGGTTCTAAGGCAATATCGGTGAGAGGCGATTGGGGGGGTTCAGGATGATCTATGCCCCCCCTTTCGAGTTTAAAGAATTGTGATTAGTAGAATAACCGAAAGATGCCGAAGTTCCCTGTCGCTCAGGTGGAGGTTGATCATTGGAAGTCACTGAGGAAGCTCCACGAGTGTTCAAACCTCTGAGCGGTGCTCCACTAGAAGGATGACATTCATCCGGTGGAGGATTTTGATTATAATCCCTAAAAGATGATTGCATAGGATATGCCTGTTGATACATTGGTTGTTGTTGAGGCGCGAGATATTGTACCGGAGCTGGTGCGTAATGCATTGGTTGTGTCTGCTGTTGTTTCAATTGTTGAACAGACTGGGCTAAATCCTGCAAGAGTTGTACCATATTAGGGTCTGCCACGGCCGGAGCCGGAGGAGGATTGGTATTGTTGGATTTATTTCCTCCTGAGGATGTATTTCCATTTGCCGTTTTGTTAGGAGTGGTACGTGGTTTCGGAGGAGGAGCGATGCGGCCTTGTTCCTTCAAGAGGATTAGGCATTTGCGGGCCCCATGGTTCTCCTTACCACATTCCATGCAATTCATGCGACCTTTGGAATTTTTAGCGGCATCACGTTGTGCAGATGTAAATTTGGAAGTATCAGCAGTTTGATATTCTAGACCATCCCAGGCCACATAGTAATCTCGGTGAAGGACATCAGTGGGTTTCTTTTGATACGGGTGTTGGACTTCAGCTTCGAGTCCTCTGATATAAGCTTTGGGAATGGATGCCGACGCCGAGTTACTCTGTGTACTGGGCTGATTTTGCTTCGCTTCTTGTTTTTCTGCAATATGACGTTGCATGACAATGCGGAGGCTCTTTTCAGTTGTGCACTGCTGTGCTTTTTCAGCGATGTCGGGCGGTAATCCCTTAATTAATTCGCGCATCCGTTTTTCGGGATCCATGTGGGGATCAATGAGATCCAAACATTCGCCACGGATGGCTAGGTAATCACGAGCGCTTTGATCAGTTTTATAAGCAGTGGTAGGAAGATTTGCTTCGGCACGGTCTGCAACGTAATTGCGATCAAAGTAACGAACAAGGGATTTTGTGATTTCATCCCATTTATCGGCGCAATGATCGAAATCATCGTAATCCATTCGGGATGTAAATCGATTTTTATTGTTGCGCCACCATTGAGCTGCTTGATGGGTGAAGACCCGGTCAAGCCTAGTGATTATGGCTGATGGTGGCAAGCCATATAAGCATACTAAGGAATTAGTATCAATGACCCATTTACGAGCCAACATTTCGCCATTAAATTTTGGCAAGAGATCGACATATTTTGTTAATTTATAATGATCATATGCAGCAGGGTTCATAAGTCTATCTGCGCTTCTCCCTCTTGGAGGAGGTATTGCAGGTGGTGAAGGCATACGCCTATGACCTGGTCGTCCCCAGGGGGATGATGGAAGCTCTTCGTCGGAACGACGAGACTCATCACCACTGTGAGGGGATCGATTCGATCTATGACTGCGGCTGCTACGACTTGATCGTCGTGGCGGCGAAGAGTCATCTTCATGCGATCTGCTATCTCTGTTGGAGCGTCGAGGAGACGGCGAATACTCCCTATGGGATCTACTGCTACGACTTGAGTGTCGTTGCGATCGTGAATGGTCCCTATGCGATCTATGATCTCCTTGATCTCTTGTAGTTTCTCTTTCCCTACGTGCCGAATTATGTCTCGATGTTGGGTGAGATTGTCGACCCTCATCACGGTGTTGACTCCTACGCGAATGACTCCTGTCCTCTCTGGGATGTGATGCCAGTGGCGGAGTTGGTGTTCTATCAGCGTGATGACGACGAGGTGGGGTATCCGGTTGTCTGGAGCGAGAAGTTCGAGGTGGAGTGGACCTTTGATCATCGCGATGATGAACGGGTGGACTCTCAGCTCGATGAGATCGAGACGATCTTGGTGGAGTGCTAGGTCTCTCGCTGCGGTAGCGATGAGGTGGACTCTCTGGTCTCCTTGATTGAGAATGTCTAGGCGGAGTAGGCTGCCGAGATGATCTAGAATTATAATTTGGAGCAGGACCTGTTTCAGGTGGTGCTGGGTATGAAGTTTCTCTACGGGGTTGATTTGTTGAAGAGGGGAATGGCTCCCTTGATAAATATTGGCGCGGAGAAGCATCAGTTTCCTGATGTCTTCGCAAATCAATTTGGGGATACACGTTATCGAAGTTCACGTGGGTTGCACGTTGAGGAATGTTAGGGAGAGGATCCACCCATGGGGTAGGCTCCTTCGATCGATCAAATCTTCCTTCGTACGTGAGTGGTTGTACATTATTACTCATTCTTGGACGTTGCTGTGGCCTTGTGAATGGACGAGCCGGTGGTTTTGGGGCATGTGCCAAATAAACCTTCAGGTCAGCTCCGGGAGGAACTGGTGGCAAAGAGCCTATAACAGAAGATGGAGTCTGTACAGTATAGCGAGTCGTGTTGACATCGCGGCTCTGTACCAATGCAGTGGCCGGAGGTGGCACGAGAAGATTTCCAGTGACGTTCATCCGTTGAGGCGGTTCCATCCTACCAAATGGAGGATTTTGGAAATGAGAAGGCCTACTATTTTTAGATCGCTGATTCTGTTCTTCATCCAAATGGACAGATGCAAGTGCGGCTCGGAGCTGCTGTTGCGTGACAGGAGGAGTGGGTGAGGGAGCCGGTATGAGGCGCCGATTTCCCCCTCCTTGTGTCGTCTGTTGATTCGATGTTTGAGCAACATTATTTTGTGGAATGAATGGTGAACGTGATCGATTGGAAGTTGGAGGATTACTCTGTGATCTCTCCTTTGGTTGGAACCTGTAAGTTTCCCCAGTTGAGGGGGTTTCTACCAACGGAGTTTCACCGTGTGGAAAGTTCAAAAAGGTCCATAGAGCAATCTCCAGTGTGGTATTATTTTCTCTAGCTATATCAACTATTCCTTTATAGAAATCGTCGTCTAATGCATAAATTATATGTTGGCTATGGGACAGCGGAATTTGACGGTCATCATACCATCGTTGCATATGTAATTGGATTTGGTGTTTGGTGCGAGACGTGACCACAGTGGGGAGTACTGAATCTCCCTCCGGGTTATCATCAGCATATTTTAAGATGGGTAATGGACGTGCGTTTGAAGATGAGGCTTGGGGAAGCTTCATTGGCGAGTGACTGAGATCACGAGCCCCTGATGGAGGACCCTTCTCAATGGATCTCCTATAAAAGAATGGATCAAGTTCAGTAATGTCCTCATGGTCGAGGAGAACTCGAATAGTTGGATCAATTATGGATTGAGATCTGTTTACTTCGATTATGTATCCTGCGGTTACACCATCGCGCAAAAGAATCCGTTTAGGATTTATTGGAATAGAGATACGTTTGCTATTGAAGATTAGGTAGTTTTCATGTGGACCATATGCCTCTAAGGCGTAGTGAGTAATATCATGACAATGTTGATCGATGTGAGCATCTAATTCAGACTGGTTTGGATCGTCAAAGTCTGAATCTCTGGGATTCTGATCTGTTTGAACTGATCCTTGTTCATCCCCGGAGGGTAATGTTTGATATGAAGATGTTTCACAGTCTTGTTGAGGATACTCCCCTGGAATCTTCTTTTTCTTTGTCAATCTCGATTTGGAATTCGAATGTGACTTAGAATGTGAAGAGCTTCCAGCCTTGTGGGTTTTGCTACTATGTTTAGAAGGAGATTTACTGGAAGTTCCTTTCTTTTTACTTACATTACTAGGAGGTTTACCGTTGGGGCCAGGTGTTTTCGGTACCACAGTGTTATCCATATCGGATGCACCGCTGGAGGTACCACAGGCGTCGGTATCCTCAATGTTTACTGCGGGAATGTTTTCGTCGCCTTGTCGACTCATGTTTTAGATTTGATTTGGGGGAAAAGATAAGGGATCAACTTTAATAGTCCTAAGAATGAAATTAGAATGTATACACTACTTTAATAAACTCCTCGGAGTTTTTGAAAAACTTTAAGACCTATCTATATTTTATAATTACTTAACTATTGATGAAAATTGGTGAAAGCAAGCTTTCTCCTCTTTTCTATATTCCCCGCGGTTCTTATCCTTAAATAATGGTAGATATTCTAAATCATACCAGGTAATGAAAACAATTGAAAAAGAAAAGTTATCTATATGTATTTATATTTTTACCTAGCTAACTTTAATTTTGGTCAAAAGACCTTGAAGATTGTAATTCTTTATTAGGGAACGAAGTATGGGAGAATCAGTCCGTTAGTGTCAGACTTCAAAAGAATTTATCTGTGCGCTTCGGGCTGTTTTCTCCGGGGTATTTTTGTAAGATGAACTTTCTTTACTTTCACTTTTGATCTCGAGAACGGTTTCAAGTTGTAGGTGGGTGAAACTTGTGAGAGAACTCGCTGGCTTGTGTAGAGGTCGGAGACGGCTTTTCAGCTTTACGCGGACCACCACCTGTTCTCAAGGTTGTAAGAGAATGATTAGTGAAAAGTTCAAATTACTAAATATGGGAAATCTTTATATTGTATTATAAATATGTATAATTTTATTCATGCTTCCCCAAAGGGATACAGGAATACCTGTGCAAATCTTTGGTGTCTCAGTGGCGATTTGAACGGGGCTTGAAGCTCTCCTAAATACTTAATACCACAGTCCGAGGTAAGCCAAAGATTTGTTCAGTTCTTGCTGTTCCAACTCCGGGAAGAATAAATTGATGGTTTCGAATGCGTAGAGGGCAAATATGACGAGTACACACAGTTGATCGAAATCGATTGTAGAGTGACCTCCCGAGAAGAACCAAATGAATGCGTCTTTAACAAAGGCGTAGAATTGTTCTGGCGGAACAATTGACATGTGCTTCTAGATAAATGTAACTCAGAAATAAATTTTGATATTAGACCTCAAAAATGATTAATTTTATTTAATTGTCGTAGGTATCTTTATTTATTGTTTTTATATGACCACTAGTTTGTTTTTAAGGAATTCGAGTCACGGTTTGCGTCCCGAATTCGTGCTAAATGATCTCTACGAGGATTTGGTGTAGTTGTAGATCGAGAAGCTGTTCGTCTCCCAATCCACCAAGTCTGCAACTACAAGATTCACAATTTATTAGTGATGAAATCAATATTATGGGAGGGACGCCTCTATCAACTAAGTTGACGGCGTAATGGTCTAAGACCTAAGGACCCTGTGCTTAATACGATTCCAAATGATTCTCCAATGAGTCCTAATGAAGAGATTAGATTGTGCCCTACCGATGCAGGTTTCTCTAATGTGGTTAAGTACAATTATGATGAAACCAAGTAGTTGTATTTTTGTCAAATACCTATGACCTACGCGTCTATGCCAGATGACAACTGATGCTACGAATTTTCGAGGAAAATTCGATTCTCTAATCGAGTTGATTCGCTGCATTCACTCTTGGATCACTACAACCGTAATTATCATACGCCATACACAATTGAAAAAACTTTTGAGCTTGTGGGTAAGACAAACTTGGACGATTTATGGCTATGAAATAGATAAAAACTGCTTCTTTGAGCTGGGGAAACCAATTTTCTGCGTTAAGATGTGGGATTGACGTAGCTATGGGGCCGTTTAAACCTGTACGAAGCTTTAATTTGTGGAAAACAAAATTAATAAAAGAAGTTAACTGGACTTCAGTAATGATGTGTTTTCCCTCCTGTGCAAACCAGAATCTTATGGCGGCTTCGGTTCGAGTAACCAATTCAACAGGAGTGGGATCACTCATTCAGTAATGATATTAACTTTTTCTATTATTGTAAAGAAAAGTTGTTGTTGACAACTTACAATAGGAATAGGATCTAAATTAAGAAACCAATGAAATACCGCGGCTTGGTATTTCTTATTAAACGAATGGGAATTGTATCTAGGAAGAGTAATGGGAGAATTTTTATCCTCACGCAGACCCAGATAATTCAAGACAAAATCACGAAAATTCTCAGTGCTGAGCGCTGAAAAATGTTTATGACCTTCAATAATATGCCAATATATTATTTCCGACTCTATTCTTTTAATTATTTTATGGGGATCACTGAAGTTCATTAACGAACGAATAATATCTTTTTACGTTTTCACTGATCCCACTGATTTGAGAAGTTTTGATCATGGGCAGCGACTATGAAAAGATATTGATACGCGCGTTCGGTCGCTTCGGGTTCCTCGCAACGAGTACGAAACCAACAATACACAGATTCAGCGTAAAAACGTATGTAGTTTTGCTGAGTTAATCGTGTATGGGTGGTTGCTATTGGGGAATCCTTGTCCTCCTGGATTTCCAATCGGGCAAGGACAAATTCGAGGAATATGTTCTTCGAAAACTGGGTATGGGTTTGGAACCCTACGTGGTTATGCCAATAATTAATGTGCGCTATGATTTGGGTTTTGAACTCAGTCGGTGTGCCGAAGTACATTTATTTTAATTATTTATAGAAGAAGCGAGATGATAATTTAAAGATCCACCGTGTTCGTCGAAGGAATTAACGGTGGTGTGGAATTCTTCTAATTGATCGAAAGTCAAATGATGACGACCAATGCCGCAATACCAGGTAAATACGGCGCTTCTAAATTTCGCAGGAAAAGTTGCGAGTGTGAGGTGGGAAATATCAGTTTCGATCGGGCAAGTGGGATGATATTGGATCCCTAATATATTCAATACAAATATGTTTAAGAAGCGAAGTTCAGATTCAGGGAGAAATTGGTACCCAATGGTGGTATGCCAATATTTCGTTGAATCCGTAATTCGCTTTGCTAATAGAACAGGATCCCAAGAATTCATTCAATTTCTAAGCATAAATTATGAAATTTTATAAATTAATACAGTCGTATTTATCATATACTGAAATAATGCCAATAAGATCGTCTAATTGAATAGTTGACAAATAACTGTAACCTCCACCAAAATACCAAAGGAATACCGCCTTCAAAAGTTCCTTCTGGAAATTCGTATGTTGAAGGAGTGGGTTTTCCTGGATAAGATCGGTGGGAGATGCTTGAAGGTTCAGATGCTTAAGGATGAATTCAATGAATGAATTTAATTCAGATTCGGGAAGATACTGATGGGCAATAATCGAATGCCAATATCTGATTGAATCGGTAACACGTTGAACTAGGACAATGGGGTCAAGGAAGGGCATTCAGGGATATTTTATTGTGGGAAGAGGAAATTACTATAACAACTTACAAAGGTAATGAAGCCTCTGAGTTGTTGTTCTTCTAGAAAAAGGAAACCTTCCTCTTCGTACCAAGTAAGGATTGAATGGATGAGCAAGGTTCTTAAATCAGGATGTGGGATATGGTTCATGGGATTATTCAAAAGAAGATAAGTTCAATTCTGATGAATGGGTAGGATTTTCTAAATGAATTGAGGTTAATTCGTCGTAGCTGAGGACAACACTGATGAGGACCTTGGTCTGGTCTACTGAAAGATGCTTATGACCGATAATAAAGTACCAATCCACAAGGGCAAGTTTTATCTTATTGTTGAAATTTATTAGGTTCAAATGAGGAATTTCCTCAGTAAATAAAGTACCTATTCCCTGTGGGATTTCTAATTTATTGATTACGAATATAATAAGATCTATTAATTGTGCTTTAGTACTTTGAAACTGGCCTAAGATTTTGTACCAACGACGAATGCTTTTGTCTACACGTTCAATGGCCCAATATGGGCTGAGATTTGACATAAGAAATTTCCAGTATAAAATTATCCTAAGAACGGGGTTGTGTTGAGATACTGGTTGGTGACAGCTAATAATATCTCCAATTGATGAGGAGTAATCAGATATCGACCCAACGTAGTATACCAACACTGGATACCTTGATTAAATACAAGAACGAAGTCAGTAGAAGGTTGATATGTGGTTGGACTAACAATAGGTGAAGTGGAAGTTTCTCTCAAGCCTAAATGATGATGAATGAAAGCTATGAGAGTGCCAAGTTGTTGAGAAGTGATAACTTGGTAATTGACAAATCGATGCCAATGCTGCAAGGCTTGTTCACTTCGTGCTATCAAAATTACAGGTATAACCAAAGACATAAATTATTATGACAACTTTAATATGTATGATCAGATGTTGCAGCGGCGTTATCAACACTACCTTGATCGTAAATTGCTATTATAGCAAGAAGTTGACTGATTTCTTGGTCGGTAAGGTATTGGAAACCAAATACGTAGTACCAACTTAGAATTGAATATCTTAATTTTTCTGGGAAATTGGATAAGGTTAAATGGGGAATAAATGCTGCTATTGAATTTGTGACGGGTGACCGAAGGCCTAAATACTCAGTCACAAATTCAATTAAGTGATTAGTTTGGTCTTGGGATAAATACTGATATCCCGTGAGAGCAAACCAATAACGAACTGAAGTGACTATACGGTGAAACAGAATAGTAGATAAAAGAAATGACATACGGGATTGATTAATCTGAATCTGTGTTGAAAACTCTGGTAGCGTTATAAATTATTGAATTGAGATCGTCAAATTCACACACCTCGACAAAGAATTCTTCCAATCGATCAGTGGACAAATGATTATGCCCAATCTCTTGGTACCAATTCGTTACAGCGATGCGAAAACGACCTGTAAAATTAAGGTAAGTATGGGGAGATGAAAAGTCACTAATTGGTGGATTCGGTAATCCAGTAATGCCTAATTTTACAAAAAGATAATTAATTAAATCGTCTACCTGTTGTTGATTCAAATATTGGTGCCCGTATTGACTTTCCCAATGGGTGATTGCAGCTTTTATTCGGAAGTTCAATTCAATATTTTCGACAAATGACATTCACAGAATTATAAATTAATCAAAGAGAATTAAATTATGACAAGGGTAATGTTTCTAGTTTGAACGTAGGTAAGATATTCGTTTCCGATGTCGAAATACCAGGCCCAGATCGCGCGTTTGAACTTTCGAGTGAAATTACTCGGATTCAAATGCGGGACTTGAGTTGCTATTGGAGATTGAGGATTTTCCCTGAGTAATAAAAATCGGAGTACGTATTCAATTAAGGAATATTTTTGAGATTCTGTTAATAAATGGTAACCACTGACTGAATGCCAGAAATCAATAGTGTCTTCAATCCTATGGATAAAGATAATGGGAAGAATTGATGACATTCAACGTTAAACGGCTTTTTAACGATCAAGATCGTGGCGAAATGCCCTTTGTACGTTAAACTTGGACGACTCGTGGTCGTCTCGAGCAAAAACAGTGACAATTAATTCGTTAACTTGGGCTGGGGTCATATACTGATATCCTATTTCGTCGTGCCAACCCCAAATTGCAGCTCTAAATCTTTGGGAAAAGTTCTCCCAGGAATGGGGAATTGGATAATGAATAGGTATAGCTTGAGGAACGTCCACAAGACCTAAAAGCTCAAGGACGTGTTTGATCAAAGCACGAGCTTGAGGAAGAGATATATATTGTAGACCTATGGTATCGTACCAACCACCTATTTCTAATTTAATGCGGAAGGTAAGAGCTGAGTCAGAGATGAACTGACTCATGAAAATTACAGTTTACCCTGATATTCTTTTCCTAAGAATTCTTTATCGTCGTTAACGATCTGTAACACAACATGCATTAATTTTCCTAAATGAATTTCTTTAATATATCCGAATTCAGACCACCAACCAATGAAACTTGTAATTAACTGATCACTGAATCCGGGTGCACCTGGAAGTAGGAATTCGGTATTGGAGGTTGATGCAGCTTGGTCAAGGTTCAATGTTTTTAGCAAATGTTCAATAAGTTGATTTACTTGGCTTTCGTTTATGAGTTGATTACCTTCTACTTGGTACCAACGTCGAATGGCCTGAGTGACGCTTGAAGCAACAAGATTTCGGACAATGCTAGACATCAATTTCCAATAAAGGATTTAATATGATTTTGGAAAGGATAGGATAAATGAAAATACTAATGTTGGTTTACCAAAAATGAGCAAACTCAGGATAATTCTGATCCTTGAAAAATTTCAAGGTGATCCGAATTATACTGAAGACTTGCGGTTTACTGATGTATGCTTTACCAACGTCGTTATGCCAACTAATTATGCCGTTGACGAAATGACGCAAAAGTTCAGCAGTAATAGGCTGATATTGGAGATTTTCAGGCAGAATATGAAGGGTTAAGCATATATCGTTAATCACAAAATTAATAAATGCAACCAATTGAGGTTTTGTGAGATGCGCCCTGCCTTCAGCCCGATGCCAAAGTCGGAGAGCTTGATTAACTTTATTGAAGAAATTGTAAGCTGCTCTATTAGGTTCGAATTCAAGAAGAAGGTTTGAATTTGACATTAACTTATAAATTTGTTAACTGAAAATTGTATGCAAACAGAATGAATTCTTATGACTCCAATGCCCGATGAAAACTGATAATTGTCTCCACAAAAGATTGTAATTGTGAAGCAGAAAGATAGAGATATCCAATCTCTGTATGCCAATTAATGGCTGTGTAATTAATTCTTTCTTCGAAATGGGGAAGAATGAGTTTAATTTCAGGTAAATTACGTGGAAATTCGGTTACCGGTGTGAGTCCCAAACCGTCACACACAAAATTAATTAAGACTGCTACTTGTAATTCAGATAGGTACCTGTGTCCTGTGACCTGGTACCAATATCTGATCGATCTATCAACGTTATTGACTATAATAGCCTGACCGTGATCAGACATACACTGATTGAACTTTCTAAGTTTGAAGAATGTTCCTTCTGAAGGAAAGACAAAATAATAGGGAATTGAAATGAAACTGAGAATGGGTTGAAGGAAGGTCCTGGACCTTACAACTTCACTTTTCTCTACAAGAAATTAATAAGTGGGAAAATGAAAATCTTATGAGGGCAATATGAGCCTATGTTTACTTATGTTCTACTTAATTTATGACAAGCCAACTCACGATTTATCCGGTATTTTGGTTCTTCAATCCGGGTTGAGGTGAAGCTGCTTGTTTTCTTCAGAATTTCTTCTTTTCCCTTACTTGAGGATTAAGATGCTGAGGTCCTCACGACGGTACTGAAGAAATTGTTACTGGATCCGGCGATGTTTTCTCGTTGATCCGGGTTCCTTTCTATTGAAACGGAGTCCTTTGAGGAAAGTCCCTGATTTTGACTATGGCTCTAATTAAGTACTGAAAAGTTTCGGTAAGCACATCAATTAAAATTCAATCAACAAAATTATCCCCAATATCCAACCATACCAACGCAATGCCCATGCACTTGCATCCATGTTCCCATTCAGCATGCGCTACTATGATCAGGGAAGCATGGCCTGGGTCAATGAACCCACCCGGCATGCTAATACCGGTATGTAGATTCACCAACCTACCCCACTTACGTGCGAATCACCCGGGTTAAACTCCCCTGTTTTATTAGAAGTGATTTTGGCACTGTGGGTTTTCCAGGGAATGCAATAATGAAAAGGAAGATGTATTTACCTTTGTGCAAGACGGCTGCTCTTGGTAGGTCGATACCTGGGAATCTGGGATGTCCCCTGATGGAATTTGGTACTCACAATTCCACTACTGATGAGGTCAAAACTTTTGAATATTTAATTTGATATTTGACCTTTTGGCTTTTGATGAGTAGCTGCCCGCTTTTAACAAGACTAGGCACTAAGCCTGAGCTACAAGTTTCAACCCCTCAGAAATTCTTACGCGATTTTTCTGAGGTGAAAACTAAATGATGATCACTTAAAACAGTGATGATGAAGAAGATAAACTTTTCTTCTATAGGATGTTAAATTTTTCAAAATGAAAATGAAAATTTTTCGAAAATGATGAAAAGATTTCGAAATGAAAATTCGAGTGAATTTTAAGGAAGCTCTGATACGCATTAAGGCACAATGAATAATGAATAGTGCTGGCGATTTTACTAGGAGCTGATGAAATGCACTTGGCTGTGGCATGGTCATGGTAAGCGATGTTGCCAAGTTTATACGGGTGAACGGAGACGGCGCCTTGGTTGCCTCTCGTTCACTCTCCTGCATAGCAAACACATGGCCCAGTACATAATAGTACTGATGGCGTATGTATTTACAGGGAGTTCAGCCGCACGGGAGATGCTGCTGTTACCGTTCGTAAGAATGGCAACGTGGCGGACTTGGCCGAGCCCACCACAGCATCCCGGCAAATAGCGGTCTTTGATTACGGTCGACTTGCTGTTTTGGACGGGGCTATGGATATTTAGATGATATCCACGCACTATTTGAGAAGCCAAAGGGCAACTCATACGAGATTCGGATAGGCGGCGTTGGATTTCGAGTTTGCAACCTCGAATCCTGCCATTATTTGATGTCTTATTTCAGGGAATAGCTGTGGGTGATCCCTACAATACCTATATATACATATTTATTTATTATGTGGGAATGGTATATGGTAATTTCCCTATAGGTCTATGAAGAATTTATGTTTTCGTGCGGGAACGGCGTATATTTATCCCCTGCACGTACATATTAATTTTGACTTTTTACTTACTTTAGGTAAAAAAAAATGTTTCCGAATCGGAATTTTTCGGTGATTTTGATGTTTTTGGTGACGGGGGGGTAGGGTTTAAGCCTACCCCGCACCTTGTAAAACGAGTATGGTATTTCCTCCCCAAATAATAGTGAGGGTGGGAAGCCATACCTGAGTTTACCACATCCCATCACCATGAACATCTATGAAACGCCTGAAAAATTGTGGATTATTTCAATCCCTATTTCGAATTTTGATAACTTAATGAATAGAATAATGAGGGTGTGAAAGATGGTAAGGGTCAGATGGTAGTATTTAAGTTGATAAAGGGGGTGTTCCACCACTCCGGAGGAGGCCGGAGACCTATGAAGATGGGGGGAGGGAGGCTCAACTGAAACTCCAGTCGAGGCACTCCAGCATAGCTACAGATGGTAAGAATGCAAATTTTTATTATTTTAATTTTAAATGCATAATTTATATAAACTTGGATTTATGCTTAATTTTATAAGTAAGAATTCCAAGGGCAGTGTAGCTCGGTGGCTGAGGTCAAGGCTGAGGATAATGTCATCCACGGTCATGGCTTCGCCACCACGAGCTCCCGACTCCCTGAGGGACTACGGAATCACCTCGACCGTTGATGGCAAACGGAGCGAGTTTACGGTCGGGTGATCCATGGTCCCCCAGACAATTCGGTCTGCCAGGGTAATTTTTGCCGATTGCATTTTTGCTGCCAATGATGAGGAGGAGTGGAGAGGAAGAAGACTTATATATTTTGCTTCTATTTGCAGGAGGACAAGCCGGCGTGAAGGTTGCGGGCCTGGAGGATTGGCTTCATCCTCCGACGGTCCCCGGCTCCAACGCCGCTGGACGGGACGGACAAGGGACTGTGAGAAGCGCTTGTATTTCCGAGCATTCCAGACGGCAAGCGCTTCATGTCCCCGCCATCCCAGTTCAGCAGCAACGACTTGTCCTGAATTTTGATGAATGAAGGTGAGTTTTATATTTTCATTTAGGTTAATTTTATTTTGTTTATTTTTCAGGAGGGTCGTTGGGGAAGTGGTGCTGACTCCGTGCCCAGCAACCACATCCAGCCCAGAAAGGACGGAGAGGTGCGGTGGAGAGTGTCCGGGCCACAGAGGACGGTATGCCACGGACACACACCGCACCATTACCACCAGTCCAGGCCGACCAACGACCCTGAATTTTGGATGCCAATCAGGTAAATTTGTTTATTTCTACATTTTATTTTGATTAGACTTTAGTTTTATTTAGTTTAGTTAATTTTTCCAATTAGATTAGTCGGGGAGGTTGGGCGGACGATGGCAAAGCCATGTTGCAGGGAATGGCGAACAGTGTCCCCGCTCCACCGTCCACTCCAACTTGGAGGACAAACCCGCAAAACACAGCAAGAGCTGCGGGTTCGAACCTCCCAGTCTCCCCTCAATTTTGGACATGTTTTTAATGATTTTTGCCTACTTTGATGTATGAACCGAAGTCCCTAAATTACGTCAAGCGGGTTCAGGGAACCACTGCTGACGACTAATGAATGAGCCGATGATTAAGATGCAAATTATGTTAACTTAATTTTATGTTTGTTAATTCTAGATTCCATGGTGGAAGGTATGAGAATCAATGGAAGGTTGCCAATATAAATGAGAACACTCAACGATCGAAGATGAGAAGGTAAATTTAACGGATAAATATTTATATTAATTATTAAATCAAAAGAAAAAGGATAAATCCAAATTAACCGAAATATTTCCCTTCCGACATATGGTCGAGGGCCACAACTGAATAATGATTATTAATTAATGTTCTTGTTTTTGTTTTTGTTTTCAGGTTTTCGTCCAAAGATTTACAATATAATAGATTACAAAATAATGTTTTATAACTGATACGCTTACGGATGCCACGGGCGTGGCATCTGAGATTTCCGATTCCAGGTCCATGTTGATTACAGGTAATTCACAATATATAATTTTGTATTTTATAATTTATATAATTTGGTCCAATTGACCTCACATTAATTTATAACAAACTTAAGAAGAACTCGTAGAGAGGAATCGCGAACACAGTAAACACCATGAATAAGAATAGAAAAATATAGAAATTATCAGATTTTCTTTCTTTCTTGATTTTAGGTTCTTTTTGATGGCACCAACAGGAGCCATGGGGACAATCCCCTTTTGCTGTTCTTATTCCTTTTGGAGTCTCCATGTTCCTCGATTCCTTTCTATTCATTTTTCTATCAATTTTCCAGAAGGGAAAATTGAAAAAGAAATTAAAGATTTCGAAGGATTTTTGGAAGAATTCGTGTCGGAGACCCTCTCTTCTTCGCGGCGTGATTCATTCTGCCTTAGCTAGTTCGCCTCCGCTCCTTCATCGCTTCGTCTCCTGTCGCCTCGGGAAGCATCATTTAATTCCTTTTGTGGCTCATAGACGCTGTGTGGTGGAGGGCTGCGAGTTTCATTTATTTTATTATCTCCTTCCATGGATCTTCCTCACTCTCTGTCAGATGGCCGATGCTGTCTGGAGAATGTGAGGAGAATCTGTGGGAGGACGTGTCGTGATTTCGATTCCTTTCTCAACCCTAATACAAATTACAAGCTACTAAATGAATTTCCCACAACTTATTAAATCAAAATACTAACAAATTGAAAAACTGTATTCAAAAGTTTATACTTGCACTTTAAAATAAAGCGCTATAACAACGAAACAGTTGTATAAATAAAAGTTCTTTAAAAATAAAATGTTCAAGTTAAACGCCACTCTGTTAAAAATGACCTAGAAACCGTGCGTCATGAACATCGGAAAATTTCCCGCCGGTCCGGGTAGGGTCGGGAAACGGGAAAACCAAATTCCCGCCCCGTTCCCGGACCGTCCCGATCAGTTCGGAGAAAGAAAAAGCCTTTCCCGGACCGTTCCCGACCCGGACCGATCGGTCCGGGAACGGGAATTCCCGTTCCCGAACGACAGTCTAGAAATGGAAATATTTCTCGTATTGTGAATGTTTTGACAAGAGGAAGCTGAGCGGCAGGGCTAATGCAGGACGGGACATCCTTATTGATACCAAGGATGGATGGGCTGATACTGCATGTAAGATTCTTTGCAATAATAAAGTGGACGGCACTGGTTAAGGTCTTCCTTTTAATCATGGCTTCTGCTGTACATTTAAGAAAATTTCTTTCCTGTATAATTCTATTGTTGAGGGAAACGAGATATGGTAATTTTGCATCCTTTAAAAATAGGTCATCAGCAGTTCCAGGCCCAGGGATGTACATGTGCTTTACTGTGTAGTCTCGCCGCTCACTCAGCTCCTGGAAATCATTTGGGACACTCTCTGGATCGGAGAAGGTGAGGAAAGAGATTAGGTTGCTGCTGTAAATGGTCACAATGATAGTTGCATAGAGTGTGTAGATCACATTGGGGGCGCGCACGCGTCGTGGAACGTGCCTTGCTTCTACAATGAGAGATGACAACGGGATTGTCACAGCCATGAACAAGTTGTCTCGGCTTTGGCTTGAACCAATCAGGTCACCGGATTTTTGGTCAGTCCCGTATTTGAGATACAAGTAAAATACTGGTATAGCGCCAAAATATGAAACTCCGACCAGGGTCCATATAATGTAGTCAAATAGATAGAAAACTGCTTGCCATTTAACGCTGACCTGAGGAATTGCAGTGTAAAACACAAAATCGGAAATTTTTACAGGCCCCACAAAGTCCATGTATAATTATTGTGTCTGATATGTTTGTCCTAAACAGCATACCAATTCTTTTCTGTAATCTACTATATCCCCTGCCATCCCTTCCCAAGTCCCGTTAGGAAATTGGCTAAAGCCCCGCTTATGGCCTTGTAGGCCGAAGGAAAAATTGAATTTTATTGACATTTCCGAATATATTCTTGAAGCAATTCCAACCTGCGGAACTGGCTTATTGTTCTCATCTGAGACGACGAATGGGGCGTGAGTGTAGACGCCGGTAGCGATGTGACGGCCATTGAGATTTGAAGTAGATCTGCTAAAACTTTCAATATTATTTCGGTACTCTGATTGATTTTTGTGTTCCTCAGCTTTAACATACCACTCTGTGCTTTGGCTGTATGCTTCCGTTATAACCTTGTCACCTGCGAGTCCAATTTTATATTTTAATCGTTGTATTGCGTGATTCTGAAATAGTTGAAGAAGTTTCAGCTTCTGATCCTGTGTAGAAAGGTGATCCAGGTTTGAGTCTAAACCTAAAGGAATCTCTTGCTCACCTCCTAGGAAAATGTAGTGGGTGTAATCTGCCCTATTGACGAGAAATGGTGATAGCTTAAAAAGATTTTGAGCGTATCCATTTACACTATATTTAAGAGGAACTTCGGCTACAACATTTTGGCAATGTTTGGAGTATTTTTGAGTTGTACGTGTAACTGTTTTGAAATCTATTTGAGGATGCTCAGAGGATAATGGTAATTGTGATAGTTGAGATATTGAGAGTTGCACAAATAATATTGCATTAAACGAGTTACTTGCTTGCAACGCTTGTAGAAAATTTAACTGGTTTGCTGCTGCATATGCACTGCGTTTACTACTATTAATTTTTAGAGTTGAAGTAATTTGTACTTTTTTTCGTTAATAGGTATCTGTAGGGTGCAGTCAGGACCATAAACATTCGAATTGAGTACTTGTGAAAACCTGCTTGAAAATAGCGCGACCTCTTGCTTTAAAATTTGATTTAAATTTTGAAATTGTGTTTGTTCTTTGATGTCTACGAATTTATTAATAAATATTTTGGCGTCTGAGTTTGAGATTGTGGTGATGAATGTGAATAAAGTCAAGAATGTAAATATATCAGACGGATTTTTACTACGGTTTGATAATTGAGATTGCATAGCTGTGGTAGTTCATTATAGTCAACTAGTCAAGTATAGTACCTTCGAAAAATATAGCAATGTAAAGTATCGCACTCTACTCTACAGAAATGGGAATGTGATGCAAAAAAAAACTATTTGCTTTTTTATGGATTTATAGTTTTGAGTAAACAATAAACAATAACTACAGGCAGTTATTAAGGATGTTTTCGTATGTTGCTAAAATATGGAGCTCTACATTTGTAAATTATGAAATTCATTCAGACCCGGATCCAAGGGGTAAACGACAGGGCAGTTGCCCATCCTAAAATAATTTTTTGAAATGTAGGCTAACATGCAGGCAATTAAACCAACATGGCTCACTTACACTACAAAAAAAGTTAAAATATAGCAAGTTTCGGAAAGCGTGTAAAAAGAACATTTTACGTTTTTCAAAAGCAAGTAAATTTAGCATGTTTTACATTTGAAAATCATGTAAATATAATTTTTAGCACCTTTTAAATCATTTAAACATAATTTTTTGTACCTTTCAAAACACATGTAAACAGGTCATTTTGCAATTTTTGAACACTCGTATGTACCATTTTACACATATTATTTTATTTTTTTTAAATTTTTTTACATTTAATATATAGTTCATTTTGATTCCAGCTTAAATAAGATTTGAACTATTTTGATTTTTCAAGTACAATAATGTGTGTTGCCACTATTACCCACATCAAAAAATATTTCTAGAACCGCCCCTAAATTCATTTGCATTTAAATACATTCATTGCAATTTTATCGTCTGGAAAATATATCAACTATACAATTAGTTTAGCGTAAATGTAATAAGCATAACATAAAAACAACTTGGTACATAATACTACATACACTATAGTATTAGGTTTATCTGTAAAGCTTAATGAAGTTTGCTCGCATTTAAACGAGCCAACTCATTTAATCCATCCAATCTACAATGATCAATATAAATGAATGATTGTTGTTGGAAATATTTAAATGAAGCTTAATTTGGACCCTTAATCTATTTAGTAAAAGAAGTACATGCGTCGTTGTATCAGTTTATTTTGCTATCCAGTGTTAATGTCGGTGTCCGTAAGCCAATGTCGGCTGCCCAGTATATCAGTAACACTGTGTACATTGCTCAAAATATTGCATGACTTGATATGTCCTCACTACTTATTCAATTATAATCATAAGCAAGCTATCATATACATAAATGTACCAACAACGACCATGCATAACCATATTGCCGTGTTTGTTATGTTTAGTAAATTATTGAAAATTCGTAAGTGCAATGGTTATGGGAAGCTGAAATAATTTATATTTATTACATTTATTTGTAGTAAATACGAATAGTGTAAAACAAGAAACAATTTTATTGACTTACTAATTGTAAGAGTTCCAAGAAAAAATGTATATGGTCAGGAGTCAGGATCGGACTGGAATTTAAATAATGTAGAGTGGTTACGTTCCACATACAAAATAAAATACAAATAATTAACTCTTGTGCTGGTTGATGCTATCAAAGTGAAATACTTGGGCTCAACTATATGAGCAAAAACAAACCTACCTATGTTAATGTAAATTGATAGCATTTATTTATTCGCCGAATTAATTGGAGAAGTAATTACTCACTTTTATATGATTATAGTAGCGTATAAGCAGGTAGGTATGTGATTTGTGTTAATTTACTTGAATGAAAATTGGCAAGTAGTGAAGTAGTATAACCAGTACTACAGTCAGTCAACTATCCTATCGCTTTTCTGCATAAGGTTGACGAATATAACAAATCACATTAATCGTTCGGTGGGTAGCTTTGCGTTAACTAATTTTAAGAGTGGCGTTTGGACTGTAGGAATTACCAATTTCCTTAAATCGCTTAACCAGAAAAAAGGTTGAAAGTTTGTGTCGATCTACGATCTACTTACATCTGACGTTTATTTGTGCCTATTAACATTGATTATATTTTTTTATATAAATCTATGCATCATAAATTAATAGTTGACTCCGTAGCTCATGTTTAATAGTTTCATACATAATTGCATAGTTTTTCGTTGGACGACAGTGTCAAGTTCATTTTAATAAAGTTGTCTTTCTCTCTTTAAATAAATGTGGAAGTTCTACGCCAACTAATTATTACTTTACTGGTTAAAAAAGTTTATCGGGAAAGTTGCGCTACGTGCTTTTAGTTGGGAAATTAGTTATAACTGTTGCAATAAGCATAAAATTCACTTGGGCAGAAATTACTACAAAGTATGTAATGTCTGCTTAATTTAAGTTTTCAATAATAATTGCATGTCAGAAATAAATCCTCCCTACTGATATTTGACATTTCCTCAATGGAAAACATGTTTAAATTTTTCATGGTTTTTAAAATAAACGGCAAGTTTTTGTTCTTTGAAATTGAAGCTAATTGATCGTTTTTTAGAAGATTTTTTAGCTAAAATGAATTTTATCTGCAAAAGCTAGAGTTTTAAGTAGCTGACTGTTTAAGTAATTTCTAAAAATGTAAACTAGAATAAAGTGTATCTTGGCAAAAACTCCAAATGGGCATAGTCATGTACCGATATACGTACGTGTCAATTTGTCAGGATATTCACAATGGTGTTTGACGCTTGATTGAAAGGGAAAGGATTATTATACCGCAGGCTTTACATTTAATTTACAGAAAGCCATGTTAATGCCGGAGTCTGTCTTTCTTAACCGCAAAAGCATTACGTGACTCATTTATCACTATGGTATATACCTACATAAAAAATCGAGTATGTGATTTCATAATATGTATATACATTCTTCACTATGCATTTCTCTGTACCTCATACGCAGTACGCAGTGGATTCTAATAAACGTGTAAGAATAAAAGTAACTACATACATAGGAGGCAACTGCAATCAAAATCAACGATAACAAGTTCATTCACTCTATGAGACAAGGAAAAGGAAAATCTGACTTGAATCACTTGAATACTTGAATAGTTTGGATGTTGAATTGGAAGCATAGGCAGGGCTACCGCTATCAGACGGACAGATGCACATTTCAATCTCAGTTGCTACTCACTACTCATTGCAATCTTGTTAATTCCGCGTGTAGTTAATCCGTACTCAGAAAAATATCTGTAGAATTTAGAGAGTAGATAGCGAGATGCAGTGCATTGGATGATAAGCTTAAACTTGCATGTGGCTGTGTACAAATCTAACCCCAAGTTTCAGGCAGACCCAACATATATCAGTAATAGGGACTTACTAAATTACACTAGTACATACGATAGGCAGAATAATTAGCTAGAAAAAAAGGAAAAGTTCCAATGACTTTGCATGTGCGGTTTTACAATACTCCTCATGAAACTTGTACTTTGTGAGAGATCAGTTGTATTTTGCAGCTTGAGGCTCAACATCTTCTGTGTGTATCAGTGATGTTCGTTATTTTTCTGTTTTCTGTAATAAAATTCTTACTGCTGAATTCCAGAAACTTAAAAAATTCGCTATAATTTTGAATACAATACTTACGTAAACATAAACTACGTGTTGTTTATTTTGTGCATTGTGTATCTGCAGTTGAACATTTAAAAATTCAAAATGGCCCATGTAGTAGAAGGCGATTGGAAAAATTTTACATTTAAAATGTTAACAGCTGACGATTTTCCTGCTGTTTCCAAGCATTTACGAAGTAATTTTTATATACATGAACCCCTATCAATTGCCACTGGACTGTCAGAAGCTAAGTATCGAGATCTTGACAATATTATTTTGAATATTTTGAAGGAGAATTTAAGCTTTGGCGCCATTGAAAAGGATACTCAAAAGGTATAATATAATTTTTAATAGATAATATAATTGTAGAATGTTGTGAATATTAAAAATGTACTCTAAATAAATAGGTGGGTACAGATATACCGTCTGTGAAGAACCAAAATGACCCATAACCAATGTAAACTAGAATCAAAATGAGCTATGTCATAAAAACAAAATAAAAAACAGGCGTAAAATGTTAATTAGGAGTTTTTAAAAAGTGCAAAATATTCTATTCGCATGTTTTAAAACAATTTAAAATGTACTATTTACATGCTTTTTGAAAAGTGTAAAATGTTCTATTTACATGTTTTTAAGAAGCGTAAAATGCTCTGATTGCATGTTGTTGAAAATTAAGTAAAATGTTCTATTTACATGCTTTTAGAAAAGTGTAAAATGTTCTAGTTACATGTTATTGAAAGTTGTGTACAATTTTCTATTTAAATACTTTTTTAAAAGTGCAGAATGTTTTATTTGCATGTTTTGAAAATATATTATTTGTAGGAAGTTGATATTGTTTTTGGTCAGAAATCTGTATAGGTCATTTTGGTTCTTCACATACCATATACGATTTTAAATTGCATCTACGTTTCTACGTAGTTGCTGTAATTGGAATGGCTAATTAATTACAGGTGGCCGGTGTAGCAATTATCCTACGACTAAAGAAAGGCGAAGATGACTTCCCTACGTTAGAATCAGACGAAATGAAAATTACACTAAATTTCCTGGGAGCTGTGGACCAGGCAGCAAATTTATTTGAGCGGTATGAAGTAGATGAACTTGCGGATTTCTTTATTGCCTCAGTTGATGAACATTGCCGAGGTCAAGGACTTGCGTCTGAGCTATATAGACGGTCGATTCCATATTTAAAAGAGTTAAATTTTGTTGCCATGACAAGTGCATTTACAAGTCCATACACGAGGCTCATAGGGAAGAAATTTGGATTTGAAGAACTTGCAAGACGAAATTATCGTGAGATTGAGAAGTTGAATGGGGATTTAATGTGTCCAGCTGCGGGGGATGATGAATTTATTGTTGTGACAGGGTTGAAGCTATAAAATTCATAATAACTGTACTGTACATTTCTAAATTAATGACAGCATACTCATCTAGTATGTTCAATGCAAACTGTAAAAAACTTTTATACTATTTTTCTTTTAGGTGCATACATTTATTATTAATATCACGAACATCGAGGGCGCTGTTTATTCTGACAATTTAAACTTACAATTTTTACTTGTTTAAATAAAAAATTTATCTTATAGCCAATCATAGTCATTCATTATCAATGAATTATTTTTGGAAATTTAAAAGTACGGAAAAAATGTTAATAAATATATTTTACTATGTAGTAATACATACGGTCCTACGTACATAATTTATCAGGGTTACAAGGAAATTGTTAATTATTTTCTTTTTTAATTTTGCCTAAATAAATGTGCAAACAAAAGGAATTTATTTCCGAGCTGCTACTTTCTAAACACATACTACCTACCCATTTGGACGCTAGATCTGCTTTTGCAGGAAATAACGGGAACATTTCCGGAAATGTTCCCTTGCTTTTAATACCATTCCTGATCTCATTCTCATTTAAAAGAATAACAAAAACATACATTGTAAGAAATTAGTAAAGTATTCGTTGTGTGTTATTTCAATGCCGCCTATTTTATAATAGTGTTTTTCTTATACTATGAAGAATAAGTTTCGATTAGGTGAACTTCATGAATATGCCACGAAAATAACAGAAACTAAGATTATTAATACATTAGCATTATTTTACTACTGAATTGTAGCGCATTTCTTCTAATGGGATACCCTGTGTGCTATTCATTACCATTTTGTTCGTCATAATTTATAGTTTTCTGTGTGGATTTAGATTAGTGTGATTGTTTGTTTATTGATTCATAAATACTTAACACATCAATTATGTGCTTAGTAGCTCGTTGGGCTTGCACAATAGCTCTGTAACGCTAACGCGGTTATAGATATGGATACGGTCACGTCACGGGCAGCGCTTCTGTTATATGGAATAGCATCGTGTATAAGTTTAATCCGATTTCCGTAATAATAATTCTTTGTGAATTTAGACGGACGCATAGAAGTAGTTCCTTGTTCCTCATTACTGCTAAATCATCAAACCAAGAAAATAGACTGCGGACTGCTGCATCAAATGCAACTCAATTACATTGCATTAAAATATAACAGCTTCCGTGATCTGAATCCTTTAAGTTGTAAAATTTTTACAACTTTTATACCATTCTTACGAACGAAGTGCCTACGACACTACGACCAGTACCAGTACCAGTTTGGGACCGAGCTATTTTTAAAGGTGAAAGTTTTAGGTTTTTTACACCTTGTAAGTAAATTATCTACAACATTGCAAATTTAGGGTTTCAGAATATAGTTTGTTTTAACCGCAACCGTTATTATATATGCTAATAAATAATTAAGTAAAAAAAATATCAAAATCAAAGGAGAAAAACTGCCCGTCCGTGTGAATAGACTTGTACAAATAATTTATATTAACTTCTTCAAACAATATGACGAAAACTGTATGGTTAGAAAGTATTCCTGAAACTAATGAAGAAAAAGAAAACAGAATAACATGGAGTCAAAGCGTGTTCAAATTACGCGCCTTGTTAAAAATGGAGGTAAATTTAAATGTGTAATATCAAGCCTATACCTTAAAGTATTTATTTACTAAAACATGTTGGGTTAGGTGTTATAGGAACGTACATACATAGTTGCTTTGATTTTAATTGGATTTAGAAATCTTATTTGAGGACGCGGGAGAATTGGCCATTTCAAGATAAACTTGGAAAAAATGTACAGCAAAGAAGTAAACAAGAAACTTTGAATGGAAATTACATTATCATTTTGAAAGTACTGTATAGCTTTATCAGCTGTCTCCTCCTGTCACCGTTCTATCTGCGCTATGACAGCGTTCAAAAGATGTATCGTGTCCAAAAGTGTCATATTTTTCAAAGGGTAACCATACAATGCATCTTTAATATAAAAACTTACAGCGCATTCTCTGTAATAGTACAAAAACCATTTAAAAATTTAAATTTTATTACTGGTTATTTTTCGCAGACATCCTGCATATTTGTTTTCATCCTGAGTTGTATTTCTTCTCTGAAAATGGTGAGCGACATGCTTGAGACTCTGGTGTCAAACCGTGGCTCTATCATTGCATACTTTGATTTTCTCAATGGAGTCGTTCTGCACGTGGTAGTAATCAATCTCGTTTATATCCATTGGTTTCGCCAAGACATATTTGTCAAGTATTTCCGCATCTTGCAAACAACGCCATTGCTCCAATTTTCAACACTGTCCCTTTGGAAGGTAAATAGGACACTCAAAAACTAATTTGATAATACAATTATGTTAGAAAATTCCACATATATTTAAAAACTAAATTATACACTTTTCAATACCGTTCTATAAAGTAGCATATGGACTGCCCCTTGAAAATTATTAAACTAATAATTTTTACAAATAATGTATTGTTATTCGACCGCAAATTTTCAGGCTAGATTTTTACCTGCAATGTGCTGGACACTCTCAACTTACATGTCATACATTTGGACAATCGTTGTTTTTGGACTAAGACCTGGAGCGGATACTTTTGCTGGTTCATATGGAAACATGGCGAGAGAGATTTTCTGGCTTAAAGAAAATGAACCTGTTTCGCTATCTTTGGGATTACTATCGATTCTATCAAGATTATACCATTCACTCTACCTTCACCTGTCCTACACACTCCTTGGACCAACCTATTTATTTTGCATCTATTGCGTAACCACGGATTTTTTTAAGTTAGGTGTCAAATCCGCTCAAAACTTGAACGATGTAGAGCAGGTCTGCCCTTAAGAAATTTCACAGTTTAAATGTCTAAAATAGGCGTGCTAAAGGGTGCTCATTTAAAAGGTCACGTGGCACCCTCTAAGTGTGTAAGTTGTAAAAATAATGAAATGTATTGATTTTAGGTTCTAGGCTTTTACAGAAACTACAAGCAACTGCTTGACGCTGCGAATAAAATTAGTGGCCCACTGAGCATTCATTACATTCTAATGATGCTTTCATACCATTCTATTCATTTGTTTGACGCATTGAACGATCCTCAGTTGGTGTGGAAGATAAACACGTATTTTTATATGGTTATTCTTCTCAATTTTCTTTGGCGCCCTACCAAGTCACTCCTTGCTGTAAGTTACATACACTTTTAATAAAGAGAAAATCTATATCGTTTGTGAAAAACCAAAATGACCCATATCCATTTTTAGCTGAGAAAAATTTTCACTATTTACAAAAAAATTGAAATATGGCTTAAAAGTATTTAAATAGAACATTTTGCACTTTTCAAAAGCATGTAAATAAAACATTTTACACTTTCCAAAAACATGTAAATAGAACATTTTACACGATTCAAAAACATGTAAGTAGAATAATTTGCACTTTTAAAAAACATGCAAATAGAACATTTTTGATTTTTCAAAAACTCCTGATTAAAATTATACCTATTTTTCTCATTTTGTTTTTATGACATAATTATCACATTTTGATTCTAGCTTAAATTGAAAATGGGTCATTTTGGTTCTTCACAGACGATATGTTTGTTTTCTAAGGAAACGCTTCACAGAAACTTTTAAAGTAATTTACACGTTAGTTCTAACTAATCGTAAATTACTATGCTGTTTGTATGTGCCGGGTATTAAACAGGGACGGAGAATGAAGAAGTGGTTGTGGGATAATCAAATGTACAGAGTCGTATCTCTTCAAGAACTGTACATTCTTCTAGACGACTTTTCAACGAAGCGATTGGGTATCAAAGGAGGCGGTCTCTTTACAATTTCACCACGTTTTTCTGGGCTGGTAAGTGGCTACACGTGGAAACAGAAAATTGCATTTCGTATGTATGGACTTGGATTACAGTGACATTTTTATCGTTGTTAATTTGTGAATGTATATTTTTCCAGATAATTCAGCATTTAATTTCATACGCGATGCTTATTGCTGTCCACACAAAACGGGGAGCAGTTTGAGCCTTGTACTTTTAACTACGTACACACAATAGCAAAAAAAAATTTCAAATTCATGTTAATTATTTATAAAAAATATGGCTAAAATGTAATTAGCGCACCACATTCTTTTGAAAATGAATATAAGATTATAGGTTGTTATATAAGACATATAGTATAATAAAAAATAATCCGGCAAAGGCTTGTGCATCAGTTTCATGCTAACTAGTTCGATTGCAAATTGCTCAAAATTCAAAATTGTTTTGATTTCGCATATTACGTGTGTCATAACGTAACTAATCTGTATAACTACCTTATAATTAATCTAGCATTTAGTACAATGTAATATTTATTCGGGAATTAATTGTTTTTAACATTTTGGCGTGGCGTCATTCACTAAACCTAAAAGGTTATAACATCGATTATGGTTATGTTATAATAAATAGGATATAAATGTCTACAAGCTTTAGTTGTACCACTACCAAGTATGTATTCCTGAAAGCTCCATTGACAGTTATGGAAGAGCTAAATTTAATCCACGCGTTTATTTTGCTGGTTCGTAATTCCTGATTTTAAATCACGAAATAAATAAACTGCTCAGTCTGCTCCATTAAAGCATCTAACTTAGTTATGGATCGTGCATAAATGACGTCACGGGTAGGGTGATTTGGTATGTTTGGGCTTGGGTAGTGATGAAATTCCATGTTAAACATAGTCATTTACGTAATGGTAATAGGCTGATGACAGGGGGTCATAGATTCCAAGAAATGCAAATTGTTTGGCAAAGTTATTTATGGACGACCCCTTATGTATTGTACTATTGCTAAATTATGTAATTAAAATTTCCTAAATTGCCTCGTGCGGTGTCATTATAGTCACTTTGGTGATGTGATATTGATATTATTCTGCCCTAGTCCCAGCCATTTTACGTAATTTAATGGATATAGTTTGTTTATCTCGATGTCAATATTATTTTACTCTTGTTATAAAACTCATTAAATAGTCCAAATAAATTCATAGTAGAAATTTTACAAATAATAGAAGTCATGCCAAAAAAATAGAAACTCAGGATTGAATAAAATTTACGCAGCTATAGAAATAAATAACAATTGTTCTGAAATACCTTTGCAAAAATACGTAAAAATCGCCAAACTGGAGTCATTTATTATAAACCTACAATTCTACGTAACATATTTCCTGGACCATCTTCAGTTTGATTTGTACTATTTTGAATTGAAGCGGAAAATAGGTTGGATGAAGTTGAGGAATTTATTAAGTCATTTTCGACTATGTCAACTGCCAAGACATCAGCAAGAAACTACAGAGGGGAATTACATCATTATTTTCAAAGTTTTATATGATTTTGCAAGCGTTCTTCTACTGTCGCCGTTTTACCTTCGTTATGACGGAATTCTAAAAATATACCATGTTCAACAATGTCATATTCTTCAAAGGGTAAGTGGTTTAATAGTTATTACACATAAAGTATGGCCCCACGAAGGGTCTAATTTTACTTAAAAAATACATATCGTCTGTGAAGAACCAAAGTGACCCATATCCCATTTACGCTAGAATCAAAATGAGCTATGTCATGAAAACAAAATGAGAGACATAGGTAAAATGTTAATTAGGAGTTTTTAAAAAGTGTAAAATGTTCTATTTACATGTTTTTAAAAAGTGTAAAATGTTCTATTTACATGTTTTCAAAAGGGCAAAAATTTTATATTTACATGTTTTGAAAAGTGTAAATATTCTATTTAGGTAAATGTTTTCAAGACATGTTTAAATATTTTTTTAGATAGTAGATATTGTTTTTAGCTACAAACAGATATGGGTTATTTTGGTTCTTCACAGGCGATTTATAACAAAAACATCACGTTTTTGTGAATAAAAATTTTAACAGAAATATTTTACTACGTATACCTATGGTTTACAGGTGTTATGTACGACTGTTTTCATTGTGGCTGGCATTTCTTCGTTCAAAATGGTCACCGGGATGTTTGTGAGCCTCCTGTCAAACCAAGGTTCTATAAGTGCGTACTTTGATTTTCTAAATGGAATTATTCTGAATATGAGCTCATGCAGCGCCATCTATTTTCATTGGTTTTGTCGAGATATTTTTGAAAACTATTTTCGAATCTTGCAAACAACACCATTGCTCCAGTTCTCAACACTGTCCATATGGAAGGCCAGACTTGTTCCCCTCATGTGGTGGACATTGATATTGTACATGTCATTTATTTGGACAATCGTTGCTTTGGGATTTCGCCCTATGGCCGACACTTTCGCTGGTTCATATGAAACGATGGCAAGACAGATTTTTTGGCTGGATGAAAATGAAAGCGTACCTGTCATTTTGGGGCTACTGGCGATCCTATCAAGAATTTACCATTCACTTTTTCTCCATTTTTCCTTCACTGTTCTTGGACCAACTTGCTTGTGTTGTACCTTTTTAGTGGCCAATGATTTTTTTGAGTTTGGTTTCCCACCAGCAAAAACTGCGGACGATGTAAAGAAGGTACATTTTTTTTCTAAATTAAGTAGCTTTTTTCTATCCTGTATATAGACAGATTACAGATAGTAATATTATTTGCACGTCTCCCATTTTTTAATAGAATTTGTAATGTTTAAAAATCAAAATCAAAATTCAAAGCAGTTGCTTTTTTTGCTTGGCTGTACAGGTACTGTCCAACTACAACCACTATAAAGAGTTGATTGACTCTGCAAATCAAATTAGTGGCCCATTGATTGTCCATTTCATAATGATGATTCTATCATACCATTCTATTCATTTATTTGACGCTCTAAATGAACCATTTTTGATTTGGAAAATTAGTATTTATTTGTATCTTGGGAATCTGTTCATACATCTTGTCCTTCCCATCAAGGCACTTCTTGCTGTAAGTTACAAAACTTTTTGCAATATTCTTAAAGCCTGCTAGCTGACTATAGCTGTAACAGTAGTATGGCATAAATATAATTTCCTCTAATTTTTATTTCCCTGTGTTAAAAAGGGGCAAAAAATGAAAAAATGGCTGTCAAGTAATCACACTTACAGAGCCGTGTCTCTCCATGAACTGTCCATTGTTCTCGACGACCTTTCAACGACACGAGTGGGCGTCAAGGGTGGGACTTTTTTCACTATTTCACCCCGATTTGCAGGATTAGTAAGTTTTTACATTTACAATATGAATGTTTGGCATAAAAATCAAGAAAACGCTTAAGACTAATGCTTCCCTTTTTTTCAAAAATGGTTCAATTTAAACTGTTTATTTTTGTTTAACTACAGGTAGTACAACACTTGCTTTCATACGCTATGTATATTGCCATTAACAAACAACGGATGGGAACTTAGCACGACCTAAACACAGCACCTTTATAGTGCTGTGTCACACGCACCGCAAAAATTCGTACACCGGCCCCTACCTATTAGTATCCCAGCATTTTTCGTACCCAACCAATTTATACGAAATTGACAAAAAATTATAACATACTAAATTTTAGCATAATTATTTAGCGAATTAGTTTGCAAAATAGTGAGATGCAGGATAAGTTATTGATTTACTTTGTTAATTTAAAAAAACACATGTCATGTTCACTTTTTCTACACCACTATAGCTTTTTTAATGTCAAACGTGCAAAATAAAAACCCTGTGATTGATTCCCAAATTTGTCCATGCAAAGCGTTCAAAGACTAGGATTTGGGATAAGCGTTAGTCATACTCAATAATGTTTGCGAGTGTACATAATATAATATATGAATGTTTTGTGAACGTATTTTTTATTTCCTTTTACTCATTCTCATATATATCCGCCTTTAAAACCTTTAAAGATCCACAAAATTTTGAACTATGCACAGTAACAGTAAGGTGGTTAGTGTGTTGAATAATTGTAAATTGTGGTGAACATCGTCTGTGAAGAATCAAAATGACCCATATTCATTTTTCCCTAAAAACAATATCTACTATCTACAAAAATATTGAAAAATGTCTTGTAAGCATTTAAATAGAACATTTTTCTTTTTTCAAAACGATGTAAATACAAAAGTTTACGCTTTTCAAAAAACTGCTAAAAGATATATTTTGCACTTTTCAATAATATGTAAATAGAACATTTTGATCTTTTTAAAAACAAGGGAATAGAACATTTTACACTTTTCAAAATATATGTGAATAGAATATTTCACGTTTTTCAAAAGCTATTAATTAACATTGTACGCATGTTTCTCATTTTGTTTTATGACACAGCTCATTTTGATTGTAGTTTAAATTGGATTTGGGTCATTTTGAAATTTTCACAGACGGTATGTTAAAATATAAAAGATGCTTCCAAACAAGAAATATAAACATACATAATTTATTTTATGTAATCATTGTATAAAAGAATTATGTAAATTGGTAGAATAAAAGGTATTTTATTTTAATTTTTGTTCGGGTTTGTGTGGCATAGTGACAGATTAACGATTAACTCAGATTAACTCGATCCAGAGTAACTTTACAATTGAAATAGTAAGGTAAAGGCAGCAGGTGCAGGTCAGTTACCTACATTATTACCTCTACTTTATTTTGTTGTCACGGACGAAATATGCTATACATAAGTTATAAGTGTAGTATATAAGATGATAAGATATTATAAATGTACCTACATGCAATATTAGTAGGTAAATATGTTTGGCTTTATCACTATGCTTTACCATAAGTGTCTTAGATTAAAATTGACCTAATTCAAACGAACAATGGATTACACGGAATTTGATCAAGCTGAAGCGCACCAAGTTTATTCGTTTTTAGAAGTTCCGTTTAGTATGGTCTCGCCGTACCTGTACCGTTGCTAATATAAATTAGTAATAATTATAATTTTACGTCTAATTATATGTGCTATCTATATTTACACAGACAGACATGAGTTCATTTCGCCGTTTGACATTAGTTACAGAATTTGAAAAGCTTATAGTAAATTAAATGACGTCATTAATTTGCAATCACCAAACTTACCGTATCTAAAGTGTTGTTGTATCATATATTTTGAATTTCACTGCATAACAAAATGAAGAAGCCTTCCAGATCACATTTAAACTTGCAACTACCACAGCCACAACAACCATATCTGTCCGCACAGTTGATTAACGTAAAGGAAAAATTATCCCCTGACGTATCGAATAATCCATGGGATACTAAAAGTTTCTGTTTTAGCCCTGACAGGTGAGTACGATTTCGTGTTGAATTGATACACTATACACTGTGTTGCTACAATGTCTTAGTTTGTTTACTTATACACAAAAAAAACATTCTTAATCTTGCTTAATATGTGTGAAAAGAAATCAATCAATATCGAGTAATGGTTCACCGTATTCAAGAGATGAGCCCCAATCACGGTCTCGCATTGCAAGTAATAAAAGCTCAAGTATTGACGTCTCATTCTCATCATCAGCTTCCTTCAACCAGAACCAGCATACCGGAGGTCGAAACAACATCAACAGCTGTGAAGCTTTAACGTTTAAATTTTCCGAGTAAGTAAAAAAATTTAGACACTTCAATAAAAAATTAATTACCTCTAAATACAATAACATTTTCAGCTATGTTTAAGATTCAACTGGCCCAGTAGTGTTAAATATGTAATACCAGTTTTAAATTGGAATTTGTTAGTGATTTGCACTATGGTGCCAATAAGAATTTTAATTAGGTTTGCAAAAATCACAAAATAAGACTTTTGTTTAGCCTTTGTACACATAGCTCATTTTAATTTTTGGCATTTATTTTGTTGGATTTAGAATTTAGATATTAGCACATTTTGATACTACAGCTACACAGTATGCATTATTACTGAATAAAAACTGCATAATAGTATTTGTTAAACCCCTTGGCAATAGAAACAAAAATTTATTTTTATCGGCCATAACATATTGTTAGTCTAAAAATAGTTAAATGTAATAAGCAGTTTTCTGAGAGGTCGTTCACATATCAAGTTAGGTAAATACCCGTAATCGTAGATGACCCAGTTAATGTGTAAATATACAAAGAGTTTGTTTACCACACGCGATTATCCCACACTTAAGTCCATTGCACTAGATACGCTTTGCTATATAGCTAACTCGTTATACGTAAAATTCTGGTGTTTACAATTCATATCAATATAAACATAAATATTTGCAGATGTCACAACGATGGAATTATTGAGGACGATGACCCGGTTGGCTTTTACTGGTTTAACGGTTTGAAGTGAGATTCTACAAATAATTTAATATTTTTATTATTTATAATTTACTTTTAAATAATATAAATAAATCAATTGTAAAGAGGGTTATATCGTCTGTGAAGAACCAAACTGACCCATATCCATTTTTAGTTTCAAACAAAATGCACTATCTAAAGAAAAAATCAAAATAACTTGTTGATGAAAGCATGTAAATAGAACCTTGTGAGTTTTTTGAAAAACAAGTAGATAGAATGTTTGGAACTTTTCAAAAACATATAAATATAATAATAATATTTTGCACTGTTTAAAAAACATTTAAATAAAATATTTTACACTTTCCAAAAAAGATGTCAACAGAATATTCTGACCTTTTCAAAAAAGATGTAAATAGGACAGTTTGACGTTTTAAATAAATGTAAATAGAATATTTAGCACTTTTTAAAAACGATGTCAATACAACATTTTGACATTTTTAAAAAACATGTAAATAGAACAATTTGCTTATTTAAAAAACTCGTGATTAGCATTGTAAGCATGTATCTTATTTACTGTCTTTGTTTTTGACATAGCTCATTTTAGTTCAAGCATAAATTGGAAATGTGTCATTTTGGTTTTTCTTGGATGATATGATAACTAAATTACTGACCCTAGATTCGTTATGTGGGTCATTTAAAACATGTAATATCCTAGTCAAATGTACGTCATTACAATTAAAAATGCATTAAGTTAAAATTAATTACGGATCTTTATTAGGAATTTTCTAGCCCAAAACAAGACCCCTGCCACTTGTCAAATAGTTACTTTTGTAATAATCGTATGCGTAATGGTTGCCACTGTAATTGGTGCTTTCGTCTTATCTGACAAAATTGAAGATCGTGGCATGAATGACAAGAACAAGGAAATGGCTCAAACTAAATTCAAAATTGGAAGCAGTGCTGATGCTACTAGTCTCGCTAGTACTAGTAAGGCTACCCTTATTCCAATGAATTTAAGAAACCACAGAAGAACTAAAACATTTACTAAATCCGTGATTCAAACCGCACCTCCACAAATAATGCTAACGCATACTGCAAATCATAATCATAACAATTTACTGACCAAAGCAAGACAAAGTACTTTGGCTCCTTTCTCATACACAAAATCAGCCGCCCTTATTTCAAAATTTAAAATAACAATAAATTCAGTTAAGGATTTTGTCAAATTTTCAAAATTTCCCAGGCATAATTATGACACTCTTATTGTTGAAATGCTTGTTGATGATGATGTAGCAAATAACAATTTGTATTCTGATGATACTATACGGGAATCTGAAGAGGGTCAAGCTAAATACGAAAATGAAAACAATTCTGATAAAGTGATTCAATCCTTTAAAATTGAATATCCGGAAAATATAAAAACTATAAAAATTATTGGACCCATAACTGAAAAGTGGCTTGAGCGACTCCTTATAACATTTCATTATGTTGAAGACCTTACAATAAATATTGATGAACTATGCATTGGAGCAACAGTCCGAGACCGCGATTCTCTCCTGATAATAAAATTAGAAAATGTACAAATTTTAACATTGACAAATGCCCGAATCTGCTCGATAAGCTCCTGGATATTTAAATGGGAAATGCCAAAAATTCAAAAACTTGAAGTAACAAATGCAGATTTAACAGCAAGGATTGCTAGACCTTTGCAAAATTTACTTGAGAAATATATTAAGTCAATAAAATCCGTAATCATTTCAAATTCTTACCTTTGTCCTCAATGTACGTTTTCTAATAGGGAATTCCGAAAATTTGGATATGTTCAAATTTTAGACAGATTGAATGACCCTATTATGTTTCAATAAATAATTATTAATTATTGTAAATATTTCAAATGTCGATGTTATTGGAATCAATGTTAAGAAATGTTTTCAATAAATATACAATCATCAATTTTTTATTCAAAATTCAAATTTAAAACAAAAAAATCAACTCAGATGAATTCTGCGCAGTTTTTAAATGGTGGGCGGCGAAAAACTTTGGTCCCTAGGTCAAGACGTCCACACTTCCGGCTTAGACTCAGGGTCCGCCTATAGTAAGAATCCATGCATGCTAGAGCAATCTTGACAAACCAAACTTCTTTTTCTTCATGTTTATCCATAAAATGCTCAAGAAGACGTGATGGGGGATGAACTGATGAAAACTAATGGCACAGAGAATATGCGATTTTAAGGACAACCTATATACTATATGCTATTCCTAAAAAACGTATTAATTTAATATATTAATAACTCACTTTTCTTGAAGGAAGACTTTCGTCTCTTCGGTAAAGTTTTTCGATTCCGACAAGTATGGAAGGTAATAAATTTTCCATATCCTCATGTCTAGACACATTTGAATCAAAATCTTCATCTGATGCTTCCAGAAGTAGTGCAATAACAGTCGCTGCTGCTCTTATTGAATTAATTGGATAATCGTCAGGCTTATGTGGAAAAAATAAAAAATTTGTTTATTTTAAATTAATAAATAATATTTCATGTCAAGAACCAAAATGACCCATATCCATTTGTAGCTAAAAACAATATTCACTAATCCACTATCTACAAAAATATTCTTAAGTATTCTTAAGTCTTAAAAGCATTTAAATAGAATATTTTGCACTTTTAAAAAAATATGTGAATAGAACATTTTACACTTTTCAAAACCTGTTAAATAGACCATTTTACACTTTTCAGAAACATGTAGATAGAACAATTTCCACTTTTCAGACACATGTAAATAGAACATTTGACACTTTTTAAAAACATGTAAATAGAACAATTTCCACTTTTCAGACACATGTAGATAGAACATTTGACACTTTTCAAAAACATGTAAATAGAACATTTGACACTTTTTAAAAACATGTAAATAGAACAATTTCCACTTTTCAGACACATGTAAATAGAACATTTGACACTTTTTAAAAACCTGTAAATAGAACAATTTCCACTTTTCAGACACATGTAGATAGAACATTTGACACTTTTCAAAAACATGTAAATAGAACATTCTACACTTTTCAAAAAGATGTAAATAGAACATTCTACACTTTTCAAAAACATGTGAATAGAACATTTTACACTTTTCAGAAACATGCAAATAGAACATTTTACACTTTTCAGAAACATGCAAATAGAACATTTTACACTTTTTTAAAACTCACTATTAACATTTTTCGCATGTTTCTCATTATGTTTTATGACATAGCTCATTTTAATTGTAGCTTCAATTGGATATGGGTCATTTTGGTTCTTTACAAAGGATATGGTGAACTGAAAATGGATAAGACTTTAATTTTTATTGAATTTTATATTTATGCAATGGTATAAGAATTAGAATTTTGCAAATTTCAAAACTAAATAATGACTACAAAAGCTCTTATCTCTCTCCCACACTGAACAATCTTTTCCAAATAAAAACACATGCGCTAATATTTATAGGTACGTCAGCATTTTTCCATTACAAGTATAAAAGCCGAATATAAAAAATCTAGCAATTACCGGTATGTAAATAATGTAATTGCACTTTTTATTAGTATGGGAATGTTAAATGTCGCTTACAGGTTCATGGTTTGTGATCCTCACACAGCATCTAATAAGGGACTCCATGAATAGTTTTGAACTATAAAACATTTTGGCATTTTCTGGTTTCTTTGAAACTGCAACAATCATGGCTAAATTACCAGAATAAAAAAATCATTGCACTAAATTCAGATACACATTTATTTATGACTGCTTTAACTTTGATTTTTAACGTGTGCTATCATCACAGTATGTAATAAATTAGAAAAGAGTATTTACCGTAAATTGTTTTGGAGGAGCTATAATACTTTGTATCCAAAGAAATCAAAGATAACCGTTCAGCTATAATGTTGACAGTACCCAAAACAACACTGTCAAAGAGTTTCTTTTCATCGTCTACAAAAACAAAAATTAATTAGAAAAAATTTCCATTACATTTTTTCGGATGCATTAAGTTAAATGTCTGAAATCAAGAATTATTTAAAGTTACAAAAAATAGCGCGGCGGATTCAAAGAGAAAGAGAGTAAAAGTGTAAAATTGTGTACCTCGCAACGGAGAACGGTAGTTGGGATTGTTCCTGAATAGATCCTTCTGTGTAATGTCATACATTTTAAGTAATCGAATGTTTTTTTTTCAAATTAGGTTATTTCTACATATATTAATATTAGAATTCAAAAATAACTTACAACTGTGCTATAAAAATATTCCCAGCATTGTGGTTGATGAATAATTGGTTGCTTAGAGTTATTATTCAATTTTATAAACATTTCGACACTCCGCAATTGACGCAGTACTGTGTCACGAGGTAATCGAAAATAGTAATGAAAACAGCAGAGGAGAGTTTTATCGTGAACGTCACTCATGTAATTTGTGTATTTTGGGTACGTTGTGATGACAAATAATTCAGCCCAGTCTGTAACAGCATCTTGATCCTAAAAAAAAGTACAAAACATGTTACGTGTTAAATTCTTGAATTTAGTTGGGAATTTCAGACGCAAAAGCAACGATTTAAATGGTGTTAGTCTTTATTTCTCTAGCAGACAATACGCACCAACGAATCCGAGCGCATTTTCCTACCATATTTGTTATTTAAAAAGAGCATCCCAACTAACTTATCGTTAGATTTGCTTACCAACATGGTCGATATAAAGTATTTTTTTAAAAACCGAAAAAGGTCTTAAGTTGCATAAACCATGGATTCTTTATTCACATTCTTAAATTTTATTCAAAATTTTGAAACTTTGTGTTTGACATTTTTGTATAAAAAACTATTTTAAAGTTTACGAAATACAAAAAACGTAAAATTTCACAAATTTCAAAAAATTTCAAAAATTTCAAAAACTTAAAAATTTTTTTTTTGCAAATATTTTGTTGCTTACACTAAATGAACTCCAAAATGTTTAGAGAAAAAAAGAGTTTAATGAAATTTTTTGCTTAAAATGTTTTTTGTACAAAAATTTAAAAAATCAAGTTTCATTTCGAATTTAATTTAATAATAAAGATGAGAAACCCATTACCTATACAGCTTAAGAGGCATTTTTCGTTTTTGCTGAATAATTTTATTGACAGAAACTCATTGAGCGTAGAATGGTAAGCAAATCTAACCAAGGAACCACGCTAGTGGTACACCCTGATTTTAAAATCACCCATTCTAAATAATTAGGCAATTAAGCCACGTTTCAAAAGCACAGATTCAAAGTAACTCGACTGCATTTCGCGTTGCTTGGTCACAGTGGCCCGCCAAAGTTTAAAAATATAAAATTTTAATATTTTACCACCCTGGTACATTCACATATCTTCTCTTATTTTGATAAAATTTCATTTTTTCTCATCCGTAGGTTTTTTACCAAAAAGTAATTTCAGGATTTTGAAAAATTCAAAACTTTTCATATTTTTGAAAAAAAAAAATTCAAAAAATGTGTATATTTGAGGCCCAATTTTTTAAAATAAGTTTTTCAATGTTTTTTTCATTTTCTGCCCTATATGATGTCCTTGTATTTATCACCCTTTAATTTACACTGTGCAAAAGCCATATTTGTTAACTTACTATTTGTAGACTATTTTTAAAAGATTGATAATTATTTAAACCCGTACAACTAACCTGTGTTGAAAGATTTCTACAATCGAAAACTGCTTTGATTCCAATGTATTGCAAAAACAAGTCATCCATGTATTTCTTCATGACTTGTATAATTTCTGATATATGCTTCCCCGCGTTTAGATTAGGAACACTATCGTCATTGGTACATACTATACGGTATAGAAAGTCCAACAGCTCCTGCCGAACTCCTTTTGCCATTGAGCCTTTCATTGGTGGGCATTGGTGGGATTCGGCATCGGCACTCGCTTCTTGTTGGACTTGCAACAAAAGTGCTTTAAGTTGTTTCCTTACATACCTTTGCATCAACAAGTGTTCCCCTAGGTCAGAAACTAAATATTCTTCTCTACTTGAAAATTCCGAAAAAGTGGATGCAAGTGCGAGTATTGGAATTGAAATCCGTTTTTGTTGGAAAGTGGAGCAGATATTGAGGAGAACATGGAGCGCATGCTCCTTGGAATAATTTAAAACAAATGGTAAAGGTTTACACCACGAGTCCAAGTTGTTGGCAGCATTGTTCTTAAATTTTTCTCGGATTATTTTTTGAACCAGCCGATGAAGTTCAATCACTTTCCTCTTCTCACCGTTCCCCTTTTTCCTCTCAGCAAGTGTGAGCAGACTCATATTTTCCAGAAAATCCAAACACTGACGAAGTTCCTTTCTTTGACATTGACTGTTGAAGTGTTCCTCATTAAATTCTTCCGAGTAGAAAAGGTGATAGCAGACTTGTTCATCGATGTCATCCGGACAGAGATAGGACATCATATGTAAAAGCTGAAGGGCTCTATCCCCATGCTCCTTTTTTTCAAGTCGTGAAATTGCCAAATCCAATACATTCCCCACCATTTTATCATAAGGGGACTCGTCCGAGCCCGAACCGAGTGAAAGCCCCTTATTAGAAGTATTGAACTGTGAAATGTAATCCTGAATTTTGGTTGACAATTTATCGTGCGAAATTTTTTTCTGTCCTAGTCCATCAAGAATATTTGCAGCAGCTACACAGATACCCAAAGGGTGCCCCATTAAAATATCTTGTAGATTTTGAATCTCCTTCGTGAGGCCAGATTTTAATTCTGAGTAGATTAAATGCCGCACAAAAATCTTTTTCAAAAGTGACAGTTCATCGGTAGGAGTTAGTTTGTCCAGTTTAATTAGAGTGTGGCTCCCGCCCCAATCTTGATTCTGAGAGGTGACAAGCACGTGGAAGCGTGCGGTATATGTTTGATTAGGTAAAAATTTGTTGATTCCAATTTCAGTTCCGCCAGTGTCTACAAGTTTGAGGCTTTTCATTTGAAGTGCATTGTCAAAAATAAGGAGGATATTTTGCCCTTTGTAATCCTTGGAGAGCTGATGGTAGAGGGTGTTTGCGATTGTTTCGACTTTAGCCTCGGTTTGGTAATCCTTAGGCTCATAATTAAAGTGTGCTATGGCGCGTGCGGCATCAATAAAGGAGGTTCTCACACTGTCTAGAGTTTCCGCATTGATACAGATGATCGCAGAATAAACAGTTTGGAAATGAATACTAGCGTATTTTCTTGCTGTTTCCGTCTTGCCAATCCCTGCCAGGCCTGTTATGATCACAAGAAAGGGTGAACATTTTCCTTGTAGTAATGCCTCATGGATTTCCTTCAGTTTTTCGTCACGGCCCAAGAAACTTGGACAAGGGTTTTTTACAAGGGACTGGGGCTCGGGTGGTTTATTAAATTGAGTTGTTTTTGTTGAAGAAGCTTCTATTTTTTCTGTAATTGCAGGCACAATAGTCTCAATCAACTCATGTGTTTTTTTTATTTCAGTCACGATTTTGTTTGCGTAACTTTCTATTGTTTTATCAACGAAATGCTTCAAAGCGTTTTGCGGGTTAAGTTTATCATCAATCTGAATCTTGGGTAATAGTGTTTCTAACGCGTCTAGGTGCCTTTGTTCCACATAGCAAAATTTTTGAAAATCTACATGTTTAATAAAAAGGTGAGTTTTATTTTGAGTATCTCTTCTTGACTCCTCCCATTGCTTGAAAAAAATCTCTTGCTCAAAATTAAACGGAGGGCGAAGTTTGTAATTTTCATTTTTAACTAAAACGGATTTTGAAACTGAAACCATGACACATTCTTGTTGAGAATCTTGTTGAGAATTTGGCCACCATGCAGGAACAGTTTGTGTAAATATTTTGAAAGCAGCTGTCTCTATCTTACTTGTAAGTCTGAATATTGCTCCCGCTTTGTTTTGGAATTTCTTCCTTAGACTTAAGGTGACAAAGTTTTTAATTATGTCTTCTTCGCAAGAGGCATCCTTGCAACTTTTGTAGCACAGCTTCCCAGCAAATTTACCAAATTCTTCAAAAATAATGCCAGGTTCTTCCACATCCCTAGCAGCGGATTTCATGAGATCTTCGAAAGTATAGTAAATGTCAATTGCTAACTTTGTAAAAAAACATTGAAAAAGGTCATAACACAGATTTTTTGCTGTAGGATCTCCTTTTTGAATTAATTTTTTTATTTCAATTTTTTCATTTTCCCATTTGGCTTTTTTGATTGTATCAAAGAGATAGTTTGCCCCTTCTCTAGAAGCTTTTCCACACATGTAAGCATATCTACTTCGGAGACTTCCTGTTGTAGCAAAATCTACAGCACTCCCTGCTCCAAATGCAACTACAAATGCTGTAAAACCAACAAGATGCTCTGTTATTGTTTTTTCTGAAATTTTTTCCGCTGTGTCTTGAGCACTTTGTAGAAATGATTTTGTGAAGGTTTCACATAGAGAATAATTCGGAGCTTCTGCCATTTTTATTGTGTTTACTTTCGGTCACTATTTTGTAGGTTGTACTTTTTGATTTTTTTGCAGATTTTTCCTTGTAGGTTTTTTATGTAAGTAAAAACAAAATTGTATTAATTTAACAATACAAATTTTAAAATCAAAACAGAATTTAAAATTTAGCCATAAAATCCTGTGTAATATCTTATATTAAAGAAAAATATCCTCATTTATAAAGAGATGTGATAGTAAAATGGAAAAACTTACACTTTTTTACCTGGCTTTAAAAAAATGTATGTTGACAGTTAAGCTTAACATTCGCGTTAAACTGCGTTGTAAGAGACCTGAGAGGTATTACAAGAAATACGGTACATTTTAAAATAGGTTCATACTCGTACATAAATATAGATAGATATTTTTACTCTATTACAAAATTTACAAAAACAATGGGGACCCACGACCATGTAAATACATTTTTTAAGAAATTTTTAGGAATTCTTATATCAATCCTTAACATTGTTTGATAAATTCTAAGAATTACTAAAAATAATAACAATTTGTATAGTTATGTAGATTAAGGTAAAGTAAAGGTAAGTAGGTGAAGCCAAATGAAGCGAGACGGGGAATACGATGTAACCTGTCAAATACAATAGATACATAAATAGTTGCAAGTGAGCGGGGAATGTACTTTGATTGCAGTGGCAGTGGCAAGTGGCAACAATATCCTTGCCTACATACCTAGATAGTATACCTACCCACTAACCTGCATTAATACCCCATACATACATTGCCCACTGCCCACTACGGGATTACAGTGCACAGAGCCGAGTATTTTTATTTTCTGTGTCGAGGTCGAGGGCAAGTATATACAAATCCAACACCAAGACACAAACTGAACTGATACTATATACTATATACTAATATACATAATTATCCAGTACCAGTATAATTTCAGTACCAGTACCAACCACTTACCCGCCGGTCAAATTCAATTTAAAATTTTCTCTATTCTTAAAATTTACAGAAACAGGATTCACACTGCTTACTACACCACAATAATATTATAGTATGTAATGACCTACTTACAGATAATACACTTACAATATTTTGAGTTCGCTCCTCACTTCTCTGACCATAAAGCATAGTATCGTTGGGTCCAAAATATTAATATATACCGTTATATGGGAACACAGGATTCTATACCAGACCCGATTTGGACTATACCTATAATGGTCAGGACTAAACCAAAATAATACCTACCACTAATTGTAGTAGTATATAGTGAGTTAATGAAACAAAATACACCCACGATCAAAACTAAATCTCTCAAACTTTGAAATCAATAAGCTTTAAGATTTTTTATCAGATAGGATAAATTTACACAATTGTTTGAGTTTTAAATATCTTTTTAAAAAAATGCAAAGCTTTAAAAATTACAAACTCCATAAGGAGATTCATAATTTTCTACTTTAAGGAAAGCAAACAATATTCAATGAATGAACTACATGATATTCTGTAATATATTTGTATTCTTTACGAAAGCGAAAAAAGTAAAGCAATATTAATTACCTTGAGATTTTCAACGAATAATGAAAAGGTTTCTTAAAGCGCCCCTTCCTCAGCGCCTATTCCAGTTACAACTTCATGTCTTTTTTGAGAGGAGCAAAGTTTTTTACAAATATTATATCATGTAAAATGAAAATAAATTTATAAAACGATAATGAATTGTAGTACTTGCAAAAAAATTTTAAAAAATAAATAGGGAAGTTATACAGAGACTGTGACGGTAATGTATTATTAGATCTGACGGACAAGGACTGTAGAAAAAAAAATTAAAACTGAAAACATTGATATTTGACACAGTTGATGATACTAGAGTAACTAGAATGCAGTTGTGAGTTGTACATGGAAAAGAGAATTATGTGACAAGTAAAGACGCTCAACATTTTGTTCTTATGTAGCTGTCGATAAATTTAAGGCTGGAGAGGGATGCTGCTTCCTCTTGGTCCCTTTACCCTCGTCCAGTCCAGGGAGAACCGTATTATGTAGCTCGTTCGTTGTTTTATGAAGGGGTTTGGAGAGTAGAGGGTTCAATGTTGGCTTCTGGATTGGGACAGAATCGAAAGAAAAAGGTCTAAATGAAACCTTGGGAGACAGAAGGGTTCATCTTGACTTACATATCACATATCATCTGTGAAAAACCAAAATGACCCATATTCAATTCTGGTTTCATACAAAATGAACTATCTACGGAAAAATTTAAAATAAAATGTTCATCAAAGCATGTAAATAGAACCTTGTGGAATTTGAAAAAAACATGTAAATAGAATATTTTACACTTTTCAAATAGCAAGAAAATATAATATTTTACACTTTTAAAAAACAAGTACCTACATAGAATATTTTACAATTTTCAAAATCCATGTAAATAGGACATTTTGCACTTAAAAAAAAACATGTAAATAGGACATTGCCACCTTTTTGAAAACATGCAAATAGAACAATTTGCTTGTTTTAGAAACTCGTGATTAGCATTGTAAGCATGTATCCTATTTACTGTCTTTTTTTTAAATAGCTCATTTTAATTCTAGTATAAATTGGAAATAGGTCATTTTGGTACTTCATAGACGATATGTATGTATGTATGTATGTATGTATGTATGTATGTATGTATGTATGTATGTATGTATGTATGTATGTATGTATGTATGTATGTATGTATGTATGTAGATTTATTGCATATACGGGCCATGGCCCACACACAAATCATATTAAATGAGGTTACAGAGTTTTTGATAAACATATAATATATGACACCCTTCATAGACGATATGTACATATTGGGTATAGCACTTTACCTTTTAAAACTCAAACACAAAAACAACTATAGGGTTGGCTACAAATGACGTACAAATACAAAACAAAAACTACTCAAACTGTGTTGCATATCTTTTTCATATAGTCGTAAGATAAGGTGAGAGAAGAATCAAAATGAGACATTTTTGCAATGAACTAAAATCGAAACATAATTATACTGTCTACTAATTAATTTAAAATACATAAGTAATTTTTTTCAATGTAATGAATAATTAAAATACAAAATTCAGTAGATACTCTAATACATATGTATATCTAATACTGTATTTTTAAAGACATTCAAAAAGTGCTTCAAATTTTATTTGAGTCACAATAATAATTGTAATAGTGCCTTGTCAGTTACAGTGCAATTTTGCAAATGCGGCAAAATATTGAGCTTAATGAATAAATCATAGTGTTACCCAGTAGATACCAAAAGTGCTATACAATATTTTTTTAAATACATAGATCACATAATCGTCACATATTTATTGATAAATCAGGCCATAGTATGGCAATGAGGGGTATAAAATGCATAGTAAAAATGTATTTTCAATTTTATTATAATAAATTATTTATTTAAAGCAAAAAGGTGAAATAAATTTTGCAATTATTTATTAACATTATAATATTTAAATATAGTCTCTTATTTTTTAGCATAATTATTTTATAAATGAGAGAATCAATGTAGTTTTAAACTTCAATCGCATAATACATGCCAGCATCATGCATTGGGTACTTGTAGGACTCACCAAACTTGATTGTGCGCCGTCGAACACGGTGACCTGGCCATTGGTCATATACCTTTAAAATAATAATCATAACAATTACTTTCAACAAAATTCTGTTACAGTCTTTCGCCACTGTTCTTAAACTCGAAAATAATTTTGGTTTAATTCAGTCATAAAAAGGAGGCAGAAAACAAATTCCAGTGCCAATAAAACTTTCTAAAATATATTTCATAAATATGGCAATACTAACCACAAGGCCATTTCCATCAGGATCACAACGAACAAAGATAGCAGCGTGTTGATTCCGCTTGTCGGGGTTAAAAGCACTTAAGGGTGGCCCAGTAAAAGTTGCAATGGCTGTCATAGTCGGTATGCAGTCACAATTTTCACTTACCTGTAATTAAATATAAATAGATGAGAAAATTTTTTAACGATCAATCTACATAGAATTTGAAGTCATTTATACCAATATTTTTGTACTATGTATATAGTTATTATCAAATATAATTTTCACATTCATTTTACCTTAGCTCCTTTTTTCCATCTAACAAGCGTCTCATTCTTCATATCGTCACATTTTTCCTTTATGAGCGAAGTTCCCTTTTCCCCATCTTCGCCAAGTACAAAGTCACCCTCGGCAGGCTCCGAACAAATTAATTTAACTGCGTCTAGTGAACCAAATAGTTGCACAATAATGACAAGTATAAAATTACATATTTAATTTTATAATTTCTCAATACATTTTATTACTCACAGGTATGACTGAACCTGTGAGTACGGAAAATATATTTCTGCATAAATTTGTATAACCATAGTGAAACCAAACCTCCTACTTACTTGTGCCAATCGAAAATTCAAAAACTAAAATAGCAAGTGCGGGTAGCAATAGTAATCGCATTGCGTCTGCTTTTGTTTTAAAATTGTGGAAATTTTTAAAAAATCTTGAATTTTCAATTTAATAACAATAATGCTATATATTATTATCTACTGCTTAAGTAAAAGCACAATATTATATTATGTACTACGCTGGTGGGCGAAATTTTACTACTTACAAATTCTGATTGACTTTTGAAAACAGACTAAGATACAAGTTGGCTTATGTATCGAGTATTTATAGAATCAAGTTTAGTGCTGTAAAACTGCGCAAAGCCGACTTTAAAATTGTAAAGAAAATTTCAAAATAAGAGCAAAAAGGAGAAGCTGATAAAACCATAAGTAATTACATAGGAATTATTACAAGCTTTAAAATACATTTTTAAATACTATTTTGATAATTTAGTGGTCGCAGTATATACCATATACCACTAGTAAACAATTTTGTCATTTTTTAACTCCTTGACATTCGATTTTAAAGGTCGCCCGGTTATTATGTTCCATTCATTAAAAAATGTAATGTTTATTTAGCTAAGCTGAGAAACGACTCAGTCGTTCCGTACGCACTTTAAGCTAGTACGCACCTACCTACCCACTTTAAGCTTAAGCTTATGGCTTCAATCCAGCTACGCAAAATATCAGAACAACACAAACAAAAATAAAGAATATAATCTAAATGTCAATATTTAATTAGACCATGCATATCATGTTATTAACAGCCACTGTGAAAAGTATTACAACGCTTACAAATTCTAACCAGTGTGGTGCAATGTACATGCATAGGGTTAGTCTAACTACTATCAGCGCAAAATAAATATATAAATATTTATAAGCAGTGGAAGTAACTGTGCTAAATAATCAATACGATGTAATTACATAATATATAATAGGAAATGGAATAATACAAATTATGCAATGAAAAATATCAAATGTTTTTCTCTACACTATCAGGAGTCTGATACTTTCAGCCGAATTTGAACGGGAGAAAGTCAAATTCGAACGACCTAAGAGTTCATTTTTGATTATCCAACAACAGGTGCGGATATTTGTCGCACCCGTCAAATTCGCACCCACATTACCCACTCTCGTAATATTCGCACCCTGGTATTAGTCGCCCCCTGCCAATTACCAAGTCGCACCCGAGCATTTTTCGTACCCGTCAAATTCGCCCCCGTGAAGTATGAAAATTGTGAATAATTGTATTCTAATGTAAATGCATTGTTGTTATTCGATCTTTTCTCAACCAGTTACCTTGGATAAATGCGCAAATAGAAGGGACTGAAGTGGTTAATGCAATTACAGCAACTTGTACTCCTTTATTAAGTCAACTATAATAATGCTAATAAGAAAAAAATGTATATTTATATAGATAGGCTTTATAGCTTGCGGGGACGAATACGACGGGTGCGACTTATGCTCAGGTGCGACTTGCAAGAGGGCGGCTAATTAGCAGGTGCAAATTTGTCGGGTGCGGGTAAGTGGGTGCGAGTAATGTGGCTGCGAGTATTGTGGGTACGAATTTATAGGGTGCGACTTGTGAAGATGCCACTGCAATGGAATTATTAGAATTAACTTTTCCCACCAATACCATTTAAAAAGCCACTTCTGGCACAATAGAGTTGAGTTGTCAAATATGCTAAATTTTATGCTCTATCTGCTCAGCATCACATTTTTGAGTTTTTTTTTGCTCCAAAAATTCTAAAAAAATTCCGGGAATATACGAAATTTTGAAACAACGGAATCCAAAAATTTTAAACTAAAACCTGGAAATGTGAAATGGAAGTGATACGCATGACTTTTGTTTTACATTTTGAGCTTAAACGGTAAACTCTGAACATTACTTTTTGAACACTTAAAAATCAGGTTTCTTACATTAATTTAAAATTACTTAAAAATCTAGTGATACATTTAAAAACCGATAGTACCAGATTGATCAGTGTGGGTATATAACAAAATAAAATAGCTTTTACTTTTTTTTTAGAAAATTGAATAACACGCATTACGGACTTTAAAAGGAAAACTATTTTTCTTTGCGCTTTCAGTTTATTTATTTATTCTGCTATTTGTAGGATGCTAATACAAATAGTCTAATTTGCAGCACGGAGAGGTAGGTGCTCCGCAAACAAAAGCCATCATAAGCAAACAAGTCTACATCCAGGATTATAGTTTGTAAATAATTGTAATGCTTAATGTAAATACTAATGCCCCGCGTTTCGATAAATTTACAAGCATTGTAACGGAAAAATACCAATTAAAATTTAATCGAGCATTCACCTTGACGTATGTGGCATGACTGTCTATTTTAACTTCTAAATACAATAAATAATGCAATGAATGTTTAACAATTTATTAAATTTCGTAATTTATAATATCAGAAGTGACAAAACAATTACACAGTAATTACACAGAAATGATTATTCGCACGTAAACTCGACTAATGATGAGTCATCATCTAATGCATGAACAACACCTACTGACTACTGGATCGGTACATATTGCGTCCACACCAAAAACCCGAATTTTTGCCCCCCCCCCACTCTATGTTAATAAGCTTAATGGTGTCGTTGTATCTTTGCATACATCGTAGCACTAATTTTAAGCTGAATATTGTTTGTGAAGAATCAAAATAACCCATTTCAATTTTAAGTTAAAACCAACATCCACTATCTAAACAAATATTGAAATATGTCTTAAAAGCATGTAAATAGAACATTTTGCAATTTTCAAAAACATGTGAATTGAATATTTTGCAATTTTCGAAAACGCGTAAATAGAACATTTTGAACTTTTCAAAAATATGCAAGTGTAACATATTACACCTTTCAAAACCTCTTAATAAACAGTTTACACGTGTTTCTTATTTTGTTTTTATCACATAGCTTATTTTGACTCTAGTTTAAATTGTATATGGGTCATTCTGGTTATTCACAGACGATAATCTGAACTATTTCATTTTGCACAGAATGAAAACAAAAATACAAAAATCAATCAACCCAAAACTTAGCAGTTTTTGACTGGAACTACATAGTTACTTAAGCCGATTATTTTAAAATTTTCGGATTCTAATATCATGTTTTTCTTGCATGTTGACCTCAAGCTATCTACTGTCTCTTCCTGCCGCTCAATTCTCAACATCTGGCCAACATTTTTCCAATAACGTGGCTGAACCCCTAGGTCCCACGTCCCACCCTATGTCCCACCCTTAAGTGTGGACGTCAAATGTACATGGTCCCTAACCAACACTTTGACCCTGGAGGCCCGCCAACTGTTCATACATCAAGGGATTGTCTAACTGCTTCAATATCCTAATACTTTTAATGCTTTTGTACTCAACATTAGAGAAGGTGCATTGAGGGCAAATGTAACAATTTGAAATTACCACCGAGTTTAATGTGTTCTTTCCCCTCTCTAAAAATTCATGAATAGGTTCAAAAACCCGCGCTGTTAAATCTGCATTAATTATGCGTAGATCTCGGATTTGAGGTAAACTCCAGCGCAGTGCCCAAGATGTGATTGAGCAGAAGTGGGAGTTTTCAAGCTGAAGTGTCTTTAAATGATTAAGCTGCATAGATGGAAGTGTGCTACGATCCCTCACCGTCGCCCCTACGCATAGCTGGTCTATATTAAGAGTGAGATGATCAATATTTTCGAACTTCTCAAGAAGGTAGGCCAACCATCGCTCTGTAATCGGGCCAGATATATTCAAGTGTTTAATATTTTCGGGCGCTTTGATTTCAAATTTTGGCGGGAAATCATTTGCTGCTTCAGTTGAATCCGAATTGTCATATTTGTCAACAAGCTTTTCAACAACAATGGAGTCGAAATTTGTGTTAGTTTCTAACTGTTTGAGATCGTCTTCGGACTGAATTATTAAGACAGAATCTTCTTTGTCTGTTATTGCCACTGTAGTAGCGATTGTAGCCATGTGCTTTGGGTTAACATCGTTGCCAATATGTAGGATTTTTCTTACGTAATTGGAGTCTGATTGGATCTGCTGGTTCGATTCTTCAGCTTGTAATTCCCTATTTATTGTTAGTTCTATATCTCTAACTGCATCGGTTTCTACGTCTACTGCAGAGACAGCAAGAATGGTACCGGCTGTTGCCGTTAGAGCCAGTAGGGCCAGAAGGAAAAATACTCGAACTGGAAATTTTCTGTAGAAAAACATATCTCAATTTAGATGATATTTCCTCTGTGGGATATTTTGAAATGAGACTATTTAGTTTAATTAATTAGTTTTATTAAATCCAACCTTAAAATATTCTTGAAAGCAGCACAGCTCCTAATCTCCCTATCAGCATCATTTCCACTTCCTTCGAAAAAGGGTTCAGTTGAATCTTCATACACGTCGCTGTGTATGCGATTGCGCGGGAGATTTGAACCAATGTCTGAAGTCCATGCTGTATTTTGGTTCATGTGCTGCTCCCCCTCCTGCAGATGTCCTTGGAAAGTATAGCCTTCATTAGGGAATGTTCTAGTAGTGTACAATAAATTTTATTAGTTATAGAAACCAAGGGCATTATAGGACAAACTCTTTCACTAATTACTTAGGTATACTCTGTATTAGTTTATTTATAGTGTTATAGTTAGCACAGATTTTTTATTTTGACTGACCTCGCTTGCTTATTGTTAGTTTTCCTAATGTCATCGAGAATATTTCGATTTGGGCAGAGAGGTGAGGGCGATTGTTTTTCTTTAAAACTAGTTTTGTCTTGAAATATCAGTGGAAAATTCAAATTTGCCGGTCTTCTATTGCTATTTTGGGACATTTAGATTTCAAATTTAATTAGTGAGACTGCTTATGGGAAATGTTACAAAATTCAACCCAATGCTCAGTCCAGCGTTATAGGTTGCTAAAGATATAATGGCGTTGAAGTTGGAGCCTATGAAAAACAATTCGTTGATTTGAAGCTGTGGATATTTTTGAACTTGATCAATGAGATTGTAAACTGTAATTGAATCAAATATTATATTTTGAAGGTGCTTCATTTATAGCTGCTATTAAATTACGCAGTTATTAAACAATCAGTATCAAGGTCAAAACACTCCAACTAGTTCAACCATTGCCAAATTCAATAAGCTGATTAAACCAATTAATACCAATTTTATGAGCATACCTTTTGTGATGGATTACAATTTCTGCAGAATTATGTGATAATGCTATATGCTCTACTTATGTGGAAATACATAAATGTGTGACTTACCTAACTCTATTTACATATAACCCACCCTGTATATATTTTTTTCAAATTTGTATAGCCATATAATTTAAGATTTTATATACCATCATAATGCATACTAGTGACAAGAGTGTCATTTTAACCTTGCAAATTAAAATGGTTTCGAGGGAACTCAACGTCAGTACGTGCAGTCTTGCTTTCAATTATTTTTTTGAGTAGTAATTAAATTAAAACTTGTTTACTTGTCACAGGCAGACGGTTTACAGAGTATAGCTTGTCATAATACGATTACGTAATTTGTTATCTTATTTTATTTCATGAAATTAAAGCTGGTTTCTCAGGAAATCGCTGATTGTAAGTAAGTCGTCACATTACCACATAAATAGCATTTTACAAGTTTTATTTATTTTAGAAATACAGCAATTACAAAATTACAAGTTCACATCCTGTTTATTTTTGCTTAAAAGTTTATTGTACTATAAGTCATTGCACTAAAAATTAAATAAGAAGCAGAAGCAATATTAATTACTGCATCAGCATAATTGCCAGAATATACAACGCAAAAACTGTATTTATTTGTATTCATTGTACATCAAAGAGAAACAAGCCGAACGCCGATCACAATTTACATATTGACTTCCCTATGCATTGAAATTCATTTCGTTAATATCTGAATTCTGCAATTCAATGTAGATTTAGATGCATTATTGTGCTTTTCTTGTGCACTAACTTAGAGCAAATAGTTTTATTACAAAATAGATTTATAAATAATTATTTTAATATTATTACAAGCATGAAAATTGAATTGAATTGCACTATACAAAGCCAAGTTTGTGCCATATCGGATTGGAGCTATTTTTAAAATGATTCTTTGTCATGAAGTACTTGAGTACAGGCCAGTTAAATACACCTGATTACAACTCAAATTACGATTATGTTGACTTGCTTATCAATGTTTGTTGTAGTTTCTAATTTTTACAGTAAACATCTTTAATACGTATTGCAAATTGAAAAATTAAAAGAGTTATAAAAATCATTAGAAATACATAATATGCTTTTTTTGTAAGCATTTCAAGTGCAATCGTATATAGGTATGGGTAATGATATACAAAATAAACATTTTGTTTGTAGCATTGTAATAGGCCATGTACTACAAGGTACAATTTGATCATGCAGTTGTCAAGTCAATGTATAGTGTAATCCTGCTTGTATTTTTTGGGGATGCACTCACTATAAATAATGGTATTCAAGTACTGTTTGTTTACATGATTTGAAAGCCCGACAACTCTTATTTTAAGGTAGGTAGTTATTATTCACAAATTATTATTGTTGCGAAATTCGTTTCATAAATTTTATTTTCTTTAAAAAGAAGCTGATTATTTTTCATGAATCTAGTTGATAAAATGATTAGCATTTAAATTACTATCTACTTCCCTTTTGACGACTTATTGTACTATGTATGTAGGTACATACTTAGCCCAACTGCTATGTCGTGGGTGAAGAGTCATTCTGTCGTAAGTCCAGTGCACGGCTAAAATCATTCTGTCGCAAGTCCATACGATTCTTAAAGTCATTCTGTCGCAAGTCCATTCAATTGGTAGCTACTGTCAAGGGTCGCTTCAGTGTTGTCCTATGCATTAGGGGGGGGGGGGCGGTATATTACTGACTGTGATGTACTCATGATGTACACTTAGAAGTCGTCCACAAAAGACGTAATGGTACTGTCTGTGATGTACTCATGACGTACACTTAGGGGTCGTCCACAAAAGACGTAATGGTACTGACTGTGATGTACTCATGACGTACACTTAGGGGTCGTCCACAAAAGACGTAATGTTACTGACTGTGATGTACTCAGGCCGTACACTTAAGGGTCGTCCACAAAAGACGTAATAAAAATTCAATTTCCAGAAAATTTTGCACTTTTGAGAAACATGAAGATAGAACATTTTGCACTTTCAAAAAACATGTAAATACAACATTTTGCACTTTTGAGAAACATCTAGATAGAGCATTTTACACTTTTGAGAAACATGTAGATAGAACATTTTACACTTTTGAGAGACATCAAGATAGAACATTTTACACTTTTGAGAAACATGTAGACAGAACATTTTACACTTTTGAGAAACATCAAGATAGAACATTTTACACTTTTGAGAAACATGTAGACAGAACATTTTACACTTTTGAGAAACATCAAGATAGAACATTTTACACTTTCGAGAAGCATGTAGATAGAACATTTTACACTTTTGAGAAACATCAAGATAGAACATTTTACACTTTTGAGAAACATGTAGGTAGAACATTTTACACTTTTGAGGAACATCAAGATAGAACCTTTTTTCTTTTTTGAGAAACATGTAGGTAGAACATTTTACACTTTTGAGGAACATCAAGATAGAACATTTTACTTTTTTGAGAAACATGTAGGTAGAACATTTTACAATTTTGAAAAACATGTAAATAGAACATTTTGCAGTTTTTAGGAATGGAATTTTTATAACGTCTTTTGTGGACGACCCCTAAGTGTACGTCATGAGTACAACACAGTCAGTAATATACCCCCCCCCCCCCCACCCCCTCCCCCTAATGCATAAGACAACACGGAAGCGACCTCGACAGTAGCTGCTACCAATTGAATGGACTTGCGACACAATGACTTTAAGAATCGTATGGACTTGCGACAGAATGATTTTAGCCGTGCACTGGACTTACGACAGAATGACTCTTCACCCACGATGTATATCTCTCTCCACCAAGCATGGACAAAAGTGGTGGAATGCTAAATTTCTGTTGTGCAATATTTAATTAAGTGCAATAAACATACACTGCACGGTTAAAGTTACGCAAGAGTGTAATAAAATAATAATGCATGCGTATAATGCTATATGAATGGGAGCTATGTAGGTACGTATATCCAACCCCGAATTATATTTCTACCCATAATTTCATATTTATATTATTATTGCGGTCTATTGTTGTCCACTGAAATGCATGCTAGCTTTCGCTAATGCTGAAAATTGTTAATACTGCAATATTGGGTAGTCCATAAATTATGTCATTAGTAATGCGAGTGACACTTGTCAGGTGTTGATGACATGCAATTATAAATATATCTATTTTGGCAATTTTAAAGTAATGGCATACGGATAATATTAGGTTCGAAAATAGCTAAGGTTTGAGTGACATTAAACATGAACCCCCTTTCCCTACCAGAGGTCAATCAAAGGAAATATCAATATAAATTAAAATAAATGCTGGTTAACCACTCCATAGGGTAAAACACAAGAGTTCAATTCGTGTGTATTCATAAAAAAAATAAAATAAAACCGCTGATCACAACCTCATATATTTACTTCCGTATTTCCGTATATTATGTATAAATATGCAAAATGTGCATTATCTATGTAACAAAAATTTAAGTACAGTATTTTCCTTGTATAGCATAAAGTTTGAAGTAGGACCTAATTTCAAAGCCAAATTATACAGACAATAGACGGTACAAAGTATTTTATATCGGTTTCAATTTCAAGTGAAAGGCAGTATATCCAGCGAAAGAGAAGGGAAAATAAGTATAGGTACACTATTCATTTATTAAAGCATATTACTAGTTAAATAATGCAGTATCCAGTGGTAGTTACATAATGTATTATGTGCTGACTCAGAGATACATTTTACATGCAAAATGCATTTGCCCTTTTAGGGGTGATCAGAGGGGAATGGAATGATAAAATGAAATTCTAATCAACCATTTACCTTTGGCTTATGTCCTCTCTTCTGCGTCGCATATAATTTTTAAATTAAAATTAATTCAAGTTACACAAAGAATTTACATTTTATCCATTTCATCCAGCCTGGTCAAAACAAACAAAATCTGATAGCAAGTAGACAAGAATCATTTGTAGATAATATATCTAGTGACATTTATGTCATGTTGGTAATATTTCGACCAATGTACTTACGTTGTAATATTTCAAAATTTACATAAGCATGCAAATAAGGAAGCAGGATAAGATCGTACAGATTATATTATAATTATACTATAGATTATATCTAAAAAAAAGCTATCCATATTTTCGCGCGATATTTAAGTTTATACCAGAAGCAGCCCATCAATACGGAATACGGGTAATGTATAGCGTATGGCTTTATTGTCAGTATATAAATACGCCGGTTTTAGCAAGTCTTTTTTTATTCCTCAATCTACAAGTCAGAGTCACAAGTGGACCTCACGTCTCAAGTTCAGTTTATTGCGAAATACAATTAATAATTTAGATAATATATTATCATTATAGTTTCATTCTGTATCATCTTAGCTGCAGAGAAAACAGGACCAAGAAGAACTACGAAGTGACAAACAAGAAATAAATCAAAAATATTGTAAAAAATATTACTCATCGTTTAAACACAAGTTAAAGTTTCAGAATTCGTAAGTAAAATTAACCATTAGGTATTTGTTAATTAAATTAAAAGTCATTTAATATCTAATTATTAATGTAATTACGTAGGCTCGTAAATTGGCCCAACTAACCATAGCTATTTATCAAAATTCTATAATTAGCCATAGTGCTTTTTCGTATATATAAACGTTTCTCTACAATCCACACTAATAATACATAGCAAATTTTACTTTAAAAATAGATGGAGATTTTAACTTTACACTAACCACTATCTTAGTGTCCTAAATTTCTCTAAACTCGCTCAATACTGGGCATGTTATACCATTTATTGTGAAAGATTTATGTGGTCACCGATGAAGAAACAAAATCTATTAAGTCTTACTGTAGGTCGTTTGCAATTATTTGAAATTGCTTCTTCATTTATAATATAAAAGCACTTCAAAGTGCACACCAATTTTCTATTCGTACTCAATTATATTTATACTGAGTAAGTAGGGACTGGATCTTATCGCGTAATTGAGTGCGATCTACAGAATGTAAAATGTGTCGCCAAATATGACGATATATTATGTCCTTATATAGGTATGTATCATGCATACCAGTGTTGCTCCTGTTACATACGAATAGTGAAAGCATAGCTTAAATAGAACAATATGCAGCGTACCACTTGCATTGAAAATCAAATCCTTGTCAAGTCTTTATCTACTCTACGAGATACCCTAATTTAATTCTCCTGTTCGTGAGAAGGAATAAAAGCGCCGCTATTAACGCCCCCAATAAATGCCCACTACCCAAATCAATTTGCTGGTTTACATTGTATTTGCGACCGACCTCGGATTTTTAAATTCAAAGATGCGCAATTAAGGGGCGTAACTTAGAAAATAATATTTAGGTGATGTTGAAATAGTAGCTATTTAATAGCGGAAGGCTTCACATCTACTATCCCACATTTCTTCACTACTTACATACATACAAAACATACAGAATTTTATATTTCAAATATTTGTTTGGATTAAATAATAATCGTGCTTTTAAAATTACTACAATTATTTTGTGAAATTCAATACCTTAAGTAGTTAGTTAAATTCGAAGAGTTCTATTTACAATTTAAAAAAGGTATTAAATTAAAAATGTCTTGATCCGACCCGCCCATATACAATTAGACATTTTGATTAGTCAAAAATTGGAAACATCTGTTTTACAATATTATTTTTTTTAATATATGGTTTTAGCTTTGCACCGGCAGCTGCTACTGTTACTGGTCACTTCTTGATTTCTAGTCACTGAAAACAGTTCCTTTCAAGATGAGTTACAATAACGGGGAGAGAATGGCAATTTCCATCCTTAAAAATCTAAATTTTGTTTGCAAAGAATCTACCAACCTTCCTGAAGTTCTGGTGGTCCTATTGAGTGGAAGAGTAATTACACAGAGCCAAAAGGAAGAAATTGTAAGAATTATTTGTGTTACCTTACTGTGTATCCTCTCTTTAAAAATTCAAGCTAAAGTAATTTTAAATAGTTTATTATTTTCAGCCATGTTTTCATACTAATTGTTTGTTTCAGGAAAATTATAATACTAACTTCAGCAGATTTTCGAAAATGTACGAAATTTTAATGAAAAAATTTCATTACGGAAATACTTATGAATGTTTACTCACTGCTTTGAAAATAAGTGGGAATGAGCACATTATAGACGAATTAGAATCATTCCATAATGAAGATCGGCCTCAGTCAAACCAAAACATATGTAGTAGTTCTACCTCTCGTTCTTCTTTTAATTCCAAAGATGCCCGCCCAATAAATGAAAACAGAGAGCAACGAAGAAATCCGAGTTCGAATATTAACATTGTAAATACTGGCATGTCTATTGGAGGGGATTATGTTTTTAATGGAAATATGACACTCACCATGGGTAATATAGTGTGCTGAGAACGAAGCTAATTTGTGAAAAAGAGGTATTTATTTTATAATATTTATAGTATTAAATTTTAGTTTACTAAACATTATAAAATGTACAAAAACGGTATTACTGTCTGAATATTTTTTTCGTACATAATTGTACCTAATCACATAGATATCTAACTATTTTAATTATTTGTTTGTTAGTATGTACATACGTAAATACATTTCTTAAATATCCATTACATAATTATAAACAATTACGCCAAACTCCTAACTACAGTAGATGATGTTGGTTACATAAGTAAGCAGTAGTGCCTCTATATATTTATATGTACTTAACATAATGTGCATAGTCGTGAGTTCATTTGTTGTGTTGATACTTACAAAATAAACAAAAATAATAATAATGTTTTTGAAAAAATTCGGTCATGGTTTTATTACTGTAAAAGTACATAGTTGCATACAATACGCTAATTACATAGCAAAACATACTTACCACAACTTTTTAGTAGTTTAAATAGGTTGTTTATTTATAAGCATGACAGTACACTTTGGTGCATGCATTGTAATTAATTTATTGTAGTTTCATCTCATCATTCGGTAATCTAATGACATGTGACACCTTAACCTTAATCAGCAGATTTTAAGTACCATGCTTAATGGCGGCGTTTCTGAGAACCAACGATTTTAGTGTAGTGTGTTTGTCTATATAGAGTCTAGGTAAAAGTTTTAATTGAATTGAAGGTTATGTTATGATGTGTTTCATATGAAGTACATACCATACATTGTGCAATATAATAATTCAATCTTTTATTTCCTATATCTATTTAAAATACAGTAGCTTAGCGTCAACTAGATTGGGGCCGTTCACATATTTCGTCAGAAAAACATTGGCAACAACTTCCTTAATTATAGACGCCAACTTTTTTAATTTCTGTGCAGCTTTGATAATCGCAAGGCATGTGGCCCATTCACCTCTCAGGTCTGTAACGTAATTTGTACAAAACATGCACGGCTTTAATATTAGGCGCAATATATATTTAAATATGCATTTTTTGAGATCATCAGTTAATTACTAAAAACACACAAGGATTCTGCAATTACATGATAAATTATTGATAGAGGGCTTAATTACGGTCAAGGTGACTTTACCTGTATACTTGTCATGGTAATTTATACAATCAAAAACTCTGATAATACATATTGTAAAATTCAAAGAATTAAAAAGGTCATTAGAAATACATGCTTGACATGAAATATTTTCTACGATTCATTGCCTTCATTGCCATATGCTACAAGATCCAATATAATCCTGTAATTTCCAAGTGAAAGTATTGTAATCCTGCTTCTGCTTGTAGGGATAATATTGGGTTCGAAAAGAGCTATAGTTTGAGTGACATTATCTATGAACCCCCCCCCCCCCCCCGCTTTCAGAAGTTAATCCGAGGAAATATCTAATATCGTTATATCAAACTTAACACTGGTTAATCAATCTAAAGGGTAAAACGCTAAAGCTCAATTTGTTTGTATTTATAATAAAAATTCAATTAACTGCTGACCACAACCTGATATATTATACTTCCGTATTTCCGTACATTACGTATTACTATGCAAAATTTGCATTATTCATGCAACTAAAATTCAAGTGCAATATTTTGCTTGTATAGCCTCAGGTTTGAAGTAGGACTTAATTCCAAAAGCCAAATCATACAGACAATAGACAGTACAAAGTATTTTATATCGGTTTCAATTTCAATACAGTATCTAACTAAGGAGAAGGTAAAATTAGTATAGGTTAGTATACATCACGCATTTACTATAGCATAAGTGATATTACTAATTAAATTATGCAATATCCATTAATAATAACATATGTATTATACGCTGACTCAGAAATACATTTTGCATGCAAAATTCATTTGCCCCTTTGGTAGTTGGTGATCGGAAGGGAATGATAAAATAAAATTGTAATCAAGCATTTACCTTTGGCCTCTGCCCTCTCTTCTGCGTCGCGTTTAACTTTTAAATTAAAATCAATTAATTCGTGTGTAATGTAAATATGTGTGCACGTAAATTATCTAAAATAACCATATATGTAGCAATGTATCAAAATTCTATTGTTAGCAATTTTGCTCTTTCGGTTGCTTCAGTGCTCATAATATATCGTCTGTAAAGAACTAAAAAGACCCATGCCCATATATATTTGAAGCTAAAACCACTATCCAATATCTAAACAAATATTGAATATATGTATTGAGATCATTTAAGCAGAATATTTTGCACTTTTAAAAAACATGTAAATAAAACATTTTACACATTTAAAAAAAAATGTAAATAAAACATTTTACACATTTCAAAAAACATGTAAATAGAACATTTTACACATTTCAAAAAACATGTAAATAGAACATTTTACACATTTCAAAAAACATGTAAATAGAACATTTTACACATTTCAAAAAACATGTAAATAGAACATTTTACACATTTCAAAAAACATGTAAATAGAACATTTTACACATTTCAAAAAACATGTAAATAGAACATTTTACACATTTCAAAAAACATGTAAATAAAACATTTTGCACATTTCAAAACACATGTAAATAGAAAATTTTACACATTTCAAAAAATCGTAAAAATAGAGCATTTACACATTTCAAAAAACGTGTAAATAGAACATTTTACACTTTTCAAAATCACTTAATTAATATCTAAAACGTCTTTCTCATTCAGTTTTTTTATAACATAGCGCATTTTGATTCTGTCTTAAATTTGATATGGGTCATTTTGGTTCTTCACAGACGATATACGTTTCTCTGTTTCTCTACACTACTAATACATATGTAGCTAATTTTAGTTAAACAATACATAAAGATTGTAACTTTTCGCTGACCTCTATCTTGTTGTCCTAATACTGTGTATTGTGATAGTAAAAGTCATGGATGAAGAAACAAAATCAATTAAGGTTAACAGCAGGTCGTTGCAGTTATTTGAATTTGCTTCTTCATTCATGATATACACATTTTAACGTACCTACATACCAATTTTCTATTCGCACTCACTTGAATTTATGCTGAGTAGGTAGGGGTAAATTTTATCGCGAAATTGAGTAGGATTGATTGTAGACAGCCTGTGAAAATGTGTCGCCAAATATGACGATATATTTCCCTATGTGGTGCTACATAACTATATAGCTATATAGCATGTACATAAACGTAACATATATATAGCCAAAGATCATTTTAAATGGAGCAATATGCGCAGCCTAGCAACTGCCCTAAAAATGAAATCCTTGTCTTATTGTATCAGTAATCTACCTACACCAATTTTATCTTCTTGAGATACCCTAATTTAATTCCCATGTTTGTGAGAAGGGGTTAAAGCGCCGCTTTTAACGCTCCCGATTAATATCTACCCTATAGTGCACAGTACGACAGTACACACTGCGGCTCACATAGTTATTGCGACAGACCCCTGATTTTTAAATACAAACTGGCTCAATTATTTGGGGGCTTAACCCAGGACAAAAAAAATTGTGAGATTTTGCAATAGTCATTAGCCATTTTAAAGTTGAAGGATTCACATCTACTATCCAATCCAATGCTTCTTGACTATACTTACAAAACATACTAAATTGTTTGTTAAAAATTTGCTTTGAATTGAATAATATTAACTTTTGCCTTTTTAAAAATAATTCAATAATTTCGTAAAATTCAATATCTGAGGCAGTTAATAGGATTTTAATAGAATAAGGATTTTCTCTACAATTTAGGAAAGGTATGATTTTAGAATTTCTCTACCCGCCCATATTATACAATTTAATATTTTAAGTAGACAAAAATTTGAAACATTTGTTTTACATTAATTTTGTTTTTTTACTTATGATTTTAGCTGTGTACCTGGTCAACTGCTACTGGTTACTTCTTCATTTTTCTTGTCACTGGAAATAACCTTTTTCTTCCAAGATGAGTGACCATACTGGAGATAAAATGAAAAATTCTATTCGTCAAAATCTACATTTTCTTTGTGAAAATACGACTAATCTTGTTGTAATCCTGATGGTTCTATTCAGTGGGGAAGTAATTACACAGAATCAAATGGAGGAGATTGTAAGCGTTATTTTTATTACATTGTTGCCTCTTTGTTAAAACAGTATTTTAATTATGCTATTACTTGCTCCCATTTTTTATACTGGTTGTAATTATAATGTTTCAGGAAAATGCTAATTCTAAGTACAGCAGCTTCTCCAAACTGTACAAATTAATAATGCAAAAATTAAATCACGGAAATAATTACCAATGGTTACTCAAAGCCTTGGAAATAAGTGGAAATGAGCACATTATAGTAGAATTAGAATCATTCCATGAGGGTCAGCCTGAGAAAAGAGAGCAACAAAGAAATCCGAGTTCAAATAATCAGAGACGGATAGATGAAAGAAATATTGTAAATGCTGGCGTATATGTTGAAGGGGACTATTTTTGTAATGGAAATATGACGCTCAACATGGGTAATGTAGGGTGCTGAGGAAAGAAGCTAATTTGGGGAAAAGGATATTATTATAGGTATTTATTATATTATTAAATATTAGTTTACTAAATATTTAAAATGTACAAAAATATAGTTTTGCTGCGTTTACGTCGTACATAATTTTACCTAATTACAATTTAGATATTTATTTCTACTTTTTGTTAGTATGTACATACATGTGCGTAGATATATTTTATATTACCTTCATTATATAATTACGCCAAACTCCACACTACAATGCAATGGGTAACGTTGGTTGCTTGAGTTTTCAGTAGTGCTTCTAAATATTTATATGTACTTAACATTGTGTGCATAACTAGGAAAGTATTTGTTGTGTTGATGCTTTAAATAATAAACAAAAATACTTTCACAAAATTCTTTCATGTTTTTATTATTGTAAATGTTTATATTTGCATACAATGCACTAATTTCGTAGTAAAGCATACTACAACTTTTTGGTAGATGCATATAGGTAGTACATTTATAAGCATGGCAAAACACTTAGATGCATGCATTGTAATTAATTCATTGTAGTTTAATTTATTGACATGTGACACTTTAATCAGCAGAATTTAAGTACTAATTGTAAGATTAATGCCGGCGTTTCTGAGAACCAACGATTTTAGTGTGGTGTGTTTGTCTAGAGTCTAGTTAAAAGTTTTTATTGACTGGTAGGTAATGTTATGATGTATTTTCTAGGAATTACATACCAAACATTGTGCAATTTACTAAATTTCATTGTTTATTATTTATTACTTTATTTCCCATAACTATTTAAAATAAAATAACTTAGTCATCAGGATGGGGGCCGTTCACATATTTCGTGAGACTAAAAGTTGGCAACAACTTTCAGAATTTTACGACACCCACTCTTTTTTATTTCTGTGCACCTTTGTTAATCAAAACGCCTTTGGCCCATTCACCTCTATTACGACTTGGGCATTATTTCTTATTTCTAACGTAATTTGTACAAAATATGCACAGCCCTACCTTTAAGCACACTTTTATTCAAATATGCATTATATAAGACCATCATTTAATTACTAAAGACACACAAGGCTTCTGGAAGTACGTGATAAATTATAGACAGAGGGCTAACGGCCAGGTGCTTTAATTTATATCGGTGTCATGGTCATCATGGCGATGAAGCATAATATCTGTTTCATTAAATTACACATTATCAAATATGAGTGCGCCAAATGGAGACAGTTATTATTTGATAAAGATTTTAAATTAAAGACTGTCAATATAAGCTGTGAGCAATTTAGATTTTATTGCGCACAAATTACGCAATTAAGTCGTTTTTAATAATTCACATCAATGCATTACACAGTCACATGTACATGTATGACCTCACTCTCACTGTGTTTAATTTTATTTCAGACATTTCTTTAACTGCGCAGTATTTTTACAGTCTACAAGTAAGGCATAAGATGATAAGACTCAAGGTGTACAGTAAAAAAAAAATTAATTCGCCTTTTAATTAGCTTCAGAACGTTTATGCTATAATTATATTGTAAGTAATAGTACTAGGAAATAATTACGTTACGTATGTATCTATATTAGGATTGATCTTAATTACACAAATTAAATTAATTTTTTGTATTAGTAGTACATTTCTATGTGTATTAATTTATTTTTTATAACAAGCGGCATTGGGAGCAAAACAATCATACACATAAATTAAATGCAAAAACATTACTGACCAACTGAATCCACAATTATGTGGGGCAAGTCAAGATTAGGCTCAAGTGTAGTCACGCTAATCAATTAGCTTTATATTATGCCAGGCGATAAGTTATATAATTATTATATAGCTTAAAGTTGAATCGGATTTATAATAACTTGCACCTAATATAAATAAAGTGCTTTTTTGGCTATATAAATGGTAGCTTAAACTTAAACCACTTAAACATACATGTTACTATACCGGCAATAGGTTATATTTTAACGAACTGACCTGCTTCTGTTTTCATTTCGCGTCTGCAAATAAATGCCCCGATTTGTATTTATTCACTAACGTAGTGTAAATATTTGTGAGATGATTTACTTTTAGTTTATTGTATATTATGTAATATAAGCCTATAGAGCCTAGACGGTTTGGCTATTTTAGTATTTGCATACTTATGTTTGCACAGTGTGTATTTATGAAATACATTAAATAATATCTGAGCTGATTTTAGGTTAAGTACGGCAAAGATAAAAATAAACCAATTTAGACGCAACTGCCTACAATACTACATAAATACTAAAGATGCTTTATTCTTATAATTTATGCAATACATTTTTCAAAAGCTTTTCATATATCGTTTGTGAAGAATCAAAATGAACCATACTCATTTCTAGCGAAAACCAAAATGTAATATCTACAAAACAAAACATCATGATCACGAAAGTATGTAAATAGAACATTTTGCACATTTCATAGGCATGTTAATAGAACATTTTTCAATTTTAAAATGTATGTAAATAGAATATTTTGCAAATTTTAAAATAATGCGAAGAAAACATTTTGGAAATTTCTAAAAAAAAGTAATGATTTTCCGCATCTTTTAGTGTTTTTTATATAGCTCATTTTTATTCTAGTTAAAAGCCCCCCCCCCCCCCAAGGAGATTTTTTAACATTGCAGGGATACGAGCGGCCATTTTCAATATGGCGGCTTAACATTGTTAGCTCCCCCCCCAGACAAAATTCCTGGATCCAGCGCTGCTCGTAAGTAATACATATTTGACTTTCAAACAACGTCCAACAATACAAAAAGTTAGTTAAATAAATAAAAACTCATGCATATATATAATATGCTGCCCATCCGGCAAGTCCCGTGCTTCGAGTTAATTATTTTGTATTGGAACAACACTTGAGTTTCTTTTCAAATCTTATTTTAACAATAATTATTATGTAAACATATTTAAATTGTACAATTAACTATAGTTTGCTAGTTATTTTTTTTTCGTACTTCTGTAGTATGTACAAGTTCAGAGAACCATTTTTGGGACGCAGCTCAAATTAACGGAATGCAATTTAGTTCTAACATCAATTGAAGGTTTCCTACTCATTCATCACTTGTAAAGTGAGGCACAAAATTAGTGAAGATTTGCAAACACGTTAACAACCAAATTTAAATTAGTTTTAGACATACATTTTCAAAAAATCAATAAATACCTTGTATTAGATGCAAGTCCCAAGGAATTCAATCGAACTGTACATAATGTATATGTACATTTATATATCTATTTTAGCATATTTATTTTATTACTCTCTAGAGATCATAATAGTTTCTTTTTCATATAATAAGTGCAATAGGCATAATAAAATCATGAAACACCAATGTAAAACAGGTAAAATTGAAACTAATGTGTAATTTGACGGTTTCACTGATGCCTTGTTTTACTGTGCAGAATTATATTCCATCCATAAACCAAAATGAAAGTTCGCCCAAAAGTACAACACTGGACAGCAATTTAGCCAATAAAAAAATGTAAAATACAATAAAAATATCTGACTCTGTGAAAGACATACTTTTAGCCTTATGACTCCTGTCACCTATATCAACTCGTGACAGCATTTTATTAAAACTCGAGTCTGAAAACCGTATTCGGTCCCATTTCTCCCAAAACCAATAGATCCCTGAAGCCAATAGCACTTTCATTCTATCCGACACCCTCTTATGATATTTATGCATCCCGCTTGGCAACCCATACGTTGCGGATCGACTCAAAAATTCATTATCTTTTACATTCATATTATGCGCAAACTTCAACTGTGGATTATTCTTCATCATCTTTTGAAACCGCCTCCAATAAAATTCAAACTGATCTTCCGCAAAAACAAAAGCTACTTTCGATTCGACGTTTAAATCTAATTCTTCTAAAACCAGCTTTTCTAAGTCTGATGAACAAATGTGAGCAGTATATTGATATAAATTAAGAAGCATGTTTAATGCATCAGCGTAATGCTCTTTGTTTCCAAAGTTTGCTTGGTCTATTACGTCATAGTACCATTCTGTGAAAAATTTGCATTCCAAATAAAATTTATTACACCCCAGTTGATACCGTTCAGCTATTCCAAAAATATTTGTAGATCCACCTGATTTGCCAACTATTTTGCGGATTAGTATTTTTTTCCCTCGCTGATTTTGAATCACCTGGTCACACTTAACACTGCTAATGAAGCCGTAGACGGTAAAATTTATAAGTTGTGGGATACGTTCCCACGTTGTTTTAAGGGGGTGGGGGAGGGTAAAGTCTGCTTTAAGAGTCCCCTTGTAGCCATTTGTTAGAATTATTCCCATCAATAGCCATAATAATACTATTCGACTACAAACGAGCTTAATCAGTGCTGTTTTTATTTGACGCAGCAAAGCTTCTACACCTGACGGCTGCTCTGCAAACACTGCAAAAACTTGTAACCAAATATTTGAAAAATGAACAAGTTTATTTATGTTGATTCTTTTAGATTTTAACAGACCAAATTTAGCTAATGCAAGAAATATGACAGCAGAAATTACTGCAGTAACTCCTATGAGGCAAAACCAAACAGTATTTTCAAACGGCGCTACGACGATTTCGAAAGATGTTTTGTTTTTGTGAACATTATGCACTGTAATGAATTTAAAAGGCTTTGTTTTACCAACAGGGTACAGTTCATTTCCAATTAAATCTTGTATTTCCTCAAAACGTCTGTCAACAAAATTGGAAATTTTGGGGCCCCTTATTTGTTCATTTGTACTCCGTATGGACTCGGATGTCACTTTAAGTTTGTTAAGGTAAAATGATAAATTATAGGATTGGCCATCAGTGAGGAATTTGTATGTTGCATTCCAGAGGGAAGTTGGCGTGAACCTATGAAATGGGGACTGAACGTTTTTATTTTCTAGCAGAAATCCCAATGTAATGTCTTCAGGTATGGGAGTAACCCATGTGAATGATTTTCCATCGTTGATGAATTTTTCATAGCGGATCATGGTCTGTGAAAAGCAGTTATCGGTGTCAGCATTCAGGCTTTCGTTTGTAGGTAGAATTATGCAAGGGGAAAAATTTCGAATGTGGTTCAATAAAACAAAAGACGGATATCGAGGATCAAAGTACGAAGGTTCGACATTTGAATGGGTGAATTTGTATGAATATTGATTAACGAATGTATCGCTGCCAAATTTATTATGTTGTGGCATCGCTTTGTAAACAAAGTGAAATAAAACGGGGAGACTTTGTTTACTATTTTGGGCATCCATGATGTTTGAGATTGTATCTTGCGCTAGCTCGAATTCATAGAATTTGAAACAATTTTCATTGACGAGAATAGTAAAAAAACGAGGAAATATTGGTGTTTTTCCTCCATATATATCGTTAATAGTTCTAGCAGGGTATTTATGCAAATTTCGATATTCTGATTCCGTCAAAAAATAACATTTGTCGACAACAACTATATCTGAGTGACATTTTGTGACCCCGTTACTAGTTTTGAATATTTTCGAGTAAGTGAGTTGCCATTTGATACTCATAAAGTCGCTAATGCCTTTAGATAGCACGGTTGGGGTTACAACTTCTCTGTGGTTAATGACGGATTGAGGTTTCACGGTTTGGGCTCCGGTAAAAATGTGGATATAGCAGTTTTTCATTTCCTTGCTTTCGGTCAATGGTCGCAAGTTGAGAAGAATTTCAGGGTTTTGAAAAACAGGTATGGCAGAAAATTGCAAGATAAAAAATAAACCTAAAATTGTGATTAAACTTAGTTGAATAGTTGATTCCATTATTGTTGTATGAAAGTAATAAAATTAGAGACCAGTTATATCTTTAAAAAATAAACTTTTACAGTATAAGTAAATGTTAGATATTAAATTTCAACCCCATCAGTGGCGCAATTTTATCAAGTCTGATTTGGCTAACAGTGGTTTAGTGATGGTGCTGGTAATGACGAACCCCCCCCCCCCCCTTTCCCCCTCCCAACATCACTTATCAAAAACAACAGATCTTTGCAAAGCTACGAAGAACTCAGCGTAATCCTTATTTATTTGGTGTCCTACTTTTCAAGCACCCATTCTGTCCACATAGACGAGTATTTAATTTTAATAAACTGAAATATCTATAGCAATTATTTTAAAAAATGTGTCAAGCACCTTTTTTAAAATCTGAATATGCTTTAATTTCATTTATTAACTCATGACACATATGGCAAACTATTATATTTATAAAACTAGGAAGAACTATTACTAAATTACTAATAACAAATTGGTGAGCAAAAGTTTATAGAAAAGCTGTAAACTCATACATGTAACTCAAAATCTTTCTTAAACTACCAGACCGTTGCGTCATTATTGCCCTCGTAAGTACTAGGGTATAGTCAAGTTGAACGTCCATAATATGTAAGACTTTGATTAACGACAGAAAACATTGTAAGCTGCATTTGTAACAACAGACACTCTAGTTGAATTTAGGTTTTCTTAAAAACCACTTAAAATACTTTTTAATTGGATACTAAACTGTAGTGTGTAGGTCGTCATAAATTTTCAATAAATTCTGTCCGTTTTCTTACAAAATGTGTAGCAAAGCTCAGAGAACTATTACTGTGAAACTAGAGGGAACGTATACTACCTATACTATACCACCGTTTGGATTATATAATTAGTCGTTCAAGTGCAAAATTCGTTATTTGGCCGCAATATCAAGAGGATTGATTTTTTTGAATTTCACTGTGTTCTACATTCCACAATGTTTGTCTGATTTTCATAATATTTGTAATATATCTTCTTATGCTTATTTAAAAAGTAATTTTCCGGATTTTTCATTTGAAAATTTTATTATTCTTGGATAAAAATGTATCCTTAATATTATTTACTCAAGGCATACAAGAATTCTGCATGCATGTGATGATTAAGGTGTGATGATGATTTTTTCAATTATTAGTACACTTTTGTACACATTAATATATAACGAGAGAGATATAACAAACGGCATTGGGCGCAAAAATATGCAACACATAAATTAAATACCAAATCATTACTGAATAACTCAATCCTCAATTATGTAAGGCAAGTCAATATTAGGCTCATTGAACATAAAAGATACTATGTAATACAGACAGTAAATTATGTTTTAACTAACTGACCTTCTTCTGTTTTCATTTCGCGTCTCCAAAAAAATGCCCTATTTTTTATCTATTTACTAACGTCTGTAGTTAAAAATATGTATAACAATTTAGAAACCCACTATCTTCTATTAAAACCCTATACTCTATTCTCTATCAAGACTTTTACTCTAGTGAAAATAGTTATTTTTTTATGAATTTATGCAATACAATTTTTTAAATTTGTTCACTAATGCTATGAAACTATTATAAATCCAACAATCGGCAAATCTACTTTGGTCGCCATTCTAGTACATAATGTTAAAACTCTAGGAAAATTTATTACAGCTTATGATAAATCATACAGGGTTAAACGATCAGGTAGTTTCATTTTGCATTGCATACATTGATATTCATTTAATTAATTTAAACTATAATCACATTTCGTAGCCAAATGTTACAACAATTAACCAGTGAAGATTCATTTAGTAAACTGCAAGTGTATCAATTGTAACACGTACTTTATTAATGATTAATGTATTGTTTGTCGTTTACAGTTATGAGCGTGTAATTATTTGACTGAGGTATGCAGGATACATAAATACATAATATGATTTATTTGAACTCCAAATTATACCAATAATACTAGCAGTGCTTTTGCTATTAGACATACTTTTGATAATGTGTAAACCTCCTAACTGCTTACTGTCACGCTAAAGTCCCAATTCGTATAGTCTATTATTAACACGTAGTTTACAATCACGAGCATAACCCGCAAAACCATTAGCGATATTTTTGTGAGATATTTTTTCCAAAATAGCGCCCAAAAAAACTTAAAATTGCCTAACAACATGGTGCGAGTAATAGAGTAATGAGTTTCGGTTGATTAAATATAGTTTCGAAAAAAAGGAATATATAAGTCACAAGATGGTTTTTAATCCTAATTTTTATATTTTGGTTCAAAATCTTTTTAAAGCACAATTTTCAAAAATTGTGATTTAAAAAAAATTGTGAATTGTGAAAAAAAATTGTGAAAAATAAAATTAGAATTAAAAAACCGTTTTAAGGTTTTTTCTTTTTTTCGAAAACCGTTTCATCGACTAATACAAATTACGCCCACCTTGTTGTTAAGGTATTCGTATTTTTTAACTGTTTTTTTAAGAATATCTCATAAAAAATCTCGCCTTGGTTTGGCGAGTTGTGCTCGTCAGTCAGGACAGCGCACCCCTATTTCATGTTATTAAAGTGCAAGTGCCTCAGTAAGTAAAGTATTAGCTCTCTTTAAGGCGAACTAAAATCTCTCTTCCCAGAAATTACGCGTTACAGCGAGTGCACTACATTATGTGCAGTTCTAACCTTTGTTTAATTTTCTTTGAGCATATAAGTAATATTGTACGCCATGATCTCAGATTGGTCACAATAGGTTTCCATAAGAAACCCCAAACATTGTGACTCCAAAAGAAGCATATTATGACCTCCATACAGAATCCAACAACTGCGACCAAACACTCAGCCAAGAATACATACAGTGTAAACTGAATAACATCCCCTTCCACTTTCAATGCTTTTGGCCTTTCAAGCTTTGGAATGGATCGTGGCTTGCACTGGCTCACAGAGCAGTCTTTCATACGTAAACTACCAAAAATGCTAATATTATCCCACAAAATCCACCACCAATAAATCCCGGAAGCAAAAAGTGTTTCCATTCGTCTTCGTATCGATACTGTGTGAAAATTACTCACACCATCCGTATGACATGCTTTTACTGGAGTAGTAAAAAAGTTGGCCGATGTTCCCTCATCAAAATTATGAGAAAATTTTAATTTTGAATTTTCCTCCATTTTCTTTCTAAAAGTTTCCCAAAAACCATCGAATTCATGCTCTGCAAATACCAAGGCGGACCTCGGCCTATTCAAGAAATTTTCATTTACAGTAGCCGAATCAAGGTTATCTAAGCATACAAACCTGATGTTTCCATGTATTTTGTCAAGCATGGCATTCCATTTCCTTAAGTAAGCAATCCTACTCAAATCTTTTACCGACGGATTTTTAATATCTAATTCCTTAGGTTGAACATTCAGGGTACCAAGAGCCCAGCTAAAGACGCATACCGGTAAAAGCCATTTTTCCATATCATTATCATCGTATTGATAATCTATTGGATGCACCTCGTTACAAAAATCAATCACCCACCATTGACGCATCTTTTTATACAGTGTAGTTGCTTTAAAACATAAGTATGGGTCAACAACCATGTAAAATGTGAAATTTTCCTGGCCTAGATTTTCTATATGTTTCCACTGCGCCGTAAATGGTTTAGTAATTAAAAAGTTAGATTTCATAACACCTTTGTACCCATTCGTGAGAATGATGGACATCATTATCCAAAACCCAAGTACGGTTGCGCAGAAGCGGAGGAGGCGCGACCTTTTAAATTCTCCTGTAGCGTCTATTATTGAAACATTCGGGGCAATCCTGTCGCATTGCTCAAGAAGCACCCGACCTGTCCACATGAATGTTTCTCCAAAAGTTTGAACAAAACCATTGGGTAAATTCAAATTTGAATTTTTCCCGCCATCACCTTGCATTAATATGCTAGTCACAACCAAGGTCATGATTACAGTAGTAAAGCACAGCCATAGCCATACAAGCCAATTAAATGGATCTACAAATATTCGAAGGGATGGGGCGACCATTTTATCCTCGCGCACATGCGCAGTAATGAACCGAAATTGAATGGATGGAGCTACAGTGTAGCTGGTTTTGTGACGAAATTGGTCCATATGGGTGGACCAACAAATAGAATTTAAACTTCCTTGTACATCTAAAAATACAATTATTGGGCCGTTCCAACTCCAGTAGTTTCGTGGGCTTAAAACGTTTCCCAGTGTAATATTAAGGGCTGATTGAAAATATTTCTTGAGCTTCATCATTGTTGGTACATCTTTTTGGTTCAATTCTATATATCCATGTGGTTGTGGATTAAATCTTCGATATATGTCACGTCTGTAGTCCAAGGATATCTTACCATGCTCTAAAACCACATTCCACGGCACATGGATTCCTTGGTTTACGGCCGTTCGGTACAAAGTTTGTATTTGGTGGAAACATACTTGCAATAATTGGTCGTCCTGATTTTTTTCCAAGTCTAGATGATTAGTCGTTGGAATGGGGCAGTTAACAAATTCTATTGAATACTGCTTGCCAATAAATGGGTCCATGCAGTACCAGCAAATATACCACGCTTTAAATATTGTTGAATCTTTGACCTGGTTATGCTTTACAGTGGTTTGGTACTGAATAAACAGAAGCGTAGGTAGTAGATGGTACAAATTTTTAATCGCTAGCGTTTCAAGCAGCCATGAAATAGTATTGTTTAGCCCCTTTTCCGTGACCTCACGTGGGAAAAATATAATGTACGTTGTATTTTGAAATAATTTGTATCTGCCGTTGTCTAATGGAATTTGCACGAGCTTTTGCAGTCTTTCGTGATCTTTATCTTCCGTACTGAGCGAGTGAAGCGATAGAATGCTAGTTTGACAGACTGTTGTTTTAATCAAAGTGGCGTATCTGCCAAATGGATTTAAATTTTGTACTTGGTCTGGATGTTGTAGAATAATCTGATGCTTAGATGAAACGTTGAACGAAGCGTTCGACGATAGTTGAAAAGGGGTTTGTATTTTTTTGAAATTAAACTCGCTTCCGAATTCGATAATGTGAAGGTAGCAGTAGTTATAGTAGTCCAATATTGAATTTACTTTAATTTCTTGGAGGTTACCTTTACTTTGGGCCTGTATATTAGCAGTAGCCGTAATGAAAGTTTTGCTTAAGGTAAGTACTAACATTACACAGAAAAAATTTAATAAATTCATATTTACTTACATCAAACTTTGACATTAAAGCTAAAATACACGTTATAACTAATATACATCTACACCGTTGGCAAAAACCTGTGGCGACTTTAATGTTAGAATCCAATAATGTCAGTAAATACAATAATTACATAGACTTTGGACTTAACAAGCCCATACAGTTTTATCTAGAGTTAATTCTCAATAATTTGCTGTAGTGTACCTAAAAATTCATTCTGTTTGCAATTAAAGACATACTTCGTCTTTAACAACAATAAGCCAAATTATCGAGTCATTATTTGAACATGGGAGCTGTGCATCTTTTTTTTTAACAAAACTAAAGTTTCTTTTTAAATAGGGTACGGTCTGGCATCTGTGGTAGCCTGTTAATTGTGGCCGTGGGAAACCATAAAGCAACGAACGACAGCCGCAATCCAAAATTTCTTTCATTCACCTACTTATCGAGTACGTTCTAGCTGATGCTCCCCACAGTAGTCGAAAACTAGTACGAGAAGAAAATCATTAAACTTACTGTGACAGTTTAACTAGTGACGAAACTTTATTTTCTATTTTTTCTAGACCCTGTAACTAAACTGATCTGAAAACAATCCCATTAAAACTGATTGCGGGGAGATATTTAGATGGAGTTGGCATAAGTGTATTAAAACTAACAATTAAATGACAAATTCAAAAACCGAAAGTTTTTCAAAAAGCTATCACATTTACAAAACCGTACCCTATGATTTTAACAAATTTATTTTAGTTGTGCAATTAAATAAATTATGTTAGTTATTATATTTTTTGCCGAATCCTATGTTGTACTATGTACAAGTTAAGAGAGCCCTAATGGGGTATGAGCTCGTAAGTTAACGGCAGACAATATATAGTTCTAAATTCTATTGAAAGTTTCCCACTCGTTCATCACTTGTAAAGCACACTTATTCAAAATTTACAGATTAGTTAACTATGTACTAGTTGCAAAGTTTCTGTTTTCTTTCTTATCTAAAGCTTCGTTTTTATTTGATTGTCAATTTACAATCTTCAAAGTTCGTGAAGGTTGTTTAGTTTAAGCACTTTGTTTAATTGGACACCTAAACTAAGGATAAGCCAGTTGCTTGGCCCTCATGCCATAAATTCTATCAAATTCTACAATTAAAATATCCTAATTTTAATAATTGTGTTACTATACTCCTTAGCAATATTATAGTTTCTATAATGTATGCAATAGGTATAATAAAATCAGGCCACACCATAATATATGAAGCAGCCAAAGTTCAAACTAATGAGCAAAATGGCGCTTTAAAGCTTAACTACAGCCACGTGTTACTGCGCATGTTCGATACCAAAATCAAAATAATAGTTCACCCAAAAAGGCAACAATTGACAGCAAAGCAGCCACTGCGAAAATGTAAAAAACAATAAAAATGTCTGACTCGGCAAAAGACATACTCTTAACCTCATGACCCCTGTCACCTATATCAACTCGTGATAGAATTTTATTAAAACCCGAACCCGTGTCTGAAAACCGTATTCGGTCCCATTTTTCCCAAAACCAATAAATTCCTGAAGCCAATAGCACTTTCATTCTATGCGAAACCCTCCTATGATATTTATGCATTCCGCTTGGCAACCCATACATTGCGGATCGACTCAAAAACTCATCATCTTTTACATTCATGTTATGTGCAAATTTCAACTGTGGATTATCCTTCATCATCTTTTTGAAGCGTCTCCAATAAAATTCGAACTGATCTTCAGCAAAAACAAAAGCTACCCTGGATTCTCCGTTCAACTTTAATTCTTCTAAAACAAGCTTTTCTAAATCTGACGAACAAATGTGAACAGTATTTTCATGTAAATTGACAGCCGTATTCATTAACTCATCGTTATCTTGCCCTAAGTACATTTGGCTTATAAGGTCGTAGTACCATTCTGTATAAAATTTGCATTCCAAATAAAATTTATAACAACGCAGTTGATACTGCTCGGCTATTCCAGAAATATTCGTAGATCCACCTGAGCGGCCAACAATTTTGCGGAGTATCATTCTTTGTCGCTGATATCGAATCACCTGGCCACATTTAAGACTGCTAATGAAGCCATAAAAGGTAAAATTTATTAGTTGGGGGATATGTTCCCATGTTGTTTCGAGGGGATGGGGGAGGGTAAAGTCTGCTTTGAGAGACCCTTTATAGCCATTTGTTAGTACGATTCCTATCAATATCCATAGGGATACTATTCGAACACAAAATCGCTTCATCAGTGCGATTTTTACTTGCTGCAGCAAAACTTTTACACCTGACGGTTGCTCTGCAAACACGGCGCAAACTTGTAGCCAAATATTTAGAAAATCAACAAGATTATAATGAATAATTTCAAAGTAACCTGAGTTGATTTTTTTAGATTTTAAAGGACCAAATTTAACTAATGCAAGAAATATTACAACAGAGATTATTGCAGTAATTCCTCTATAAGGAAAAACCAAACGGCACTCTGAAACGGCGCTGCAAAGATTTCAAAAGACGTTTTATTTTTGTGAACATTATGCACCGTGATGAATTTAAAAGGCTTTGTTTTTCCAACAGGGTAAAATTCATTTCCAAATACATCTTCAATTTCCTCGAAACGTCTGTCAACAAAATTGGAAATTTTGGGGCCTCTCATTTGTTCAGTTGTACTCGGTGCGTGTTCGAATTTAAGTTTGAATTGGTTTATGTACAAGGATACATTTAATGATTGGCCATCTGTTAGAAATTTATATGTTGCGTTCCAGAGGGATGTTGGCGTGAACCTATGGAATGGGGATTGAACGTTTTTATTTTCTAGCAAAAATCCCAATGTAATATCTTCAGTTATTGAAGTAACCCATGTGAATGATTTTCCATCGTTGATAAATTTTTCATAGCGGATCATAGTATGTGAAAAGCAGTTTTCGGTGTCAGCATTCGGGCTTTCGGTTTTAGGTAGAATTTTGCAAGGGATAAAATTTCGAATATTCTGCCAAAAATTAAGTAACGGGTAAAGTAGATCAGAGTACAAAGGTTCGACATTTGAATGGGTGAATTGGTATGAATATCGATTAACAAAAGCATCGCTGCCAAGATTGATCTGTTGTGGCATTGCTTTGTAAACAAAGTAAAATGCAATGGGTAAACGTCGAATATTACGTTTAGCTTCTATTATTTCTGCGATTAAATCTTGCGCCAGCTCGAATTCATAGAATTTAAAACAATTTTCATTGACAAGAATGGTAAAGTAACGAGGGAATATCTGTGTTTTTCTTTTTTTTAAATCCATTATTGATGTAATAGCAAAGTTATGCAGCTTGAAATATTCAGATTGAGTAAAAAAAATGCATTTTTCAACAATAACTATATCAGAGTGACACTGGGTGACGCCGCTTCTAGTTTTGAATATTTTCGAGTATGTTAGTTGCCATTTTGTACTGACAAAATCAATAATGTCTTTAGATAGGACAGTTGGAGTAACAATTTCTCTGTGATTAACGACGGAGGGATATTTGACGGTTTTTGGTCCAGTAAAAATGTGGATGAAGCAGCTTTTCATGTGCTTGCTTTCGGTCAATGGTCGCAAGCTGAGAAAAATTTCAGGGTTTTGAAAGACCAGGGTTGCGGATGATTGCAAGGTGTAGTAGAAATTTAAAATTGTAATTAGATTAAGTTGAATATTTAATTCCATTATTGTAGAATAAACGTAAAAATATCAATTGCCACTTACACCTAAAAATCAACTTTTACAGTATACGTTAATGTCAGATATAGTTTTAACCCCAGCTGTGGCGCAATGCAGTACCAATAAATATATATAAGGCTTTACATATTGATTTCTCAACCTGATTTTTACTCACAGAGGTGTGGTGATGGTGGAAAAGCAGACCTAATCGTTTCTAGTAGATTATTTTTCCAACCCCCAAACTTCACATCAAAAGGTGCAGCTCTTTGCAAAGATTTGGCTACAAAGAACTCAGCTTGTTTTTTTAAATTATTTGTTGAAGTACTTTTCAAGCACTCAATTTTGTCCACAAAGACGAACATTGAATTTTGTAAGCTGAAATATCCAGCAAGTATTTTAACAAAGGTGCCAAGCACATTTCTCAACATCAAAATATTCTTTAAATTCGTTAATTCACTCAAGACGCATCAAACGTTTATATCTATGAAACCAGAATTTACTGATAATAAATAATTAAGCAAGCAATTGTATAAAGCTGCAAATTTATTAAAAATAATTTCCAAAATATTTCTTAAATCATTAGAACGTTGCGTCATTATTGCCCTCGTAAGTAATTACTAAAGTATAATCAAGTTGAACGTTTATCATAATATATAAGACGTCGGTTAACGACATATATATTTGTATGCTGCATTTGTGACAACAGACACTTACGTCAAATATTATTTTTCTTGAAAAAGACACTTGAAATACTTTATAAATACGTCCTTCAATATTATGATTTAATTGCGAACTTAATTATAGCGTGTAGATTGTTATAAATTTTTACTAAATCTTGTTCGTTTTCCAATATGTGTAGTAAAGCTCAAATAACTATTATTGTAATACTATAAGGAGCGTATACCACCTACACTACCGATCGACTTGTTTAATTAGTCGTTTGAGTGAAAAATTCATTGTTCGACCGGAATCGCGCAGGCAATTTCAAAAGTATTGGTTTTTTTGAATTTCACCGTGTTTTAAATTCCACAATTTTTGTTCCATTTTCATCTAATGCTTATTTAAAAAGTAATTTTCCTGATTTTTTAAAATTTTAAGATTTTATTATTCTTGAAAAAATTGTATCATTAATATTAAATATTAAAGGAATACACAAGGATTCTGCATGCATGTGATAAATTAATAGAGGACTGACAAACAATGACAATGAGCTGTGAACAATTTAGATTTTAATGTCCAAAAAATGGCCCAATTAATCATTTCATAATTTATATCACTACATTAAATAGCCACATGTGTGACCTCACAGTAATTAATTTTATTTCAGAAGTTTATTTAACAACTTCGCAGATTGCCAAAATACCCTATCGATTATAAAAATCGTAAATCAATCCGAATATACTATCCTTTATCCTGGGATACTAAATACGCAAAGTTTACTATAAAATTATTCACAATTACGATTATGATTATTATTTACGCATACCGTGTTTGGCGGACTAGTCCCTTATGCTCAAATGCCTTTCCATTCGACTAGATTACCACATGTGTACTCTACTCTCTATTAAGACTTTACTCTACTAAAAAAATTTATTTTTATGAATTTATGCATTACATTTTTTAAAAGCAGTTCACTAATGCTATCCTTTAGTCGCAATTCTAGTACATTATGTTAAAACTCTAGGAGAATACATTACAGCCTATAATGAATCATATAGGGTTAGACGATTAGGTCATTAGGTAGTTTCATTTTGCATGGCATATATACATACATAGATATCTTTTTAATTTGATTTAAACTAAAATCACATTTCGTAGTCAAATGTTACAACAATTCACCAGTGAAGATTCATTAGGTATACAGTATACTACTAGTATATTATTAATTTCAACATGTACTTTATTAATTAGGAATGCATTGTGCGTCGTTTACATTTATGTGTACGTTAATATTTGACTGAGTTACGTAGAATACATAAATACATAATGTGCTATATTTTGTCTCCAAATTATACAGACGCTGTGCTTCTGCTATTAGACATACTCAGTAATGCGTAAACCTCTTAACTTCTTACTGTAACGCTATATTCCCACGTCGTATAGTATACTAATAAGACGTACTTTACTCTTACTGTCACGAGCATAACCCGCCAAACCATTAGCGATATTTTTCATGAGATATATTTTTTAAACGAGCGCCACAAAAAACTTTGAATTGCTTAACAACCTAGTGCGCGTAATGAGTTTTGGTCGATGAAATATGTTTTCAAAAAAACGAAATACATAGGTCACAAGATGGTGTTTTAATCCTTAATTTTATATTTCCGTTCAAAATCTTTTTAAAACATAATTTTTGAAAATTGTGTTTAAAAAACGTGGTTCTATCAAAATTTTGAAAAACAATAAAGCATTTTAACAGTCTTTAATTTTTATTATTTTTAGATTCTGAATATTTCTAAATGGTTTTTAAACAATTTTTAAAAATTGTGTTTTGAATCTTTGTTAAACAAAATTAAAATTGAAAAATCATTTAAAGGTTTTTTTTCGTTTTTTTGGAAAAAGTTTCATAGACATAAACTAATTACGCGCACCATGTTGTTAATGTATTCCTATGTTTAACGCTCTTCTTGAACAAAAATATTTCATAAAGAATCTCGCTTTGGTTTAGTGCGCTGTGCTCGTCAGTCAGCAAAGCGCCCCCCTATAAATGCATATTTCTCAGTAACTAGTCTGTATTTGGATGTTATTAAAGTGCCTCAGTAAGTAAAGTATTAACTATCTTTAAGGCGAATTAAAATCTCTCTTTCCAGAATGTACGGATCATAGCGAGTGCATTATACGTGCAGTTCTAATCTTTGTTCTATTTTATGTAGGCACACAAGTAATATTGTACACCAAGATCTTAGATTGGTCACAATAAATTCCTATAAGAAACCCCAAACATTGTGACTCCAAAAGAAGCATATTGTTATGTATGGCGACCAGTGGGAGTCATACGGTAGGTTAAAATTAATTTATTTACATTGTACATTTTTAAGTAATAAAAGGATAATTCATTAAGGCGAATCTCTAGATGAGTAATGTATACAATGATGTAATGTTATTTATGCCAACGGATGTAAGTCATGAAATAATTGTAATGGAATTATGTATTGTGTAATACTCTTGTGAAACTCGAATTGAGTTACTAAATTATAAATGGGCTTGATCATTATTGACAAAGATGATTTATGAATTTTGTACAGCTTGCTAATTTATGCAGGTCAGAGGAAAGAGATTATATAACAATGTAATGTAATCGAATGACCACTAGGCAGGAAGCCGAGTTGATTTCTATAGGATAATCTAAATGTAAAATCATATCCATTTCAACCGTCAACTAACTAGCTTGAACCTTCTGTTCCATAAAACACTTTTCGTTTTATCTTTTTCAGTTTATTAATTGTCAATTTAAATTCAGTTTAATTCAATTAAATACAAGTCTTATTCTCAGTATTTACCATCGACATTTATTCATCATTTCACCATACACACTATCAGTACAAATCATTTAGGTAAATCTCAGTTCATTCTGCGAAGCATCTCACTACATTTAACAATATAATTATGACCTCCATAAAGAATCCAACAACTACGACCAAACACCCAGCCAAGAATACATACAGTGTAAACTAAACAACATCCCCTTCCACTTTCAATGCTTTTGGCCTTTCAAGCTTTGGAATGGATCGTGGTTTGCACTGGCTCACAGAGCAGTCTTTTATACGTAAACTATCAAAAATGCTAATATCATCCCACAAAATCCACCACCAATAAATCCCGGAAGTAAAAAGTGTTTCCATTCGTCTTCGCATCGATACTGTGTGAAAACTACTTTAAACATGCTTTTATGTATGACATGCTTTTACTGGAGTAGTGAAAAAATTGGCCGATGTTCCTACATCAAAATTATGAGAAAATTTTAATTTTGAATTTTCCTCCATTTTCTTTCTAAAAGTTTCCCAAAAACCATCGAATTCATGCTCTGCAAATACCAAGGCGGACCTCGGCTTATTCGAGAAATTTTCATTTACAGTAGCCGAATCAAGGTTATCTAAGCATACAAACCTGATGTTTCCATGTATTTTGTCAAGCATGGCATTCCATTTCCTTAAGTAAGCAATCCTACTCAAATCTTTTACCGACGGATTTTTAATATCTAATTCCTTAGGTTGAACATGCAGGGTACCAAGAGCCCAGCTAAAGACGCATACCGGTGAAAGCCATTTTTCCATATCATTATCATCGTATTGATAATCTATTGGATGCACCTCGTTACAAAAATCAATCACCCACCATTGACGCATCTTTTTATACAGTGTAGTTGCTTTAAAACGTAAGTATGGGTCAACAACCATGTAAAATGTGAAATTTTCCTGGCCTAGATTTTCTATATGTTTCCACTGCGCCGTAAATGGTTTAGTAATTAAAAAGTTAGATTTCATAACACCTTTGTACCCATTCGTGAGAATGATGGACATCATTATCCAAAACCCAAGTACGGTTGCGCAGAAGCGGAGGAGGCGCGACCTTTTAAATTCTCCTGTAGCGTCTATTATTGGAACATTCGGGGCAATCCTGTCGCATTGCTCAAGGAGCACCCGACCTGTCCACATGAATGTTTCCCCAAAAGTTTGAACAAAACCATTGGGTGGATTCAAATTTGAATTTTTCCCGCCATCACCTTGCATTAATATGCTAGTCAGTAGTAAAGCACAGCCATAGCCATACAAGCCAATTAAATGGATCTACAAATATTCGAAGGGATGGGGCGACCATTTTATCCTCGCGCACATGCGCAGTAATGAACCGAAATTGAATGGATGGAGCTACAGTGTAGCTGGTTTTGTGACGAAATTGGTCCATATGGGTGGACCAACAAATAGAATTTAAACTTCCTTGTACATCTAAAAATACAATTATTGGGCCGTTCCAACTCCAGTAGTTTCGTGGGCTTAAAACGTTTCCCAGTGTAATATTAAGGGCTGATTGAAAATATTTCTTGAGCTTCATCATTGTTGGTACATCTTTTTGGTTCAATTCTATATATCCATGTGGTTGTGGATTAAATCTTCGATATATGTCACGTCTGTAGTCCAAGGATATCTTACCATGCTCTAAAACCACATTCCACGGCACATGGATTCCTTGGTTTACGGCCGTTCGGTACAAAGTTTGTATTTGGTTGAAACATGCTTGCAATAATTGGTCGTCCTGATTTTTTTCCAAGTCTAGATGATTAGTCGTTGGAATGGACAAGTTAACAAATTCTATTGAATACTGCTTGCCAATAAATGGGTCCATGCAGTACCAGCAAATATACCACGCTTTAAATATTGTTGAATCTTTGACCTGGTTATGCTTTACAGTGGTTTGGTACTGAATAAACAGAAGCGTAGGTAGTAGATGGTACAAATTTTTAATCGCTAGCATTTCAAGCAGCCATGAAATAGTATTGTTTAGCCCCTTTTCCGTGACCTCACGTGGGAAAAATATAATATACGTTGTATTTTGAAATAATTTGTATCTGCCGTTGTCTAATGGAATTTGCACGAGCTTTTGCAGTCTTTCGTGATCTTTATCTTCCGTACTGAGCGAGTGAAGCGATAGAATGCTAGTTTGACAGACCGTTGTTTTAATCAAAGTGGCGTATCTGCCAAATGGATTTAAATTTTGTACTTGGTCTGGATGTTGTAGAATAATCTGATGCTTAGATGAAACGTTGAACGAAGCGTTCGACGATAGTTGAAAAGGGGTTTGTATTTTTTTGAAATTAAGCTCGCTTTCAAATTCGATAATGTGAAGGTAGCAGTAGTTGTAGTAGTCCAATATTGAATTTACTTCAATTTCTTGGAGGTTATCTTTACTTTGGGCCAGTATACTAGCAGTAGCCGTAATGACATTTTTGCCTAAGTTGAGTACTAAGATTACACAGAAAAAATTAAATAAATCCATGTTTACTTACATCAAACTTTGAAATTGAGGCTAAAATATACGTTATGACTAATATAGATCTACACGGTTGGCAAAAACATGTAGGGACTTCAATGTTAGAATCCGATAATGTCAGTGAATACAATAATTACATAGACTTTAGACTTAAAAAGCCTATACAGTTTTATCTAGAGTTAGTTCTCAATAATTTGCTGTAATGTATCTAAAAATTCATTCTGTTCGCAATAAAAGACAGACTTCGTCTTTTACAACAATAAGCCAAATTATCTAGCCATTATTTGAACAAGGGAGCTGTGCACCTTTTTTGTTAACAAAAATTAAGTTTCTTTTTAAATAGGGTACGGTCTGGCATCTGTGATGGCCTGTTAATTGTGGCCGTGAAAAACCATAAAGCAACGAACGACAGCCGCAATCCAAAATTTCTTCCATTCACCTACTTATCGAGTACGTTCTAGCTGATGCTCCCCACAGTAGTCGAAAACTAGTACGAGAAGAAAATCATTAAACTTACTGTGACAGTTTAACTAGTGACGAAACTTTATTTTCAATTTTTTCTAGACCCTGTAACTAAACTGATCTGAAAACAATCCCATTAAAACTGATTGCGGGGAGATATTTGGATGTAGTTGGCATAAGTGTATTAAAACTAACAATAAGATGACAGCTTCAAAAACCAAAAGTTTTTCAAAAACCTACCACATTTGTAAGACCGTACCCTATGATTTTAACAAATTTATTTCGTTTATGCAATTAAATAAATTATGTTAGTTATTATATTCTTTGCCGAATCTCATGTTGTAATATGTACAAGTTGAAAGAGCCATAATGGGGTGAGCTTAAGTTAACGGCAGACAATATATAGTTCTAAATTCTATTGAAAGTTTCCCACTCGTTTATCACTTGTAAAGCACAATTATTTAAAATTTACAGATAAGTTAACTATGCACTAGTTGCAAAGGGTCTATTTTCTTTCTTATCTAAAGCTTCGTTTTTATTTGATTATCAATTCACAATCTTCAAAGTTTGTAAAGGTTGTTATGTTTAAGAACTTTTTTTAATTGGACAATTAAACTTAGGATAAGTCAGTTGATTGGCCCTCATGCCATAAATTCTGACAAATTCTACAGTTGAAATATGCCAATTTTAATAATCGTATTACTATACTCCTTAGAAATATAGTTTCTATAATGTATGCAATAAGTATAATAACATCAGGCCACACCAATATATGAAGCAGCCAAAGTTCAAACTAATGGGCAAAAGGGCGCTTTAATGCTTAGCCACAACCACGTTTTACTGCGCATGTTCGATCCGAAAACCAAAATAATAGTTCACCCAAAAAGGCAACACTTGAGAGCAAAGCAGCCACTGAAAAAATATAAAAAACAATAAAAATGTCTGACTCGGCAAAAGACATACTTTTAACCTCATGACCCCTGTCACCTATATCAACTTTTGATAGAATTTTATTGAAACCCGAACCCGTGTCTGAAAAGCGTATTCGGTCCCATTTTTCCCAAAACCAATAAATTCCTGAAGCCAATAGCACTTTCATTCTATGTAAAACCCTCCTATGATATTTATGCATTCCGCTTGGCAACCCATACGTTGCGGATCGACTCAAAAACCCATTATCTTTTGCATTCATATTATGTGCAAATTTCAATTGTGGATTATCCTTCATCATCTTTTTGAAGCGTCTCCAATAAAATTCAAACTGATCTTCCGCAAAAACAAAAGCTACCCTGGATTTTCCGTTTAACTTTAATTCTTCTAAAACAAGCTTTTCTAAATCTGACGAACAAATGTGAAAAGTATATTCGTATAAATGTTCTGTCATAGCAATTGACTCATCGTTATCCTCAACGTTGCCTAATTTCATTCGGCCCAGTATTTTATAGTACCATTCTGTAAAAAATTTGCATTCCAAATAGAATTTATTACACCGAAGTTGATAATGTTCAGCTATTCCAAAAATATTCGTGGATCCACCTGATTTGCCAACCATTTTGCGAGGTAGTATTTTCCCTCGCTGATTTTGAATCACCTGGTCACATTTAACACTGCTAATGAAGCCAAATAAGGTAAAATTTTTAAGTTGGGGGATATGTTCCCATGTTGTTTCAAGGGGGTGAGGAAGGGTGAAGTCTGCTTTGAGGGACCCTTTGTAGCCATTGGCTAGTATAATTCCCATAAATAGCCATAACGATACTATTTGGATGCAAACGCGCTTTACAGGTGCAGTTTTTACTTGGTGTAGCAAAACCTGTACACCTGACGGCTGCTCTACAAACACAGCAAAAACTTGTAACCAAACATTTGAGAAATCAACAAGTTTATATTTGTTAATTTTAAAATGACCCAAGTCGATGTTTCCAGATTTTAATGGACTACCTTCAGCCAGTGCAAGAGTTATAACAGCCGATATAATTGCAGTAACCCCAGTAAGGAAAAACCAAACGGAACTCTGAAACGGCGCTGCAAAGATTTCTAATTTAGAAAAATTTGAAAATTTTCATTTTTTTGAAAAAATGAAGGTTAAAAGTTAGGCCTCAAAAATATACTTTTTTTGTATTTTTAAAAAAAAATGAAAATTTTCGAATTTTTTAAAATCTTGAAATCACTTTTCAGAAAACACACTGAGGATCACAAAAAATCAAATTTCGTCAAAATCGGATAGAAACTGTAGAAGTAATAGGCCCCAAAGTTTCAAAATTTGAATTTTTTTGAACTTTGGCGGGTCACTGTGACCAAACAACGCAAAATGCACTCAAGTTACTTTGGGTCTGTGCTATTGAAAAGTGAACTGATTTTTTGAAATGGGTCTCTTTGAAATCTGGGTGTATCATGTCGCGTCATTCCCTTGTCAGTGTGATTGTTGGGGGAAACACAAGTGGCTGCCATCCAGTAAAAGAAAATATTGTTTATTAACTCTCTCGTTGGGCATGAAAATTTGAATTTCAAATAAAAATAAAAATGACGGGTTCAAAATACTCTGCGTTGATATTGACCTTTTCAATAGTTGTTGCATTGACCTGCTTGTCAATTACAGTAACCGCTGGTAAGATTTCAATTCATAGGTCTATATTTGTACAAGAAAATATGAGAACACATAATTACTCTTGAAACTTATTTCATTTTAATCGTTAAATATTAATTTGCGGAGCTAATAAAATAAATTTTGATTTTATTGATAAGATTGTTCAAACCAACAGCATGAGCATTTTAGATGTAGTTGAGTAGGAGAGTAGAGTATTTTGACCTGCAGTAATACGTGCGAAAAATGTGCTAAATTTTGCTGCGCACATTGTTTTGGCTCCACACAAGGAATAAAAAAAATATATGGAATAATGTAGGTAATTGTAATTTTATAGATATTTATTATATAAATTCTAAATCCCTTTGATATTATATACTAATACAAAAAGCCAAGCTTATGATTACATCAAGTATCTCTGTGCACGCAGCTTTTAAGTACAGTAAAATAAACAAAGGGCCGTTTAAGATTGTATGTAGATAACTTTTCCATTTTTGGGTGTGACATTTATCATTTATAGAGGCACTGCACTGATAATAAAATGAATAACACATATTGCATATTACTTTACTGAAAAATTCCTTGTAACCTCACAGAATAGACTTTTGTTTCATTCATGCCAGTTCATTTCATTAGATTAAATGTTAATCTTATGCTTACTAGTAAATTAATCGAAACCTAATATTTATAGTTGACCCCTGAACCCTTCCCATTATTGAAATTGTGACACTTTGTTTACGAGTTCGGGCTTCGGGCATCCTTTAAAATTTGACGAATCACACGTTCACTTGTATAGCAGATTGATGCTCTTTTGACATTTTTGTTTGTGTACTTATCTTATAGCGTTCTCAAATGTAAACGTAAACGGCACAGTATTTTACAGTTACTACATAGTTTGTATTACCATCATTCGCACTTTCCACATAAGCTAATAAATATATTAAGTGTCCGTAAGAAGAACAAAATGACCCATTTGCAATTTATGCCAGAATTTAAATGAGTTACGTCAAATAATAAACAGTAAATAAGATGTTTACAATGCTAGTCACCAGCTTCTAAAATGATAAAAATTTTCTATTTACATGTTTTTAGAAGGGTCACAATGACCTATTTATGTGTTTTTGAAAAGGTCAAAATTTTCAACTTACATATTTTTAAAAAGTGCAAATAAATGTTCTATTTTCATGTTTTTAAAAGATGCAAAATGTTCGATGTACATGTTTTTTAAAAGGTCAAAATGTTCTTTTTACATATTTTGTAAAAGTATAAAATATTCCATTTACTTGTTTTGTGAAAAGCGCACAAGGTGCTATTTAGATGCTTCTCTAAGTATGTTATTTCAAATTTTTCTGTACATTGTGCATTTTGTTTGAAACTAAAAATGGGTATGGGTCATTTTGGTTCTTCACAGACGATATGGAACTAACGGTAGGTCATTTATTTAAACACTACCAATGACGTCATTGGTGGGCTTTTTCCAGAGCTAGAGAAAGCGACCAGTCTTTAAGCAGAATAAAAATGGTAGACCAGTCACCGTTTATTCTTAAGATGAGGCAGAAATAACAGTAAAAATGTAAAGTTGAAAATGCAATATTTACATGATAATTGTTTTTTAACTAATTTTTTTGGGACTGAAAATGCAATAAACACTAGGTGTGTGTAACGTTCCACAAATGATAGTTAGGACGGCCAGTCATTCAATCAGTAGATAAATATCACAATTATGAGTATTTGCCATACTTTAGTAACGTAAAAGTTGTTAATTTTGGCATAAATTAGGCCTACTACAGTTAGGACCCTGCAAATCACATTAAACGGACTTAGTTAGCTAACTTCCCACTCCATCTATGTCGTATAGTTTAAACAGTTGTGGCTCAAAGACGCAGCGCTGGAATTTGACGGGTTTTAGGTGAAGTATTAAGTGAATAAGCATGGGTGTCAGTTGTATGGTGTTATTGCTTTCAAAATTTTATTTACTAAGTATTAAAGCTTGAAAAATCGAAAGTTTTTCAAAAAGCTACCACATTTACAAGACCTTATTCTATGATCTTAACAATTTTATTTCAGTTGTGCAATTAAATAAACTATGCTAATTTTTTTTATTTCTTGCTTAATCCTGTTGTAGCATGTACAATTTTAGAAAGCAATTATGTGGTCAGCTCAAGTTAATGACATACAAATACAATATACATACCTTGAAGTCAATTATGTGGTTGTAAATACCTTGCCCTTGACATTTGTTTTACTCAAATTAAAATACATTTTTAACTTAAAAATAACATTCAGTTAATAAGGAAATCCTTTCAATGGTCAAACGGAAAACCGGTTAAACGGAAAAAAAGGTTCGGTTCCCTGAGTTCCCTCATAAACGAATTCGACAGTACTCCTTAAAAATAACTTTTAAAATGAATTCAATAGGCATAATAAAATCAGGCAACGCCAGTATAATATGATACAGCTAAATTTGAAACTAACAGGCAATATGGCGCTTTTAAGTTTAACTGAAACCCCGTTTTCCTGTGCATGTTCGATCCCAAAACCAATATAATAGCTCACCCAAAAAAGCAACATTTGACAATAAAGCAGCCAATAAAAACATGTAAAAAACGATAAAAATGTCTGACTCTGCTAAAGACATACTTTTAACCTCATGACTCCCGTCACCTATATTAACTCGTGACAGAATTTTATTATAACCCGACCCCAAATCCGAAAACCGTATCCGGTCCCATTTTTCCCAAAACCAATAAATTCCTGAAGCCAATAGCACTTTCATTCTAAGTGAAACCCTTCTATGATATTTATGCATCCCGCTTGGCAGCCCATACGTTGCGGATCGACTCAAAAACCCATCATCTTTTACATTCATATTATGCGCAAACTTTAGCTTAGGATTATTCTTCATCATCTTTTGGAACCGCCTCCAATAAAATTCAAACTGATCGTCCGCAAAAACAAACGCTACTCTAGATTCTCTGTTCAACTTCAATTCTTCTAAAACCAGCTTTTCTAAATCGGATGAACAAATGTGAACAGTATTTTCATATAAATTGAGAGCTATAACCATCGACTCATCGTAATTCTGCCTTAAGTACATTTGGCTCATCAGGTCGTAGTACCATTCTGTATAAAATTTGCATTCCAAATAGAATTTATTACAACGAAGTTGATACTGCTCAACTATTCCAGAAATATTCGTAGATCCACCTGATTGGCCAACAATTGTGTGGGGTATTATTCTCCCTCGCTGATATCGAATCACCTTGTCACATTTTACACTGCTAATGAAGCCATAAAAGGTGAAATTCATAAGTTGAGGGATATGTTCCCACGTTGTTTCAAGTGGGTGGGGAAGGGTAAAGTCAGCTTTTAGAGACCCTTTGTAACCATTTGTTAGTATTATTCCCATCAGTAGCGTCAGGGACACTATTTGGCAGCACACGCGCTTCATAGGCACAGTTTTTATTTGACGCAGCGAAACGTTTACACCAGACGGCTGCTCTGAAAACACAGCAAGAACTTGTAGCCATATATTTAAAACATTAACAAGTTTATATTTGTTAATTTTAAATATTCCCACGTTAAATTTTACGATTTTTAACGGAGCAGCGTTTGCCAGCGAAAGATTAATAACAGCAGAAATTAATGCAGTAATCCCTGAAAGGCAAAGCCATACAGGTTTTTGAAACGGTGCTGCAAATATTTCGAACGACGTTCTATTTTTGTGAACATTATGCACAGTAATAAATTTAAAAGGCTTTGTTTTTCCAACAGGGAAACAGTTCATTTCCAATTACATCTTCAATTTCTTCAAACCGACGGTCAACAAAATTCGAAATTGTAGGGCCACTTATTGGTTGGTTTGTAGTTGGTATGGATTTAAATGTCACTTTAAATTGGTTCATGTACAAGGATAAATTAAATGTTTGGTCATCTGTAAGGAATTTGTATGTTGCGTTCCAGAGGGAAGTTGGCGTGAACCTATGGAATGGGGATTGAACGTTTTTATTGTGTAGCAGAAATCCCAATGTGATGTCTTCAAGTATTGGAGTAACCCATGTGAATGATTTCCCATCATTGATGAATTTTTCATAGCGTAGCATGGTCTGTGAAAAGCAGTTATCGGTTTCAGCATTCAGGCTTTTGGTTGTAGGTGGAATTTTGCAGGGCGCAAAATTTCGAATGTTTTGCCATACCGCAAAAGACGGATAGTTAAATTCGAAGTACAAAGGCTCAACATTCGAATGGGTGAATTCGTATGTATATCGAAAATATCGATTAACAAACGTATCGCTGCCAAAATTAAATGGTTGTGACATAGCTTTGTAAACAAAGTAAAATGCAATGGGAAAACGTAGAATATTGTTTTTTCCTTCCATGATATATGAGACTGTTTCTTGCGCCAGTTGATATTCGTAGAAGTTGAAACAATTTTCATTGACAAGAATGGTAAAGAAACGAGGAAATATCTGCGTTCTTCTTTTTTCTAAATCCACCATTGTTCTACTAGACCAGTAATGCAGCTTTCTGTATTCTGATTTTGTCAAAAATTTACATTTTTCCACAAGAACTATATCTGAGTGACACTTGGTGACGCCGCTACTCGTTTTAAATATTTTTGAGTAAGTGAGTTGCCATTTTTCACTAATGGTGTCACTTATGTCTTTGGATAGGACAGTTGGGGCAACAATTTCTCTGTGGTTAACAACGGAGGGATATTTAACGGTTTTGGGTCCGGTAAAAATGTGAATGAAGCAGCTTTTCATTTCCTTGCTTTCTGTCAATGGTCGCAGGCTGAGAAAAATCTCAGGGTTTTGAAAAACTGGGATGGCAGATGAATGCAAGGTGTAAATTAAAATTGTAATGAAACTAAGCACAATAGTTAATTCCATTGTTGTTAAATGAAAACGAACGTAATAAAAAGTTGTATTAAAAAGAACTTTTACAGTATACGTTACTGAGCGGTATAGAATTTTAACGCCCACTGTGGCGCAGTTTTATCAGGACTTATTTCCAGTTTAGTTTTTTACCGAGTATTTATTGATTTAAAAGCAGTCAGAATTGTACAGTTTAATGATTATGTATTTTTAGATTTACAAATTACAGTATATTTACAGTGCATTAGCCTGTTGCTTGCTTCATTATCTGACATTTCTTTAGGAATGTACTTATGTGTACTGCGCATTTTAAATTCTAATTTAATTCAAACATGAAATGTTTGCAATTTGTTTGTTTAAATACAGTCGTCAAGGGAAAGTGGGGGAATACATTGTGAGCGGTACCTAAGCATTGTTTCAGAAAGAGATTGTATGGCTTTTATTTTTTTAATTTTAAATCCAACTTATATATGTACTTTGGTGAGTTATTTGTTTATGTTACCACTGAGGTGTAATTTTTATATTAATAGTCAGCTATTACATTTTTTGCAGTACGTTACGACTTTGCATTGACATTTAGGTATTCGTAGGAGCTTGTAAGTGTAGGAATATTTGTAAAGAAACTTAAGCACGGACTATTTATACAGCTTTAATATATTATTCTATTTTAACGATAACAATAAAACGTTAAATGCGACTTCAGTAGTACACGTGTAGGATAAAAAACATATTTAACTTATCCCCTTATGATTGTACCTAATTGTAAATGTTAAACAACTTAAGTTTAATTAGAGATGCATATATCTTGGACATATGAACATTCAAAAAATTTTATTTTTATTTTTGAAATTCTGCAAAATATCAACATGGAGGCACCATTGTATGACGATTGTTTTGAAAAAAAATAACGCATTTTGAATTTCACAAAATCCTGATACTAATTTTTGAAAAACAGCCTAAATATTTAACCATTACAATCCAAAATGTAAATTCGACAGCGAATTTGTTTTGAAGTATTTGTTGAATTTTTGGCATCTTTTGTGACTAATTATATGGATGCACACATCCTAATTGCAAGTTTTGAATTTTGAATGAATAATCTTGAAATTATATCATAAATTCTATACAATCCACGAAATTTCTAAATGATGCTCGAACATACCTAAGCAGTTGCATTACCCATTTAATCAAATGGTTGTGATTTAATTATACGTTATTTCCTGCTGCATTTGTATCTCCATAAATTTACATTTGCACATGACATAGCCGGATCTTATACATGAGCGACGCTTTAACAAAACAAAATTAGACAATCAATGCTTACCAAATTACCAACCAACAGTGAACGACTTTTATGTAAATCTAGGATTTCATAAAGGCCTACAAATTCTAGGCTTTATAATATTAGTTATTAGCTCTTTTCCCAAAAATAAAAATTACAGTTGATGTACCAACGGTATATAAGTACCGTAGATGACTGAATAGCCGCCGGGTTTCAAATAAGAAGCTGCACGGCTGCACCCTAACATATTTTATTCATAGTAATCATTCTCACTGTGATTGCTGAAGGAAGCACAAGCGGCTGCCATCCGTTAAAAGAAAATATTAGGTATTAAATTACTCGTTGGGATCAAAAAATTCCATTTTAAAAAAGGGAAAATGGCAGGTTAAAAACATTCTGCATTGATATTGACCTTTGGAATGGTTGCTGCATTGACCTGTCTGGCAACTACAGTGTCTGCTGGTAAGATTTTAATTCAGAAATCAGTATGTTTTCAATAATATGAGAAAACATACTCTTGTGCAGTTGTACCTATTTGATTTGACTCGTTATCTTAATTTGCGGAGCTACTAAACTAAATGTTGATTTTATTTTTAAGATTTTCCAAAGCAACAGCATGAACATTGTGAATGTAGTCGAATAGGAGAGGAGAGTGTTTGGACTTGCAGTAATAATACGTGCGAAAACGGTGCTAAATTCTGCTGCACACATTGCTTTGGCTGCACACCAGGAATTTCAGGAAATAGTTGTAGCTGCTTGACCTGTAACCCTAAGCCCTCAACAACCGAAGCTCGTCACGTCGGACATAAACCAACAATGATCATGCAATTGCTCATGCCAGACTAATTTTCCAACCAAACCGTCTCTTGAAAGATAACAATCTTTATTGACACAAATTAACTTTTGACTGTATAAACACAGTAACACAATAAATTTTTAATTATTTTTGTCTTCATTCTTTTTAAAAACTGTACAGTCCACTCTCTACATAGCGTACCTCCTCATAGCGTATACCTCCACATAGCGTACTTTTCACGCATCCCTGGCTAAATCCCTATGATTTTAATGCAATAATACCTCTACATAGTGTACCTCCACATAGCGTATACCTCTACATAGCGTACTAATTTTGCTGGCCCAAAACACTCGTCAAGTGTAAATTTCGTCGCTACATAGCGTACTTTCAGAAATTTAAAAAATTTTAGCGCTCAGTTAAAAAAGTTACTATTTTTTTTCTTGATCTAACTGATTTTGCAAACTTATTCAATCAAAATTACTAAGCATATTCTTTGATTGATTTGTGTAGAACCAATAATTACTTTATACAGTAGAATTTTTATTGTTTTCATCTATAATACTGATTTTTTTTAAATCTGTACTTTCTACATAGCGAACTCTCCTCATAACGTACTAATATTGCTGGTCCGCTGAAGTACGCTATGTAGAGAGTGGACTGTAATTTGCTTAAAATTTGTATAAACGTAACTTTCTGCTCAAAATGTATTATAATTACAATTAGTAATTTTACTTTTACATTTGCAACATTTTATACGATACATTTTATATACAGCAATACAAGCAATTACATTCAAGAAGGTTTATTTACATTTTTACATATATACAGTACTACTGAAGAAGCAAAATTATTGATCTTCAATTTTCTTTAAAGAACCAAAATGACCCATATCCCTGTCTTGCTAAAACTAAAATGCACTATCTACAAAAATATTATAATATCATGATTTTGAATGCTTGTAATTAGGCAAATTTACACTTCTTCAAAATAAGTAAATAGGATATTTTACACCTTTTAAAAAACTTATAAATGGAGTATATTCCACTTTTTAAAAGTCTGAAAAAAGAACATTTTGCTCACTTCAAAAATATATATAAATAGAATATTTTGCACCTTTTAAAAAACACACGTCCCAAAATTGTACGCATGACCCTCTATTTCATTTTTATAATTTTTTTCGAAATACCTCCTTTTAATTCTAGCTCAAATTGGATATGGGTAATTTTGATTCTTCACTCACGCTACATCTTTTGGACCAGACCAGTCCATTTAGAGTACTACGGATTTGCCAGAAGAAAAGCAACAGTTTCATTGGATATCTCATCAATCATTGTAAGCATCATCCCTCTATCAACGTAGTAGCATGATCCGATCGTCACCTTAGAACATTGTAACGACCTCACCACCTTGTTGCTCCATTTAGTTTCAGTATTGTCAAGCTTGTTATTCCTTCCTCTGATTTCCTGCCTATTCCACTCTTCCAACACATCTGACGTATATGTATGAAACTTTGCTAGAACATTAAATAGAATAACAATAAAAGAAAAAGTCCTTTTTAGTACTAAAAGTGTAGGAAACGCAAACCCTAAGATGTTGAAAATAGATACAAATGAGTGAGAATGATACATGGCTTCAAAGTAACTTATACAAATCAAAAAATCACAAATGGAATTCTAGACATGAAATGACGTTCGTCTGGATTTTCTAAAAGTGACCATAGATGCTCAGGTAAATCTGGTCTTAAAAAGCAGCTTATTGCCATTAAAATTGAAAAACAGTTTCCGCAACAGTATACCATCCCGGTATTTAGTTCACATAGCCATATCATTGAGAGCTTTTGGGGTCATGAAGAGGTTAATGGTGTCATATATTTGTCTGCCAACATAAATTTATCATGAAATTTGTCAAAAGTAAATTTTGTATACATGCTTCTTTAGAATAGAAATATTTTGAAATTTATCTTCAAAACGCTTAAGGAATAGAATATAACCCTGAACAAAAGATGGGAACTCATGGCCGTTCAAAAGTGCAGCCAGCTGCAAAACGGCCGGGAACAAGAAGTACACCGAGACAAATTGCATGTAAACCTTCTCCCCGCTCGTCTTGTCTTCGTTCCACATTGTCCGAATGCAGCGGACGACAACGAATGCAGAATATGCCCAAGTTATGATGACATTGAAATACCAGAGGTAAAGCTCCCATTTCGATTTGACGTATTCTGGAACGTTTTTCTTTGTGTTCCACACGTAAGGGTGCATTCTAAATATTCGCCCCAATTTAACTCCTTTACGAATGTATGCGAGCATTGCTGGTGTACAAAGTCGGCTTGCATTATTACTGTTTTGCTGCGGAATATGGTCTTTCAGTTTGGATGTGTTCTTCTTCCCCCTGCTGTTGCTGTTTGACACAGCAGGGTTTGACTCGGTCGGCGGGACATTGCTCATTTTTGTAAGTTTTTTTAAACAGTGAAGTGATATGACTAAAGTCGGAAGGTATTATTTAAATCAAAATATGTTTTGCATTACCTGAAAAAAAACTATTTGGCAGGATGTAAATATATGCGGGTGTAAGCATATAATTAAATTAGGTAGCTATAGCTGTATTATAAGCTCAAGTCGTCTTTGAGCTACTATCAAAAGTAAGCGTAATATTTAATTCATTGATTTTTATGCTTTTGTTATATACTTGAAGGAGCTTTGAGTACCCTTTTATTACAAAACATTACACTCACTTCTATTCGTACAATCAATAAATCTATAAAGCTTTTAAAATTAGGAACCATTTCACTTCAAGTAGGAAGTAGGAATTTTACACTTACGATTACACCTACTTACATGTTAAAGCCTTATGTATGTCCACTATTATAAGAATTACAGTATCTAGGTTTGTCTAGTTTTGCGAGAAGCTGTACACAAAATATCGTTCATATTTTTGAAATACTAAAATGATTTAACGTTATTGCTTTTTCGAAACGAAATACCTGTTTAAATTTTTGCAGTACAAATATTACTGTTTTAAATTTTTGACTGACATGTGGGACATAATTACGTTTGTTAATATTTGCAAACACTGAATCGTGTACTATCTGTTCTGTAAATTCTTTGAAATGAGATTCATCAGCCTTAAAATGTGCATATTTAGAATATACTATGCCTTTATACTAGAACAAAATTTAAAACAATGATTTTTGGCAATCGTCAGTGTGTTTGTGTTTTAAATCGGCTTGTTGAATTTTATTTTATTTTATTTGATGTTGAATGAGCGGCCCTGGACAATATTGTTTTAAAAATTTGAAACTACGATTTTAAAAGTATTATTTGACAAAAAAAGAATATCTGTAAACGTATTTTCTTGCAATTTCTAGGTCTGCAATGACCAAAATTTTATATCATACTGAATTTTCAATGAATATATAGCTTCTTTAAATGAGAGCGAATATTTTTAAAAACAAAAAAAAATTTGAAAGGAATAAGATGTTTTGTTATTTTATACTATTAGGTTGGTGTATGAAAATTTGGATGGTGACTACGTTGCCTACACAGTATGTTCTAAGCAGTTATAGCGAAACCAAAATATTAAAAATATTCTGCCTACATATGTACTTTGGTATGACTCATATTCCAAGCTTTTACATTTCTTGTTGTATTTTGGCAGAGAATCACTTATATAAAATAGTGTCAAGCTAAATATATGTAGGTACATACGATCTGTATTGGGTCTTGAAAATATTCACCACAAATTAGTGACAGGCAAACATGCTGACATGGGATCTTCAGAATTTAAAACATGTGATGACTGAGAAACTAAATGTGGAAAATTTCAGTGTTTATTCTTATATCGTAAGTTACGTGAGTATCATAATAATAATAAAAAAACTTCCGAATTTATTAAAATCCGACAAAACATGGTCAAGGCATGACGTGGACGGTGGTTATGAGTTTTAGTTTTCTGAATTTTTCAGCGCTGAATTGTAATCAAAGTGCAGAATCATAAGTCAGGATGTTTGCTTGTAATATTAAACTTGTTTCGATTTGAAAAATGTTCCTCTCTTTTATCTGTCTTGTATAAGTAAACTAAATAATAAATTCATTGATTATTTTGCAATAGCGTGGGATTTCTATTAAATTATTAAAGTCTAAACATTCAACGTATACATACCTTTGTTCATTCAATACAATATATATTCTGTACTCAATAATATTCAACCGTTGGCTTTATTTCATGCCTGAGACCTAAACACCATAATCCCTATAACTGATTGAATATTGATCTGTTATACAGTGAAAAACAAAACTTTTACGATAGTGTCTCTGCATAAGGAAATTACAAACATCAGTTCTATGCCTGCAGGCCTGCAGAAAGAATTATAGCTTATAGCCCATATATATAAGAATTGTAATAATATGTACGCAAAAGTTAAGGAATATTATGTGTTACGGAAAAGTATGTAGGTATATTTATAGTCTTATAGTTGACCATTATACCGCTCAAGTTAGCTCAGTTATTGAAATTGTGACGCTTTGTTTACAAATTACGGCATCTTTTAAAATTTGACAAGTCAAACGTCCACTCGTATTTCGTATATGAGACGCTCGCGACATTTTTATTTTCTTATCTTATAAGCTTCTCGAGAAGTACCGTTACAGTGTTTAAGTTACTGAGCATATTGTTTTAACATCATTCACATATGTAAACTAATAAATATATGTATACAATATCGATATGTGACGAGCGATAAGTCATTTATTTGAACATTAATTTTAATCTGCTGCATGTCAAACAATGTATTATTAAAGTATACACATTTTTGGAAATATTTTCGTATAAAACTTTTCTGTATAAAATAGAGACCTGCTAAGTTATGAATTGCAATCAGAGCTAAGCTGCCAAACTTTGAACACATTACAATTTGAGTAGACAACCATGTTATAACAGTACTATTTTTCAAAGGACGAAAAATTATGGCAGGTTATCACGCGTCCAGGACCCGAACCAGGCTCATAATGCCCTTCATATCCATAGTACTGGTCTTGGCACTAACTTCTGCATTTATGTCGGTGTCAAACGTAGAAGCAGCCGTCGTTATTGTGGATGTGGATACTAAACAAAATTGTAAGTATAGATATTGCAATAATATTTACCAAATTATTAAATCTTGATACGCCTAATTACGAAGCACAGTAAATACAAAGTTATCAATTTACAACGGCGGTAGTCACGACAGAGTAAAATATGTCAAAACTCGTTTAAAAAATCAAACATCTTCGATTGCTTTTGGATTTATATCAGAAAGTCAGAATTTTTGTTACAATTGATTCGTTGTAAATGTGTCACGTCCTAATTATGTAAATTTATTTTGACTTGATCTCTTTTTTTACAGCTTGTAATGCGGGAGGGGACTTACTTTGTGGATGTAGCAAACTTCCAGTTTTTGGCTTTTCCTGCACACAGAATTGTACAGAACATCAAAAATTGTGCTGTTCAAACTGTTATATGTGCATTTCTGGCAATACCTGCGTTTGTCAAGGATGTACGAATCCCACAAAAGGCTCTCTTCAGATCACTTAAGATTCCACTAAAACCATACTATTTATTGAATATTTATTAACTGTTATTAGTTATTTACTATTAATTATTTATTTTATTATTTTGGCTTAAATGATAAAGACTATGTATCGCATGTGAAGAACCAAAATGACTTATATCCATTTTTAGCTAAAATCAATATCAACTATCTATTAAAACATTCAAATATGCCTTGGCCTTAAGAGCATTTAAATCGAACAATTTGCACTTTTCAAAAATTTGTCATTACAACATTTTGCACCTTTTTCGAAAACATCGAATTAGAACATTTTGCACCTTTTCGAAAACATGGAATTACAACATTTTGCACCTTTTTGAAAACATGTAAATATGACATTTTACGTTTTTAAAAAACTCGTGATTAACATTTTACGCATGTTCCTCATTGTGTTTTTATGACATAGCTCATTTTGATTCTAGCATAAATTGGATATGGGTCATTTTGGTTCTTCACAGACGATATTTATAATGAAGCAAAGATAGTTGATGTATTCGTTGAACGAGTGTTCGTTTCATTGAAATTCGTTTTTAATTATATTCTAAATGTTATTGTTGTAAAGTATGACTAAATAAAAGTGTAAATTACATATATAAAAAAGATAACCGCGACATTGTTTAAGATGCAGAAAAATTATAATCATATGTAGCTAGTTTTACGCAGTTACATATATATATATATTCATTGATTTTTCCAAAAAGAAACATTTCATATATTGGAAATTATTTTTTTTTAAATCGTCGAGCTGACGAATTTTTATTTAAAAAAAGAGCATTATTAGTGGTGGCATTTCAACGGTAACAACTAAACCATTTGCATTCACATATTATATCATTTCAATTCATGACATTTTAAAAAGTAAAATTGGTTGCTAACATTCGAAACTTGGGTAAGCACTAGGCTCATACGAATGAAGCACAGTAAACTAAAAGGTAACTGCAACGGCGACAATTCATCGCAAAATTTAACATGAAATACACTAATGACTACAGTAGTAGGTACACTAACAAATTAAACTAACCTACAGCCTACTTTGCAAAAGGGCTTCACATCAACAACTAGAAAAAATAAGGGTGGTATGCTTCAGTGATGCATACTGAAATCCTTAAGAGCCGGCAGTTATTCATTCTTCAGAGAAATATATATTTGGATTTTAGTGATACATAAATACTGTATATGGTCGTGATGTCACGACAATCTTCCCGTACCTACAACCTATCATAACCCGTTCCTCTCAAACTCACACACGGTTCAACTCAATAGTGCGAATTACACACATCCATTCTAAAAGTGCCAAGAAGAAGATCAAGTAGATCGAAACGTTGCACATAATATTTCAAAAAACAGTTCGTTTTTTCAAACAAGCCAGTATTCAAAAGTACCTAAAAAATTGGTGAGTTCCTACTCATACTTACTTACATAAATACTGGATATACATATTTTTCCACGCAGTAAAATATTTAGAGGCAAATTAGTTACATGTAGGTACTTTAGTTATCAGAGAAACTCAAAAATTAAAATAATGTAGCTATGCATAAGTTCACAGGTTCATAGTTTGTGAAAGTAAAACTATTTATATTCGTATAACGTCAGTTGCTGTAAAGGTTAACTCATTTTTATGTACAATAATTGTCAGTTGAACTGTGGGTCAAGATTGTTGTTGTTGTTTGTTAATCTTTTGTTTCCCTTGAGTAATTAAAATATGCTTAAAATACCTTTATGTTAAAGTAGAATCTCATTTTAGATAATCTCCAATAAACATTGTTTTGTCATTAATAAAAATAAACACAAAAATTGTTGTTTTGGGCATACTTTTTCTACATGGATTAGTTTCATTTTTTGACTTCACGTTTTAAAAAATTAAGTACAAGCCCAGCTCAAATAAGCGTCAGATCTCAACTTAAATAGTCGCTGAAGTGTCACTTTTAAAAATTTATTAAGCGCCCGGCCCGGGTGCTTATTCGGTCATTTGCGGTACATAAATTCCGATTTTGTTAGAATATACAATATTGCAGAATATATTCTAATGTGTAGACTTGCACATCAGCATTATTATAGACCAGCCGCGGATACAGAGGGGGCTGTCTAGGGGGCTTTAGTCCCCCCCCCCAGAAGGAAATGTTTTAACATTCCAGAGATAGAAGCGGCCATTTTATAATATGGGAGCTTAACATTGTTAGCCCCCCCCCATTAGTCGGTCATTATCCCCTCCCCCCAACATACAAGACAAAAATTTAAAAACTTTATACGTTCTTTTTTACATATGCATTGCATTGACTATAGGTTATTAATAACTAGGTGCTTGTATTCAAAACTAGTGAATTTGTGGAACGCAATGTCGACGCAGAATACAGTCCAAGATTTTAAAATATACATAGATGAAAAAGATGTTTATAGTTATAAATTCTAAATCTCTTTGATGTTATATACTAGTACAAAAAGCCGAGCTTACTCACATAAAGTATCTCTGTGCACGCAGCATTTAAGTACAGTAAAATAAACAATGGACCGTTTTAGATTGTAGATAACAAATACAAGGTCGGATAATGCGGCAAGAGCAGCAAACATGTAGGTTAATAGAATATTTTGACTTTTCAAAAACCTGTAAATAAAATTTTTTGTACATTTCAAAAACATGCAAATAAAACATTTGACACCTTTCAAAAACATGCAAATAAAACATTTTACACCTTTTCAAAAACATGTAAAAATGTAACATTGAGCACTTTTCTGAATCAAGTAAAAAGAACATTTCCAACTTTTCTAAAACATGTAAATACAACAACAATTTGGTTTACCAAAGCAAATCATCAATAAAATCAAAATAGTAGTTTTTGTATGAAAGCAAATTGCTGCCTACAAGCAATTCCTTCGTCCGGCCCTGAGCAACTTTCCCCTTTTCGGTGTGACATTTATAGAGGCACTGCACTAATAATAAAATAAAAATAAATAACACGTCTTGCATATTACACTTTGTTTGAAAATTCCCTTTAAACCTCACGCCTCACAGAACAGACATGTGTGTGATTCATGCCAGTTCATTAGATTAAAAGTTAACCGTATACTTAATTAATTGAGATATTTATGGATAAGTACCTATATACATTTAAAACATTTATGGTTGACCCTTTCAATCATTGAAATTGTGACGCTATTTGTTTACGAATTACGGCATGCTTTAATATTTGACAAATCACACGTTCACTCGTATAACAGATACTCTTGACATTTTTCATTGTGTTCTTATCTTATAATAAAACTTCTTAAAGATGACCGTTACAGTATTTAAGTTACTGTATATTGTTTTACCGTCATCCACATATAAGCTAATAAATATACTACATGTTCATATGTGACTAACGATAAGTCATTTATTTGAACATTAATTTTAATCTGCATTACAAACAGCGCAATACTAAAGTCTACGAATTTTTAGAGCTATTTTTGAAAAAAAGTATGTATAAAAGAGAGAACTGCTCAACGCTGAATTTCAATCATAGCTAAGCTGCCAAAGTGAACACAGTAAAGTAAAACATTAGTAGAAAACAAATTTGTAACAAAGTATTATATTTAAACGACGAAAAATTATGGCAGCTTATCAAGCGTCCAGAACCCGGACCAGGCTCATAATGCCCTTCATTTCCGTAGTACTGGTCTTCGTACTAACTTCTGCATATCTGTCAGTGTCAACCGTAGAAGCTGCCGTCGTTTTGGATTTGGTGGATATCAAACAAGATCGTAAGTATAAATATTCAGCATAATATAAACTAGTAATTAGTTGTTGCAATAATAATTGCTAAAGAATTAAAACTAATTACGCTTACTTACGAAGCACATTAACTATAAAGTTAGCAATTTACAAGTTACGACACCGTAAAATAATAACTCAAAACTCGTCAAATAAAATAAACGTCCACGGTTTTGTAATTAATTTTGTAACAGAATCTCAGAATTTGTCTCACAATCGATTCATTGTTAATACGTCAAATGTCACGCCATAATTGTGTAAATGTATTTTGAGTTGATCTCTTTTTTTACAGCTTGTCTTGGGATGATGGACACACGTTGTGGATGTAGCAAACTTCCAATTATGGGTTTTTCCTGCTCACAGGATTGTTCAAACGGTCACAAATTTTGCTGTTCAGGATGTATTATGTGCACTCCTGGCAATACCTGCATTTGTAACGGATGTTCTAAGCCTAGTACACAAGGCATTCGTTAGAACACTTGAAATTCCAACAAAATTATATTATTTCTTAAATATTTATTTATTACTATTAATTATTTACTGTTAATTATTTATTAATATAATTATTTTTTCTATAATTTTGGCTTCGTTTATTAAGACTGTATACTCATAAGGAAGCAAAGACAGTTCATGTATTAGTTGAAAGATTGTTCATTTCATTGAAATTCGTTCTTAATAACATTTTGAATCTAAATGTTGTCGTTAGTATGATTAGTACAAATTATATATAAAGGATGACGGGACATCGAGTGAGACGCAGGAATAATCGTAGCCGTAGCTAGTTTTACAGCTACATAATATATGTATTCTTCGATTAAATTTTAAAAAATAAAGAGTTTATATTAGAACCAATTTTTTGAAAAATCGGGTCGAATTAAAGAATTTTTATTGTGAAAAAGAGCGTTGCTAGTGGTGGCAATTGAACGGTAAACTTATTTAAAACCATTTACATTCACACATTATATTATTTCGGTTCAGGACATTTTGAATTAAAATGTTCGACATTCAGCCTCAGCATTTTGCATTTTTTTAATGAAATGCAAACAGGCCATTGATCTGGACGTGTATGTGTCTGTTATCTCTAGTAGCATCAATTAAACAAATAAATATGAACTTTATATTGCCTGTGAAGAATCCAATTGACCCATATCCATTTTTAACTAAATGCGAAATGCACTACCTACAAAAAATATATGAATATCGTGTAATCCTTAAGGTATGTAAATATAACATTTTGGAATTTTCAAAAACGTGTGATTAGAACATTTAACACTTTTCAAAAACGTGTAAATGCAACATATTGTACTTTTTAAAATCTCATAATTAACATCTTACGCATCCATTTAGTTTAGTGTATTTTTTATAAAGTAGCTCATTTTAATTCTAGCGTAAATTGGATATGGGTAATTTTGGTTTTTCACAGATGATATGTAGCTATGCGTATTATATGCATAGTATTATTATAGCCCACGGATCGTTTGGTTGCAATTCGTCGAATAAACCTTTTAGTCAACCTAAATTCTTATTACTACAATGCATAACTAAATAATAAAATAAAATAAAAAATATGCATAGAATTATTCAAAGTTAGAGGAAACGGAATATACCCAATAATGATTTATACTCGAAACATTTTAACACATTTTTATAGTCATATTTGAAAGATTTTAAACGGGACAGTTTTTAACCTACAAAATTTGGATTAGCAAAGGCGCAGCAGCACTCATACAGATTTAAGTAAATAAAATACTTACAGTAAAAAAACTAAAAGGTAACAGCAACGGCGACAATCCTTCGCTAAATTAACATGAAATACATAGGTCACTGCAATAGTAAGTAGACTAATAAATTAAAAATTATATCAACGAGAAGGCACAGTCTATGATATCCGTTTTCTGCTACTCAATAGTGGTCAATTCAAAAACTGTTGGGGCAACAGTTAAACTAATCGTTAGACATAGTTCTAACATGTAGAATGATTAAAAATAGCACAGAAACACATCGATTGAATTAATAACACGACAATGCATCAGTAAGACAAGGACACAGAAACATTACAGTTGCTTTCACTTAAGCGTACAATGTGTTAATTACTTGCTTTCTTAATCTTAATATACGGTATTAAATCTAATATGATCCACGGAAGACAACAATTATTCAATAATTTATCTGATTTGATTTAAATGTAAAGAAATAAATCCTTACAAGTCCAATTTACATCTCCTACGAGAAATCTTATGAAAAAACACTCGCTAATATCTTACTTTAGAGTTTTACATGTTGAGTAATTACTAGAAAATTGCCGATGATAAACTATTGTGAATGTCAAAATGCGAAACAGTGGGAAAGGTGGTCCCATCCATTAATTGTTCCCACCCACAACATCGAAATTGCACGAGGTGGGTTCTGCCTACCAATGGTTAGGCCAACCTTTCCCACTTTCTCGAATTTTGACATTGACAATAGGCAACTGTTTTACAAAATGGATACTATGAAAATCCCATTAAAGATTTTGTTTTAAAAACATTGTAGTATCACTTGGAAAATCGAAACACTAAATTAGCGAGGTAAAATTGCAATAAAAAAAACTAAAGAACGAAGGAGTTTTTTCCTATGTCCGTGTTTGGAGTAACGTAACAAGACTGACAACTACAAAAAAAGGTAGTTTAAACCCCTAACTAACACTAACCTATACTTATACTGTAGAATACCTCACTATAAAATATTTTATTGTAATGCAATTACTGTAGAGTTTAAAAAACTCTTTAAACTAAGATTTCATTAATAGAGAAAACTGCAATAACATAACTTTACTTAAAACGAGCCAACGCAATTCCATTTACAGATTAAGTGGATGACAGATAGCAGTCATTTCCAGCTTTCTACGGGTCTTTCTTGAAAATCTTATGGATTCTTACAGCGGTGCCTAAAGTCACCTGCATGTGCTTTATCATCATGTCTACGTCAATGAGACCCACTGCCCAACCGTCAACTTCCTGGAAATCATAAAAATAAATACACTTATAAAATAATGTAGTGAAGTGACACATACTAGAAAATTATATAATATTGACAACAAAAATAAACGAGTAACTGAGTTTCTTTACATTTTTGTGTGCTTAGGATTAGTTTTATATATATAGAAGTGGTAGCAACTTACATGTTTTCGAAATGTTTCGGCATAAAGTATCATGTTAATGCCTTTTCTTTCAATGTGACGAATGACATCTTCAACAGAAACCAAAATTGGATCTGACAGTACAGGCGTTGAGTAAGAAGGAGCTTGCAGAGTACTGTTTACATTGTAAGCAGATAGAACCTTTTGGATAATATCATAGATCTTTACGGCTCGGCCCACAGGTAATTCTAAATATTTTATCAGCATGTCTGGGATGATGAGGCACACGGCCTCTCCATTTATTTCCTGCAAGCAATAATCACATTATGTTGAACAAAAACTACGCAACGCAATAATGGTATTACAATAACTCTGATGATGAGAATTTATTTTAGAGTTATCAATGTGAATTTTCCCCAATAAGCATATAAAAAAATTACCTGCTCTCTAAATTTTTCTGCATAAGAGCTCATACTACAGCCTTCCTTTTCCAAATGTTGGATGACATCATTAACAGTCCACTTACTTGGATCAGAAAGTAGAGAAACTGATTCTGATCGAACTTCCAACCCAGGGCTGACAGCGGGTTTTGAGTTGCTGGATAGAGCTGCGGGGTCCAGTGTAGCTACTTTTGAAATATAAATATTAAATACAAGTAACGTATGTACTGTATCATGCGTTTAAAAATTTAACAAAATCAAAACAATGCAATTACTTAGAAATGTGGAACAAAATTTTATGTCAGCAATATGCGTACAAAAATAATGCACATGAAGGAGCAGGGTGAATAAAATTCTAACTTTAAAAATACAAACTTACGTGCAGTTTTAGCAGCTTTAGCTGTCTTTTGGGAAAGCAAATCATTTACAGGTTGAGCAGCTGGACGTTTAACGGAATTATTATCCCCTTTTTGAAATTTCATCAGCAGTTTCGGGGTGCACATTTCAGCAACTATATAGGTAAAGAAGTTAAAAAACCAATGTCGTAAGTACATTTAAACATTTCAAATAACGATGCTAAGCAGGCGTGCTTGGGTGAGCGGTTAGGACTGCAGACTGTAACGAAATTTACAGTCTCAGACCCGGCTTCAATCCTCGGCCACTGCTAATCGTTTACGGTTCGGTGTTGTACGGTAAACGTCACTGGATGGTTGACTGAAACCTAATCTCCTTCTGTGCTCCTTAGTGACCACTACTTACTGTAGGGACCTAGGGAATGGGACTCCTTTACTGTGGAGGAGGGGACGGGGATAGGTGAAAGGGTACAAAGACCGAGACGATCTAACGCGGTAGCCTCCTATTTCCTCACCCACAGTGACTGGTTGAGTCTGGTTGTATGAACTTCGGTTAAATCGACCCAATGAATAAATTATTTTTATTATTATTAAATAACGATGCTAGAAAATAATTTTCACTAATTAGTTTTACATCCAAAATGAAAACGTGTGAGACGAGCTAGATTTTATCTGAAATACATTTTATATTGATCAAAAGAATAAAGTTTAAATAAGGCTAATTATATTTAAGGATTATTACATGAACGAATTTTCAATTTCAGCTGGTCTGATGGAGTCTTATTAGGAGAGACTGGAATTTGTGGCGTGGTAAGCTCAGAGTTTGATGGAAGCAATTGACTTTGATCGTTACTTGCCAACTTTTGGGGATCATTCTTGTGAACCAAGGCGTTCCCATCCTTAATCGTATCGATGATAATGTTGCTAGTACTGTTTACGGTAGTTTCTTTCATAGAAGCGTCAGTGCCAACCGATAAGGCTGTACCTTGAACTGCAAAATCAAATCAATTATTCTACAGATATAGATTACAGGTTTGAGAGAAGTGATCCGATGCATAAGCAATAGGTATTTAGTAAACAAAGTAAAAAAGTATAGATAGCTTACTTAGTTAGCTAAAACACTATTCTGATAACTTGTATTAAACACTGTCTTCAAATAGTCAATTTGAATCAAAACTTATTGTAACAATTAGCTAAATGACTACAAAAAGCAAATATTATATGATAAATATACTAGTTTTGGACTTATATTTCTGTAGAAATTTGTATTTTTTTTCAGAATTATATTATAGCAAATGGTCAGTGGTATTTAATTATTCATCACCACACTTATTCGAGTTAGCTCAAGACTATTATTCTTCAGTACTGCAGCATCACCTAATTGTGGCCTTTAGTTTCGTCATTCACTAAAAGTATTGAACATTAAAATGTGTAACTTACTTTTATTGATTCCGATGTTAGGAAATCTGGCTGTTCGCACCGATCCAGATGGAGTCAAATATTTAATTTGATTTTTACGCTTAAGTTTCCGAAAAGCTTTCTCTATTTCTGGAGGAAGTTATACAGTTAAAACAAATCGACAAAATATCAACGCTAAATAAGCAAGTAAAAAATCGATTGAAATAAAAATATTGACTATTGCCAATAACTATTAGTTTCGTAAACCCTAATAAATAAAACTTAATTCCTTTGAGACTGCCAACAGAGCTGCGTCATTAGGAATTGCAAGTTAATCCTTCCGAATTTGGAACGATGTGGTCGCCGAATGACGCTCATTGCGCTGATTTGTTTGATTGTCGAACTTACTTTTACGCTCCTCATCTTTACGATGCAACTTTGCTTGTAGAAGCTCATATCCATTCGCAGGCGCCGCCAAATTATTATGACTTGTATCTGTATGAACTGAAGGTTCTAAAATAAAATAATAATTAATTTCTACGAATGTTGTTGAGAAACGGGAAAGTCATATAGTTTAATTTTATAATTAACTGTTAAAACTGTTAAAAATTACGCTTTCTAAAATAGACATAAACAATGACACAAAGTGTGTCAACCGAACTTGAAAAGAAGCAACCGTACATTACAATATAGAAGTGTACAAAAGCGAAAATAGTTAATTCACAAAGTATTTCAATCTAGTACTTACTTTTAGCAATTTTTCCCTGCTTAAGTTTAACAGTTGACGAAATAAGCGGCTGCGATGCTGCATAATCATGATCCCCATTTTGTACTGCAAGTTGGGAAAATGCTCAGTTTCAGTTAATTTGAACCCACAGAATACAAGTTAAATTTCAAAAGTATAGCTATTGCTATTATTAATCTTTAAGTATTTATTCATTACACGGTGAGTCTTTCTTCACAGCGCAGCAGAGAGAACATGGCTTTCTTCGGTCTTGGAAAGTAATGAAGTTTTGGCATGCCCCAGTTAGTCGAATTATGTGTCCAATTTCTTTCTTAAATTCGCGCAGTTCTTTAAATTCTTTGTCGCTTGTAACTATTTTATTAGCCGAGCATGGGGTTCCCCTACAATCGTTGAGCATGTGAAGGAGACGAAAATGAAGTTCATTGTACGTTCCAGTGATCTGCAGTAAATATTTGTTTAATTTTATAGTATCAACCATTCCTGAATCACAATCTGCATGAATATACAGCGTTACTTCTTGTGGTGGTTCAGTTTCACTATCAGTCGATGTCAATACTACCCGACGTCGTCTTTTATTCCTATTCCCCCTTCCAGGAGAGGGCTTTCTGCGACGTGGAGCACTTGATTTAGATCTGAGCTTCTTTACATTTGAACCAGGTTCAGCTTTAACGATATTATTAGTTGCTGGAGCTGAAACCCGAGGAGGTACTTCAAGACGATGACTACCATGACGACACCAACCAACAGGAAAGATATCTCTGGAGTAGTATTCTGTCCAGTAATCAAATGAGTCATCCCAGCCGTCAAAGCTAACTTTGATTTTATCATCGTTGACGTCCACTAAATTGAAAAATTGTTAATCATACATCAAAAGTAAAAGTTTACATTACACACTGCATAGACACCGAGCAAACTACAGAAAAATTACTCTATCATACGACTTAAATGTACTAAAATTTAGAATTTTATCTTACAAATAAAAGTTTTGTTTCACCTACCTACGGTAGCAACGCAAATTAAATAATTGTTTTTTCTATCCAAGGCTTCTAACTTCATACCCTTTTCGAACATATTTCTTGGAGGGGTTTCTGGTTCCGGAAGAAAGCAATGAGCTGGAGCCTTAGTAAATTCATTTAAATGTTTGCCAATTTCCCTTAAAGTACAATCTGAAGTCTCGCGACTTCCTGACTCCATCACACCTCCGCTTTTTTCACAGGTGCCAATGGGCTGAATTTCGGAAGAGTCTACAAATCCCCAGAAACAATGGCTTGAACTGTCTACTTGAAGTCTAAGCCGCGGACCTTCGCAAAACTTGACCGTTGCAACACAAACTGATGTTGGATTTTGAGGACTGATTGCTTCTAACTTCATTCCAGGCGCAAAAGAATTTATTGGAGGTGGAAAGGTGTGTTTGAAACAGGTTGCTGGAGCTGCAATGGAATTAGTCTTCATCAAATACGAATCCCATTCAAACGGCTCAGATTTTGAGGGACGACCTCGAGCCGGTTTAATAATTTCTGACGTCATTGTGGGACCGACTATCTGTCACTGTATATAGCTGATGGTCACCAATGACCAAGAGGTGAAAATATTTGAAACCAACAATCCGTTTCGACTGCTGACCAATAGTTGAAGTCACATTTCTCAACTATGATGCATATGATGAGTTACCATTCAATTCTGTAACAATCAACAATCAATCTCAGTTAGTATTATTACAATTACAAGTGATTCGAAATCTTACAATGAATTCATAAGTCAATAACAATTATTGATGTTTGGAATCCTTCTTGCCACATATCAAGTTATAAGCCACTAATTATAAGCCACTGATGATTAACGATTACCATCAACTATCATCACTATGCTATATGATATGACAAACATACGATGACTAGATTTTTGAGCATCGAAAAAATAAAAAAAGAATAGATGATTGATGATAGTACCACACCGGCAACACCCAACACCTGTTGCCTGTATATCTATTTAGTCTTAAATTTAACTGTGAACTGATTCTTGTCCTCAACTCTGATTTCTAATAAATTCAAAGTTAACTGTACCTAATCGTATTATTATATTCAATATAATCTAAATTGGTTTTCAATGTGATTAATTATACATATATGATACTTACAAGATTAAATTTTCAAACCTACACACCTGCCTGAATGAATGTTGAATGCTGATGTACACAGAGCGACTTCCACCACAGTCACACTGTTGACTGTACCAGATGAGCTCAAGAAGTCAAGAATCCTGAACTGAAGACCGGACTTCTTTCAACTTTCAGCTTTATTAGTTAGTTTGAGCATCAGTACGCTGGACGCTGTCTGGCTAAAATTTTAGGAAAACCGGAATTTCGGATACCGGTCACAGGTTTTCACTTCACAGAGAACTCTAATCGGAATCCAACGGATTTAAAGAAATACTTAAGCATGACGACTTGTAATACAAGTTACAAGGGCGTCAAGTGCATCCAAAACCAAACTGATCAACGGGCAATCGGGTTTCAAAACAAGAAATGAACAGGGTAAAAGTGGAAGAGACTGCAAGAAACAGTGCACCAATGATTACATTTGAAATGAGCGAGATTTACTTAGCACCCACTAACATCTTTTGTTTGAATCACGTGAACGAATATATTTAAAATAAGAGTGGTGTATTAAAACTTCCCAAATGACCCTGACATCATTTACGGACTCTTCCTGGAACTATGGATTATGTCGAGTACTGAGTTCTCAGTGGGAGAGAGAGAGCCGCAGTGAGCCACTACGGATACGGACTACGGACCACGGACTACGAACAGACTACGAACTACGAATTATTACGATCCACAACACATGTTTGAATATTACCACGTAATTTGGCTTCATCTAAATCTATGACTTTCTAGCGTTGGTTAAAATGCAAGCAAAATCAATCTAAAAATATTGAATTATAAATTAAAACTTCCCACAATTGATAATGACGTCAAATCATGAAACCACTTAGTTTAGACTTTCGGTTCTCCCTATAGATACCGCTGTTGCTTCTATCTGTTTTAAGTCCCCAAAGTCTAAAAAAGATTGATTCAATTCCTGGACAAATTCATAAAAAACCTGACCTTACCTACCGGAAGGCGAACTTATAAGCATATGTACTAACATCAGAGATCAAAAATGTGCAAGTAGGAAATTGTTGAAATGCAAAATATATATTAAAAATTAGTTAAAACAGAAATCAGCCATAACACAAATGATTTAATAAATTAAATAAGTTTAATTAGTCCCCAATTTCATAGCTATATAAAATTACACACAGTAATTACATCAATTTTAGATGCTTGGGATTCGTGTACCATCGTTGTAGATTGTCGACCTACCTTGTATATGAATAGAGCCTAACTATACTACAAGACCGTCCATTGTTCAAAACAGCCAATCCAAAATACCATTTTTTCCCCTTTTTAAAAATCCACTCCCCCAGAAAAGCCATCAGTGCTGTACAACTTCCATATAAAAGAAGAATACCGACAAGCTTTAAAAGTTGACTTGCAGCTGTCTCCTCATCCTCAGCTGTCGCATTGAACTGTGAAATTTTTGCCCTCCATTTGTGAGCATTCTGAAGCCCTTTTCTTAGACTGAATTCCTGTTGTTTCCAGAGTAAATATTCCCTTAGCCCGGAGCTTTCTAAGCGAGAGAGAATAGCGTCATACGGTTCTAAAGTTTCCAAAAGTATCACGCGAATAATATTACGTAGCTATTACACAATTGTGTAAATTCTTCAAGGAAAGTTTCTACTGCTAATAATAAAATAAATTCGATTCCACTTACCTACGCAGTACGGGTGGATTTTACTAAAGCCGACACTGCCGAGTATCGAAAAAAGCTGGTCCTTCGACCACATAAATATTAATTGTTTCTTTACGTTCGTCAGATAGGTTATTCCAAGTATGTTGAAAACTCCAGTCATTCCCACAATAACCTGGCTACCTTCCAAAATAAGATGATAGCCCTGCAAAATTTTAAAGGTGAATTATGAAATTATCAGAAATGTACAAGTTTGAATCTGCTGCCAAAATTGGAACGTTTAAAAGCGTGTGTAATAATAAGATTAAAACGCACCCCAGCCTCCACATAGTCAACTTCCACCCCACGCTTCAGAATTTCTTTCCCAATATCTTCATACACACCATTAAACCTTCCCCGCCATACCTCAAGGAACATTAAATTGATACTAAAATCTGATTTGATCAATTCTGGAAACGTTCTTGGTGGGCTTACGAATTTAGGGAGGACGATAGATGAGGTCAAATTTGACTTGTATTGTGACCCGAGCAAAATCAACGACAAGAACCAAAGTGTCATAATAAATAGGCTGCTATATTTTTCCTTTAGAATTTGGGCAAAATGGGGGTTTGCGAGACCATCTTGATCCAAGCATTGTTTCAACAGGGAAAATAGTGTAATTCGTATTTTCCTAATATTCTTGTTACATATTATTTGCTTCTGATTAATTGATTTAAACCAATGGCCATTAATATAACCAGAACCAGTAGGCTCAGCTTCAGATGGTGTACAATAGAAAATAAGTTCAAGTGACAAAAACGTTAAAATAATAGAAACTGAAATTCCGATCCATGTAATGTGATCTAGTGGATCCAATAAAACCCAAAGGGATTTTCCAAGCCCAAGTTTTTTCGGAAGGGCATGAATAAAACTGACACTATCATAGAATGTCGGGTGTGAGAGATAAATCACGTCTTTCCGTTCTTTGGTGGGTGCTAAAACACCACAAAAATCATGGGATTCCTCAATCAACGGAGCTGTGAACCCATCCCACTCCCCATCTTCACTCCTTTCATTGGATGGTGTCGAGAATTCAGCAACTAATTCACATGTTGCATTAAAATCCTGGCAAAGCTCCCATAAAGCATCCAACGTGTAAATGACCCATTCTCCAGTTGACTGGAAATACTCCACGTATTCTACACCAAAAGGCGAGTCATGTCCCACAAACGGATTTTTCTCAAAATTTGGATATTTTGGAAATAAATATTGCGCTGCTGCTCGGGAATTATTTTCTGAATTATTGTTTGAGAATACAAGTAGATTATTTTCTAAAATGTTATAGATTCCAATCTGAATCAATTCTTTACGATCCCAGTTTCTTGTCATTAATTGGATACAATTTCGGGCATTGTCAGAATCTACCAGGATTATTACATTCTGAAGGTGTTTTGTATGGACGAGGTTTGTATCTATTTCAGTTAGGATTTTGCCAGTTCCAGTTGTTACGAAAATATGAAAAGTTCGGTGTGGGGCTCCTGGAAGGGAAGAATAAAATGATGGATTTTTGTCACTGTTAAAATAGACGCTTGCGTTTGAAATATCGTAGAGTAAAATAATACTGCATGGACTGTGGTATTTGGTAACCCATAAAATGTTTTTTATTGAAGCAACTTTATTGTTTCTATGAATTATTTTTGTGTTGTTTTGCAATGGTTCATCGAGTTCGGTTAAAACAATGTTGGTAGAAAATTCAAGTTTCTTCAAGATTAAATCTTGTGCATGGAGGTCAGTAGGAGATTTTGCATGTGTGCGTTTTGAAGCCGAATCGTCGTAATTAAATTCTGTTGGCAACTTAAAAACTGTTTTCCCAACAAAATTTAAACTTGTACACTGGGGGTTTGTTTCCAGGATGTGGAAACTTAATTTTAGAAGAAGTCCAGTGGGAATAATGTTTGAAGGAACATATTTAGAGGCTGATATTGCAACTTGCCCTGCAATAATTAGATTGTTGCAACTGATGACTGAAAAAAATAACATAGCTATAAAATTATAGTGGCTGTGGCTATAATTGCTAGTGTAATAGTAGGATGATTTTACTGACATTTAATTTAATACAATTTAGATATTGTTGGGATAAATACTACAAACTTTTTGAGGATATTATTTCACAGCTGTTGTGCTTTAATTATAGGTAATAATGACCAACCTTCTAACTTTCTAATCGCTTCTTATAATTACACTTCTTGTAACATACCAGATTTGAATCTAAGCAGATTTAACATTTAACCTTACCTTGCCCCTCGAGAGAAAAAAAAACACTTTAAAGCTATTGATATTCTAATTTTAGAAATAGTATGACAGCATTCTTGATTAACGGTTATCGATGTCATTACTTCTCCTGTGCTTAAAATAATGCTATATCGCTTTTATGGTAAAGAAACATGCAATCTCTAGAATATGATATCGATATGATTATGTACAACATGTAACCTATATATGTGTAAAATTAGACCTGGCAACATTTTCAGTTTTCAGTAGCAATACATTGAATTGAAGTATAGGTACAAAAATAATTGCACCTTTCGAAATGTTCTACAAAACTAACAAACTATGTACCTATGTATAATAAATTCATGACATGACAAATTGCTTATTTTATTTTCTATGTTAATATATAGTTATTATAGCTACGTTATTTATAGTCAAATGAGTTAGTAAGTACCCAATAAAAGCAAAATTAAAAACATTAACTTTATATACAGTCCACCACACATCACTTTTTATTTCATGAGAATCTAAGTAGTCGCCTAAATGGCTTGAATATTCATATATAATGTAACTTTCAGTCAGTCTGCACTGAACACTAATAATTAAGTAATTACGTATTTAATAATTGGCATTCATTATTAATAATATTAATGTTTATTACCTACATGGTTTGCAACCCATGGGGCGAATTGAGACGGTAAATGTTTATTTACAACAACAACTGGCGCTGAATTTACTTACGTTTGAACAAAAAATAGTACAAGATACTAAACTGGTTTTTGAAAAACTGAAACTATTGATACAAACTCGACATAATACCTTAACCTCCACTGTATTTGCATAAGTATAAGTACTTACAATTATGAAATTTTATGATTTAGGGATGTAATTAGGCTGTAGTACTTATGTAGGGCTTTGGCTTACTAGTTAAGTAGTCAGATGGATTTCTAATTCCTATCATCTGATCTGGGTTATGACCTAGCAATAGTATGCAATATAATGACGTTGCTAGGCTATGGAATCCTAAACTATGAGCTAATAGTTAAATTATTGTTATTATTATTAACAGCAGTAAGAGTAACTGAACTGAACTTGGAATTTGTAAGCGAACCATCAACTATGTATACTATTTACCATTAGGTAAGTATTATTATCCAATTCTCACTGAAAAAAAATTGCGGACTCTCTATTTTTTAACGTATTTGTGTATAATGTTTTTGGCAAAATATTATACAGTAAACTATTATATAAGTTTATTAGATACTCCTTATTGCTTAAATGTTGAGGTGAAAAATCAAATGATACTGCAGTTAAGTCAAAAAATGGTGAAGGACAATTTTGATTTTTTTGAAAGTTGAAGAGACTCAAAATTTCCATAAAACCTTACAAAAGATATTTTTGTGTGATCCATGACAGTTCATTGGATTTACCAGTTAATTCATCGAGACATAATATTTATAGTTGACCCTAAAGAAACCTTTCCCATTATTGACACTGTGATACTTTGTTTACGAATTACGGCATCCTTCATTTGACAAATCACACGTTCACTCGTATAGAAGATTCTCCTGACATTTTTCTTTGTGTTCTTATCTTATCAGCTTTTCGAAATTGACCGTTACACTGTTTAAGTTACTGCATATTGTTTTACCAACATATAAGTTAATAAATACATAAAATGTCCAAATGTGGCTAACCGTCAGTCATATATTTGAACATTAATTTAAATCTGAACTACAAACAATGTATTATTAAATTCTAGAATTGTTTAGAACTATTATTGAATAAAAAGTTTCTGTATAAAAGAGAGCTGCTCAGCGATGAATTTCAATCAGTGTTAAACTGTCAAAGGGAACATTGTTAAACTGTAGTATAGACGACAACCAAATTAAACCAGGACCAGGGATTATATTTTAAACGACGAAAAATTATGGGAGGTATTCAAGGGTCCAGAACCCAGACCAGGCTCATAATGCCCTATTTTCCCGTAGTAATGGTTTTCGCCCTAACTTTTGCATATCTGTCAGTGTCAACCGCAGAAGCTGGCGTCGTTGTTGATGTGGATACCAGACAAAATCGTAAGTACCTACGTATATTCAGAATATAAACTATCAATTAACTTAAGTACTCCAATAATAATTATTACTAAACAATTAAAACTTGATGCGCTTAATTACGAATAGTAGGTACATTAATTAATTACAAAGTTACCATTTTACAAAGAGGGTAGTGTCGATAGCATAAATTATGTCAAAACTCGTCAAGGAAAAGAAACGTCCACGCGCTTTTGTACTTCTTTAATCTCACGATCAGAATTTCATAATTTGTGATACAATCGATTCTTTGACGTCATAATTGTGTCAATTTATTTTGACTTTTATTAACAGTTTGTAATGGGACGGACACGGACTCACGTTGTGGATGTAGCAAACTTCCAATTATGGGTTTTTCCTGCTCAGAGGATTGTTCAAACGGTGACAAATTTTGCTGTACAGGATGTATTAATTGCACTTCTGGCAATACATGTATTTGTGCCGGATGTAATAAGCCTAAACAAGGCTCTATTTAGAAGACTTGAGAATTTAAAATTACATTCTTTATTAAATATTTATTACTTACTATTAATAATGTATTGTATGCATACTTATACTTATATGCGGATATCGTCTGTGAAGAAACAAAATTAGGTACTCATATCCATTTTTAGCAAAAAAAACAACATCCACACTATCTACAAAAATATTGAAAGTCTTAAGTGCATTTAAATACAACATTTTACACTTTTCAAAAATATGTAATTCAAACATTTCGCAGTTTTCAAAAACCTGCAAATCAAACATTTTACACTTTTCAAAACATGGAATTAGAACATTTTGCACCTTTTCAAAAACATGGAATTAGAAATTTTTGCACCTTTTCAAAAACATGGAATTAGAAATTTTTGCACCTTTTCAGAAACATGTGAATAGGACATTTTACAATTTTCAAAACCATTTAAGTGGAACATTTCACGCTTTTCAAAAACTCTTTTACTCTTTATCAGGATTTTAAGCATGTTTTCCATTATGGTTTTATGACATAGCTAATTTTGATTCTAGCTTAAATTAGGTATGGGTTATTTTGGTTCTTCACAAACAATATTTTTAATTTTGTCTTTATTGGCTACTTACACATAATATGACTAGAAATAAAATAGAGAATAGCTAATAATATAGAAAATAGAATAGCAAATTTCACATGGCATGAATTTATTATAGTTTCTTCGTGTTGTAGAAAATTCCGAAAATTACAATTATTACTGTACATATAATTCAATACGTGTTCCTATTGAGCATTTTGCCAAGTCTTATTTTGCACAGTACGGAATTTTACATTTTATATATAACCATATTATCAATCACCTAGAGATTGCATGTTTCCTTACCATTAAATCGATAGTAGGTCATTTGAATCACTACATAAAGTATAATGACAATGACATCGGTAACTGTTAATCAAGAATGCTGTCATGCCTAGTTCTAAAATTAAGAATCTCAATAGCTTTAAAGTTTTGTTTTCTTGAGGGGCAAGGTGACACCTGTTTAGATTCAAATCTCTGGTATGTAACGGGAACTAATTAGATGCATAATAAGTACTTAAAAGGTTGGTCGTTACATCTTATAATTATAACACAGCTGTAAAATAAAATCGTCAAAACATCTGTTGTGTTTATTCGAAAAATATAAAAAATGGTAGCTATTTAAACGTCAGCAAAATCAACGTACTATTGCACTAATAACTATTATGGCCACTGTAATTTTATAGCTACGTTTTTTTATCAGTTATTTGTAGCAATAAACTAATTATATTACGGGGCAAGCTGCAATACCAGCTAATAAGAAACCTTCTTCAATAATTATTTCCCCTGGGCTTCTTCTAAAATTAAGTTCCCACATCCTGGAAACGAACCCCCAGTTTACAAGTTTGAATTTTGTTGGGCAAACCTAAGTCGCCAGCAGTAGTCAATTTCGACTTCGACGATTTAGCTTAAAAAAATACAAATGCAAAATATTCTGTAGACTTCCATCCAAGCACAAGATTTAATCTTAAAGAAACTTAAATTTTCTACTAACATTGTTTTACCCGAATTTGATGGACCATTTCAAAACAACACAAACATAAATCAAAGAAACAAAGCTGCTTCAATAAAAAGCATTTTATGGGCTACCAAATACCACAGTCCATTCAGTATTATTTTGCTCTACGATATTTCAAACTCAAGCGTCTATTTTAGCAGTGACAAAAATTCATCATTTTATTCGTCATTTCCAGGAGCCCTACACCGAACTTTTCATATTTTCATAACAGGTGGCAATAAAATCCAAACTGAAATAGATACAAACCTCGTCCTTACAAAACACCTTCAGAATGTAATAATCCTGGTAGATTCTGACAATGCCCCAAATTGTATCCAATTAATGACAAGAAACTGGGATCGGAAAGAACTGATTCAGATTGGGAGCTATCAAAAATTCGAACAAGAATCTCCGGGCAGCGCAATATTTTGTATTTCCAAAATATCCAAACTTTGAGATAAATCTGTTTGTGGGACATGACACACCTTTTGGTGTAGAATACGTGGAGTATTTCCAGTCAACGTCAACTGGAGAATGGGTCATTTACACGTTGGATGCATTATGGGAGCTTTGCCAGGATTTAAATGTGACGTGTGAATTACAAGCTGAATTTTCGACACCATTCAATGTAAGGAGTGAAGATAGGGAATGCGATGGATTTACAGTTTTCTTTTTTTATCCCGTTTTGCTGCATTTTATTTCAATTGACAAATTGACATTACAGCAGGAATGTTATTATTCCTTTGTTATTTTGAATTCGCGGTGATGCCACATTGTAGTTCTTTTCCTGTCATTTATGTCCACATATTCCCAGTCCCACACTGTATGCAGAGGAATAACTATTTAATTTAAGTCTAAAACTATAAGTAGGTAGGTATAGTTTAAATTATATTTGCTTCATAATGAATTGTTTTGATTACTATTATTGTATTCGTAGGTTTTTAAATAAAATTTTATCATTTATGACGACGCACTATGCCTTTGTTTGGAACAACTTTTGGGTATTTTCAGTACTTTGACTTGTACTGTTACCCTTTTATCAGAATCAGGCATTGCCTTTCCTGTGATATTATTTTCACGAGTGATGTATTGCATTATCATCCTGTAGGTATGGTTGTGCTTATAAAATACAGTTAAGAATAATTGCAACGTTGCAGTTACTAATTGTAAGTAGTGACTAGTTAGTAGTATTATGATAGAAAGTATGTGAACTAATACAAGTTTAGTAATTGCTTACAGCGCACTACTTAGGAGCAGCGTAGTTCTGCATTTTTTAATCATAATTTATTACATACATAAGTAGTTTTATTCCTAATTTTCAATTTTAGTTTGTGCTGTTTACTAATCTACCGTATTTTCTATAATAGTAGACTCGTCTTCTAGCCAAATTCCGACCTCGTAGGCCTGTCTACTATTACAGACCCATTTATTGCCATATACATAATTGTGTTAAGCAGACCCGTGTTATGGGCGATACTAATTAATTTTGATATGTACAGTTTGTAGTTATCTGGTTGATGGGTCAAGCAAGAAGCAGGTGGTTACGGCTTTATTTATTTCCCATTTAATTAAAAACTGAAATCACATTTATATACTTTTTAAATGAATGCAAACATACTACCATAAGAACCTGTTGCTACAATAAACAATATTAAGTTCAAATGGTTACAATATTGAGGCAAAAGGATCAATCAAAATGATTGGTCCTTTTGCCTCAATATTGTAACCATTTGAATATCTCTGTAATTAACATCTGAAAAGAAGCAGTCATCACAAATGTAGCTCTCCGTTACTTTAATTGTTTTCAAAGTACTCTTGTGTTCGTCTAGAAACTCATGGACAGACTCGAAGACTTCTTCATTTAAGTTCATGCTATAAAATTCCAAATTTGCCAATTTTGGAAATTTCCATTTCCACACCCATTCTTGGAGGTCGCATTTTTTGTGACTATTTTCAATTTTGAAACTGACAACGTTTCTAAATGTTACTTGGGGATGCTTCCCATTTCCTTTTCTGTGTCTAATGCTACAAAGTTTATCCATGTCTAAAGTAAAGTTTCTCATATTGGGTAGTTTGTCAACTATTTCCTTTACCCACATGGTGCTAATGGGTCCATTTATAGTTAAAGCTACAGGGCTCAAAGCTTGAGGTAATTTAAATGATTCTGGAGAAAATTTTTCCTGTCCAATTAGGGATTTAATCGTGACTACTCCATTGGATTTCATGTCTTTTAATTCTTGAACATTTTTTATTTCCAACCCTAATAATTGATGGTCATCGCCTTGGTGGGCGGGGGGTTGAGCAATATTTTGGGGCTCTTCATTATCCATGACGTCAAAGATGAATGTGTCTTGTTGATCGTCTTCATCTTTTTCTTCTTGATTCATATGATTTTTTAAATCTTCCAAGTTTCGCATGTTTTCGTAGTCATCTTCCAATGCACCAGATGCGACAGATACTTGGGTTAGTAGGGAAGAGCTTTCATTGTTTATAAATTGTAGTGCAATTAAACCTATTAATACCAGGACAGCAGCAAAGATGGTCCAGGTTACAATTGGTCTGCAGTTAGGAGCAAGACAGTTCTTTGATTTCACGGCCCTGTCTGTGTCTTCTTCTTGAGGTACTCGGAGTAAGAGTCCTCCATTGTTCAACAGACTTGGTGGTTTCCTGAAAATAGTGATTGAAAATTAACTTTAATGTAGGTATGAATCATATCTATTTGAGTGGAGACGCTGTTAACAATAATTATCCAATACAAACTGAGATATAAGTTAAGTGCAGGAAATGACCGAGGACTTGATTATATAAACATGCATTCATACACTTTTTTATTAATTAGCTACAATTAATATAATCAATAACACATTCAAAAATTATGTGCTACCTTATCCCATATAGCGGCATGTAATATTTCATTTTTACTGTGAATATAAAAAACAATTAGTAATTTATAAAAGCTATTATGTAAGGATACATGTTTTTTAAAACCGCATGATTTCAAAATCGATAGCATTACAGGAAATGGAGTCATCGATAATCGATATTGACATTTACATGGTGTAGGATCAAAGCATCAACTCATTTATTTATTTCCTGCAACATTACTAACGGTAACTATTAATATAGCTGACGCCAAATCGGAAATTACATCTGCATAAATTCTAACTACACATTATTATTAATGTGTCGACAATTTTTTAAATAAAGAAAGCATCGATGGCAATATAATTATCTATACTTTCCAACCACGTATGATAGCCGTGGAATTTACAATCGTTGTATTTAGAATACTATAGTTTTTTTCTAGAAAAAGCTCTTTTAATGCCAGGTGTTTTAGCAAGTATTGGTTTTTGACACAGTTTATTATTTTTCTATGCAGAAAATTACCATTTCTTTAGAACTCTGTTGATTACAGTAGTACATAAGGAAGGTATTCACGCGGAGGCCGCCAGGTACAAATAATGAACTCCTGTAGTGCAATACGCAGGGAAGTAGAAATCGCAGTTTGAATTATTAGCTTTCATTTTTAATAACACAACATAATCTCTCGAAAATAGAACGCGAAGAATTAAGTTCACGTTGTTCACCTGTGTTGGATTTGAAGTGGAAGTTATCTTATCAGTTACCAATTGTAGTTGAATGATGGAATTAGTATTACATACTTACAATAATAAACACTGTTCATCCCATTTCGCCATGTACAGTAGAATTCCGTTATAACGGTTTCTCAAGGGGCAGTTAGATTTAACCTATGTAATCGAAAACCGCAGTACCGATAAACCGCACCAGTTAAAAACTGTAGTAGCGAGACCACTCTGGTCAATGCGTTGCGCAATATGTTAGTGAAGTTGAGTTACGAGAGATAATTAAATGACCCTTTCCTGCTCGTTGAGATGATGCGATGGTGCAAATTGATCCAGTCTTATTACACATTTTTTCGTGTTGACTAAATAGTTTTTACATTCATGTCTTTTGAAATTTAAAACTTTCGCCACATTTATTTGTGTTTTTCACCGTTTCCGATTTAGAGATGTTTTGCAACTTTACCTCCAAATAATATTTGCTTACAAATACAATTGTTGTAACTTTTGCCACAGTTAGCAATTTATTTATTTTATTTCAACTTATTTGTGGAAGTTCTTTTTCGGTAGCATTTCATGTAACTTTTTGGACGCTGCAAAATGGTCTCCCCTCCCCTCCCAGGTGAGAGGTCCAGAGCACCAGGTACCAAGACTAAATGGAAATGCAAATAATCTCAATCGAAAAATCGAATGATTTTGATGCCATTAATGGCTACAGCGGATTGGAGCCCCCCCCCCCCCCTCTAACAAAAGCATAGTTTCTATAATTAAGCTCCAAATTATTTTAGCTTAAAATTTGTAATGTTCGTGCTCAGTAAAATTTATATAATTTCTATAAATTACTTAATCCTTACACTCCTACTACACTATGCAAAAAATTAATACGTCGGACTAGGGCATGACCGAGGATTTATGCCAAATGAAAAATACTTAAGTAGGTAAGTTGTTTGGAATAACTGGAGGAGCTGGAGATAAAAATCTGACATTTAAGGAAGTCACTTTGTATATAATGATAAAAATGGTGTTCGTGCATGAATATTTAACCAGTGTAATGGCATAATAGTGGAACCGTAAAGCAGTATGAAGGAACCCTGTAGCATTAAAACATATATGCACTTAGCGGGACAAGCAGATGTAACCGATAAAATGGAAAACTGTAGTATAGAGACACGTTATAACAAAATTCTACTGCACCAACCAAGCAAAGCTTGGCGCCCATCCTATAATACATACACGCAAAACATAGGCGACATATAGGCAGGCCGAAAATTTTAAGGAAAAATTGTCAAGGGAATAGGCAGGCATATTCACAAGATAAAATACAGGATTGGCTAGGTAAGCAATGTAGAAATTTAGCCTGGTAGGCAGAATAGTTATGATCGGAATTTTTTGAATCGCAAATATATTTATTGTTTGAGCAATATTTAAAAGTAGTAATTTTTATTGCATCTATATAGTAATTTAGGCTAATTTATACAAAATAGGCGTTTAATAGGCTGATATAAAAAATAGGCAGATCGGTAAAAATTAAAAATAGGCAATAGGTATAGGCTTTAAAAAATCCTGGACAAAGGAAAGACGATAGGTAGGCTCATTCAAACGCCGAGCTGTGGCACTAAGTATAGCACCAGTTAGCATGATGATTTTAATAGTTTTAAAAGTGCAAGTAGTCGATGAATTTGGTTTAACTCGCACGTTCAATTGAGCCGTTTAAAAATGCTCATTTCGCTGGTAAAGATGATAACTTAAGTAGTTACCTGGAAATGGAAATTAAATTTAACCTTAATTGTCACTCAACTCAATGTCCAACAGGTACTCAGAGATAGTGCTAAAACGTAAATTATTGGGAAACATTACGTGTAGTTTGAATATGTCAATGATGATACTTCTAAACGATTTATTTAAAAAACATTTGGTGCACGATGTGTCATTACAAAAAATTGCTACATATTGTGAACTTGGTAAAATTTTAAAATGTGTTTTGTATTACGTATTTAATCACGCAACGGGGACTAGACTACAATACCACAGACAATGTAGAAAGCTATGAGAGTAAACATTTATTTATTTACTCGTATTATTGCTTAAATCGTACCCCATGCACGCCCTATACAAGCTAAACACGTATAATTATGCAATTTTAACGTACAACAATAGATGTAGTGCATAATTCTGAGCCATTTTATGATTTGATTATGTGTAGAAACAAAGTAAATTCTTACAAGCTAAAAAACTGCACATCCAGATCCACACAAAGAAACACTCGGAATACAACTTTTCTCGAGTAAGACGGAATATTCATAAAAAATGTGGCAACATAAATATAATATGCATACTGTAGTAGTAGTTAGTACTTACCTTATTAAATTTCCTGTCTGCAGGTCCAAAAAATTTGGATGATTTTTACTACCCATTTAAAGTCGAGTTCTTTTCGTAATTTCAGTTATCCTGTTTAGCCCAAAAATCTGGTACAATTTTTTTTATGGATTTACTAACTTCGGGCTTCGGATTCTTGTTAGTGACTGCAGCTAATTTATTCATAAATGTAGGAATTAATAATTACCGAAAAATAGTAATTTTGTATGAGGAAGAGCTACTTTACGGTTTTTAGGCTCTAGATATACTTAAAAGGTATTTTAAAAGCTTGTGTAACTTACCAAATATAAAAATACGCCCACGTATGACGTCGAGGATTAGTACAATATTATTAAAATATTCGTTTTCTTCTAGAATAATTAGCACTGTATTCCAATAATTTTGTTATATGAACAAGAGTATTATTCAGGTCAAATGATGAGTTAAGATTAGTGTAGAACAATAGTATTTTTGTTTGCTTCTGTTTTGTTTGAATTTTTAGTGGTTAGATTCATTGAAAAAATATTGGCAATTAAAAATATCTACGCCCACAAATAAATCATAATGAATAATAATTCAATATTTTTTGTATGTTATTTTTGTTAGAATCAGCAGTAGTAGAACTGCTGATTGCTAAATTTTTGTGAAAAAAAATCTGAATATAAAATCAAGACCTTAGAAAAGGAAATGTATTATTATTTTCTGAGTAAATTACATCATGAAAACTGGCTATGGTACTGACCGTTCTTTCAGAATATCAGCAAATATATTCACTTCATTTCAAAAGTGCTAATATATAATAATAAATTCAATGCAATATGACTCATATAGGTTCATAACTAATCAGTTATTTACCTGTCAACTTTATAAACGTTGGGTAAATGAATCATCTAATATTATCGTTGCGTGTTTGTTGATTAAATATTTTTGTATAACATTTTACAAAATTCAAAATCAACAATTTTGAACAATTTGATAACACATATCTGATAAAAAAATATCAACGAATAAAATTCTGATAAACAAAATTTCATTTCCTTGCATATAAGAAGTTACTGGATCTGCTCAATTTATTTTCTCATTTGTCGTGTTTGTACATACCTACCTACATTTACCACTATAACCTACTTTTAATTATTTGAGCTGTATGGTCAAATATAAGCGGTATCAATAACAATTTAAAAATTAAAATCAGTAGTACCAGTACCTGTTCTGTTGTAATGCCGAATTGTAAATTCTTGTGATGCATTGTAATAAAAATAATTTATAACTGGACAAAACTATGCAATTTGAAAAATTTTCGAGATTTTATTATACAATACAGTGTTATTGAAAGTAGTAAGAAAGTGTAAATAATTGTATTTACGCATACGGCTTATATAGCAACAATTAATTTATGCGAGTTAATTAATTAATTTATAATTAAATTCATTAATTACAAGCTTATAGAGCACTCTTCAGATCTATGTGGATTTAATGTAAACAAGTTAATTAAAAAAGGATAAGATATGAGTTAGAAGTATCTCAATTGACTGATGTAGAATCAGACTAATTATTGAGTTTAAAAACAAATTAATTATAAGTTTATTAGTTAAGAGCTTTTCTCCTTGTTGTACTCGTCTAATCCTTCTACAATGATGGACACGATGGTGGACAATACTTTATTCCAAGAGTCAGACACAACTGGAGTAAATCCATCCCCCAATTCTTGCTCAAAAAATGCCATGAGACTTGATTGGACCACCTGTTTCAAGAGAAAGTAGATAAGAACAAGGATATAGCATTGATAATTTTACAAATTGAAATCGATGCCAGGGTTTCATTTTCATTGATATTGATTATTGTTATTAATCGATGTGGTATAGCTGCGGCCAACGTGAGAAAATGCTTTTGTGTCGTCCCATATGATGCATCTTTAATTAAGAATTAATACGAGCTTTTGAAAAGTTCAAAATATTTTATTTACATGTTTTTGTAAAGTATGAACTGTTTTATTGGCATTTTTTGAAAAGCTAAAAATTGTTATCTTCCATGTTTTTAAAAAGCGTAAAATTATTTGCTTGCGTGTTTTTTAAAAGTGTATAACTTTTCATTTGCACGTTTTGAAAAGTGTAAAATAAAAACTATTTAACTTTTTCAAAGTTTAAAATATACTATTTTCCTATTTTTGAAAAGTACAAAATTTTCCATTCACGAATTTAAATACAGGATATCATATTTACACCTTAAGAAGAACTTGACATTTTTTGTAGTTGTAAAAATAGTGCATTCAGTATTCGGAAAAAATGCAAATGGCTCATTTTGATTCTTCACTCATGTTACAATCAATTATTTGCTGATAAATAAATCACTAGTCGTCTAAATTGAATGTGACATTATAGTAAATTAGTACCTACATTAGGATTTTAGAAATCTATACCGGAATTCTTAACTGACAGCAAGTGCACATTGCACACTTTCCATGCGTTATCCGCCATAATTTTGTAAAAATATCATGAACACAAACGTAATAATTTAATATCACACGCACCTTAAAGTCCTCAGCCGTTAATTTTCGTCTTGCGTGATTATGTCCGGTCTTCAAAAGGAGCTCCCGGAGCATGTCAATATCATCCATACTCTCAATGAATCCGTTAATGGCATTCATGACCGTAAACCCATGAGCTTGAAGTCTTTTATTTCCTGCTAGGTCCGCCAAAGGTATGTCAGCGAAACCTCGGAACATTGGTTGGTACTTTGGATGAACTCCGAAAAAACTTGAATCAAAACAAAACAAAATTATAAAATTCTTCTGATAAAAGAGCCCGCAATTTAATATGCCATTAATTGCATAATAATACATAGCGTCAAAGTGAATTAAATATGCAGTGGCGGATCCTAGCCCCACCGCTAACGATAAGAGAGACCTTTTTTAACGTCATTCCCCAATACGGTCGCTTAACATTATTAGCCCCACCTGTGACAAAGTCCTGGATCCACCACTGCTGAACATAGCACAAATTGACGCGTAGTTGTTGTACATTAAAAATGCAGTGAAATATTTTTTTTCCTGTTCTCTCATGCTATGAAGCTTGTTTATGTTTATAAACAAATTCTGAAGACGAACGAACTTTGGCATTCTTCTTTGTCAATTTGTATTCTACCATACCATTCTTAGTAGTACAAAACAGGTTGTGATAGCTGTATATATGTATAATGTACATTGTATAATTTGCTTATAAGTGTATTAAATTCTTTGACTTACTATACAAAAAATCGAACTCCATTTCCCCTCAAATCCTCAGCAATAATGCTCCACGTGTCGTGAATCGCCTGTTCTTCTTCGTCTGAGAGATTCAACCCCTCTGCTGCTTTGGGATATGGCATGTTGTTTTGTTTTTGATTTTTAATCGGATTTTATTCGGTCGGTTATCAACTGTATTAAAATGATTGAAAAATATTTAATCAATAAAAAAACTTGATTTAAAACGTAATAAAAATGTTATGTATTTTTGTGCGTTTTAACTTTTAACCTATTTAAATTTTAAATGACAAACTACAGTATATATCGTTATCAGAATTATACTGTAGCTGAATTGCCTAATGCCCACTGTCAATTGTCAATCTATAGGTACTCACTGTTTGTATTTTGATGTGTCTTCTTCAGAAGCTGATGAGCAACTAAATTGTGAAAAGATTCCACTGCCTGCTTTTCTTTCAGTCAATTCTTATCTGTAGTTCATGCAGCTCATTACTCCATCGCCTTATTCATGGTTCTTTTCTTGAAATTCAAGCTTATAACTGTCAGTCTTATTATGTAGTTGCCAATGTCAACAACATCTGGAACGCTTCTGGATAATGGATAGAACACAGTATGTAGTTTGTATATAGGTATATAGTTATATGCCTTCACTATATAGTTTCTAGTTGACAGCGCTGATTATTTATAATCTTGATGACCTCTATGCAAGGAAACGCATATAGAAAATTACGCTTCCTGTCTATCTATGCATTTCATTGTATTTCTATTTGATTATGGTAATGCTATATGTAAGTGCCTTAGGTACTGTAAATATTTTAAACTTAGAATGAAAATATTGAAACTATAATAATCACAATATAAATTCTAGTGAAACTATGTTATAACGGTTTCTTAAGGGGGAGCTGAATTTTTACTTTGATCGGTAGTAATGAAGGTTCGTTGTAAAATTACAATGGTCTTTGGGCGCTGCATATAATGACATATAGTTTTTGCATTTTTTGGGGGGAGGGGGGGAGGGAAGGAGGGTGGAGTGGTGACAAATAGATCTGGGGCGAGTGGTGCCGGAGCCATTTCTACTGCTTTTAGTGTTTTAGTCATTTCAGTTATAAATCGTCTGTAAAGAACCAAAATGACCCATGTCTAATTTAATCTAGAATTAAAATGAGCTATGTCATAAAAACAAAACGAGAAACATGCGTAAAACGTTAATGAAGAGTTTTTGAAAAGTGTAAACTGTTCTATTTCAATGTTTCAAGACATGTTTCAATATTTTTGTAGATGGTGGATATTGTTTTTAGCTAAAAATGGATATGGGCCATTTTGGTTCTTCACTGACGATATGAAGTCAGATATTAGCGGTATGAATTAATTTAAAATTGACATAAGTTATATCTTGATATGGCTAAATTCTAAATTCTTGGGATGCATTGAAAATAATAATAATTATTATAACTAGACAAGAATATGAAATTAGGAAAATATTCGAGATTTTATTATACGACACAGTGTTAATGATAGTAGTAAGAAAGTGTAAATAATTATATTCACCCATTTAGCTTATAGCACCAATTAATGCATGTGAGTTAAATTATTAGTTAATTACATTGATTAATTACAACAAGCTTAGATAGAACACTCCTTAATTGTCTGGATGTAACGGGAAAAAATAAATTAGTGTAAAGGCATAAATGAGTTATTAGTATATCTGAATGGACAGGTATAGACGGATCAGACTTATTTAGTTTTTTTTATTTAATTAAAAGCTTGTATAAATTAAGAACTATTCTCCTCGTTATATTCGTCTATCCCTTCATTAATGATGGACACGATGGCGGACAGTACTTTATTCCAAGAGTCAGACACAATTGGTGTAAATTTATCACCCAACTCTTGTTTTAAAAATGCATAGAGACTTGACTGGGCCACCTGTTAAAAAAGTAAGAAAATTAGGTGAATAAAACTAGCATTGTTAAGTTGATAAATCCAAAAGCCACTATACCAGTATGTAAAACATCATTCATTATAATTGATACATTTATTAGCAGATGTGGTATAATTATAGTTGACCGACGCACAAAAACTCTTTTGTATTGTTTCGTGTGGCTCATTCACAGTTTAGAATCAAACCAAGTTTTTATGAAGTTCAAAATAAATCATTTACATGTTTTTGAAAAGTGTAAAATGGTTTATATTTGCACATTTTTAAAAAGTCAAAATGTCGTATCTACATGTTTTTAAATAGTATAAAATGGTTTATTTGCATGTGTTTAGAAAGTGTAAAATGTTTTATTTGCATGTTTTTAAAAAGGGTAAAAATTTTTATTTGCACGTTTTTGAAAAATGCAAAATGTTTTATTTGTATCTGTTTTTAAAAAAGTAAAAATTATTTTCATCTTTTGTAAGTTTTAAATATTCTATTTTCCGTTACAATTGAATATTCAATTTTGTCAACTTTTGAGTAGTACAAAGTCATATTTAAAGTGTAATAAATCGTGTTTTAGTATAAGTTGAATGCGACGTAATACATAATAGGAAGCTGTAGAAATTCGGAATTTTCAGTATAATATAATAGCAAGTTTTTAATGAATTACCAATGATAATTTATAATAAATTATATCACACGTACCTTAAAATCCTCAGTCGTTAATTTCCGTCTTGCATGATTATGTCCAGTCTTGACAAGGAGCTCCCGGAGCATTTCAATATCATCCATACTCTCAATAAATCCGTTGATAGCATTCATGACCGTAAATCCATGAGCTGCAAATCTTTTATTCCCTTTAAGCTCCGCCAAAGGTACTTTAGCAAAACTTCGAAACATTGGTTGGTACTTTGGATAACGCTCGAACAAACTTTAAAAAAAAATAAAAAATAATGTTACCAAAATGCAACAATGCTAAAGAAGCCTACAATTTCGCGCCTAACAAAACAGAACTAATTAATTACTACATGCTTTGACAATTGACTTACTATATAAAAAATCCAACTCCAGCTCCTCTTAAATCCTGAGCAATAATGTCCCACGTGTCATGAATTGCCTTTTCTTCTTTTTCTGAAAGATTCAATTCCTCTGCTGCTTTGGGATACGCCATGTTTTTGATTTTGATGTGCGATCGGATATTCGATTTCGTCCGTTATCAACTGCATTAAAAATTGATGAAACATTTAATTTAGCACAACTCAATTCAAAGCTTAATATAAATGTAATTTATTGTAATTGTGAACTCATGTAAATGACAAACGACACTATTATTATGAGTATGATTATACAGCGGAATTACCTAATCTGTCAATAATCTAAGTATTCTCCTTTTGTTTGTATTTTCCTGTGCCTTGTTCAGAAGCTGATGAGCAACTAAATTCCCAAGAGCCCGCAGCCTCCTTTGTAGTCAATTCTTTTCTGTTAAGTGTCTATGACTATATGTAGCTCACTGCTTAGTCCGTCAGTTTGTCAGTAGGTAAGCATAGTAAGCACGTATAGGTGCCTTCATTGTACTTGAAATTAAAGCTTGTAACTGTCAAAGTCTTATTAGCTGTCAATTTTAAAAGCTTCTGTAGCACTATATGGACAACGTAAGTATAGATTCTGTTTATCGTCTGTGAAGAACCAAAATGACCCATTTTCAATTTAAACTAGAATCGAAATGGGCTATCTCATAAATAAAAAATTAGAAACTTCCGTAAAGTGATAATTTAGAGTTTTTTCAAAGTGTAAAATGTTCTATTTACATGTTTTTTAAAAGTGTAATATGTTCAATTAGCCTGTTTTTGAAAAGTATAAAATTTTCTATTTTACATGTTTTTAAAAAGTGTAAAATGTCCTATTTACATGTTTTTGAAAAATGTAAAATTTTCTATTTACTTATTTTTGAAAAGTGCAAAATATTCTATTTGAATGCTTTCAAGACATGTTTTAATATCTTTGTAGATAGTGGATATTGTTTTTTGCTACCAAGGGATATGATACTTTTTGGTTTTTAACAGGCGATATAGTGTATAGGTATCTATATTAGGAATACAGATAATTTTTATTTTGACATAGCAATGACAGCTCTAAAAATATTTGATCATGAAATCTCTCCAAAAGCACTAAGCATACAACACAATTAGGTTTCCTATTTATTTATGCACTTGATTGAATTTGCATAGTAATGCTATATATAAATATATATGTAATAAAAAATTTAAACTCAATGTAGAACTTTTCACATCACTAAATCCCTACAATGTTTCTAGCATATTTTTTGTAAGTTGAAAAAACCAAAGGTTCTATTGGTATCGGTGAATGCGTCCTCCTCAACATTTAATGTGTTGACTATTGACTACAAAATAATAATATTGTAAAAAAATATATTGCACATATAATTGCATACAAGTATCAACGTACAATACAAATTACATTCATTAATTAATTAAATAATTATTCCAAGGCGTTTAAAAAAATTGTTGATATTTTTAAACCAAACTTCAACTAACCACTTATGCTATTGCAGCCGAATGCAATTCAATTACGAACTGCTTACCAGTCACTTCCACTACCAGCAGCATAACATTATTTTCCTTTCTGCGGTGTAATTGAATTCTAAAAGCATTTTTAGATAAAAGCCTAGCAGCTAGACCGCGACCGCAACCGCCTTTGATTTATTATTGAATTTACCTCTACACAAATAAATAATTTTGTACTGAGCGAATAGGAATTAGGAAGATACGTTTATCTACTACGTGTATATGATATTATGGCATTTGTCGCAAATTATTTCTATAAAATTATGCTGGCACTCGAGAGACCGCTACATCCTACATATAATGACATTAGTAGATAATTTCAATTTGGAAATTAAATGGGACAATTCATAAGATGATTGAATATGATCTTCCCAACTTCCCATTGAGCCCACAGCGCTTTGCCCGCACATCTATAATTAAGAAGCTCCTCATTTCAATTCCGATTACGGTTCCGAGTAAAATTTGAACACACTCATTTAATTATACGAAGCACAAATAACTTACAAAGATCAAGATGAAAAGATCCACTACCAGAACCATAGAACCCAGAAGTATGTTAAACAGATCGAGAATCCCGACTCTTTTTTCATGTATGTAATTGCAAGTATAATTTACAATGCACAATGTAGGTACCTACATTGAATAGATGGAGACGAAAACAGACATGTGCTCTCCCTTTTAACATTATATTCCTTATCCTTTTACAAAGAGATTTAAAATTGTAGTTTCATTTCATTATTTCTTTATATTGTGCAAAGTTAATCGTATTAGGATAGGAGTAATTGGGAGCTTGGTTTTGGTTGAGCTATATATACATTATATACCATGCTGAGAACGCTGTATTGTGTAACTGTTAAAACTGTCTGCCAACTTCCAAGAACTAAAACTGCATTAAAGTTTATTACACAATAATGTTAGCTTATCACCTAATATACATAGTTAGCTTGGGTGCAGCAGAACTGTAGACTGTAGTACATCGTACATTGTACAGTGGCATTATTTACTGAAAATAAATAAAAGTAAAATATAGAAGACGAAGACGAGGCCTTGTCTGCGTCTGCAATCCTCATGCCATCAATGGCATGACAGCAGATAACTGATAACTGACAGGAAAATAAACTCTAAAATGTAAACACTGTTGATTTGATGGTAAAACTGACTAGAGTCTTTTCAACGTCTCCCTTCTGACAAAAATAGGTGCAGTTTATTTGTATTTTATATTGGTCAACTTAATAGCTTATAATTTCGTCTAACTTGTAGTCCCTTATATCCACATATGTAGTCCTTCGTGTACTGTACTGCGGATATAATGCAGCGCTTTATATGTAAAAACAAATAGGCATTTAAATTCCGATTCTATAACCTAATTAGACAGCCTCATGTCTGTCTTATAATCTTTCCACAGAATATTTTCAAATTTCAAATAGGCATATAATCACTGGCTCACATGGTGTGTAAAAATATTGACAATTAGTTGTATTGTTTGCACTGTGTGAGTGCAATTCTTGAGTTAAAATTAAAAGAGTCTATATAGTTAGTTATAAATGTCTATAGGAGTCGTCCACCAATGACGTTTAGGAAAAGAGCAAATTTTTTACCCCCTCCCTCCCATAGTTTTGAGTATCCACAGTGTCTATTGTAGTGCCATATAATGTTTACTCAGATCGTTTCCCGCTCCCTCCCTCCCACCCAAAAATCGGAACGTCATTGGTGAACGCCCCCAAATATATAAAGTTTTTGTTTGCACAGACAAAACAGATGGATATTAAAGTAGGTAGGTAGGACCTCTATTTTTATTTTGTTACTCTTAAATACACAATGTATGTAGAAAAGTTGTAAACTATAATAATATATCAATATCTTTGTTTGATAGTTTAATTAACATGGGGTCGTGGGGTGTCACAGTTATATTGATCATTATCATATTTAAAATACGGAAAAAAAGCTAAAAACATAATTATTAATTTATTTGATAATTTGAATTCTAGTAGTTACATACATACGTTGATAAGTGCTATAGTGTGTGTGTGTGTACATATGTGTGTTGTTTCTTGCCACACGCGTAGCGATCAGTGATTTGCAAAAGTTGTAAGGTATAATATGAGTGACGTCGAAGTGAATCATTTATTTTTATTTGCTTATCTGTATAGCCAAACGCATTGAAGCAATATTATTGGTTTTAAAAAATTGTTGAATTTATTTATGTATTTACATTATTAGTGTTGACTGGAGTTCTACATATCACTATATGTCACAGGTGTGACGTATACACATCACAGTCACAAACTAATAAAAATGTAACGCTTTATTTTATGACTTATATGGTATAGTGTATATTAGCTAAATTTTAAGAAGTTTCGTAATTGACAATAAAAGTCACTTATTTTTGAATAGTTAAATTCCATAGCTAATAACACAACTGAAAACGTAAAATTTGAAAAAAAAAGTATAGAAAACAAAACTGTACATAATCAAATTTGTAAATGACAAAATTTGGAATTATTTTAATAGTAATTATAGAGTGGATATAATTAATTAACTACAGTAATACCAAGGTGAAAAGAATAGTAAATTACGCTAATTACGAATCAGCACTTTTTGCCTTATTATACGCCTCAAGCCCTTCAACAATGATACCCACGACGGCGGTGAGAACCTTAGCCCAGGAATGTGCAACGATTGGGGTGAAAGCATCCCCCCACTCATTCTCGAAAAAAACCATTAGACTTGACTGGACGACCTGGAAAACAAAATACGATAAAATATATGCGACAAACAAAACGGGAAAACGGAGGTGGTTTATCCCTATGTGTAAATTTGAAAATTGTTATGCATTTGTAATTGTAAATCATATACCTCAAAATCTTCAGCTGTCAACTTGATTTTAGCATGGTTACTTCCTGTTTTCGTTAGTAGTTCTTTCAAAAAGTCAATGTCATCTGTGCTCTTAAGGAAGCCGTCGATAGTATTCATGACCGTGTATCCATGAGCTTGAAATCTTTTATTTCCTGCTAGTTCCTCTAACGGTAATTTGCCAAAGCCTGGGAACATTGGTTGATACTTTGGATGCACCCCGAAAAAACTGACAAAAGGAATAATATCAGATTAGTTAGGTATTCATTATTTGCTAGTTGCATAATGAGGCATATTAGATAAAAAACATTGAATTTAAAAATAAATAAAATTAATTAAAAAATACGCTATTAAATGAGTGTCCTAATATTTGTAATTAAACTTGCTTATTTATTCATTGTATTTGGTTTTAATTTCATAGGCAAAATGTTAGTCATGTATTTAAAATTATTAGGACGGCCACACAGTCACACAGACCACGGTATGTGTAAAATGAATACCGTGAGTATTGAATAATAAAAATCACTCGTAGCCAATTTTTAAGTTAGAATTAAAATGAGCTATGTATATCAAAAACACATTGGATGAGAGAGAATGTAATGCACCAAAAGCTGATTTTACAACATTTTTAGAAGTGCAAAATGGTCTATTTGGATATTTCTTTGAAAAAGCCAAAATGGTCTGTTTGAATATTTTTTTAATGTAGGAAATAATATTTGTACATGTTTTTGAAAAGTGTAAAACGTTCTATTCGCATGTTTTTGAGAACTGCCAACTATTCTGTATGTTTTTAAAAATTCCCAAATGTTCTATTGGCATGTTTTTTTGAAAAGTGCAACTTAACCTTTTTGCATGTTTTAGGATAACGATATTTTATGTTATTATAAATACTTCATTTTGTTTTTTCACAATAATATTTTTTTTAAATTCTGTTATAATACGGTTTGCAAAATAGCAAAAGACTATTTTGGTTTTGGTAGTAATACATAGTAACAACTTAAATCAAATTCAATAATTGAGGCCAAAATTAAAAATAGTTTGCTTACTAAACAAAAAATCGAACGCCTGCTCCCCTTAAATCCTGAGCCAGAACAGACCACGTGTCAATAACTGCCTTTTCTTCTTCATCTGTAAGATTCAATCCTGCCGCTGCTTTGGGGTATGACATCTTGAGTTTTTAATTACTAATAAAACAATTAAAAATCAAATCAAAATTATTGACACAAATTTTTAAGTATTTTAATGTAGTTTAATTAACACTTTCATAATATTTATCATATATAATTTTCCAAATATAATTTCACTCACAGTTTAAGTTATTCTTGTTGCTTGTTGTTTCTTAGTCTGAAGTGCCTGAGCTACTAAATTCTTAAGACGATATCCTTCGCACAAGTTGTGCTTCAAAATTCCCCAGTGCTCGTAAATCAGCTTTATAATCAGCACATAATATTATCCAGTCAATTCGCAGCTCAGAGAACTTACAGACTACAGACGACAGACAGTATATAGTTAACTGCGGAGTTCAAAGTTTTTTTTATAGCATTTAAAATTGGTGGGGCATGACGGAACTTACCATACACATACATGTTCTACATGGCGGTTCAAGTGTGTAATAAAATTGCAAATGTACCTACCTACCTACCTACCTACCTCATCCCTGCAGTATATGTAAAATAAAAGCTGCGTCTGCTTTTTAGACTCGTTTGCTTTTCTATCTCTCTTCATGGTCGTTATTGTCGTTCGTGGTTTGCAATTGCCTGTAAATGATTTTGCTATTTTTCGAATATTTCAAGTAGGTATAGGTAGTACGCATAATATATTAAAAGTATACACACCACGTTAAATACAATATCAGTTATTCTGTTTTGCATTATGCATATCATATTATCTGTCTACTTTGAATTTCAAATCGACGACGACGACGATGAACACAACGATTGAACACTTGAATTCTGAACTTGCTTATCCAGTGCACAACAAGCACATTTATATTTTTGCATACTCATCCACTCCATACAAAGATGCCTTTGCCTATGCATTTAAAATACTGGACGAAAAAATCCGTATGTACCTACGCATATAAATTGTACTACTCCCAGTCCCAGTATATTAGTGTATGCGCATAATTTAACGTATAATCATATAGGTATGTGCATCATTGTTACATTGAAATAGAAGTAAAAAACAGAAATTCAACAAAAAAAAGTCGTTTGCATAAATTACCCATGATATTGAATTCTCTTGCCTGTAATCATAAATCTTGTGAAATGCACAGTGACTGTGAGTGAGTGACTGCCTCTTCATGTATACGCTTATGGTAATTTAGAAATGCAGACACAGACTTTAAAAATAATTTATTCAAAAAACCAAAATGCTACTACATGCCTAATACAATCACACTAATTAAAATTAAAAGCCAATTCCAAATCACAACTTAAGTATGAACTAATCCTCATTATGTTTTACAATTTAAAAACAACATTCTACCTGCATTTCACTATTGTTTATATTTTTATCCTGTGCTTAATAGAAACAAGGCATATATGTCCATAGGAAATTTTGTACACATTTTTTAGCCATACAATATTAGAGCGAATTTAGCAATTATAGAAATCCAGCTTTAAAACCCACGGGATGTAACCTGCTAATATTTTTTAAGAAAGTATAAAACTTACAATAATAATTTCGTATACATAAGTAATAAATTGCATTTTTATCTTATTGAGCTGTCAAATTTTTTAGCCCTACTAAAAATACAAAGAACCTCATCAATCCTTTTCACAAACAAAAACCCCATAGCTATCTAAATGTGCACACCTATAGGTAGGTACATACATAGAAAAAATAACTGAATAATTTAATATTTTTGAAGCTTTTATGAAACTTCAAAAAAATACCTTAGCGGTCTCCAGTTTTTTCCTATTTTTATTTTTTAATAACAAAACATATAACTACGGGGGAAGTGATGGAGATGAGTTGTTTTGTAGTTTGTAGTTTGTAGTACCCGAGAGTATTGACTGGGACAGCCTGGGCCATGGCAAGGATTGAGACATGATGTGAGATATGGGACTGAAACGACAGATAACCTTGCTAAGCATATGGGCATTTAATTTAATTGTAATGTAAAGTCATGGGATTGAATTGAAACGACGGATAACCTTGCTAAGCATATTGGCATTTAACTTAATTGTAATGTAAAGTCATGGGATTGAATTGAAACGACAGATAGCCTTGTTAAGCTTATGGGCATTTAAATGCATTTTAATGTAATGTCATGGGTATGAATGGGAGGAAATGGGAGCTGGAGTTGTATTATTGGAGTGGAACAGTGTGGCTGGTATATGGGCATTGGGAAGTACTGAGGAAGAGTGGACGAGACCGGACCCAGTGTTAATGTTTGGACTGCGTTCCCATAGCAACGTGTGTTGGGTATGAAAATCAGCTGAGCTGTGACTGCCAGTGCGGATCATATGCTATGCAATATTGTATGTAGATGTTCAATGTATGATATTTGAGATTGATAGAATTTAAAGTGAGCGGGGATTTGCATTGTTCGGATTGATCACCATAGCAACGGGATCATATGGTATGTAAAATGAGGGGAACAGACGGAGTTCCGGAGTGCTTCACGAAGGGGGAGACAACGTGCCTATATAATTTGAACCGTAGGGGTTGGATGTGTGCGTACATACTTCAAAACCCTGAGAGAGAATTCCTGATGGATTTCAAGGCTGAGAATGGATTTGAAGGCTGAGAATTGCTTTGCTCAACTACATATTATGTGCGAAGGGGGCGATACCGCTTCTATTCATTACGTGAAAGAAGTGAGGCATTGAAAAAGTTGAGGAATATTTCACGAGGGGGGAGACAAGGTACCTATCGAATTGGAACCATATGGTATTGAATGGTCATGTACATACTTCAAAGGCTGAGAGAGGATGCCTGATGGATTTCAAGGCTGAGAATGGATTTGAAGGCTGAGAATTGCTTTGCTCAACTACAAAGTACAGAAACAGAGGGCAACATGTCTGTTATAGCTATGGGACTTGAACTGGGATGCTTGAGATGGATAGAGTTTGATCGAGAATGTGGGGCTCCTGAATATTAGGTGCTAATATGCTATTATGTAGAACCCGTTACTTACCTATGTATGTATGTACACATTATTTAGTATGTACAGTGTACTAGTTGCGTATTGCTAAATACAATTAGCACGTATATTATATTAAACTATATGCATTTAACTTAGTTAAATGCATTAATTACACTGATTTAACGTACATACCCATTTAAAATATTTAAATATCATAACTGCAATTAAAATTAAGTAGTCAATTATTATTTAATTTTAAATTTAATTAAAAAAATAACCATTTTAAAAAATCTACCAAATTCTTAAAAATATGTAATAACAAAAATAAAAATTAATGTGCCCATTTTAAGCCGATATGTATATATGTATATGTATGTATCAGTATATAGCATATCTACTCACTGTAGCGGGATGTATATAGTAGTAGGTAGATGTTTGGGTTCTGGATTAAATATTATTTTGAAATATCCTGTACTATTGAGAAAAAATGGACAAAATTGGATGCACCTTGTAGCCCTTAGCACTGGAGAGTGCACTGAGTTGGGGTGACTGTGTTACTGTTGATGTGCGTGACGTGCATATTAATAGCTAATTAACTCAACGCATCAACCGAGGCTGGGCTGAAGCTTCTGATGGGCCCAGTCGGCTTCTAAAATCAAACTTTTCGGACCCACGGAGCTCTGAGCTTCAACTTTCCATGTACTGAGCTGACCACTCGTGCTACCTATAGGCAAGACATACCGACAATACGATATATGTAAATTTGTATATGTACATGCCCAACTGCGTACCTATATACTATGTAACAGTAGTATATCCTTATAATTATTGATTTAAATGTTGTATAATGTAGATACATACAGTTGCTGGGGTAGGAATGCTCGAATAAATGATATTATATTTTATTATGGAGCTCAACTGGACAGAATAAAGTGCACTTTTAGACCTTTAGCATTGCAGGAATCAAAGCAAAGGGGAAAATTTGTTACTTAGGATGTGCGTGATATGCATATTAATTGAATATTGATCCAATGTACACTGAAGCTGCCTTCTGGTTTCTCTAGAGTCCAGTGAAAATATAAAATTGAAGGTACAGGGCCATGGCAAGGATTGAATTCTACCTGCTGTGGAACAGATACAAGTTTTTTATTGATGCAAGTCAGGTGGGCCGCAGGTTTCTATGAGATATATGTTTAGTTGATTGTTTGTTATATGTTTCTGGTATATGGTTTACAAATTACAACAATTAATATGATGAGCAGGGATGCAAGAGCAAACTGCAAGTGTAAAATACAAGGTACAACAGGTGAACAAGTGCAGCGAGACGCAGGTTGTTTTTTATATTATGCAAAAACAGTATGCAGGTTTTTGATGGAAGAGTAAAGTTTGATTGTAATGCAGTTTTTACATATATACATATTTACGAGTTTATTTTTTTTGAATTTTTTCTCACACACACACACATCCATACATACAAATATTTACACACATGATTTACAAATACAACAGACATACATAGTTTTACATTTACTATTTACAAGTGTACACAAGTACACGTAATATTTACAGCCTAAAATTAAATTTGAAAGTTTACATAATATTTACAAGTGTGCAGTAAATCTGCACACGCTATAATTAATTTATATATTTACAAGTCTACGCCTACTACACAATGACAATTACATTTACAATATTATTATACCACTATTTACAAACATGTACATCTTACTTTACTACGAAACACTGCCTAATAATTATTGATACATTTATTAAAATATTGTGTGCACTATAATTATGAAACTAAAACTATTTGTGTAATACTTATTCACTTCTTAAACTTTAATTACAATTACAATTATAAATTACACTTCTTATGTAACCGACTTATACTTTTTATTTAATCTTATTAACTAAATCAGTGTGGCCCAAGGGAAGGCTAAAATTACAATCGTTGGGATCTGGAAATACTCTAGATAAATCTAAACTTTTAAAAGCTAACCTACTTTGATTTTTAATAAATAATTTATGGTCGACATTTGCTACTGTATTTACATTTATTTTACATGGTTTGTTAGTTTCTAACATTTGCCTATATCGGTCGTGTTTACACTGCCTTAACGAAATTGCAGGAATACCTGCACACTTTTGTTGTTCAGAATTATTATTATATAACATACTATACATTTTTGGTCTTAATACTATAAGTTCTTTTACATCTAAGCTCTGAATTCGAAGTTTTCCACTTTCACCGCTATTTAATAAATGTAAGTTTGGATGTTGACTTTCATAAATTCTAAAAAACTCATGGTCTCGAGGAATTTAACTAAAATCAAATTCAAATTTTGCTTTGACAATATCATCCCAAAACGTGCTAAATGTGTCAATTGTGTGCATCTCGTATCCGTCAGTATCTGTATAATCCAGATGGGCTCTATTATGAAATATCTCACACAAAAAATCCCACTTTTCATAAAAAAGTACTTTTGCAAAATCCAGAATAGCTACAGCAGTCAGAGGGAGGTTAGTTATTCGATATTTTTTAAGGTATTGAATAATCACGCTTAAATTTTCAGAAAATCCTTCAAAATCTTTACAGTTAGCATTTGCAAGTAATTTTTCAGCTTGCGCAGCACTAGAGCATAACCGAGCATTGATAAATTCGAGTACTTGGGCTAGAGTTTTGCCATATAAAACATTGGAACTTTTTTTCAATAGCTTATTTTCAAATGGAGTTTTGGCTTTTTTTCGGTTTTCTAAATTAAATTCAATGTACGGTTTAAAATAACTCTGTTGCTTGAAGCGTACCCCACAATGAATTTTAGAAAGAACTAAACCTTTAGACAAATAATATTTTAATGCTTTAAAATGAACTGTGTAGTTTGTTTTATCATATAGTGTTAACATAAGCCGAGGGCGAGATACATAGTGTTGAATTGAGTTTATTGCATTTTTATTTAAATTATACTGTGCTGCTATATCATGCATATTAAGTACCCGCTGTTCCATAGCAAGTGGCAAGTTTGCGTCTCTAGTATGTAGAGCCAAAGGATACTTCAAGTCACAAACAAGAACGTAGCCATAGCTACCTTCTGTAGTACCCAACTTTGGGTCAGTCCAATCAATACTTTGCAAATCCTTCGCTTCCATATACATATAGTCTGAGACTGGCATCAGCTGCTTCATACTTTCTGCATATAAGCTGTTGATGTCTAGTGAAAGTAATTGATTACGGGGTTTGGATTTATCTAATCCTCCTGGGCATCTTTCATGGTTTGCAATGACGTGTTTCGCTGTAAAAATACACTGCCCACCGCGTATTCCTTGCTTTGCAATTTCTAGTATTTTTGGGTCCCTTATATAATCTATTTCTGCCTTTGTATAATTTAAAAAACATTCCCAAGAATAACTAGGTAATGTAAGTGAGTAAGTCGGATCAAGTTCGTAATTTTGAAGTCCAACTTTGCAAAAATTTTGCCATACTTCTGCAAGTAAAACCGTATCTAAAACACATGTAAATCGTGTATAGTCACGTAGTGTAGTTAGTCTAAATTCAGTACAAACATTTTTGACAAGATCCCACTGGTGATCTGGAATGAGCTCATCGTCCAAAAGTGATCGTCTAAATTGATCTCGGTCTGGTATTCGGTTATTTAAATCATCTGAACTAGTTAATGACATGAATGGAAAGTAAACTGGTTTTTGTAATAATTTTAATTGTAATTCTGTGAGAGGCTTCACTTCTGAACCAAGATTTAATTGGTTATCAACAAATATTAAATCTGAAAAACATTGAGGCGCAAGTGTAAAATTAAATTCATCTCTTGAATTTAAAGATTCAACAAGATCATATAGGTTGGAATCAAAAAATAAATTTGCATCCATAAATCGAACTTTTACTTTGGAGTGTAACATCTTGCCAGTATATTTCTGATTTGTTCTGTCTTTTGGTAGATACTCTATATTTAAATTTGGCAGCCATTTATCTTTAGCTGTAATTGAAATTGAAATAAATTCTTTGGCAGACTTGGCTACTACATGGATGTCTTTAGCTTCAAACTGACCTGTATTCATGGCACTAACTAGCAAATGATAATCAAAGCAACCCCCGTACAGTGATATTATTGGTATTTCGTGCTTGTACTTGATGTTCAAGTTACAGCGGCTACATGCAGCAAACTCAAAATGACCATGGTTATGGTTATGATGAAACGTACGTAGAATGTTCTTAGAAGAATCAAATTCACGTCGACACATGTGGCAATGAGTAGCACTTTCAAACTGTGCACGTACCTGATCACTTGGTTTGACCATATTGTTGGTATTTCGAACGTGAGATAATAATGCCTCAGCCCAATAAAATATAGTTTCAAAAAAATGTTTCATTATATCCTCTCCATCATAAAATTCTGCATGTACTACTTCACTTCTGTCTTTCATTTGTCTAATAATAATCAAGGAATACGCAGCAGGTGTAATTTCATTTACAAATCTCGTATTGCTACTTGAGGATCTAGGGTCGTTATAGGGACTCACAAATGTAGAAAATTTATAAACTATAATATATGGGTAAGGCAAGGATTGCCACAATTTTGAAAACTTGACTCTTTCTGAAATAGCAGGAAATACAATTTGCCTTTTTTGTAGAGTTTGACAGCTCAGTTTATGTTTAGTTAAATTATCAGCTGAATTAAAATGTCGATAACAGGACTGGCAATAGTAAACTTTTCTATTGTTTCCAAGACACATAAACTTATCCAGGTCTGTAATCAGAACTAAATGATAAGTCTGTTCATCTTTACTACCATCGGCTCTGTCTTTGTAAATTAAAAATAAATTACACTTGTCAGCAATATCACTATTCTGACACCTACGAATTGGGATGATTTTGTCGCCACGGTGACTCCATATATTAATTCCTAATTTATTTTTGACTTCAAATTTTTTTAAACTAGGCAAGTCTTTGTTAATTAAAAAAGGACAGTTAATATCAGTGAAATCAAATTTAGAAAAATAAGGAATATATTGGTTTGGACGTTGCAATCCCTGTTCCATCCAACAACAACTCGAAGATTTAGATTTTTGTTTGTTTTTTTCTAATATTTCGTGCCTATACCTGTGTGCAGTAACACAGAACTTAAAACAATCACTACAGTTATTTTTAATATTAAGATATCCTACTTTACGTGGTTTCAAAGCTGGGAATTTAATGTAGCCTTTAGCTTTTGCATTTGCAAATAAATTTAAAACTCCTACTTTAACTTGTATTGATTCTATTTCACGGAGCGTCCATCCAGTCCCGTTCTTATTAAACTCATTTAGTTTTTTTATAATGTCACTAGCACTGTCAAAAATGAAACTTGCAATTTCCTGGGCACTTAAAATATCATAATTCTTTGAAACAAACTGAATATCACGTTCTATTGTATTTTTTTCATTTTCTACTTCCGTAATTAATTCTAATGTAACTACAATAATTAATTGTGCTTTAATACTACTGTGCAGAGTTATGTTTTGGGTCAACAACTTTACAAATGGCTCGTATAGTTGTGTCAAAAGAGATTCAATATCTTGAAATGTCTCAGTAGGCTGATGACTGTATGTCACCATCATGCCAAGATGTGAACGTGAAGTTTCTTGAAATACATCTAAATCAATTGGATAAGAGCGATGAACTCCCCTTGAAGAGGCAGCTGGCTGTGCAGACGCGTTAGTAGAAACGCCGTAAGTAGTCCCAGATCGATTTGTACCACCTCCAACAAGACCTTGATTTCTATTTTCTACATGGCCAAGTCTTTGTCCTTGATGAAGGCACTGGTGATCTGCCTTGCTTGAACAGTAGATATTGCAGTCCCCACAGTGATGAACATGCTCAACGTGAGCTTGGTATGGGACATGGCTTCGGCAAGTAAAGCGGCAGCCGGGAACAGAGCACGAAAATATCTGTAAAATAAATAAATCAAAATTTTTTTTATACCTTACATTAATACCACTGTTATGTATATACACATGTACTGTACAACAATACATATTATTAAAATACTGCAAAACCAAATAAGCATAGGCGCTCGTATTATTAGGAATAGCTTTAACTAGAATAATTAAAGTGCAATGTAGGAACGACACGTACATGATCTTTTTTACCGTTTGTAGTAGCTGATGGAAAGCTGGCCTGTTCGTGGTACGATGAAGCTGTACGGCAGCGCTTGGAGTATGGAGCTGCAGAAGTGGAAGATGTAGAATCCATAGTGCGTGCACTTCTATACGGTATAAATATATTACACTATATATACTACACAATGTATAAAATCCACTACGCTCTATAGCGTACGTTGAAAGCAGGCAGACGATAGAATTTAAGTTGATGTTTAGGCTGTTGTTGTTGTTGTTAACGAGAGCGATTGAATGCTCTTTCTAGTCTGAAGGTGAATTTAATACAGAGGGTGAAATGGCCATGAAGTCCCCTTTTGAATCTTGCCCACCCTCCTTTTCTGGTGCAAGTAGTCTGTTTTTATGGTATAGTTTCCTCATCTTAAATGCAAAAAGTGTTAAGACTAGTACAAACGACACGTAGATAGCTGTAATTACATACAAAATTCAATATTTAGTATTATTGTATATACGTTTGAAGCTATACTATCCTATGCACTAAAAGTTTATATGTATTACTTACTCACAGTGAACAATCATGTAATATTCACTTACTTATATAGTCAAATGTGTTGTGAAGCACAGGTTTTGTTTCGTTGTTTTGATACTTGTCAACCACATCCATAATAATTCCATTCTGTGTGTTCAAATTCTCAAGCATGTACTTTAATGCCATAAGAATTACTTTATGAAACGAACTCGTATGTACCACTGGTAGCGCTGTTGTATCGATTGGCAATGTTGGGTCTAAGCTACTACTCTGTAGCTTTCTCTCAATTTCATCTAATGCCATCTTCTCTTTTCCATAGCCTTTAGAGGCAGTATATGGTGCACTATCAGTATACGTATTTTCAACAGACTTGGCTTGATATTGATTTACTTTTGAGTCTAAGGCACATGCAGTGTTGCACGATCTCCCAAGTGCCATAAAAGCACATATTATAACAACAAAAGCACGTACCTTATACATTTTATATGTTTGTTTTGACCACGGTGACATTGCAAAAGCTACTGACAAAGAATTCTATATAGTTGCTCTTTATATGCATTTATTTTCTAGCTGCTCTTTTATTTTTCTGTGACGTCATACGCTTGCGTTTCACTACTGCATGATTTTGATTAGCATGAGGTTTACGATTCCTTTTCTTATGTTTGGCAACAATGTTTTCGTATGCTATCCACTCTTGCCTAGGTAGTTGAATTAGTTTTTCTATTCCTTCCGACGCATTGTAAATTGCATCTGTCTGTGCGTCGTTCGCATTTCCTCCTTTCTGTTCAAGTATAGTTTTGTTATGGTCCTTATTATATGATGTAATACTTTGAGGTTGAGCAGCTACTCTTGCTGCTTGTTGTTCTGTGCGTATATTCATTAACTCAGCATACAACTTGGGTTCAATTACTTTCATTATAGTTGCCATTTTTTATTTATTTTATTCGTAATAATTCTATTTATTAATTGTAATCTTTAGAAATTGCTTCAGAAAGCAAGACAGTACGACAAATTTCACTTTTGTATACTTTATAATATACAGTGGCTAGTATCTTTTGTATTAATTTATGGTATTTAATTAGCAATTTGCAAAGTTTAGTAGGGTCGTTGCAACTCAAACGGTTACTTAATACTTTTATTTGGTTTTTATACCCTCGCAATGGATGCTTACAAAATTTATTTATATTAAATACAATCTCTGCAAGTGCATACAATTGCTCTCTTGTTGCAGTTTGAATTAAATGTTTATATACTTTAGCTTTAACAAAAGTCAGGTGTGACAGAAACTGGTAATTACTGTCAAATCTGCACTGCGTATTCTGATTCCCTGACATTTTTGGCACTATTTGCGAATATATACATCAGTTCCATTGACAGTAAATACACTATTTCGCACAAACATTGAAGGATTCGGGCACTGGGGATGCAAGTCAATTAGCATGTAGCTATGTTTCCGTGCACAACATGCTTTTTCATATGCTTCTTGAAGATATATTGGTTTTCCTGGACTAATTTGTTTAGAAATTTGACCAATAATGCTTCTGTCTCTTGGAACGTCAAACAAAATTAAATACTTTGTGTTTAAACTTGTAGTTCTTAATTCCTTAGCAAACGCGTTTTGTAGAATAAGTATGACACTAAAATTCATATGATGAGATAGTTCTGTAAATATTTTTTGAACTAATTGCCTTGCTTTAGTATTTGATTCTATACAGTTTAGATGGTCATCTAAAACTAGAAGAAACGGGCTAGGTATATCGTCAAGCACAGATTCTATAGTAGACAGATCTGATATCACTGTAACGTCTTTATCTTTAGTGAAATCCGGATTTAGAAACTCTATTTGGTTAGTGTGAGCACTGACATATAATACTTTATTGATTTGACTATCGATTATTTCCTTTCTGCGTTTGACAATTTCAAGGCACAGAGTTGTTTTGCCAGATGAACTAGGGCCACATACCATAGCCGTAAAAGGATGAATTAATCTAAAGTCGACCGTGTCCAATGTTGACATTATAAGATGCAAAATAATACTGACCAAAAAAGCTACAGTACACGGTTATTTATACATTTCTAATTTTTATTTGATTTTGTTTTTTTTACATTTTTTTTTACATTTTTGACTTTTTTGTTATACTATTCTACTGTTAGTGCAAAGTGCTACTATAAATGTCCGTAATAGTAAAATCTTAAGAAACTATGACAGAATTCTGGACATGCCACTTTAAATGTATTAGACTGTGATTGTTTAGGTGCACAATACACACATGACATTAAATTAGGTATCATACTTGCAAATTTTCTTACTTTTCTATCATTAGCTAATACAGAGCTTGTAAATATATTTAAAAAGTTTTTATAACTAATTCCTAAAGATCGAGAATACAAGTAATATAAGCAGTACAATCCGCAAACTGTAGATCTTCCGCTTTGAAGTGCTGTGCAGTTTTCAGTTTCTAAATTGTTCCCAGGCCACTGCAGATTACGGTATTGGTGAATCGGCAATCCATACGAGTCAAAATATTCAAAGCTGTCTTTAGATGTCACCCAATAACTGACCCAGTGCTTCCCAGAGTCTTTTATCCTGTCTGTGTTTTGAATTATTGCAATGGGATAAATTGATCCGTTCCCATGATTTTCGTTTTCTAATTCCTCCATGGTAGATCTCATTTGATCTGCTGCTATGACGTAATACTTTGTTTGGGTTCCTCCAAGTAAAATTGCGAGACATTTCTGTAATTCACCGGTATTCATTGCGAGCGTGATGTGGTTCAGTTGAGTTCTGTAAAGCAACAGACAGTTTTTATTATGTTACGTTAGATTTTATGCAAAATAAATTGAGTTTAAATACAAGTAGGTTAACTAAAAACTGGTTTGATACTTTACATTTAACGATTAATCAATATTTGTTTGTTTTTGTCAATTTCCACGACGTTTTGGTACTGGCTATACAGAATGGCAGTCACAGAATTTGCCAATGCAGATTTGAACTTCATATTGATCTGAACCTGTCCAGTTTTCATTATGCTCATTGAATTGGACTGTGATGGTACAATTTCAAATGCAAATAGAACATTTCCTTTTGTAAAGTTGGAAGAATTTATCCCATTTCCTAAAAATGGATTATCTGCTGTTTTCTTTAAAGTATTTAGAGCAAGAAGAAAATTGTCTTCTCCGTTTCCATTAGAGTCTTTGAAACTCAAGGGTAATGTCTTGTACTCTATCGATTCTTGGTTCATAGATACAGCTATTTCACTTAAATTAAAGTGTTGAAAGTTGCAGAACGACTTTGTTAATTTACCAAGATACGCTTGGCTGTCCACTAGCCCGATTACAATAGTCTGTGGCAATCGTCCGTTTATACAATTGTCTAGTGAATGCGAACTGACGCCGGCTGGAATAACAAAGGTTTTAATTTCAGGATCAAGACATGGATATTTTAAAGTAGTGCCACTGTTTAAACTTGATCGATGCTTTTCAATTGCAAGTGGTGAAACTGTCTGTCTTTTTAGATACAACACAGCATTGACAATGTCGATACGAAACGGGCACCCAGAATAGCCCGTGCGGGTCTCAGTCTCGGCGTCTATACAGAATGCAGGCAATGACCTTCGCATTATAATACGTATGTCACTGTCTCCTGGAACCATTCGTGTTTGATTAAAAAATGGAGCTTCAGGTCTTCCAACCATAGTAAATGGTTTTGATTCTTTTCCAATATTGTATCGCGCTAAAAATCCACTATCCGTTTTTGCAAATGCATCAGGCGTTGAGTTTGGCAAATATAACTGATCTAGCATACTGTTTTTCTTTTCAATTGGATTTGAAGACAACATGCGCTTCAAGTATGCACTAATATCATAGTGATTTGAGTTGTCACTGATGAGAGTGCCATTTAAATAAAATTCAAGATTACTGAATAAACTGTAAAACAGCATCGATGATGGTGCAGCTATATCTGCAACTACTACTGGTTTATTGTCACTCAGCACTAGACGGCATGTCAGTTCCAAGTGGGATTCGTAAAATTTGTAATATTTACCCGGAGATTTTAAAATGTCAAAAATCAAAGGATTTTCATTGTCTCGAGGGCTCAAGACAGGATAGTAGGGATAATACTCGGCAGAGTCTTCAACACTGACATTTGTCGGTGGGAGTTTGTCCAAGATCAGATTACTTTGAAATGATTTTTGAGATCCCTCATACACTGACGGTTCATCGTAAAATCCTTGTGTATCCATGGTTTTTTAGAGCTTTAAACTGATATGTTTGATATTGCTTCTTATAAGTCTAGACGTTGAATGGCATTATATGTTTCCCACTGCTGATTATATAGGTATAAACTTATCGTCGGCGGTACATATTCTTTTTTCGCCCTGCTCCAGCTTGACCTGATCTGCGACCTGATCCTCGTTGTTTACCGTAAGATATTGGTTTTCGCTTAAGTCGACCTCCGGTTTGTTGTCGGCGACGTACGCGTCTGCGCTGAGAGCCGCCAGATTGCGTTCGTCGTCTGTTTGCACAAGCTCCTCCACTTTGTGTATTTGGTCGTCGTTGTACAGATGTCATCTTACGTTTTTTGCAGGCTAATCGGCAATGGGTAACACGGCACTTTTTATTAATTAAACGGCGTTTATATGGCTTTCTAGATTTAACTGGTATCAAATTCTGTGTGTCACCTAGATTTAACCCTTCAGATGTGTTTTCTACTGTTTTTTCAGTTTCGATAAAATCGTGGTCGCCTGATCCCATTTGGTTGTTACTATTGGTTTTATTAATTGGTTCCAAAGTACAGTATTCTCCTAATAGGCTGTCTTTTACGAGCTCTTCGTCTACTGTATCAGTGTTATTTTCGTTATTGTTAGAGTCGTGAATATTTTTACACAAAATTTTACGCATAATTATCAGTCATTAGTGACATGTTATGCAATGCACTGCAAATTTATTTTTGAATTTAATTCATTAAGAAGCACTGTAAATAAAATGATGTTGTTGCTGTTTGAATGTTGAGTTTAGAATGAGTATGTAAACTAATTGTTTACACGTTTTATACTTTTCTGCTGTATCAAGTAGAACTTTACTTTCATATTAGCAAATTATACATTAACAAGTCAATTTAAATCATAATACATTCCACATTATTACATTTTGCGTGGTCTAAACTGCAGTTCTACAATAGTTGTGGAATTTTCCGGCAGTGTGACGAGATTGCGATACTCGTTTAATAGAGTTATTCGAAGTATTTGCTGTGCCTGTGGTTTTAATGGCACATACAATATTGGAGAAAAAACATGTACAGTCTCCTTATCGTAAACTGGAGAAATATCTACTGATCGTAGTAATGGCAGGGCATGTGAGGCGTACAGTTGATTTTCAACCATATTGCATGATACAAGCAGACGTTTGGCTGGTATTGTCTGCTCTGGCTCTGGCTCTACGTCTTCTTTAAATTCCTCGTTTTCTCTTTCCATTTCCTCTTGCTCGGCTAGTTCAGTCTTGAGTCGTCCAACCACTCCAGTTTTAAAAATAAAATTGTCTTCAAATCCAAAATATCTATTGACCAACGCTGGCAGTTGTACTGAGATATCGTCTCTCATTTGAGGGATACTAAGCTCACCATCTTTGTGCTCAAACTGTATTCTTGTATCTCCTAACGAACCTTCTGATAATGTACGATTAATTTCATGAACAACATGATCCAAGTCAACTTCTTCTGGTTCTTTCATTGGAAGATAATTTGAATATAATTGAAACAATCGTATGTATAAATATTTGTTGTCCTCAATTTCGCTGTATTTTTCTTCGTCATAATCAGACTCTGAATTATAAACGCCATTGAAAAATTTATTATCTTGTTGAAATCCGAGACAAACAGCAATCTCTTCTGGTAAGACAACGTATTCATTTTCTTTACCTTCAAATGTCAACTTGCATTTAGTTTCTCCAAGCTCCATGGAAGGAAATTCAATTTTGATTTTAATGCCAGTTCTTTCTTGTAGTTCTGTGCCAAACCGCTCAAAGTATTTTTTGATGTCAGCGTCACCGTCAATTATTCTCTTTCTATACGGTAATATTGTTTCGAAACCTTCATATATTTTTATAACATTTGAGGTGTTGACAAATTTGTGAGCGACAAAATTAAATACTGTATTCATCGGGACTGTGTCTAATTTTGCCTGTGTTACATTTCCATATGGCAGTTGTCTCCCAGACATAAATCTGTATCGATTGACCATAAATAAAGAGGCTAAAGCTGGCGAAATTTTTATGTTGACAGTGTCATTTGGTGCTAAATTATTAAAATGAATATAAGTTTCCTCTGGATGTTGCTTTATTGCTCTCTGAACAATTTCTAATGGAAAATGGTCAACTGTTTCTACTAGGCGGTCATTAAGGCTGCCCATAAACACATTCATTTTGGATGCTGTCTTTTGAAAACTAAATGCAGTTTTTTCAGTAGGCACGTAATTTGGAAATAGTTTTGGTGCTAATTCCATCTCATTGCTTTCCACATTACGGACTTTTCTAACCAGAGGTGCTCGTGAATTCCGTACTATTGCAGGTTGTTCACTGCTTGTGTATCTCAAACTGACTAACCCAACGTCATAATTGTCAAGATCTAATGGAGTTGAAAGTACCGATACAAAATTTGACGGACTGTTGTCTGTATAAATATGGTTTTGCTGGTCACTTGTCAATGTAACATAAATATTCTCTGTTCCTGTTGTGTCGCGATCTAGCACTGAGCAGCTGTGTCTGTCTAATCTTCTTCGTTTTTGCAATATGTGCTGTTTAATTGTATTTGCAAGATACGGAATAAACGGTGATTCACTCATCTTGAGAATTTAGGCACGGCTCAATTCTTCTTTATAAAAACCGCCAGTGATACTATTATCATCCAGATCCTCTAAATAGTAAGTAACAGGGATTGTTGTCAAGTTAATTGACTTAATCTTGAATATTTCAAGACTAAAGTTCTGGTTGTATCCTGTTTAAAAGCCAAAGGTATATTAACTTCATAACTCAATAAACAAGTCTATTAATAGGATAATATATTATTAATTAAAATATTGTAACGTAATAAGTAACGACACATTATACCTTTTTCAAACAAGATCTTAGTCCGGCTAATCCGTACACGTTCTCCAAGCTTGAAAGCTGACACTTGGCTCTTTTCATTGCTGATAAGATCTGCAAACATTGTTCGCCAAACCTCGTTCTCATTATATTTATTGACAGCGTTTGGGGCTCTTTGAATTGTAGAGTGAAAAGTGTTGTTGTAGCTTTTCACAAAAGCAGGAAAAATATCAATTATGCGATAGGTGTCTCTCTCAGTCATAAAACGAGCAACTTTTTCAAAAATTGTCCTAAAAACATACAAAAAAACACATATTATTACATTAAAATTCATAAAATGAGGCTATATATTGTCTAGTTACGTCTAATTTTGTAATATTTAGACGCACCTTATTACACGTTCTACTATGCTTGATTTTGTTTCGCTATAAGTATTGTAATACTTAATTCGATGACCCTTCAAAAACTTGCGAAAAGTCTCTGCTCGGAATTCAGTTCCTAAACACATAATATTTGAACATTTATTAAATGCGTTTTTTACTAATAAGATATAGTAATACTTGTTAAAATTATAGTTGTATGTTACCGTACCTAATAACAACCTTGATCAGTAAACAAGTAAATTGGTGTCATTTTAGCTTCTCGAAAAATGCTTTTCATTGATTTTATTATTGATTCCGGCTTTTTATTTTTAATAAATCTGCAGTATAGCTTCTTGCTGAACGCGTCTATGCAAAATAATATGTTGGCAAATCCTGAATTATGTTTAGCCATGCCGCTTTCAAGTATCTTCAGATCAGCACAGAAAATTTCCCCTATCATATTAACTAATACTCGTCTGCGTTTAAATTTTTTTTTAATTGGTCTGTGCAAACTAAATGAACGCAGCTTACTTAATTCTTGGTCTACAGTAATTTTGTCCTTGAATTTTTTATTGTTTTTGACAAAACCACTTAATGCAGAAAACGATCCTTTTAATCTAGAATTTAAATATGATTTTCGTATATCAGCCATGATGTGTACGTTTTATATGTGAACCACTGCGGTGTGCATTCAAACTACAAATGGACGCTGTTAAATAATCGCACGCAATTTATAGCACATATTACATATTTACAAATTTACATTTAATTTTTGTTGCAGAAATTTCAAATTATGGGATTTTTTTATCAGTTTTAAATATATTATACTTTTTAAAATATTACAACTATTACAATTAGAAAGTGTAAATTATTATTACATTCACACTAACTTTGTATTAAAAGTAAGAGTATGTACACAAAAACTACAATGTATAGTATATTTAAAAGTATTAACTTGTATTTACATTTCTTCAAAATGGTGCACTTTTTATTTATAAAAATCGATCTATTTGGTTAGTCATGTCTGCTTTACGAGATTTTCTGTTTTCCACTTCAAGTTCTTTTAGTCGAGCTTCTTCTTTCCATCGCAATTGCATTTCATATTCATGCTGAACAACTAAAATTCTTGAGGCCTGTATTATTTCTTTGTCGACAATCATAAGATTTTCAAAACATTTAAATCGAGAAAGAGCTACATAAGTTGTACACGCTATAATTTCTCTTGTATCCAAGTGCACACATCCTTTTTCTATTGTTATGCCTTGCGATCTGTGAATTGTCATTCCCCAATTTAAGACAAGTGGAAATGCCTGGATTTTAACATATTGATTTGTTTCTAAGTCTAGTTCACAGTATTCAATACGTGTTATTTTCACCCCTTTTCCTCTAGAGGTAACAAAAATATTGTTTCCTCTGTAATTTGGAAAGTCTACAACTATAGCTTCAACATAATTGTTCCAGTAAAGTCTGTTCTTGACGGAGCTAAATATTAAATCCACAACAGTGCCTCGGCTCCCATTAGTAAGATTCGATGCTACGTCCAAATTCTGTGTTAACATGATACGTGCGCCATAATCTACTTCAAGTGGATCTTTTAAAAGTGAGCTGGTTTCTCCAATTAAAGCTGGAACCTCAATAAATCCAGGATGAAATCTTCGGATCATCTTCCTACAAAATTACAATCAAATCATTTAAATCATTTATTCATTGAAAAACATATCACGAATCCTAAACTACATTTATTAATAAAATTTATAGAAAAAATCTACTTTGTATTTTTATTTAAAAATACGTACTTATTGTGTGCTGCTACATTGTTGTTTGTTTGAAAAAGATGAATTGATTTTTCAAATTCTTCAAATTCAATATCCGAAAGATCAGATTGCAAAATGTGCCGCTGTCGTTGTTGCAAATTGTAAAGATCCAGAGGGGTACATTTAAAATATCTCAGCCTCATTAGAAACTCGTAGTACTCCAGTTGTCTTGAATCATTTTTGCTCTGCCGAAACGGTGTGTCTAATACAAAAGCATTATTGAAACTCTTGTACAATTGAGAAGCTTCTCGTAATTCTTGTGAAGTCTGTACTATGAACTGAGAATACAAATTACTGTCTCCCAAACAAGAACATTGAAGAAAGTCTCCAAACATAAGTACGGTTCTTCCGCTGAACGGCAGCTCTGCCCGAGATGGATCTACTAGTTTCATGAAGGCATCAACAAAATGCAGTAATTTCAAGCCTATAGTTGAAACTTCGTCAAAAAGTAGAACTTTAACATTCCGAAATTTGTATTTATCGACAGCTGAAATACCGTTCTTCAGTTGGTCAGTGATATTCCCATTTGCAAAAGGTTTTATTTTGAAGCAAGAATGAAATGTTGTGCCTTTTAAACTAGAGGCACATACTCCAAGAAAACAACAAATTCTAAAAGAAAAAGTTTCATCTTGGCTTTGCTTTTGCGACAATATGTGCTGCAATGTCTTTATAACTGCTGATTTGCCTGAGCCTGGGATACCCACAATTATCATTCTTAATGGTGTTTTGTAAAATAGTCTTCCAGGTAAACTTATTTGTTTTCTTACCAAGTCCACAATTTGTTTTTGACGTGGAGCTAAAAAAGTGTATGGAATTTCTGGAGGCGCAAAGATTTGCATACTTGTATTCTGAGATAATAACTCAAACTCTCTATAATTGTTTATTGCCAATAGTTCACAAGTAGTTGATTTATCTGAAATTGCACCACTTAAATCGCATGTACAATTGCAATCCAAGTTATCCTTTGCTGTAAGTCTGTGCTTGTAAAAGCAATCAGAGCACAAAGTGTGCTCAAGATTAAAGGCATAAAAATAAGACTTTGGAACTAGTGGAACCAAATCTGGGTGGATTGAAAAACGGCTTGACCCCGGTTGATTACGTTCTCTGTATTTATTCAATACTTTTGTTGCTGCTTCTGAAAATTGATGTGGAGTTCGTTTGCAGGAACAGCACTTTTCATGTCTACAGCAAATATTTCTAGACGGTTCAGATATACTTCTTTCTGATGAATGATTGGTTTTTAGAACTCGATTTGGTGGTTTTAGCCAAAGTTTATTGTCTCGTAAATTTGAACATACAAGACGTTGTATCTGTGTTGAAAAAAAAAACTATTCTTCCATGACACGCACTACAGGAATTTCGAAGTTGTACAGATCCAAAGTTGTTTGTATGGAATCTAGAATTCAAATCTCTGTTAGCGTATTTTTGTTCTTGTTTTCGTGACCACAAGCTTTTTTTGACTGTGTAATAGCGACCACAGTATTGGCAGCTCACAATAGTTAACATGCTTGTACATAAAACAGCACTGTATATAGTTTTTGTTTAGTCTTTTGATTTTAATGATAGCTGGCACGTAAACTTTTGGGCAAGTCTAATAAGATTTTGATGTTCTTCAAACTGACGGTTTTTTGATATTAAATAGCGCTAATACTTTGAATGATTTTCTATAACGTGTTGTTTGCGAAGCTCTGTAGACTGGAATTGCTGTGTACAGTACCCACACAAATGCGAGTTGATACACGTAACAGTAGATTCTGAAATTACTTTCATCTTTCAGTTCTCTATGAGACTGAAAATAAAATCAATAATTCCACTAATGCACACTGGTTATAAGTAGCTGACTGACTGGCTGACGGCTTTAACAACCTCTCTATATGAGTGCCTACACTCAACAATAATGCTTAATATTTTAGTGACGCACAACAACCTAGCGTCCCTGTGAATACAAAATAAGAGGGCAGGGCCTATATGAAACAAGACCAATCACAAGTCACTGCTAATATTGTCAGTAGGTTATACATATGATAATAATGCTTGCACAAACGGCAGCAAAAATCAGAACACTCGAGCTCATCTAAAATAGAATAACACTCTTGCCCACTGAGCAATTATTTTCATTTCTACTCAAACCTTTGATCTGTAATATTGTCTCAAGTGTCATTGTCTCAGCAGTACAACAAACTATAGCAAACTACATTTCATCAAGAATTTTTAAATACTCAGTCAGATAAAGTGAGCATATTAAAGTTATCTATGAAGAGCAGCACGGCGCATTTATCTTCACTTCCTCCCGTCACCATGGCAAAGTCTTGCTTGAGTTCTGTAAACATTGAAAATATCAACAACGTTGTGGCATCTGACAAGATGGACTACACCCAACAGCCTGGACCGTCGCGTAATCTGAACAGTGCATCTTCAAGTACTTTGAATACAGCAAATATTGATTCCCAAAACTGGGCATTCTTTGAAACTTCTGATTCTGTATTTATTGGGGACAACGTCAAAGCTCGTGTTGTTTACAGCCCTGGCATGAAGACACATTTCTACTATTTGGGTCGAAGAAACGGAGAAGCCAAGCATTCCAAAATTTCTTTCTCACAATTTGAAAGTCTTTCTTTAATTGAATGGGCAGCTCAGATTTTACAAGAACATAAGGATCACCCTACTGTTGGCCGCAAAGTAACAGATCATCTTCCGTACTTTGCTGGTAAACCAGTCGAGTTCATGTTTGACGAACCTCGAAGCAGATTCAAGAAGTTTGTCTATTGGAAGTCTCCACATTTCAGCGTCAAGTCAGTCCGAGTTCGCTTTTCATTCAATCAACTGACAGGAGCTTATAACATGCTCATTAATTCTAATCTGTCTGAAAAGTATTCTCAGCAGTTCCCCAATTACGGTGGCCCAACCATTAAATTCACACTGGTTGAAATGAACGACTTTGTTGCTTACTTGACAAATACAAACCTAAAGTTGGCAGCTCAAGAAACAAATGAAGTTACTGTTATCAAAGAAAGCTTACAGCAACAGGAGCAAAAACGCAGAGCATCGCCGCAAAATCTTGAAGATTTAAAGAAACCAAAACCAGATACTGAAGCAGCAGTTGAACAACCGAAGATCAAGATACCATGGGAAGAGATATTTGCAGGATTTCCTCCTTCTCCAACTTCATCTATTGACTGTCACTCAGGATTAACAGACGACTCGGGTTTCACTTATTCAGAAGAATCTGATGAAGACTAGACGGATACTGTTATAAAGGACTATGTAATTACAATGTCAGCAAGTAATTTATTTTGTTTAACTTTTGAAAAAATATGTAGATATATAAATAACTTTAATTTTAGAGTTTCATAAAACATCAATAGGAAACAATACTAACCTGTTTCAGGGTAGTACTAATTAGGAAGTGTTAATTTTTAATTGTAGTTGTAATTAAAGTTTAAGAAGTGAATAAGTATTACACAAATAGTTTTAGTTTCATAATTATAGTGCACACAATATTTTAATAAATGTATCAATAATTATTAGGCAGTGTTTCGTAGTAAAGTAAGATGTACATGTTTGTAAATAGTGGTATAATAATATTGTAAATGTAATTGTCATTGTGTAGTAGGCGTAGACTTGTAAATATATAAATTAATTATAGCGTGTGCAGATTTACTGCACACTTGTAAATATTATGTAAACTTTCAAATTTAATTTTAGGCTGTAAATATTACGTGTACTTGTGTACACTTGTAAATAGTAAATGTAAAACTATGTATGTCTGTTGTATTTGTAAATCATGTGTGTAAATATTTGTATGTATGGATGTGTGTGTGTGTGAGAAAAAATTCAAAAAAAATAAACTCGTAAATATGTATATATGTAAAAACTGCATTACAATCAAACTTTACTCTTCCATCAAAAACCTGCATACTGTTTTTGCATAATATAAAAAACAACCTGCGTCTCGCTGCACTTGTTCACCTGTTGTACCTTGTATTTTACACTTGCAGTTTGCTCTTGCATCCCTGCTCATCATATTAATTGTTGTAATTTGTAAACCATATACCAGAAACATATAACAAACAATCAACTAAACATATATCTCATAGAAACCTGCGGCCCACCTGACTTGCATCAATAAAAAACTTGTATCTGTTCCACAGCAGGTAGAATTCAGTCTTTCGTCCTGGCCCTGTACCTTCAATTTTATATTTTCACTGGACTCTAGAGAAACCAGAAGGCAGCTTCAGTGTACATTGGATCAATATTCAATTAATATGCATATCACGCACATCCTAAGTAACAAATTTTCCCCTTTGCTTTGATTCCTGCAATGCTAAAGGTCTAAAAGTGCACTTTATTCTGTCCAGTTGAGCTCCATAATAAAATATAATATCATTTATTCGAGCATTCCTACCCCAGCAACTGTATGTATCTACATTATACAACATTTAAATCAATAATTATAAGGATATACTACTGTTACATAGTATATAGGTACGCAGTTGGGCATGTACATATACAAATTTACATATATCGTATTGTCGGTATGTCTTGCCTATAGGTAGCACGAGTGGTCAGCTCAGTACATGGAAAGTTGAAGCTCAGAGCTCCGTGGGTCCGAAAAGTTTGATTTTAGAAGCCGACTGGGCCCATCAGAAGCTTCAGCCCAGCCTCGGTTGATGCGTTGAGTTAATTAGCTATTAATATGCACGTCACGCACATCAACAGTAACACAGTCACCCCAACTCAGTGCACTCTCCAGTGCTAAGGGCTACAAGGTGCATCGAATTCTGCCTGGATTCACTCAATAATACAGGATATTTCAAAATAATATCCAATCCAGAACCCAAACATCTACCTACGTACTGTATACATCCCGCTACAGTGAGTAGATATGCTATATACTGATACATACATATACATATATACATATCGGCTTAAAATGGGCACATTAATTTTTATTTTTGTTATTACATATTTTTAAAAATTTGGTAGATTTTTTGAAATGGTTATTTTTTTAATTAAATTTAAAATTAAATAATATTTGACTAATTAATTTTAATTGCAGTTATGATATTTAAATATTTTAAATGGGTATGTACGTTAAAACAGTGTAGTTAATGCATTTAATTAAATTAAATGCATATAGTTTAATATAATATACATGCTAATTGTATTTAGCAATACGCAACTAGTACACTGTACATACTAAATATTGTGTACATACATAATAGGTAAGTAACGGGTTCTACATAATAGCATATTAGCACCTAATATTCAAGAGCCCCACATTCTCGATCAAATTCTATACATCTCAAGCATCCCAGTTCAAGTCCTATAGCTATAACAGACATGTTGCCCTCTGTTTCTGTACTTTGTAGTTGAGCAAAGCAATTCTCAGCCTTCAAATCCATTCTCAGCCTTGAAATCCATCAGGCATCCTCTCTCAGCCTTTGAAGTATGTACATGACCATTCAATACCATATGGATCCAATTCGATAGGTACCTTGTCTCCCCCCTCGTGAAATATTCCTCAACTTTTTCAATGCCTCACTTCTTTCACGTAATGAATAGAAGCGGTATCGCCCCCTTCGCACATAATATGTAGTTGAGCAAAGCAATTCTCAGCCTTCAAATCCATTCTCAGCCTTGAAATCCATCAGGAATTCTCTCTCAGGGTTTTGAAGTATGTACGCACACATCCAACCCCTACGGTTCAAATTATATAGGCACGTTGTCTCCCCCTTCGTGAAGCACTCCGGAACTCCGTCTGTTCCCCTCATTTTACATACAATATGATCCCGTTGCTATGGTGATCAATCCGAACAATGCAAATCCCCGCTCACTTTAAATTTTATCAATCTCAAATATCATACATTGAACATCTACATACAATATTGCATAGCATATGATCCGCACTGGCAGTCACAGCTTAGCTGATTTTCATACCCAACATACGTTGCTATGGGAACGCAGTCCAAACATTAACACTGGCTCCGGTCTCGTTCACTCTTCCTCAGTACTTCCCAATGCCCATATACCAGCCACACTGTTCCACTCGAATAATACAACTCCAGCTCCCATTTCCTCCCATTCATACATATGACATTACATTAAAATGCATTTAAATGCCCGTAAGCTTAGCAAGGTTATCCGTCGTTTCAATTCAATCCCATGACTTTACATTACAATTAAATTAAATGCCCATATGCTTAGCAAGGTTATCTGTCGTTTCAGTCCCATATCTCACATCATGTCTCAATCCTTGCCATGGCCCAGGCTGTCCCAGTCAATACTCTCGGGTACTACAAACTACAAACTACAAAACAACTCATCTCCATCACTTCCCCCGTAGTCATATATACGGGAGTAGACCAGAACTTGTTTGAGCCTTGAGCATCAAGTTTTTTATTGTACACACGTATACTCGTCAGTACTGTACATAGTCCCTGTCCCTATAAACTTATAATCATATATCGCATTGAGATATTGCAAAATTTATTAACCATGACAATGAAGACAGACGAGATATTGAATTGAGCACAAATAAACCGAACGTGAGACATTTGTCACCGAGTGTGATAATACTAAAGACTGACAGTGGAAGATTCATAAATGGCGTCGGCCAAATTATCACTTTTTGAGAACCCGCCTACTACCCCTGGCCCTATGTTATTACTTTACCTTTGCGTGAAAGGCTTTCGTTAACGTGATATATATTATGTCATCCATGTCTGATTAGATTCACTGACTCAGCTAAGGACATCATTTGTGAACGATCCTTAACAGTAAATCGCTGGTAAGAATGACTAAAAATAATAAAAATATAACTTGCTATTAGTACCGGAACCCTTCACAGTTTTTGTTGTTTTTCAGACATGCAAAAGTTCTGAAAATATTGTGTGTATTGCCTGTGAAGAACCAAAATGATCCATATCCAATTTAAGCTAGAATCAAAATTAGATATGTCATAAAAACAAAATGAGAAACAAAATTTTAATTTAGAGTTTTTGAAAAGTGTAAAATGTTCTATTCACATATTTTTTAAATGGGGAAAATGTTCTATTACATTCTTTTGAAAAGTGCAAAATGAACTATTTACAAGTTTTTGAAAAGTGGAAAATGAACTATTTACACGTTTTTGAAAAGTAGAAAATGAACTATTTACACATTTTTGTAAAGTGCAAAATGAACTATTCACACTTTTTTGAAAAGTGCAAAATTATCTATTTACGATATAATGATCATATTAATTTAATATTTTTGTAGATAGTGGATTTTGGTTTTAGCTAAAAATGGATATGTGTCATTTTACTACAGCACCGACGATATTTATAACGGATATTGATAAAGCTAAAAATAGTAGTTTTTAAATTTCTGAAATATAATATCGTGGGCGAAGTATCAAATCCGCTTCCTTCCACTTTCCGCTGGAACCAAATCCGCTTCCTTCCATTTTACCTTAAAAACAAATCCGCTTCCTTCCAATTTTGATTTAAATAAGAATTTTTGTTTACCAATTCATAATTACATGCATATGAAAAGTGCAAATTCATCTAATTGCATCAAATCCTAAAACGCAAAACGTTCTAACTACATGGTTTTTAAAACTGCAAATGGTTTTAACTACATGATTTAAAATCAAAATCCACTAAATACATGATGTTAGTCACAAACTGTTCTAACGACATGATTTCAAATGCAATTTATTCTAACTACATAGGCTTAAGTTGCAAACTAAACTAACAAGGTATATGATTTAAAAAATAGAAAATGTTATAACTACATTGTATTAAGTTGCAAAATGTTATAACTACATTGTATTAAGTTTCAAAATGTTATGACTACATTGTATTAGGTTGCAAAATGTTATAACTACATTGTATTAAGTTGCAAGATGTTATAACTACATTGTATTAAGTTTCAAAATGTTATGACTACATTGTATTTGGTTGCAAAATGTTATAACTACATAGTATCAAGTGCAAACTAATCTAACTACATGATTTTAAAAATTGCAAAACATTCTAATTACGTGATTCAAGAGCGCAATTATCTCTAACTACATGGTTTTAGAAAGTTCAAAATGTTCTAACTACATAATTTTAAGTGGCAAACTGTTCTAACTAGATGATTTTAAAAAGTGAAAAATATTTTAATTGCATCATATCCTAAAACGCAAAACGTTCTAACAACATGGATTTTAAAACTGTAAATGGTTCTAACTACATAATTTTAAAAAAATCAAAACCCACTAAATAACAGTTACATGATGTTAGTAACAAACTGTTCTAACTGCAGGGTTTTATGTTGAAAATTAATCCAACTATGTACATGGTTTTAAGTTGAAAACTTATCTACCTAAATAATTAAAAAATTGCGAAATGGTTTAACTACATGATTTTAATTGCAAGTGGCACACTAATACAAATACATAGATTTGAAAATTGCAAAATGTTCTTATTACGTGGTTTTGAGTATTACAAGTAGTTATACCTTTTTGCACTTCTTAAACGTTGTATTTAGATCATTTTGCATTTATAATATTTTGTAACTAAAACAGTTTGAAAATTTTAAAACATGCAACTAAAATATTTTGCACTTTTTAAAATCATCTAGTTAGAACAGTTTGCCTTTCAAAATCATTTAGTTAGAACATTTAGAATGTTTTAAAACCATGTAGTTAGAGGAAATTGCGCTCTTGAATTAGGTAGTTATAATGTTTTACACTTTTTAAAATTATGTAGTTAGATTAGTTTGCAACTTAATACAATGTAGTTATAACATTTTGAAACTTAATACAATGTAGTTATAACATCTTGCAACTTACTACAATGTAGTCATAACATTTTGAAACTTAATACAATGTAGTTATAACATTTTGCAACTTAATACAATGTAGTTATAACATTTTCTATTTTTTAAATCATATACCTTGTTAGTTTAGTTTGCAACTTAAGCCTATGTAGTTAGAACAAATTGCATTTGAAATCATGTCGTTAGAACAGTTTGTGACTAACATCATGTATTTAGTGGATTTTGATTTTTTTAAATCATGTAGTTAAAACCATTTGCAGTTTTAAAAACCATGTAGTTAGAACGTTTTGCGTTTTAGGATTTGATGCAATTAGATGAATTTGCACTTTTCATATGCATGTAATTATGAATTGGTAAACAAAAATTCTTATTTAAATCAAAATTGGAAGGAAGCGGATTTGTTTTTAAGGTAAAATGGAAGGAAGCGGATTTGGTTCCAGCGGAAAGTGGAAGGAAGCGGATTTGATACTTCGCCCACGATATGAAAATAGCAATCGATCAGAACGCTAATAAAGACGAATGAATGTACCAGTAGCTAATTCAGTTTTATAAACTACATGAACCGTGTGTTAGGTATTTGTGTAATAAAACCTAGTGACATTTTATTACAGCGGCCACATGGCCACTAATAACAACAATACTGATACTTTAAGCTACACCAGGACAGGACAGTAGGATTCTAAATCTAAATTTCTTTTCATTTACTATAATATGTATTTAATTCAGTATTTATGTATTATGTCGTAAGTGAAGATGCAAAGTGGCACAAGTCCAGTCCTCGCTTAAACGTAATCTGGCACAAGTCCATACGTTTCTTAGATGCAGTGTGGCACAAGTCCATGAAAACAAATGTGATGGCATTAGGCCACCTATGGAACGTTGTAAGTTTCGCTTACTTACATTCTCATACTTACTGCTAGCTCAAACAGGCTCGCATCGAAAGTACGTTCCTATGTTGCTAGTTGGTGGTCTTCAGTTTAAAACTTTTCCTCTGCTCATTTGTCTTATTCTGCCAAACTGGCAACATGGAGTTAATTCGAAAAAACTACTGGTCATCTGACTCGGAATCACAGGAATTTAAAAATAATTTTCAATCATTTCTAGTTCGAAAAAAATAATTTGCGATACAATTCTATCCGCCCAGGGAAAAAAACAGGTGATCTAGTTTTCGTTAATTTAAATGCTTTAAAATACGAACCCCATGGAATAATTTCATTCAAGACTAATTTTAAAGATGACTGAAAACCACTACCATCATAAATCACGTCTTGTATCATCATAATTATTAACCCTTGTCTTCATAAACTACCTCTACCAATTCCTAATCGATAATACCACGGTTTGCAAGATCTGAAACGGAAAATTATACGAAAGTGTCACTCATTTTATGACTCCACTATTAAACACATGTGTGAATTTAGTTTACTTAATTCAATTGTGACATTTTGTTGCTTTGCAGTGTCAATTTTAGATACATAAATATTATATTCATATTTGTTATTTAAAATGTTTAAAACCCATAAAAAAGCATATTATTAACCATAAAATTGAAAATTTAGCGTTAATATTTATTTTAATTTCTCGATTAGCGATTGAAATATTACTATTTTTCTGTTCAAAATGAGAAAACGCATTCTTAAACGCATTCATAACGTTCAAACTAAACCCTTGCATAGCTGCCATTTGTTTCGATGGACTTGGGCCAGATTGCATTTAAGAAACGTTTGGACTTGTGCCAGATTACTTTTAAGCGAGGACTGGACTTGTGCCAGATTGCACCTTCACTTACGATGTATAGTTTCTGTATGCTGCTAGTTCCAATGCTCAATACATAAGCATGCTAAATTAGTAAATCAAGGTAGAGGATCTATGAGTTTTAAAATAAATTGTAAAGCAATAAAGTATTTTCATGTATAATTCGGTGTAGTCGTGTAGTCGTGTAGTTGGTACTATATTGACATTGACTGACTGGAACCATAAAGTTCCAATTGAATGGGCGAATGGTTTGTTATAATACAAGTACCTACATACTTGAAATTCAACGTTACATATAAAATTCCCTATGGAATTTTTTCTGACAATGCAATTTTCTTGTTTTTCATTCCACGAGTCTTTTGTTACATTGTTACGATGCTGAATGCGAATGATGCTCTGCTCAACTTTAATAATAATTCTTTTCTTTTGATACTCGATATTTTTTCAACCTTGAGCCAAAGTTAAAGCCAAGTCTCAGTTAGAATTTATTGCGATGTACTTTCTGTGTTCTGTTTCTTATTGCAGTTTTGCTGCTGCTGATGATGATGATGTGGATTAAAGTATTGAAGTGTTTTTGTGGCTTCTTTTCTGGCAGTCAAAAGCTTTAAGATCTTATTGAGGACAGTGGACAGACACGCACTCGACTTTGACTTAAGTTCTTTTGAATACAATTATTGTATGTTCTGTTATACAAAGATGCAAGATACTCATAGGGAATATATCTACTAAAGTTGAAGGGGTAAAAACGATAGAATTGTATAATTAATCCATTAAATAGTTTGAACATAAAAGCCACACCTCTATAACTTCACTGTTAATATCTTAATGGGGTAATGAATGGGAATGGCACACACTTTAACTATAAGCTTAGCATTTTTTTTTGAACTTTGTCACATGTAAGGAAAGCATCTTGCTTCATAAAATTGTTTTATATTGCCATCATCTATTATAAATAGTGACATAGTGACAGGCGGAATATTTATTGAATGATATGCTATGCACTTAATTAATTGAATTATTAATTAATTATCGGCACTTTGAAAATAATGCATAATGCATGTCCGTGTAAAATATACTATCAAATATTTGCTATTACTTACTTCTATAACTACTTGTAAGATGCATTAGAGTCAGGTATTTACTACTGTGTACAGATATATTATGTTATCATTTGGTTTTTATAAATAAATATTTATATTGCAGATTACAAATGTGGCACGGCTCAATTATTATTATTAGTTATGCTAAATGTTTGACTAATACTAAATAATTTTTTACTGTTTACTTAGTAAAAATAGATACTAACAATTAGTTTGGCTACCTATGTAGGTACTTAAGCAAGGCTGATCATCCAACTAAATCATTAGCTGGTCAGCTCGTATCTATCAATAAGCCACCTTGATAGTATTAACGTAGCGATAACAATTTTGCGCTCATCAACTGCGGCTTGATCACACTTCAGCTATATAAATGGCCAATAAAAATACGTGATTTTGTTCCTTTGTCGGCGTGGATTTAATAATGCTTTTGAGTTCCTTGTTTTTGTTCATGGAATGTTGAATTGAAATCAAAATAAAGTCATCGAACTTGTTATTTAACTTACATTGGAGTGAACACATACCTAACTATATATATTTAGATATATTTAAATGAACTTTTTTATCATTTAAATAAATTCATATACGTTATAATAAATTATTACCATGACCAATACAATATTTTTTGAGCTGTCGCTGTCAGTATTGATATTTTGGTAATGCCTCTATCATGCCTATATGTTATATGATTTTTCGCATGTTAAGCGTACAAATTATGCACATTCTACAGGCACAGTTACAGGCCCTCTTCTATTATACGAAATAAGATATGTATAGGTAGTAAAATTAAGAATTCACATCACATTGTAAAGAGTCTAAGGCGATCAGCGACCACTCAATGTTAAAAGTGGCAGACAGAATGGAAATTTAAAAAATACGAATTTAACTTTAAACTTGCTGCCATTGCTATTTAATTTATTCAGTAGCGAACTAATAAAATTAATAAATTGACAGGAAATTGAAATGTAAATTATATATAGAAGAATACAAAGTTCCCAACTCCAGTGGAGAAAACATGCGGAAGACTAAGAATTTGTTTAGAATTTGTGAGCAAAATTGAAAGCGATTTTTAAAAGTACATCATAATCATAGGGATTCAATATATTATGCACACGTTATAAAAATAGAAGTGGAGCGATTAATTAGCTGATCAATTTGAATTTCTAGATGAGCATGCGACTGTCTCGGGAAACGAACTTTAAATCGTCGTTTGCTGTATAATCACATTTACAGGTCTTTAAAATCTGATCCATGTGACTAATGTAATTTTAGCATACAAATCAGGGGACGTTGAAGATGACCAAATAAGCATAACTAATACATGTGTTTATTTGACAAATCAAAATTTTTCTTGTTAGTGCAATTACCATGCACAGTTACTTTATCCACATATATTATAAATGCACATTTTGATGCATAATTAGCTTTATTCTAACAGCATACATTTTATAGACCTATTTTTAACAACCACGAATCACGATTGCATACTATATGTATATTGTTGTTTCTTCGTTTTTGAAGTAACGAACCAATAAAGTATGTACACACAGGTATTTATATACTACCTCATGCATCATCGTACATGATAACTCAATTACACTCAACACGGATAACAATACCTAATTCAATTAGGATACATTTAAAGCGGCAAATGCATACTCGTTTTTTATTAAATCGTGAAAGTCGTAGTTGTATTAGTTTAATTAATTTAAGAGGGTCTTTCTTTATTCGTGGGAATAATATTTTCCATGTTATGACCAGCGACCAGCACTATCGCAAACAAATAAAATTTCAAGCATTTTTACATTAAGGTACACACGGCGTTCTAAATATTGATCTAATCTTGAGCACAGAAAATTATTTCACTTTAACAATAAGAATACATGGTGTATGCAACGAGAGCAATTTTAATGAAATTAACAATAGTATACGGTATAATGTTTATTTTTAGCTAAAGAAAATACAACGATATTAGTAAATAGATTAAAGAAATTTGTACATACATATTAATTTGTACATTCGACGGTCACAGAAATTTAGTATTCCTCTGTTTACAAATTAAAGTTAATATTCGCATAACAAGGAAAGGAAAGTACCACTTGACTTTGAAAGTTGCGAAAACTGCAAAGTTAGTATAAAAACTTTTAACGCATAGCTAAAATATCTAAATCAAAAAATTCGTTAAAACGATGGATTTTAATGTTAAAAAAGTTCCCACAACCCCAAAATCCAATGGAGCCAGACGACAAACCGTACTGACACATTTGAAAATATTTCAAAATTATATAAATTTTGTTCACTCAATATTTTTATGTCCATTTTCGATTCAATTCAATAAAAAAACCGAAAAGTTTTATGCATTGTCTAAGGTTTGGAAGGAGGTACGAAAAAATCAATTTATAAATATATACAATAGTAAAATTGGAAAACTATATAATTAACTAGAATTTTGGCAACAATATTAAAATTACTTAAGTAACTAGGTATATACTACCATGCAATACAAATCCAGAATTTAAAGGTTAGTTTTAATTTAATTTTCTAGAGAACAGTACTCACCAACTATATAATAGTCTTGTGCTTAGTAGTCCGTCTCGGATTTATTGAAGTAGACTTTGAGCGCTTGAGAAATCCTAATTCATCCTTCAATCAGTACACCGCAGGCATTTCCGACTTTATTTGGTTCCTGTTTCTAGTGGCATCTGCGTACACCTTCTGGTTCAAGCGGGAGTTTATAGTTGAGTTCTTAAACCGACTGCAAGGGCTTGGACTTGGACCAAAAAACAATTTCGCAAATGCCATAACAGAAGCAGGACCAGGAAATCATGCAGCGGAAACAAAACCTACATGGAAGTCAAAAACCGTAAGTACTTAAATAAGTACATGCCGTTGATTAAAATAAATATCGTGAATCTTTAAACATACAGTATTAAATGAGGGCGCTAGCAGAAACTAGAACTATGTATGTAGTTATTAGAAATTACGAATTCAGTTACCAATATAACACATATATAATTCCACCATATTGTCTGTGCAGCGCCAAAATGACCCATTTTAAAAGTAAGCTAGAATTAAAATGAGCTATCTCAAAAAAATACAACATGAGATTGAGGTATGAGTAAGGAAATTGTGAAATGCGAGTTTTTAAAAAGTGTAAAATATTCTTTTTATATCTTTTTTAAAAGTGTGAAATATTCTTTCAACAACTTTTTGAAAAGTGTAAAATGTTCTATTTACACGTTTTTGTAAACGTGCAAAAAATTCTACTAACATGTTTTGGAAAAAATCAAAATGTTCTATTTACAATCGTTTCTTTTTTTATCATGATATGCTAATATTTTTTTGTGGATAGTGCATTTGGTTTTTAGCTAAAAATGGATCTGGGTCATTTTGATTCTTTATACAGGCGATACGCAATTTGACTATTCATTACTGAAGTTCGCTCTGCTTTCTCTCTTGCAGGCTTTACTACTTTCGCTAATTCTACCTATGGTAGTTATTGCAAATGGAATTCGTGATTTTATTAACCTTGTGAGTAAATTAGCCAGCTTACATTCATTTATGGAGGCTGAGAGTGCATATATACCGACGATGGGTGTGTCGGGGAAATATATGATTGACCGATCATACATGGTTTTCTTCGGAAGGAATAACTACACAAACTCAATTGATGGTTTGATTTTGTTGCATAATTTTTGGTGAAAACATTTAATGTGCACTGATTAAATTAGCTTATATTTTAGTTATATACATATAATAAGTGCTAATCAATTTGTGCTATTTGGCTCATTTTCAGGAAATTATCGAGCAATTGATTACGCAATAACAGTATCTTACATAATACTGCAATTTTTTGCAAATTCATTAAGTCATTCAGGATACTACCTAACACTGAGTGTCTCATTTATTGTGTGGTATGTTGTCCGAGCCTGGGTGAAGCTCATTAATAGTAAGCCACACTGTATGGACGAGTTAACATCGGTAATCGAAATCTGTATTAAATTAATACATTACATAAATACCATGACAAGATTCTAGTAGAATTTTATCGAAACATTTTTTTTTCCAAACTATTCTTTGTAGGTTCTTGATACCCTTGATGACCTCTGCAAGTTACTTGACTGCTGTACGGAGGCAGTGGGTCTCCTTTACTGTTTCCCTTGTTTGGGCCTAATCCCAATGTATGCAATGCACCTCCCAGAATTATTTCAGGGAGATTTGGCAAAGCAATTAGTGCAAATTTTTAACAAGACTAAATTTGCATGCATTGTTTTCCCGGCTGCGAGTGTCAATGCTATGGTGAGAATGCTAAACAACCCATGTATAATGATTATTGCCGAGGCTCGTACACATAATTTCACACTATTTTGTGGTGAATTAATTTTAGATGACATCGGTTCATTCCTGGCTTCTATACACTTATTCAAAATCCATCAGTAATAGGAGCGATGACAATTTGAATTGTCGTGTGAGCATGATGTTCCAGAAATTAACATCTACTGGTGTAGGCCTGAGTGGAAAATTGTTTTTGATAACGTATGGATTTATTGGAAATGTGAGTGGAATTATGTCGCACAAAATATACAAGAATGGCTTTACCAGAATAGCAATAAAAATATTAACAAATATACTGTTTTAACGTTTTTTTAATGCAATATTTTAATATACTGAATTTCTTTGATCTATCTTACACAGGCTATTGGTGCAGTGGTAACATATGGAATCATCATCATCCAATTTCGAAACAACACAGTTTAGTTTATTCTTCACTGCGCTGCTACGGCTAATTGTAAGAGTCATATTTCAAAAACTTAGGTAACATTTGTATATTCAAATACTAATTACATATTTAAAAATTAAATTAAACAAGTGTATTTTCCTGTTGCTAACTATAAAGCGCGTGGACACAATTTTTAGAAACTGAACGATAACGATAAAATTAATTTTATACACCCAGGTAAGTAAATACTGTGCGATTCATTAACTTACATGCCTAGCTAATTGTTATTGTTGTGGCTGTAAAACTAATCAATTTTCTCAGAAAGGTTGTATATTTTAGTGCATTATTATAAGTTCATGCTAAAATCAGTTAACAAAAGTTTTATCTATTGCCAATTTATGTAAATCGTGCAAAATTATGCAACCCTGTACAATACAACCCACTTGTTTAGATGTTCTAGATAGGAGCTGTATTTGCGATGAGATATTTGTAGTACCTAATCAAATAAACCGAAATACCAATATTATAGGTATGTAATACGAGAAAATAATTTTACAAAATCGCAATTTCCTTTTTATTTGGTGTCTATAGTTTTAGCAAACTAATCACTTACTCAGTTAAAGTGCTAAATACAAAACATTTATTAGCATTATATCAACCGAAGAATATGGCATCGGGAATGGTTTAATCATATACGGGGTCGCACCTAAATAATTTCACTGAAACTGTCCAACTGTTTTTGAATCCCCACTGACACGCCTATATCACCCATAACATCACCTTAACCACTAAATAAATGGCTACCTTTTACATGGGACGTCATCAAAACCAGACCCACTGACGCTATCGATGACATTCTGTATGGTTGTACCTCTTGATTTATTGGTCTCATAAAGATAAGTAATAAACAATACAATTCCAGAAAATGTGTTAGAAAACAATAGAAAAACGGAAATATTGTTTTTTAGGAAATTGTATTTAAGTATGTATTTGTAGAGGCATATATGGCACAAGAGGAACTGCACTGAAGTGCTGAAAGGTAAATATCAATACATAATTATAATAACGTGATAAAAGTTACACGTAAGTACTTATAAGTTTTCGCTTTTACTTTAATTGCAAGAATTTGCATGTACTTAACAAGGAGAGTAGGAAAGCCGTATCCATATGTTTACTACTTTGTAAATATGTGGTATAGGGTATAGTGCACATTCTTAAAATTACTATTGTGCTGTTGAAATATTCATTCATGCCTATTCATTTTTAGTTCCGAGCCTGAATTATTTATGCGTAAAATAACTTTTTTTTCTGGAATATTACAAAACAGTCATGAAACTGTAGGTAACTGCGAGTGAATAAAAAAAATGCACATTAATTCAAACACTGTATTTGACTGTATCACCAACAACATACTTTGGACCCATGAGACCCTCCGGTGTTTCCGTTTATTTGAAAATATTTGAAACTAAATTATATCAATTTCATTCATTGTATGTATCTGTGTCCATTTTCAATTCAACTCAATAAGAAAACAGACAGTTTCTATGCTGCGTCTAAAGTTTGGCGAGAGGTAAGAAATTAAAATGAATGTTCAATGAAGGTGAGTCAGCCTTTATCACTAACAATAACGATAAAGTCATAAACGATAAACTTGCAAGTACTATTCTACCAGCAGCGAGTGTTCATTCGATGGTAAATACAGTATTAGAAACAATGTTGTAATTTGTAATATTTATTACCCATCTTGGCTAAAACGGCACTGATTCTATTTTCATTAATGTTATTAAACTTAAATTATAGTATGTATTTTATCAATTTTAGATGTCATCAGTTCATTCCTGGCTTCAATACACTTATTCAAAATCTAGCAGAAATAAAAGAAAAGAGCCGAAGAAAATTTGAACTGTCGTGTGGGAGTGGGAATATGATGTTCCATAAGCTTACAATTACTAGTGTCGGTCTGAGTGGGAAATTTTTCTTGATTACTTATGGATTTATTGAGAATGTAAGTATTTTTGCAAGTAAATGCAAATAAGGTATTAGACAGCTTAAATATTATTTGTACAAACATCACATCAAATTAATTTAGGTGGTTAATATTTATTTATTCCCTACAGGCGTTCAGCGCGGTGGTAACATACGCAATCATCAACATGCAATTTCGAAACATAAACAATAGTTTCTCTTTCACTTCATTTTACACTAATATTTTATATTGTCTATGTATTGATGATTCCAATCTGTTAACTGATTCGCTAACTGAAGCTGTAGGAATTAGAAATATTAAAGCGGATGACAAAAGAAGTAATATCTTATCAATTCAAAATTAATACATCAGAGTGAAATTACTATGTACTTTTATTTGAACAATAAAAATAAATGTAATAGTGTACTTGTGTATTTGTGTCCAATTCTCACTTTTGTTATGAATTTGAAAAAATACAATTTACATTGTGCAAACAACAGCCTTACCTTTTTTACATGCAGCACGAAACAACATAAAAATCTTGTAAAAGTTGTTAGTATCATTCATTGATGATTGTTATGCACAAGCTACTAGTTACTTTTAATAACGTTAAAATTTTGTATTTTTAACATTAGCTTACAAGCAAACTACTTACTATGTTTTCTCGGAATCTGGAAAAACAGCCAGAAACGTTTCCTTGGACCTCAAAATGAACGAATAGTGTGATAACTCGAGTGCATTTTGCGCGGTGCTTTAGCAGCAGCCCGCTCACGTTCAAAAAACAGAATTTTTCAAAGTTATTGCGACGCTGTAGCTTCTACAGTTTGTGTCTGATTTCAATGAAACTTGCAGTTTTGTGATGTTCAGACTTTTATCTAAAAAATAATTTCTGGAAATTTTAAAATTCGAATTTTTTTTATTTTTTCGAAAAATTAATAAAATGTCACACTTTTGAAACCCAGTTTGTAATTAAGGTTTTTTGATAAATAAAAAAAATCGAATTTCGTCCAGAAATTAATTATTAGATAAATGTCTGATAATCACAAAACTGGAAGTTTCATTGAAATCAGACAAACTGTAGAAGCTACTGCGTTGCAAACTTTGAAAAATTCTGTTTTTTTGAACTTTGGCGGGATGCTGCTAAAGCACCGCGCAAAATGCAATCGAGTTATCACACTATATGTTCATTCTGAGGTCCATGAAAACGTTTCTGGCTATGCTTTTCCAGATCCCGAAAAAACATAGTAAGTAGTTTGCTTGTTAGAGCTTAATTTTTTGAGCTAGTTTATTTTAAAAAACTATTTTTAACAAGGGCAGTAGTAGTTATTGTATTAAACAAAAATGGACACAAATATGAAGCAAGTTACAACCTCCGCTATAAATTTCGCAAAAGTAACAAAGCCCCAATTACCATTAACTCATGTGAAGGTGTTTCAAAATTATATAAATTTTGTGCACTTTATGTTTCTCTGTCCTTTCTCGATTCGGTTCACCGAAGAAAAGGAGACATTTTATTCGGTGTCTTCACTTTGGAGGGAGGTAATACGTCACATATTTTGAATCGATATAGATCCCCTGATGTTGTTACTGTAATAAGAAGGCTAAAATTAAAGGAAGGTTTCTATTCTACTAATTTTGCAATTATAAGTTTTTATTTTATAATATATTTTGTTATTTAGAGAATGGTACTTCTTAATTACATAGTAATACTATGTTTGGTAGTCCGTCTCGGGTATGCTGATTTACAGCATGCAAACTTCGGCAATCCGACTTCGTCCTACGGACAATACATTGCAGGTCTTTCTGCTCTCATTTGGCTTCTATTTTTGACGTCAGCTGCTTACACATTCTGGATGAAGAGGGAAAGTATTGTTCGATTCTTAAACCACCTTCAAAGGTTGGGCTTAGTAGGCAAGAAAGTTTCAGGAAACTATTCCGTTGTAATATCCACCAGAAGTTGGAAACCCAAAATGGTAGAATGCAGCTTACTGTTTAGTTTTTTTTAAGTATACATGTATTCAACAATACTGAACGTGGTTAATGCGTGATAATGGTACAAGTTTGAGGAAATAATGAAAATACAAGTGTGAATACTGGCTCAATTATGCTGTAATTTATATTATATATTAAATTATATAGGCTTCACTGTTGTCTGCAATTCTACCTGTAGCTATAATTCTATCAGCGATTCGAGAATGGTTGGTACTTGCGCGTAGACTAGGAAGTTTCAAATCATTTTCTGATGATATTGAAACCTCTTATTTGAGCCGTTCAGGGAAATATATGATAGATCGCTCATACCTGGTTTTCTTTGGGACGACTGACTACACAAACTCGATTCAAGGTAATATTTTAAATAATGGCCACGCGCCCAGGGGTTAGCTACAGAAAATTAATACATTGTATGTATCATAATTACATCACTCTTACTTTTATTAAATTGATTTTTGCTACGATTTTTAGGAAATTACTCAGCTATTGATTTTACAGTGCTTGCATCGTATTCACTGCTAAACGGTTTAGCAAATTTACTTACCCATGCAGGATACTATCTCCCCGTTTGTGTATCATTTATTTCTTGGTTTGTTGTACGCAATTGGGTTAAGTTTATACATCATCGACCACAGAGTATGGACGAGCTAAAGCGAGTAAGTTGATATGGGAGCAACTTTAACACATAATGAATATAGTTCCCTTTTATATTACATGATTGGAAATCAAATTCTTTTAAAGGAGTTTTGTTAGTTTATTACAAAATTTATCATATTATTATTTTTAATTTTCTATAGGTTTTAGACACGCTTGATGATCTGTGTAAATTATTTGACTTCATTGAAGAAGCTTTTGGTCTCGCTTTTTGTTATTCGTGCTTGGGTTTAATCCCACTGTACGCGATGCATCTTCCAGAGTTGTTTCAGGCAGATTTGACATTACAACTTCAAGAGATTATGTCAAAGTTTAACTGTTCATGCATGTTGCTGCCTGCAGCGAGTCTTAATGCAATGGTGGGCACTTTATTATTATTATTCTACTTTTGAGTATATAATGTAATTTTAACTGCAAATAAGTTGCCGTGAAAAGGTTTAGCAGAAATCCTTTTAATGGATGTATGCCTACAAAATTACAGTTGCTTACGTTTTATGAAACTATTTTCAGATGTCAACAGTTCGCAATTGGCTCCAGTTTACTTATTCACAATCTAGCAGATATGAAAGCATGGAAAATCTTAACTGCCGTGTGAATATGATGTTTCAGAGACTTACATCACCAGGTGTGGGTATAAGTGGGAAATTATTTATAATAACCTATGGATTTATAGGAAATGTAAGTATAATAAATTATAATTAAATTTAAAAAAATATTCAACAAATAAATCAATTTTTAATATAAGTAACCTCATGGTTTGTTGGTTACAGGCAATCAGCGCAGTCGTGACATACGCAATTATCGTCATTCAATTTCGTAACATGTAGTGCCTGTATTACAATATGCAACTTTAAATTTGTAAATTAGGCGAATGGGCTGGCAATAAAAAAACCACACTGCAATCAAATGTTAAATTATTATTTTGCTAGTAGAGTACCTGATGTACTACGGCATTTGCTTTTTGATCGGTATGAATATATAGGCACCTTATAAGTCTTACGCGTTTTATTAAGTTAATAGCTAAATAAAACAGCTAATACACTAGGATTTAATTAAACTACGGAAATAAAAACTGCGTTGATATATCTACATACAGTTTTAATACATTTGTCAAATAGATCACTATTGATTGCCATTGTTCTGTGTTATGGCTGGCTTCTTTACCCACTTAATCCTAATTGGCTTAAATTTAGAAAATAAAGAATTTCTACAATAAAAAAATACTTTTTTTTTCATTTTTGATGTTAACAAAATGGAAATATTCAAATTTTGAAATCACATTCTAGAAAACTGTCTAAGGATTGGAAATTTTTTTGATATAATCCGATAAGACATGTGTAAGCTACAAAATGCCAAAAAATCAAAATTTAAATTTTTTAAAACCTACATAACTTAAAAGCAAAATGCAAAATTACATTGGTTCTGTGATATTTTAAACTAGCCTGATTTTTATGAGTGACTGGTTTTGAAATTAGCGAGAGTTACATGTGAAACCATATTTGCTTGTCAGAAGCTATTTAAAACTATTTTTAAAAATATAAATAATTGAAAATAATACACTTCCTTGGAGAGTTTAGAAAACTATTTTCACCTTTTTTTTCATATTTCCAAATCAACTTTGCCATAAAACATCTGTGAGGTGTGCATGGACCATGTATATCACCATATCAATGCATTAAGGAAATTAAGCTTATATCAATAAAAGTCATCAATGCCATAAAGAGACCCGGTTTTTAAGGAATGCTTTAGGAAAGACTTGTTGTATCTCCACCCAAATAAAAACATAAAAACAATTTTGTAATCACTAAGGCACTTTTAGCAAAGCAATATTTGTTTTTAAAATTAGTTGATTTCTGTTTACACTGCAGATCGATAATTTATAAGAGGAGAGATCGATAATTATCTTGCATAATAATACTGTAGACGTACTCTCTACTGTAGACGATGTGTTAACTGAAGGCATTACTTTATTATTTTAAGCATGCCTGTTTACGGCTACCGACCGGAACAGCAGAACATATCACAAGAGCCGTTTCGGTCGGTAGCCGATTGAAAAACCGTCGGTATTCCACCGTCGGCTTTTCGCTTTGTTTCTATTTTGAAGGGATCCTCCACAAATGACGTCAAGCGTCGTTTCAATAGTTAAAGGAGCCGTCCATAAATGATGTTAAGGGTCGTTGCAAAAATAAAGGGGGCGTCCATAAATGACGTCAAGGGTCGTGGCAAAAATTAAAGGAGCCGTCCATAAATGACGTCAAGGGTCGTTGCAAAACTTAAAGGGGCTGTCCATAAATGACTTCAAGGGTCGTTGGAAAAATTAAAGGTGCTGTCCATAAATGACGTCAAGGGTCGTTGCAAAACTTAAAGGGGCTGTCCATAAATGACGTCAAGGGTCGTTGCAAAAATTGATGGGGTCATCCATAAATGACGTCAAGGGTCGTTGCAAAAATTAAAGGGGCCGTCCATAAATGACGTCAGAGATGGATGCAAAAGTAATTGTTGTCTTCCACGAATGACGTCTATGGTCGTTCTAAACATTGAAGGGGTTATGCCCAACTGAGGTTTATTACATTTTTTATGTTTGGGACGACCATAGACGTCAATTATGAACGACCCCTTTAATTCTTGCAACGTTATTTATAGACGATCTCTTTAATGTCCTTAAAAGACGTCACAGGTCAGGTCGCAAAGTTTATTTGGGAAGTGATGACATAACATGTTAAATATAAACATTTTCAAAAAAGTTAAGCTAATAAAAGGGTCCTAAAATGAAGATTTTTTGATGACGTTATGTAAGGATGATCCCAATCGTACTCAGGTTTGAATGCTTAACCTCTTAAGCATCAATAATATATATAAAACATAAGTTGTATTTTATGAAAAATGGAGATAGTCAGATTTGCTTTTACTCCACAATGGTGTGATCGTCAGATTTGCTTTTAGTCCAAAATGGAGATAGTCATATTTGCTTTTAGTGCTGAATGGAGATAGTCAGTTTTGCTTTTAGTCCAAAATGAAGATAGTCAGATTTGCTTTTAGTGCTGAGTGGAGATAGTTTTGCTTTTAGTCTAAAATGGAGATAGTCAGATTTGCTTTTAGTGCTGAATGAAGATAGTCAGTTTTGCTTTTAGTCCAATATAGATATATTCATATTTGCTTTTAGTGCTGAATGGAGATAGTCAGTTTTGCTTCTAGTCCAATATAGATATAGTCATATTTGCTTTTAGGGCTGAATGGAGATAGCTAGATTTGATTCTTTGCCGACGATATTCCACTCAGCAATGCTCTAACATTACAATATATATACTAGCATGTCAAAATATTTTACGGGATGCACGGGTTCAAAAAAATGATTCGGTGTCTACCGCGGTAAATCGGCTACCGTGGATATCCACGGCCAGCCGCGTCTGCGAGAAACTTCCAATCGGCTACCTATCAGCCGTTGAACTGGCATGATTTTAAGTAATGTTTGGTATTGTACCAAAAGTCTTACGTGAACTTCAGTTCGGAAACAAGTACGAAACAAGAAAGATAAAAAGAACTTGATCGATCATTCAGAGTTATTGTAAAAAATTAAGTTTTTAACATATGACCATAGTTAAGCACCATGATTCAAGTCAAAGTACGTTCCGCTACAGAAAAATCCTTAATGATGACACCAGTTACAATTTTTCAAAATTATATGAACTGTTGGCTTTTCTCTTTTATTTGTCCGTTTTCGATTCAGCACGACAGCAAGACACACAAACTGTTTTTGAAAACTACAAATTCACGGAAGGTGAGTTTCGAATTTCATACGCATTTCAAAAAACAGATCAAATATAATCCTCCCTATGTGAGCTGTGTAGTATTAAGTACCAGCACCTACTAATATATCCAGTTTTCAGTGCTATAAACATGTTTGTCCTAGTTCTTCTATCTCACACAGTTTGATGATTTGTTGGTGCTTGAAACCATTTCTTTAATAAATAATTACTAGGTTTAAGTTGCTTTCTTCTTCATTGCAACTGCAAGCTTTGCGGTTTCGAAAGAAGTGATGAGCACGATAATAAACAATTCTGAAACAACCTTAGAACGATGGCTTCGTGCGTTAGGACCTCAATTCTGGGTAGTGTTCACAATCTACATGGAGTATTTTTTGTGGTTTAAAACAGAAGACATTATAGAGTTCTGTAATACTCTTCAAATACTGTGTAATAATCTACAGGAACGTGGAATTTCAATGACTGGAAGAAAATCAGTATATGTACGTAACTATTTAAGCTATGAAAAACGAAAATTTAAACTTATAAACTATAAAGCTATAATAATTAATTTAGCGATGCAACTTTCAACATAATTTAAAGCATACAGAAATTTCAAATCTATATATCATATTTATACATTTATATTAAACCAACTGTTGTTTATAGAATTTTGTGAGTGGGCTAATTACAAGTTTTGCAGGAGGCTGGCTTATCATTCAGTCGGTCTTTCAGACGTACAACATTAATCCGTCAGCGTACAGCTATGCATATATAAAACACCAAATTATGGATCAACCAAGATTAATCTTTTACGGGCAGGCAAACTACAGTGGCTCTGTGAACGGTTTGATTTTAATCTAGTTTATTAGCTTTATGATATTTACTTGTTCCATTCGGGGCCTCCTATATAAACCACCCTCAACCACCCAACCACCCTCAACCACCCAACCACCCTCAACCACCCTCAACCACCCAACCACCCTCAACCACCCTCAACCACCCAACCACCATATACAACTTGGTGGTTGGGTGGTTATGGTGGTTGAGGGTGGTTGAGGGTGGTTGGGTGGTTGAGGGTGATTGGGTGGTTGAGGGTGGTTGGGTGGTTGAGGGTGGTTTATATAGGAGGCCCCTTCCATTCCATTTGGACTAATTTGTTCTAGTATGTTATATTGTTTTCATAGTTGTGAGTTTCCTATAGGTTAACACATTTTTTTGACGTAGATGTCTTTTCAGCTTCGGATTATTTCCTGGCCACCACCTGTTTCTTCGTGTCATGTCTTGTCTGTGAAATATTTTTATTCGGCTTTTGTCTCCTGGCTGTCACTTCAGCAGTTATGTGGGTCATTGTCAGACATATTTTCAATTATGTTCAAAATGCTGATCACAACGAGGCCGAACTGAAACTGGTACATTTATAATTGTATAAATATTAAAGAGAAGAGTGGGTAATGGTGATCAGACCCCTAATGACCACCCGCTGTCCGCTATATATCAGTAAAACGAGTCAATGTAAATTAAAAATGTATTTTTTTTGGTAAAGTTGGACATTAAAGAACAAATTTTGTTGTGCTGGTTCTGCAAAAAGCTTTAAAAGTTTTCAACTATCTAATACGAAATTAATTAGCCGGCCTGCCTTAGATGACCATTCACAATTACCCGCCCTATCCCTAATTTATTAATTATTATTATTCGTCTTCGAACCTTGCACGCTAATATAAGAATTTGTGTCGCAGGTTTTGGTGTCATTTACCCAGCTCCGCAAGGCACTGGACTCTTTCCACAAAACATTTGGTTTTCCCTTTGGGAGTTGCAGCCTGGCTTTCATTTTTATTTTTGCTGTCAGCCTTCGCCATTTATTTAGTGGTTCACATTTAGAATATCAGATCAATATTGCAATACACTTACTCGTTTATTGCGCCATTGTTCTGCCAGCTGCGGACTTACACGCTAAGGTATTAGTACAAAATTGAGCTATAATTTTAAATGTTACACTTCGTTTTAAATACTGTGAATACACGTAACATGCGCGTGGCTTAGTTAGTACAGCCATCTTAATAATTTATTGGCAAAATTCAGCCAGGACAGAGTGGTCAACTTAAGGTTATGGGACGAGTAGTTGTATTGACGATATTGGGCGGTCAAGATGAGTCGACGGGTCCTAAGATCCCGTTTACGTAGTGCACAAAAAAGTAGAGACCCATTGGCAATTTCCCCAAATTCCTTATGGCCAGTCTGTCCCTGAAGTTAGCAGTCTTGGCAACAATCTGTGAATAGTTGCGCGGTTACATTTACGTTGTATTGTAATAACCAATATCTTCCGCAAAGAAATTAAATTAGCATTTCCTTATTGCTTCAAACTGTTGTAGTTTTCTGCTAAATAATTTAGAATTGCGAAGTTTGACACTACATAATAAAATGTATTTACTCTCTAAAGATAAAGAAGATCCCTCCCTGGATGCAGCATTCTTATTTAGAAGCGGCTAAGCAAATAGACCGCCATAGTAACGACCGTGCGCGAAAGCAGCTGATGTACGGGATGTGCCCAGAGTATTTGAACGACTGGAAGCAAATAGTTATTCAGCAAATACATGCAAATGATGTTGGGCTGAGCGGGAAAATTTTCATTGTAACGTATGGTTTGTTGGGAAATGTGAGTTGATATAAATTTTCACACCGTTTATAACGTATGAAAGTATCAGCTCCATAATGTGACTACTACTTTCAATTTGTTTTTTCTTAATATTCTAAACTACGATTTTCATTAAGTTTGTTAGTGTGTACTCATATTTACTTATTTGAACTAGTTAAAACCAATGCTACAATTTGCAGATTTTTAGCCTAATTGTGACGTACGCTATCATCGTATTTCAATTAAAAGGCGAGTGAAGAAAATACCCGACAGATCGTTTTTGTCTGCTTATCATAACGTTTGGAAATGTGATTACAGACAAAAAATGAAGCAGCAAGCGTGATTTGGTTTACTGAAGTAATTAGTTCATTATTGGAGATGCCCTAAATATTATCAAGTTAATAAACAAAACTGAGGTTACTTTTGAATGTTAATTGCCAAAATTTCAATGTTTAATCAAGGTAACATTTTCCCTCTACATGTTCGTTACATTTTTGAAAATTTTTAAGCATCCAAGATCTCCGCACTATCTAAATTTGATTCTCAAGACACATAGAACCTTGGTTGAATTAAAAAAAAACAGAACATGAACAATAAAATATTTTATATTGGCCATATTGTTTTTGAAAATTAGAAATTATGCGAGTAGGATATTATTAATGTTATCGATACTTACCGATATTTCCGAGAAGTACATTAAGTTAGGATAGATGTGCTAAAAAATTGTTGCATTGATAAACATAGCAATGCACACTCTGCACTTTGTTCGCATCTTGATGATTTAACATCGCATGAGCGGTTGAGATTACGTTGGCCGGGATTATTTGACCATACAGCATTATAACGTACTTATCTGAGGAAAATGTCCAGGAGGAAAATTTCGAGGAGAAAGTTGTCCTTATACCGTCTTTCGGTCATTGGATTTTCCTGCTTACAATATCAGTGATTTATTTTTTCTGGGTGGGCCTCACTAACTTAGGGGATTTAAAATGAAGAGTTTGGAGCATAATTGTGGGAACGATGTTCTGGGAGAGAAATCTTACTTGTCATCCGGAATGCATCGTTATACTTCATTACTTTTTTTGTTAGGAAAACATTCCTTTAATGTCTATATCGGAACGCATTTATTATTAAACGGTGGAAATACAACGAAGAATTCAATTAGTTTTGAAGGTGTTAAAGAGCTGCAGGGTTTTTAAAACCTCATAAATGACTATGTATTTGGCATATCTATTTGTTTTGGTCAAGCAGCGAGAATAGAAATCAACTACTGTTGGCCTCTCAGATACTCCAGTACTCCAGTTTATTCTATATAGTAAAAAGGATGGATACTACTTGGAAATGGCGTTGAATATGTTGACATCAGTCTATGGAGCTATTGATTTTTAGCTAGTCCTACCATGGCCCACTGTATTAGGAACTTAATACAGTGGGCCATGGTCCTACTCAGTTCAGTATAATAAACCTATATAGTTTTAAGTTTTAAGCCTGCTAATAAATACCATTGCTTGTGTAAAGCTTATAGACTCGTATCTGTAAAATCAACATAAGCCATTATTAATGCCATTTTAACCATTTCTACGTTTTTTGTGCTCTCTGGGGTAATCACTATATACTAAACGGCACCAACTTCTGCCCTGAAATACATGCATTTTAAACATGATTACTTTGTAGGACACGCTGATCAAATTTACAGCAATTTCGAAATTTGAAAATTATCGAAGTTATATCATACAATTCGATATAATTCGAATTTTCAGTCGATTGCTTTAATAATTTAAGAAAAACTATATATAGAATGTCATGGCTATCATTTTAGTGGGGGGGGGGCTTCTATAATAATAACATATCTCTAAGGTGGGTTGTCTTAATTTTTCAAAATAGCCCACTCTCAACTTTAGTGGCGCCATTTGTGGTTTGTCCCTATCAGCCGACCATACCTACATGCTCTACCTGGAGTCAGTGTAAATGCCAATAGATTTTTCCAGAAGCGCGAGCGTTTGAACAAACCAGAACCTACAATTCAAAATTCAAAGTGCCCACGTATGTATGCACGTAACATGTAATATAAGGAAATGCACTCAGGGCCGACACAAAGTCGGTTTTTGTACGTGAATGAATGAAATAAAGTGGTAAAATGTTTGAGAGTTAGTCCATTTAACTGCTAATTGAAAAACCGTACACAAAAGATCATGCCCGAAAACTACACAGCACATTTTTATCGCATTTGTGAGCGCTTAAAAACTGTTTGAATATAATAAGTATATATAAAAACAGCCGAACGGAAAAAATCATATTATTTTCATTCATATTTCTAAATATACATACATTGCCATTACGCAGCTGTGAGGTGCAAGGTGTGCATAGAGCGTGTACATCACTATAGCAATGCATTAAGGAAATTAAGCCTACATCCTTAAATATGATCAATGCCATAAAAAGAAGCCTGGTTTCTAAAGAATGCTTTAGGGAAGACTAGTTCTATCTACACCCAAAGAAAAACATGAAAACAATTTTTTAATCCCAAAGAAACTATTAGTAATAATAATAAAGTAAGTAATAATTGCTTATAAAACTAGTTGATTTCTTTATACAGTGCAGATCAATAATGTATAGAAAGGAAATATTTTGCATAGTAATTCTGCAAGCGCATTGTCTATGTCTTTGTTTGCTGAAGCACATTTGGAATTTTCTTTGTTATTTTAGGTAATTTTTGGTATTGTAAAAAAAGGGTACTGCAGTTCGGAGACAAGTAGCAGCCAAGAAAGATGAAAAAATACTTTATCGGTTATTCAGAATTAATGTTCAAAATTTAGTTTTTAACATACGACCATAGTTAAGCACCATGATTCATGTTAAAGCACGTTCCGCTCCGGAAGCTTCCTCGATAATGACACCAGTTACTATTTTTCAAAATTATATGAATTGTTGGCTTTTCTCCATTATTTGTCCATTTTCGATTCTGCATGACAGCAAGACACAAAAACTGTTTTTGAAAACTACCAACTCACGCAAAGTAAGTTTAGAATTGTCATACGCGTTTCACACAACAAATTAAATCATATAATTGTTTTGACTATAATGTGAGCTGTGTATTCAGCTTTTAGTGCTATAAACATGTTTTTTCAAGTTTCTCGTGTCACATCGTTTGACAATTTGTAAGTACTTTAAAACATACTTTTCAAAACTAATTACTAGTTTATAGTTGCTTTCTTCTTCATTGCAACTGCGAGCTTTGTGGCTACAAAGGAAGCATTAATCACCCTAAACAATTCTAAAACAACCTTCGACCGATGGCTTGGAGCTTTAAGACCTCAATTCTGGATTGCCTTTACAATCTACATAAAGTATTTTCTATGGTTTAAAAAAGGAGAAATTCTGGAGTTTTTCAATGAACTTCAATCACTTTGTGCTTATCTTCAGCAACGTGGAATTTCTAAGCCTGGAAGAAAATCAGTATACGTAATTATTAAGCCTATGAGAAGCAGAAATTTAAACATATCGTCTGTGAAAAACCAAAATGACCCAAATCTAATTTAAGTTGCAATTAAAATGAGCTATGCCATGAAAAAAAAATCAGAAACATGCGTAAAATGTTAATAAAAAGTTTTTGAAAAGTCAAAATGTTCTATTTCATGTTGTTTAATTATGTAAAATGTTCTTTTTACATGGTTTTTAAAAGGTGCAAAATGTTCCAATTCCATGTTTTTGAAAAGGTGCAAAATGTTCCAATTCCATGTTTTTGAAAAGGTGCAAAATGTTCCAATTCCATGTTTTTGAAAAGGTGCAAAATGTTCCAATTCCATGTGTTTGAAAAGGTGCAAAATGTTCCAATTCCATGTGTTTGAAAAGGTGCAAAATGTTCCAATTCCATGTTTTTGAAAAGGTGCAAGATGTTCCAATTCCATGTTTTTGAAAAGGTGCAAAATGTTCCAATTCCATGTTTTTGAAAAGGTGCAAAATGTTCCAATTTCATGTGTTTGAAAAGTTTAAAATGTTGTACTTACATATTTTTTAAAAACGCATAATGCTCTATTTAAATGATTTCAAGACATATTATAATATTTTTGTGGATATTTAATATTATTTTTAGCTACAAATGAATATTATGGGTCATTTTGGTTATTGACAGACGATATAATCTCTAATTAAATTAATTAAGCAATGCAACTTACAATGTAATATGAAGCATACAGAAATTTTAAACTTACATTTCACATATTGATACATTTAAGTAATAAAAACTGTTGTTTATAGGATTATGTAAGTGTGCTAGTTACAAGTTTTGCAGGAGGCTGGCTATTTATTCAATCGTTCTTTCAGATGTACAACATTAATCTGATTGAGTGCAGCTACGAATGTATAAAACACCAAGTTATGGATCAACCAAGATTAATCTTTTATGGGCAGGCAAACTACAGTGGCTCTGTGAACGGTTTGGTTTCATTCTAGTTATACAGCTTTGTGGTATTTAGATGGTCCATTTGAACTATGTAGTGGTTTTAAATATTTTAGTCCATTTTCATAATTGTAAGTTTCATGTAAATAAACATTTTTTTAAGTAGATGTCTACTTATTTTCGGATTATTTTATGGGCGCTACCTGTTTCGTTCTTTCAAGTCTTGGCTGTGAAATATTTTTATTTGGCTTTTGTCTCCTGGCTGTTACTTCAGCAATTATTTGGCTTACTGTCAGGGATATTGTCAATTATGTTCAAACTGCGGATCACAACTCGGCCGAACTGAAACTGGTTCATTTATAATTGAATTAATATTAAAGGGCGGTGTGGGGAATGCTGGTCAGACTTCTAATTGCCACGGCCACCTGCTGTACGCTGTAATTATATTTGAAACGAGTCAGTGTATAGCAAACGTGTATTGATTTTAGTAACTTTTTACAGTTGAACATTCATTGTGCTGATTCTGCATCTTTGAGCTTTGACAGATTTTAACTTCATAATACATATTTTAACAGCCGGCTTTCCTTAGAATACCATCTAAAATTACGTGTTATATCACTGATTAATAAATAATGTTTGCCTTTAAACTTGACAATTTAATAAAAATAATTTTTTTCGCAGGTTTTGGTGGCATTTACACAACTTTGCAAGGTACTAAACTCCTTCCACAAAACATTTGGTGTCCCATTTGGAAGTTGCAGCATAGGTTTTATTTTCATTTTTTCTGTCAACCTTCGCCATTTATTTATTAGTTCGCATTTAGAATATCAAATCAATCTCGGGATCCACTTACTCGTTTATTGCGCCATTGTTTTCTTAGCTGCGGATTTACACGCCAAGGTAATAATGCAAAAAAAATCTATAAAACTTTTAAATTTTACACCATGCTTAAAATACTTTGAAAACTACGGAAACCACGTTTTATGCGCTTGGCTTAGTATGGCTACTCTAATTTATCTGTAACATTCAGCCGGGACTGAGTAGTTCCAATATGGGGCCTAAAAACTGCAACCCAATTAAAACGAGTATGGTATTTCCTCCCCAAATAATAGTGAGGGTGGGAAGCCATACCTGAGTTTACCACATCCCTTCACCATAGGCATCTATGAAACCCCTGTAAAATGGGGATAATATTAATCCCTTTTTAAATTTTTGATGATATAATATGCCGAATAAATAACGAATATGAGGGTGTGAAAGATGGTAAGAGTCAGATGGTAGTATTTAAGTTAATGAAGGGGGTGTTCCACCACTCCGGAGGAGGCCGGAGACCTATGAAGATGGGGGAGGGAGGCTCAACTGAAACTCCAGATGAAGCACTCCAGCATAGCTACAGATGGTAAGAATGCTAATTTTATTTATTTTAATTTTAACTGCATAATTTATTTTGACTTGGATTTATGCGTTATTTTTGATGTTAGAATTCCAAGAGCAGTGTAGCTCGGTGGCTGAGGTCAAGGCTGAGGATAATGTCATCCACGGCCGTGACTTCGCCACCACGAGCTCCCGACTCCCCGAGGGACTACGGAACCACATCGACCGTTGACGGCAAACGGAGCATGATCACGGTCGAGTGGTCCATGGTCCTTCGGACAATTCGGTCTGCCAGGGAAATTTTTGCCAATTATATTTTCATTGCCGATGTGAGGATGAGTGGAGAGAGAAGACTGACTTATTTTGCTCCTCATTTCAGGAGGACAAGCCGGCGTGAAGGTCGGAGGCCTGGAGGACGCTTGACATCCTCCCATGGCCCTCAGCTCCAACGCCACTGGACGGGACGGACAAAGGACGGTGAGAAGCTCTTGTATTTCCGAGCATTCCAGACGGCAAGAGCTTCATGTCCCAAGTCCACCAGTTCAGCAGCAACGACTTGTCCTGAATTTTGAACCAATTTGAGGTAAGTTTTTATTTTTTTATTTATTTAGGTTAATTATATTTTGTTTATTCTGCAGGAGGATCGTTGGGGAAGTGGAGCTGGCTCCGTGCCCAGCAACCACATCCAGCCCAGAAAGGACGGAGAGGTGCGGTGGAGAGTGTCTGGGAAGCTGGAGAAGGCATGCTTCAGACACACACCGCACCATTACCACCAGTCCAGGCCGACCAACGACCCTGAATTTTGGATGCCAATCTGGTAATATTCATTTTACATTTTATTTTAATTAGTTTTTAGTTTTATATTAGTTTAGTTAATTTTTCCAATTAGGTTAGTCGGGGAGGTTGGGCGGACGATGGCAAAGCCATGTTGCAGGGAATGGCGAACAGTGTCCATGCTCCACCGTCCACTCCAACTTGGAGGACAAACCCGCAAAATACAGCATGTGCTGCGGGTTCGATCCTTCCAGTCTCCCCTCAATTTTGACTTTATTTTCATTGATTTTTGCCTATTTTGTTGTATGAACCGAAGTCCCTAAATTACGTCAAGCGGGTTCAGGGAACCACTGCTGACGACTGATGAATGGGCCAATGATTAAGATGCAAATTATATTAACTTAATTTTATGTTTGTTAATTCTAGGTTCCATGACGGAAGATATGAGAATCAACGGACGGTTGCCAATTATAAATGAGAACACTCAACGATCGAAGATGAGAAGGTAAGTTCAAGGATAAATGTTTATATTAATTATTAAATCAAAAAGGAAAAGATAATTTATATTTCAAATGCAAGATTTCCCAATCGACGTAAGGTCGAGGGCCACAACTGAATGATAATTATTATTTCATGTTTTTGTTTTTGTTTTGTTTTCCAGATTTCGTCCAATCATTTTACAATATAAGGAATTACAACATAAGAATTTATAATTGATACGCTTACGGATACCACCGGTGTGGCATCTAGTTTTTCCGGTTCCAGGTCCATGTTAATTACAGGTAATTTCACAAATATTAATTGATATTTTATAATTTATCTGTTTGGTCCAATTGACCTCAATAATTAAATTACAATAAACTGAGGAAGAATTCGTAGAGAGGAATCGCGAACACAGTGAACACCATGAATAAGAACAGGAAGATATAGAAATTATCAGATTTTTGCTTTTTCTTAATTTTAGTTTCCTTTTGATGACACCAACAGGAGTCACATGGACAATCCCCTCGCGTTGCTCTTATTCCTTTTGGAGTCTCCATGTTCCGCAATTCCTTTCTAGTCATTTTCTATCAATTTTCCAGAAGGGAAAATTGAAAAAGAAATTAAAGATTTCGTAGGATTTTTGGAAGAATTCGTGTCGGAGACCCTCTCTCCTACGCGGCGTGTTTGTTTCTTGTCTTTTCTAGTTCGCCTCCGCTCCTTCCTCGCTTCGTCTCCTGTCGCCTCGGGAAGCATCATTTAATTCCTTTTGTGGCTCATAGACGCTGTGTGGTGGAGGGCTGCGAGTTTCATTTATTTTATTATCTCCTTCCATGGATCTTCCTCACTCTCTGTCAGATGGCCGATGCTGTCTGGAGAATTTGAAGAGAATCTGTGGGAGGACGTGTCGTGATTTCGATTCCTTTCTCATCATCCCCTCGTAGGGCTCCGTGTCCTCACGGAGGGGGCTATCTGAAAAGATTGGAAGAGAAAGCACGACACTCAATTACATTTTGACCTTATTATTTTAATGGACCTTGGAATTTGGATATGGTTATTTTTCTGAAGGAATAAAAATTTTTTGAACTCTGGACCTCTGGAATTTTGGAATTAATTCATTTATAACCTTTATTTTAGTCATATTGGCAAAGTTATTCATGTCATCAATTCTTTTACAAAATTTTACTGGACTGGACTGGAAGTTATGGGAAAATCTGTTGAGCTTCCTATGACTTAATTCGTATGCATAGCGAAGCTTTCTTTATCAAAATAATAATTTTAGTAATTAAACAATAACTTGGCAAATTTCCTTAAGATCCTATGACTTATTCATTTATGCATAGCGATCTGATTCTCATCTTAGTTAATTCATATTTCATTTGAAAACGCAAAATTCAATTTTAATTAGTCAGATAAGTTATGTTTTGTAAACTACTCTACTTATGCCTAAGAAATATCCCACGGCTAACTTCCTAATGCGTAAAGACATGACTATTCTGGGCATCTACTTCTAAGTTCGAAAATCGAAAGAGATAATAGGAAAATGTAAGTGAAATGTAATTACGCTGATTCTCTAAATAATTAACGTAGAGATTCTAAATTCATCCAAATGCCGTTCCAAAACAAAGACATAACTTTTGTTGAGATCATAAGAGAATAAAATTTTAACGTAGAGATTATTTTGATAAGTTCTATATTTATTAACGGAGATAAATTTTTATTTTTAAAGTAAACACCACGGGTCTTGAGACTATTTATTTTCACCGGGTATTTGATTTAGTTTATTATCTTTCGAGGTTATTTTCTTTAAGGGGGAAATTAATTTGGACGAAGAATTCTCATCATGGGAGGGATGTCTTCCTCGTCGATTTGGGGTTCTTCCTGATTTGGAGCTGGATCCACGGCTGTTGGATCTTGGGGATCTTGAGGATCAGGAATCGGTTCTTGGGGATCCCGGGGATCGGGAGTTGGTACTCCATGCTGATCTTCAATGTGAACCAGAGGGAGGACATGCTGGATAGGAGCTTCTGGCAATGCTTGCGGCATGGGTAGGTGTAAATTCCCCTGTATCGCGGCTAGTCGCAAAGGTCCATACCACTCAGTTTCTTCGTTAGTTAATAATCGGACTGGAGGAATGATTGCTGGCAGGAATACGATTAAAGTTTCCTGCGGAAGTATTGGCGCAAAGCTTCCCGGTCCCGATTGGAATTCGTATTCCAGGCGCACATTTAGGTTGTTAACATGCATGGCCAAAAGATCTCTAAGTCCGTATGGATTATTTGGTCTTAGGATTGTATTAATTTTTCCGGGTCCAAGCCATAGTTCAAACCCCGGAATGATTTCGAACACTATTCGATACGGAAAGTTGGACCTGGGATCTCTGACCAGTGTCTGAAAGCGATTTTGTAAGTATACCTGGTATACCATGGCGAGTGCCAGTGTCCTTACTGATTTTGCCTGCATCTGGACGTGGGGCATGACGCGTCTTGGGTTGTCTGCGAACGTAGGAACCGTGATGGTGCTGGGATTTGGATTTTGGACGTTCAGTCCCCCGTGTCCTATCTGTGTGGCTTTATCCTGCGTCTTCATATTTACCCTCAAGGCTGCTACATCTGCCGCTGTTGGTAATTTGTAACTAGTAGAGGCGGATGGGTTGATCGAGGGCCCTGGTTGAGAAGTTGCCAGACGTCGCGTCGCTTGATCGTTTGAAGAGGTAGGTGAGGCAGGAGACATGGGAGTAGGGCGTTGAATGAGCTCTCCACGCGGAGGGAAGGGAATTCCAGCACGTTCGTATTGTTGGCGAACAAAATCCCTGTCTCTTCTATGTCGGTCTGCCAATGACATTTTCTTTGGTCCTCTAGAGTAAGGATGATATTTACTTTGCTCCGAATAATTTTGAGGTGGCCGCCCGCCCAATGCTGCAATACCTCTTGGTTGTCGGCTTACTTCGATGGAGGCATCCGGCGTTTTTCTAGATGTCGGAGTACGACCTCCCGTCGAAGTTAAGTCATATTTTCGGCCAATGACTTTAGGCTTTCCCTTTGAGGTGGATGGCTTTGGCGCGAAGATGGGAATCGGCTGAGGAGCTTTTGAGCCAGATTTTAAAAGGTGAGGGCCGGAGCTTGAAGGAAGGGCAGATTTTGCTGCTGCGATGGCGGCTCTGGCGATTTCTGCCGTGATCTTTGGGGCTCGGATTGTTGAGCGGGATGACGGAGGAGCAACGGATCTATGAACGCTCGAAGGGCCTCCCATTATGACAGTGTTGTTGGGAGATATTGGCACATATTTCCATTGATACCCGGGTCGTCCTTGATTTTTGGCCCGATAACCAGGTTGCTGTTGTCTTTTGCGGGCGTGTTTGTTCCGGAGTAATCGCTTTTCCTCCTCATTTTTCTTTCTTGGCCGCACCGGGATCCATTCCATGTTAGGATCCGTGCTGATAGGGCGATTTTTGTTAGTTCGCCAGCGCTCGCGTCTTATGCGCTTTGATGGATTTGTTGAAGGAAGAGGACGCGGCGGAGGAGCTCTAGATGAAGTTGAGGGTACGGGGACTCTCGGGCCCATTGAGACTCTTGGTGATCTTCGGCCTAAGCCTTGTTTAGGCCCATCATATGCCTTCTTTATTACCGCTTCAATTTTTCTCTTTTCTTCATCAGTATCATCAGCGGTTGATTCCGCGGTGGAGGATGATGATGACGGAGTTAATTTCCGCGGTTTACTAGGGTCGTATGAGTATTTCACTGCCCTCTTTAATCGTTTCTTTTCTTCTTCGGAATCGCTGGATGACGAAGAAGATGAAGATGAAGAACGGGAAGATGATGAAGACATCTAATCATAAAAGAAAAATGGAAGAGAACTGGAAATGATTACATTGTTCGTTCTTTCAAGAGTCATTGTTTTTCTCTTCACATGAAGCACTGATTAGTCTGATGTTAAAATGAGTTCAAACGTCGGTGTTTCATCGGCGTTTGCATTTTAATTAATGTTTTTCACTTTTGGCTTTAATTTTATTAAATTAAGTTTCTGATCCTAAAGGGATCAGAAGGGAAAATTTAATGACTTAATTGTAGTGATCTCTTATAATTTTATGATCCCTGTTTTGGAGGTTCGCTCTTGAACCGGCAAAATTTATAGCGGTGGCCACCACCGCAATGACCACAATGTCTAATTCTTTTCTTTTTAGGCGGCTTAAAAAGGGGGCAATCTCTAAAGATATGCCAAATATCCCCTTTTATTGACTGTTCCCTACAATTCGGACATTCCCTAAGTTTCGAACTAAATTTATTTTTAATGACCACATTATCAGAATTATTTGGTCGCTCATGGGCTTGGCCTTCGGCGATTAAATTATTTTCTTTTTGTGCGGAGGCGGAGGCTGAAGGTGCTCCCGAGTCCGTATTTTCTTTCGAAGGGAATTCCGGATCAGGGTCCCAATTTATGGTATTAGTGGGGCTCTGTGGTGAGATTCTGAGCTCCTGAGGATCTGGTCCTAACCAGAAATCTTCTTGATCGGAGGGAATGTTTCCCTTGTCACTGTCGCTGAGTGATATCTCCATTCATTACTGCGATATAGGATTTTCATTCAATTAATCTTACATCCTACCTAATTTTAGAGATATCATTTAAATTTTGTTATATTTTTGTTTTTGGTAATTTCTTTATAATAATTATGTATGGGGGTTCAGGAGTGGGATTCCGCATGTGAGCATTAGTTTCCCAGTGAAATACTTTACCCAGTACGCATTGCGCTGGAAATAATCAGGGATCCAATGCTCCAATGGGAATCGCTATCCTGAATCCCCTCGTAATTTTATACTAAGGGTTCGAATTGTTTGGAAGGAAAATTTTATCAAAAAGTCTTTGAGAATTCGAATCTTTATTCTGAATCTGATGGTGATGGGAGGAAATGTGAAATATTGTCATGCATTCTTCCCATACACTTGATCATGCTGTTGATTAATCGTATGGATTTCGTATTTTCCTTCCGGGTGGTGGGAGAGGAACTTAATTCCTTATTCCTATTTTTACGGGGTTTCGGAGGGGGATATCTTCCTTGAGCGGCAGAGCTAGTGCCTTGTTCAGGGGCTTTTGAAAGTGCTCTTCTCGATCGAGTGGCCACTCCAGGTCGACGATCACTGTCCGTTAGGGTGCGAGGGGTTACCTCGCGATTCTTTCGCCGAGTTTTCTTTTTCTTACGACTTACAGATTCTTCATCTGTATATGAGCTGGGATCCTCGGTCGTTTCCACCTGAGATTCTACTGTTTCACTCTCGGAAACCTGTTGAGCTTCATCCCTTTTTGGAGATTTAGTTCGAGATTTCCTCTGAGTGGGGGTTGTATTAACCCAAAAGCTTTCGCTATTTCGCTTCTTTTTAGGAGATTTATTTGGGCGAAAGTTTGACTGAGGTTCCCTACTTGGGGCAGAATTGGTATTTTCTTTTCTGCGATACGTATTCCTTGGTGGAGTGTAATTTCGAGCTTCACCAAATTGTGAAACGGGGTTGTTAGGAGGGGATGGGGTTCTTTCTCCGCTGACTCTAGTAGGTGGGGAGTTTTTGGATGAAGAAGTCCTGTCCCTACTCCTATTTGGATCACTACAAGAGTAATCCCTGTGGGATAAATTTATGTTCAAATTAATGTCTTGTCTTGGAGAAGGTTGAGTGGAAATCTGATTTTCCTGAAATCTAGCTCTAGGGGATTGACTACTTAACTGAGTCTGAATTCTATCTTCCCTGACCCGCGAATCTGAGGGGTCAACGTGAGAAGGCGAATTTATATTTGCACTTCCGTGATTGCAAGAATCTTCGGCGCTCTGAGGCGGAAGTGGAATATTTTGAGTTTTCCCAGTCCAAGAATATTCGGGACACCTGGGAAACTGATTTTGGTCTACCCTGGAACTAGCTTGACTCTGAGCCATGGGGCTCAGGATTTCTTCAGCAAGACTAAGATTTTGTGGGGTACGATGAGACTTTGGGATTACTGAATTTTGAGGTGAGGGGTTGTTTCTAATTGCCGGCGAGGTTATTGCTCTTGGTTCTCTGCCTTGGGTATGTTGGAAAACTTCCCCTCTAGTTGTGCGTGGATTCGAATTTTGACTACTCTCAGTACTCCACGGGAGTAGTTGATTTTCAAGTTCTATATTATTTTGCATACGTTCAAATCTTTCTCTAATATTTTGAACTGTATTTTTATTGAAAGAATAATTTAAATTTAATTTCGTAGGCTGAATTATTGAACTGTGAGGCGTTCCAAGTGGTTCGTTCCTCGAAAAATTTAGGGGGCTGTTATTTCTTTCCACACCGGCGAAGGAGCAAGTGCCCTCCATGCGGGTGGGGGAAGGAATTTCAGCGGAATAAGGAGGTTCGAAGTCGCCTTCGGAGATCCTTTGTGTGTGAATGTTCTGATGGTTGGAGCCTGCAAGAATGTTGTGGCTGCTCATCTCGCCATCAAGGACCTGAGTTTCCTGTCTATCATTCTGAGTCGAGCTTGCAAGAATGTTGTGGCTGCTCACCTCACTATTATGATTGACAGGTGCGCTGTCGTGACTCGAGCTCTCGGAGCTGCTCAAGCCACTAACAGCGCCGGGAAGTCGGATTGGACCAGTAGAGCTCGAAGCGTCGCTCAGTGGAGCTCTCTCTGGTTGTACAATTTTCTCCAGATCTGATGGAGATTGTAAAGAAGATGTTGAAGATTTGTCTGAAGTTTGGATCCGATGTGTACATCCATCTGGATCTTGAGAATTATTCAGACCATCCCCGACATCACCCCCAGGCGTTTTACTAAACGCCGACATATTAATAAAGGATGGACGTGAGGGTCCATGTTGAGGGAGGTGTATGTCAGGATTAAGTATGGCAGGTGGAGGAGCACGGACATTCCAAGAGGAATGAGAACCATCCGTACTTCTCATGCTTTGTAGGTGAGGGTGTGACGCATCTGTATCGTCACATCTCGGTAATTTTTCTGAAGATGGAATATGTTCCACCGTGGTTTCGACAGGAGGATCTGCCGAATAATCGAACTCCCCACGGGGTAGTACATCTACTATGGGGGTACCATTTATTTGAGGTGGATCCTCAGTGGGATCAAGACGGAGTTCCGCGAGGAAGACCTCTTCCGCTGGGACAGGTCGTCAATCATTCAACCAGTCGGAGTCAACGGCGGATTCCTCCGGAGCGGGCAGGGGCTCCCCTGTAACATATTTACGTAAATTATGGCCATGGGTCAAGCGGAGCTGACGCTCTGGCAAGAAAACATTTATGTCTACGTTATGAGGACATAGGGAATAGGAATGTATATTTTCATTAACACTATAAACTTTATAAGGCCCCGTGTATTTCATGATAAATTTTGATTTGGTACCGGCGGGCCGCGTGTAGTTGCGCTTCCAAACCAGGTCACCGATTTCAAATTTTACAGCGGGATGCCTTTTATCAAACGCTAATTTTCTCTTTAATTGACTCTCGCAAGAGTTCTGAAAGGCTTGCATACGGACGCGAAACATTTCGCCTATGCGCACCTGTTGTTGTTCTAAGTCCCACTCGGGACTCAGATGATCATCTAATAAATTTAAATTTCGATTAGGAAGGCTAATGCCATGAAGGAGAAAGTAAGGAGTGAACTTAGTACTAGAATGAGGCGCACTATTATAAGCATCTTGAACTGCTGGGAGTTTTTCATCCCAGTAACGCTTGTCTTCGAATTGCAACTTCTTGAGTATGCTGCCAAAGGTGGAATTAACACGTTCACAGAATGCGTTGGATGATGCGTGGTATGGAGCAATGGTGATGCGAGTGATGTTATTTTCTAGACAAAATTTTAAATATTCTTTAGCTATGAAGGCACCTCCATTGTCAGAGACAATGCTCTTCGGATGATGTTGTTGAACGAAGGGTATGAGATGCTTGGCAAAATCTTTCCAACTAGTGGAACGACACGGAAAGAGCCAAAGAAAACGAGTGCATTGATCAATGATGGCTAGGATATATTAATGCTGTCTAAAAGTTTTGTCCAGAGGACCCATATGGTCCACTGATATTCGATGAAATGGGACTTGAGGTGTGATCATCACATGCAATGGTCCCTTATTCTTTTGGTTTATCTTCGCGAACCTTTGGCAAGTTTCACAGGCGCGGCATACGTTCAAGATTATTCTGTGCATATTGAAGAACCAGAATTTGTTCTTGAGTATTTGAGAAATCTTGTCACTACCTAGGTGAGATTGCTTGTGGAAATCCTGGGCTGCTTCCTCCGACAAAGGATATGGAAGTACTGTTAGCCACATCGGACCTAAGGGGTCGTAATTGATATGTTGTAAAAGTCCCTCTTCTGTGAGCTGATAATCCTTCCGGTATTTATTTTCGCCTTCATATTTATTTGCCCTATCTTTTTCTAATGATTTTATAATCTTTAATAGTCTGGGATCGAGCTTCTGGCTAGCGACGATCTCGTGGTCTAAGTCAAGGGTAGCGAGGTTCGGATGAACGATCTCAGCATCCCGGAGACTACGGAGGTGAACGGTGGTTTCAGGTTCTTCCGGATTTTTCCATGCTTGAGTAGGGATATCTCTTGGTGGTCTGCTTAAACCATCGGCCATTTCATTATTCTTGCCTTTGATATGGTAAATCTTGATGTCGTAGGAGCTCAATTTGAGACTCCAACGAATGAGTCTTGAGTTTACTTCTGACGTCTTGAGGATGGATGTCAATGCAGAATGGTCAGTGTAGACATGTATTGTCCTGCCCAACACCAAGCTGTGTTGTTTAGCAAGACCATGGATGATCGCATAGCACTCCTTTTCTGGAGTGGACCATTTTAGCTGCGGACCGGTGAGTAGATGCGAATGAAAGGCAAGTGGCCTTCGAAAACCATCGATATTTTGTACAAGACAAGAGCCAATGCAAAATTCACTGGCGTCCGACCATAGTTCCAATTGACCATGGGGGACTGGAAAGGCTAATAGCGGAGCTCCGATTATGAGCTGTTTCAGCGTGTCAATGGCATTGCGACAAGCATCATCAAAGTTGAATGGAGCATTTTTCATAAGCAGTTTGAAAAGCGGACGAGCCACATGAGAATATCCATTTATCATTCGGCGGAAAAAGTTAGAGATCCCTATAAACCTCCTAATCTCAGTAGTGTTCCTAGGATACGGATACTCGACAATAGCCTTAACTCTCTCACTGTCGATTCCTATGCCTTCTGCACTAACCCGGTGACCCAAGAAAATAATGGAGGGGAAGCCAAAGAAGCATTTGGTAGGCTTCAACTTAATATTGGCTTTCAAGCAAGTAAATAAAACCTGTTCTAACCTCTCAAGCATCTGGCTAAAGCTGGAGCCACCGAAGCTTGTGTCGTCGACGTAAGAGGCTAAAAAGTCACAAAGAAGTGGAAACCAAATTTTATTCATTATTTGCTGGAACAAGGTTCCAGAATTTAAGAATCCAAATGGAAGACTAAGGGGTCTAAATACTCCCATATGGTTTATATAGGCGAAAAGGTTTTGAGAAGCTTTATCGAGCCCAATTTGCTGATATGAATTGGCCATATCAACGTTGCAGAAGTGGGTACAACCGAAAAATTTTGCAAATAAACTCATTAAATTAGGTATGGGAGCTGCAATGGGTTTTACCCTTTTATTGATGTCCCGATAATCTATTACTGGTCGCCAATCATTTACACCTTTCTTTACCACTAACATTCTAGATACTGTAGAGCTTTGACACGGCTCAATGCTTTTGCGTGCGATCCCTGCCAAAGTTTCGCGTTCGACTACCTCCATGAATTTTTGAGACATGACTGTCGGATTATGTATCATCGGAGATTTGTCTAACATTTCTATACTAGCTTCTAATATCTGACCTGTTAAGGGATCCTTTACGGTTTCATGAAAATCTTCAGGTTGCCACCCGAAGACCTTATGAAATTTGCTGAGGAGATCCCTAAGTTGGTCTTTCTCCTCAGGTGCCAATTTTTCATAAATTTTGAATTGTTGAAATTCCTCATCGGTGAGGGCTTTGCTCCCTCCGACGGAGGACGGCACTAGAGTTATTTTCGGAGTGCTTGGAAACTGCTGTTGATCAGTATTTAAATGAAGCATGCGTAATTTATGATGACCGGGTGGAATAACTCGATATGTAGTTAGAGAAGGCTGAATCGGGAGAATGATATCTTCAGGATCTGAATTAATGAGGTGGCATATGCCATGACCGTTTTCTATTCTTAAGGCGGGTTCAAGAACTTGAAGCCCAAATTTTTGGAATAATTGATTATTGGGTTCCAAAAGGATGTCCCCATTAAAATTCCTATCTTCTACATACACGTTGATGGGATTAGGACGGTATGCCTCAATGGAAAGTGGGGTGACGGTGCACAAACGTAATTTATATTGAGGTAAAAGACGCTCAGCACGAGATGACATACTGGTGGTTGATATTGTTTGTACATCATCGTCGGAGGAGCTTTCTGAGCCATATGAAGGGCGGATGGTGTGAACCACGGATTCCGTGTCCGAGCCATCCCCGTCCACAGGGGTAATTTCAGTTTTAATAATTAAATTATAAAAAGGATCGTCAATTAAAGGATTAAAAGCAAATTGAAGATCAGCATTCACGTTGGATTCGGGATCTATACTATCCGTTCGAGTTATTTCATCCTTCACCTTTAATTTCTTCACATTAGTTTTTCGAAGATGAAGGCAAGTTCCAGCTGCACGTTTTAAGCTTTTTCGTGGAGGTGGTTTATTTTCGTCATGTTCAGGAGGCAGGAAGGTCAAAAGGCCTTCATGACATAAAACATAAGCATGATTTTCCCTAAGGAGATCCATGCCAAATACCAATTGGTCATTTGCTTTGTCCATGACGAAAAATCCCCACTTGATCCACTTATGAAATTCCTCTATGTATAAAATGAGAAATACAAATTTCTTTAGAATGTGCTCTTTGCCATCGTCGATGGATAAGATAGCCCTAATGGGAGCACATGGTTGAACTCGTTTTTGGAGTTCTAATCTTATTAATGTACGGTGACCAATGGTGCTAATTGTAGCTCCAGTATCAATGAGGGCCTCGATCGTGATTTCTCCGCCGTATTTATTTTTAACTGGAAAAGAACGTCTAATTTCCATCTCGGCGCGCGAGAATGTTCTAACATGTTGAAGTGATCCCGCGTCGGGAACTTTGAAGATGTCATCATTAGTAATGATATCGTCCGAGTTTTCTATATTGAAATCAAAGGCAGAGTCAGTGTCGGAGCCGTCATTGATAGGAGATGTGGGTGCTGAGTTATATGGTGAGACTTGTATTGATTCAGCTATTTCAGGTAAAAGATAGGGAAGGGAGGGAATGTTGAGGAAAGGCACTAATTTTACTGATTTATTTAGGATATAACTAGGAGGTTCAGGTTCTAAGGCAATGTCGGTGAGAGGCGATTGGGGGGGTTCAGAACGATCTATGCCCCCCCTTTCGAGTTTAAAGAATTCTGAATTGAGGAATAACCGAAAGATGCCGAAGTGCCCTGTCGCTCAGGTGGAGGTTGGTCACTGGAAGTCACTGAGGAAGTTCCACGAGTGTTCAAACCTCGGAGCGGTGCTCCACTAGAAGGATGATATTCATCCGGTGGAGGTTTCTGATTATAATCTCTATAAGGTGATTGCATTGGATATGCTTGTTGATAAATGGGTTGTTGTTGAGGCGCGAGATATTGTACAGGAGCTGGTGCATATTGCATTGGTTGAGTTTGCTGTTGTTTCAACTGTTGAACCGACTGAGCTAAATCATGCAAGAGCTGTACCATGTTAGGATCTGTGGTGGCCGGAGCCGGAGGAGGATTATTATTATTAGATTTATTTCCTCCTGAGGATGTATTTCCATGCGTCGCTTTGTTGGGAGCGGAACGTGGTTTCGGAGGGGGGGCAACGCGACCTTGTTCCTTTAGGAGGATGAGGCATTTGCGAGCTCCATGGTTCTCCTTACCACATTCCATGCAATTCATGCGACCTTTGGAGTTTTTCGCGGCTTCGCGTTGAGCAGATGTAAATTTGGAAGTATCAGCAGTTTGATATTCTAAGCCATCCCAGGCCACATAGTAATCTCGGTGAAGGACATCGGTGGGTTTCTTTTGGTAAGGATGTTGGACTTCGGTTTCGAGTCCTCTCAGATAAGCTTTAGGGATGGATGCCGACGCCGAGTTACTCTGTGTACTGGGCTGATTTAGTTTGGCTTCTTGTTTTTCTGCAATATGACGCTGCATGACAATGCGGAGGCTCTTTTCAGTTGTGCACTGCTTCGCTTTTTCAGCAATGTCTGGTGGCAATCCCTTAATTAATTCGCGCATCCGTTTTTCGGGATCCATGTGGGGATCAATGAGATCCAAACATTCGCCACGAATGGCTAAGTAATCACGAGCGCTTTGATCAGTTTTATAAGCAGTGGTTGGAAGATTAGCCTCAGCACGGTCTGCAACATAATTTCGATCGAAATAATGAACAAGAGATCTTGTAATTTCATCCCATCTGTCCGCGCAATGATCGAAATCGTCATAATCCATGCGGGATGTAAACCTATTTTTATTATTGCGCCACCATTGAGCTGCTTGATGAGTGAAGACCCTGTCAAGTCTAGTGATTATGGCGGATGGTGGCAGGCCATATAGGCATACTAAGGAATTAGTATCAATTACCCATTTGCGAGCTAACATTTCACCGTTAAATTTTGGCAAGAGATCTACATATTTGGTTAGTTTGTAATGATCATATGCAGCAGGGTTCATATGCCTATCTGTGCTTCTCCCTCTTGGAGGAGGTATAGCAGGAGGTGAAGGCATACGTCTATGACCTGGTCGTCCCCAAGGGGATGATGGGAGCTCTTCATCAGAACGACGAGACTCATCACCACTATGAGGGGATCGATTTGATCTATGACTACGGCTGCTACGACTGGATCGTCGTGGCGGCGAAGAATCATCTTCATGAGACCTGTTATGCCTACTGGAGTGTCGAGAAGACTGTGAATGATCTCTATGAGAGCGGCTATTTCTGTTAGATCGTCGTGAAGATGGTGAATGATCTCTAGGGGATCTGTTACTATGACTCGAGTGTCGTTGAGACTGTGAATGATCCCTTTGAGATCGATGATCTTCCTGATCTCTTGTAGGTTCTCGTTCCCTACGTGCCGAATTCTGTCTCGATGTAGGATAAGATTGTCTACCCTCATCACGATGTTGACTCCTACGCGAATGACTCCTGTCCTCCCTAGGACGCGATGCCAGTGGTGGAGTTGGAGTTCTAGTTTCACGGTGAGGGCGATGGGGTGGACTATCGGGTTGTCTGGAACGAGAAGTTCGAGGTGGAGTGGACCTTCTATCATCGCGATGATGAACAGGTGGAGTCTCAGCTCGATGAGATCGTGAAGACCTGGGCGGAGTGCCTGGTCTCTCGCTGCGGTAGCGATTCGGAGGACTCTCTGGCCTCCTTGATTGAGAATGTCTAGGCGGTGTAGACTGTCGAGATGATCTTGTGTTGTAAGTAGGAAGAGGACCTGTAGTAGGTGGTGCTGGATTTGATCTTTCCCTATGGGATTGACTTGTTGAAGAGGGAAATGGATCCCTTGATAAATATTGGCGCGGAGAAGCATCAGTTTCTCGATGTCTTCGCGAGTCAATTTGTGGGTACGCATTATCAAAGTTCACGTGAGTTGCACGTTGAGGAATACTAGGGAAAGGATCCACCCATGGGGTAGGTTCCCTTGATCGATCAAATCTTCCTTCATAAGTAAGGGGTTCAACATTAATACCCGCAGTTGGGCGTTGTGGATGTCTCCCTGGTGGAAGAATCTCACGTGTTGGAGCATGTGCCATATATACCCTTATGTCGGCTCCAGGAGGAACCGGTGGTAACGAACCTAGTCCAGAGGATGGAGTTTGGACGGTGTAATGGGTATGATCAGCTTCGCGGCTCTGTACCAGGGCAGTGAGGGGAGGTGGCACGAGAAGATTGCCTGTATGATTTGCCCGTTGAGGTTGGTTCACGCTACGGAATGGAGGATTTTGAAAATGAGAAGGTCTATTGTTCTTAGATTTATGATGTTGCTCCTCGTCTAAATGGACAGACGCAAGTGCGGCTCGAAGCTGCTGTTGCGAGACAGGAGGAGTGGGAGAAGGAGCTGGAATGACGCGCCGATTTCCCCCTCCTTGAGTCAAATGTTGATTTGAAGTTTGAGCAATAGAATTTGGAATTAGGAATGGAGAACGTGATCGGTTCGATGCTGGAGGATTGCTACTTGATCTCCCTTTAGATTGGAAGTTGTAAGCTTCCCCAGTTGATGGGGTCTCCACCAAAGGATTTTCACCGTGTGGAAAGCTCATAAAGGACCATACGGCAACTTCCAACGTGGTATTGTTTTCTCTAGCAAAATCCACTATTCCCTTGTAGAAGTCTTCGTCTAATGCACGAACCATAAGCTCACTATGAGACAACGGGATGTGACGATCGTCATACCATCGTTGCATATGTAAATTTATTTGTTGTCTAGTGCGAGATGTGATCACGGTAGGAAGTGAATTTCCCTCCGGATCGTCGGCATACTTCAAGATTGGTAATGGACGTGTGGACGAAGATGAGGTTTGGGGACGTTCCATTTGTAAAAGACTTAAGCCACTGGCTCTTGGTGGAGGCCCCTCCTCAATAGAACGTCTATAAAAGAATGGATCAAGTTCAGAAATATCCTCATGATCGAGTAGAACTCGAATATCCGGATCGATTATGGAACGAGATCTATTCACTTCAATTATGTATCCTGGAGTTACACCATCACGCAAAAGAATCCGCTGAGGATTTATGGGAATAGAGATTCGTCTGCCATTGAAAATTAAGTAATTTTCATGGGGACCATATGCTTCTAATGCATAGTGGGTAATATCGCTACTATGTTGATCTATGTGCGCATCTAATGCGGACTGGTTGGGGTCATCAAGATCGGAATCTCTGGGATTCTGATCTGTTTGAACCGATCCTTGATCGTCCCCGGAGGGTAACGTTTGATATGAAGATGTCTCATTGTCTTGATCCTGGTCAACCCCTGGAGTCTTCTTTTTCTTGGTCAATCTCGATTTGGAAGTCGAGTGTGACTTCGAATGTGAAGAGCTTCCAGCTTTGTGGGTTTTATTGCTATGTTTCAAAGGAGATTTATTAGAAGTTCCCTTCTTCTTGTTTGAATTGCTAGGAGGTTTACCGTTGGGGCCAGGTGTTTTCGGTACCACGGTATTATCCATGTCGGATGCACCGCTGAAGGTACCACAGGCGTCGGTATCCTCGATGTTTACTACAGGAATGTTGGCGTCACCTTGTTGACTCATTCTTAAAATTTTAATTGAAGTAAGTGTTATGGAAAAACTTTGAATAATTCCAACTCTTGACAGATTGGAATGCATACACTGATTTACTGAACTCCTTGGAGTTTTGAGAAACTTTAAACCTATCTATATATTTTAATATTATGGCTTAACTAATGTCGAAAATTGGTGAAAGCGAGCTTTCTCCGATTTTCTATTTATCCCCGCGGTTCTTATCCTTTTATAATGGTAGATATTTTAAATCATACCAAGTAATAAAACTATTGAAAAAGAAAATATCTATAATTATGCTTAGTTCTAACTAGCTAACTTTAATTTTGGTCGGAGACCTCGGAGACTTTAATTCTTTATGAGGGAATGAAGTATGGGAGAATCAGTCCGTTAGTGTCGGATTTCAAAAGGAGTATATCCGTGCGCTTCGGGCTGTTTTCTCCAGGTGATTTTGTAGACTGAACTTTCTCCAATTCACCTTTAAATTTTGAGAACAATTTGAAGTTGTAGGTGGGTGAAACTTGTGAGAACTCGCTGGCTTGTGTAGAGGTCGGAGACGGCTTTTCAGCTTTACGCGGACCACCACCTGTTCTCCAGTTGTAAGGGTGAGATTAGTGAAAAGTTCAATGTACGAAATATGGGAATTCTTTATATTTTATAAAAATATGTATAGCTTTATTTTTGTTCTCCCGTAGGGATGCAGGAATACCTGTGCAAATCTTTGGTGTCTCGGTGGCGATTTTATGGGGCGCGAAGCTCTCCTTAATACTTAATACCACAGTCCGAGGAAAGCCAAAGATTTATTCAGTTCTTGCTGCTCCAATTCCGGGAAGAATAAATTGATGGTTTCAAAAGCGTAGAGGGCAAATATGATGAGTACACACAGCTGATCAAAATCGATTGTAGAGTGACCTCCCGAGAAGAACCAAGTGAATGCGTCTTTAGCAAAGGCGTAGAATTGTTCGGGTGGAACAATTGACATAGATTTCTAAATAAATGTGACTCAGAAATAAATTTCGATATTAGACCTCAATTAAACAAGTTTGATTTTATTTTTGTAGGTATGCTTATTTTATTTTTCTTTGTATGACCACTAGTTTGTTTTTAAGGAATTCGAATCACGGTTTGCGTCCCGAATTCTAGCTAAATGATCTCTACGAAGAATTTGTGTAGTTGTAGATCGAGAAGCTGTTCGTCTCCCAATCCACCAAGTCTGCAACTACAAGATTCACAATTAATTGTTAATGAAATCAATATTATGGGAGGGACGCCTTTATCAACTGAGTTGACGGCGTAATGGTCTAAGACCTAAGGATTTTGTGCTTAATACGATTCCAAATGACTTTCCAATGAGTCGTAATAAAAAGATTGGATTGTGCCCTGCCGATGCAGAATTCTCTTATGTGATTAAGTACAAATACGATGAAGCCAAGAAGTTGTACTTTTGTCAAATGCCTATAACCTACGCGTCTATGCCAAATAACTACTGATTCTACGAACTTACGAGGAAAATTTGATTCTCTAATCGAGTTGATTCGCTGCATTCACTCTTGGGTCACTACAACCGTAGTTATCATATGCCATACACAATTGAAAAAACTTTTGAGCTTGTGGGTAAGACAAACTTGGACGATTTATGGCTATGAAATATATGAATACTGCTTCTTTGAGCTGGGGAAACCAATTTTCTGCGTTTAGATGTGGGATTGACGTAGCTATTGGACCGTTTAAACCTGTCCGAAGCTTTAATTTGTGGAAAACAAAATTAATAAAAGAAGTTAATTGGGCTTTAGTAATGATGTGTTTTCCCTCCTGTGCAAACCAGAATCTTATGGCGGCTTCGGTTCGAGTAACCAATTCTGTAGGAGTGGGATCACTCATTCAATGATGTTAACTTTTTCTATTATGGAAAAGAAAAGTTGTTGTTGACAACTGACGATGGGAATGGGATCTAAACTAAGAAACCAGTGGAATACCGCGGCTTGGTATTTCTTACTAAAGGATTGAGAATTAAACTTGGGAAGATAAATGGGAGAATTTTTATTCTCGCGCAGTCCCAAATAATTTAAGACGAAATCACGAAAGTTCTCAGTGCTAATCGTTGAGAAATGTTTATGACCCTCGATGATGTGCCAATAAATTATTTCTGACTCGATTCTTTTAATTAATTTATGGGGATTATCGAAGTTCATAGACAAACGTGTACTATCTTTTCCGACTGCTTATGAATCCAAACTTTCTAAAGCTTGATCATGAGCAGCTGCCATGAAAAGATATTGATATGCGCTTTGGGTTGCTTCAGGTTCCTCGCAACGGGTACGAAACCAACAATACACCGATTCAGCGTAAAAACGTATGTAATTTTGCTGAGTTAATCGTGTATGGGTGGTTGCTACCGGAGAATCCTTGTCCTCCTGGATTTCCAAACGGGCAAGAACGAATTCGAGGAATATATTCTTCGAAAATGGGGTATGGGTTTGGTGACCTACGTTAGTATACCAGTCGTTGATGTGTGCTTGGATTTGGAATTTAAACTCAATCGGGGTGCCGAAGTACATTTATTTAATTATTTATGACTGAAGCAAGCTGATAATTTAAAGATCCACCGTGTTCATCAAAGAAATTAACGGTGGTGTGGAATTCTTCTAATTGGTCAAAAGTCAAATGATGATGACCAAGACTTAAATACCATGTGTATACGGCGTGCCGAAATTTCATAGGAAAGGTCGTGATCGTTAGATGGGAGATATCAGTTTCGATCGGGCCAGATGGATGGTGTTGAATGCCTAGGTAGTTCAATATGAATGTGTTTAAGAAGCTAAGTTCGGATTCGGGAAGAAATTGGTAACCAATAGTGGTATGCCAGTATTTCGTTGAATCCGTAATTCGCTTTGCTAATAGAACAGGATCCCAAGAATTCATTCAATTTTCATTACACAAATTATGGAGTCTTACAAGTTTATACAGTCGTATTTATCATATGCTGTAAGGATGCCAATAAGTTCGTCTAATTGAACGGTTGACAAATAATTGTACCCTCCGCCGAAATACCAAAGGAATACTGCCTTCAAGAATTCCTTCAAGAAATTTGTGTGTTGAAGGAGCGGATTTTCCTGGATTGAGTCGGTAGGAGATGCTTGAAGGTTTAAATGCTTAAGGATGAATTCAATGAACAACTGTAATTCAGATTCGGGAAGATATTGTTGGGCAATAATCAAATGCCAATATCTTATTGAATCAGTGATGTGTTGGACTAGGGCAATGGGGTCAAGGAAGGGCATTCAGGGATATTCTATTGATGTGGAAAAAGGAAATCAATATAACAACTTAAGAAAGTAATGAAACCTCTGAGTTGTTGATCTTCAAGGAAAAGGAAACCTTCCTCTTCGTGCCACTCAAGGATTGAATGAATGAGTATGGTTCGTAAATCAGTACGTGGGATAAAATTCATAGGATTCATACAAGGGAAGGTAAGTTAAATTATGAATGATTGGTAGGATTCTCTAAATTAATTGAGGTTAACTCGTCGTAACTAAGGACAACACTGATGAGAACCTTGGTCTGGTCTATGGAAAGATGCTTATGACCGATGACAAAGTACCAATCCACAAGGGCAAGTTTTATCTTATTGTTGAAATTGATTAAATTCAGATGAGGAATTTCCTCGTTGAATAAAGAACCGAAACCGTGTGGGATTTCTAATTTGTTAATTATAAACACAATAAGATCCTTGAGTTGTGCTTTAGTACTTTGAAACTGGCCAAGGATCTTATACCAACGACGAATGCTTTTGTCTACACGTTCAATTGCCCAATATGGGCTGAGATTTGACATAAGAGAATTTCAATACAAAATTATGCCACAAATGGGGTCGTGTTGAGATACTGATTGGTGACAGCTAACAATATTTCCAACTGGTGAGGAGTGATAAGATGTCGACCCAATGTAGTATACCAACACTGAATACCCTGATTAAATACAACAATGAAATCGGTAGAAGGTTGATATGTGATTGGACTAACAATAGGAGAGGTAGAAGTCTCTCTTAAACCTAAATGATGATGAATGAAGGCAATGAGAGTACCCAGTTGTTGAGAAGTGATGACTTGGTAATTGACAAATCGATGCCAATATTGCAAGGCTTGTTCACTTCGAGCTATCAAGATTACCGGTATAACCAAAGACATATATTATTATAACTTTAATATGAACGATCAGAAGTCGCAGCGGCGTTATCAACACTACCTTGATCGTAAATGGCTATTATCGCTAGAAGTTGACTAATCTCGAAATCAGTGAGGTATTGAAAGCCAAATACGTAGTACCAACTCAAAATGGAATACCTTAATTTTTCTGGAAAGTTAGATAGAGTTAGGTGGGGAATAAATGCTGCTATTGAATTTGTGACGGGTGACCGCAGGCCTAAATACTCGGTCACAAATTCAATTAAGTGATTAGTTTGGTCTTGGGATAAGTACTGATATCCTGTGAGAGCAAACCAATACCGAACTGAAGTAACTATACGGTGTATCAAAATAGTAGATAAAAGAAATGACATACGGGATTAATTTAATTTGAATTAATATTGAAAATTTCTATAGCATTACAAATAGTTGCATTGAGTTTATCAAACTGAATCACCTCTACAAAGAATTGCTCCAATTGATGAGTGGACAAATGGAGGTGTCCAATCTCTTGGTACCAACTCGTTACAGAGATGTGAAAACGAACTATGAAGTTAAGGTAAGTATGGGGAGATGAAAATTCACTAATTGGTGGACTTGGTAATCCAGTAATACCTAACTTAATGAAAATATAATTGATTAAATCGTCTACCTGCTGTAGATTTAAATATTGATGACCGTATAGGCTTTCCCAGTTGGTTATGGCAGCTTTTATTCGAAAATTTAATTCAATATTTTCTACAAATGACATTCACAAAATTATGAAAATATAAAGGAGGAAAAATGGTATTCAATCGTTGAGATGTATTACCGATCGAGGTCGTGGCGAAATGCCCTTTGCACGTTGAATTTGGACGATTCGTGATCGTCACGAGCAAAAACAATTGCAAATAATTCGTTAACTTGAGCTGGGGTCAAGTATTGAAATCCTACCTCGTTATGCCAGCCCCAAACAGCGTCTCTGAATCTCTGGGAAAAATTCTCAAAGGAGTGGGGAGTGGGATAATGGATAGGTATAGCTTGAGGAACGTCTACAAGACCTAGAAGTTCTAGAACGTGAGTAATCAAACCTCGAGCTTGAGGTAAATTCATATATTGAAGACCTACGTTATCGTACCAACCACCTATTTCTAGCTTGATGCGGAAAATTAAGGCTGAATTAGAAATAAATTGACTCATGAACTTATAATTTACCCTGATATTCTTTTCCTAAAAATTCTTTGTCGTCATTAACGATCTGTAAAACAACATGCATTAATTTTCCTAAATGAACTTCTCTAATATATCCGAATTCAGACCACCAACCAATGAAACTTGATATTAACTGGTCAGTGAATCCGGGTGCACCTGAAAGTAAGAATTCGGTATTGGAAGTTGATGCAACTTGGTCAAGGCTTAATGCCTTTAATATGTAATCAATGAGTTGAGTAACTTGGCTTTCGTTTATGAGTTGATTACCTTCAACTTGGTACCAACGTCGAATTGCCTGAGTCACACTGGAAGCAACTAGATTTCGGACAATACTAGACATCAATTTCCAATGCTGAATTTAATAAGTCACTGAAGGAAAGGAATGGGAAAAGGTACTAATCCACCAAAAATGAGGAAATTCGGGATAATTATGGTCCTTGAAAAATTTCAAGGTGATGCGGATTACGCCGAAGAGTTGCGGTTTGCTGATGTATGCTTTGCCAACGTCGTTATGCCAACTAATTATGCCGTTGACGAAATGACGCAAAAGTTCAACAGTGATAGGTTGATACTGAAGATTTTCGGGAAGAATGTGAAGAGTTAAGCAGATGTCATTAATGACGAAATTAATGAAGGAAGTTAATTGAGGTTTTGTGAGATGTGCCCTACCTTCAGCCTGATGCCAAAGCTTGAGAGCTTGATTAACTTTATTAAAGAAATTATAATCCGCTCTATTAGACAAGAATTCAATGAGGTGATTTAAGTTTGACATTAACGAATGGACTTTTCTTAATGAAAATTGAATGTAAATTCGAACTAACTTTTACGATTCTAATGCACGATGAAAACTGATAATTGTTTCCACGAATGCTTTCAATTGAGAAGCGGAAAGATAGAGATATCCAATCTCAGTATGCCAATTAATAGCAATGTGATGGATTCTCTCTTCGAAATGGGGGAGAATAATTTTTATTTCAGGTAAATTAAGAGGGAATTCGGTTACCGGTGTGAGTCCCAAACCGTCGCACACAAAGTTGATTAAGACTGCTACTTGTAATTCAGATAGGTACTTGTGTCCTGTGACCTGGTACCAATATCTGATTGATCTATCTACGTTATTTACTATAATAGCCTGACCGTGATCAGACATACACTATTTAAACTTTTTAAGTTCGTAGAATTTTCCTTCTGAAGAAAAAATGAGGGAATGGGAATTAGAAAATAAATTGAGAATAGGTTTTGAAGGAAGGTCTTGGACCTTACAACTTCAACTTTCTCTTTAAGAAAAATATTAATGGGAAATGAAAATTTTATGAGGGCAATATGAGCCTATAGTTATTAATGCTCAACTTAATTTGTAACAAGCCAACTTACGATTATTCCGGAGATGTGGTTCGTCACCCCTGGGTTGATGTGAAGTTGCTTGTCTTTTCGGTAATTTCTTCTTTCTCCCGATTTGAGGATTAAGATGCTGAAGTCCTTAACGACGGTACTGAAGAAATGTTCACTGGATCCGGCGATGTTTTACCGTTGGTCCGGTTCCTTTTTATGGGAATGGAGTCCCTTGAGGAAAGTCCCTGGTATTGACTAAGGTTCTGATTAAGTGCTGAAAAGTTTCGGTAAGCACATTAATTAGTATTTAATCAATATAATTATCCCCAATATCCAACCGTACCAATGCACTGCCCATGCGTTTGCATCCATGTTCCCTTTCACCATGCGCCACTATGATGAGGGAACCATGGCCTGGGTCAGTGAACCCACCCGGCATGCTAATACCGGCATGTAGATTCGCCAACCTACCCCACATACGTGTGAATCGCCCGGGTTAAATTCCCCTGTTTTATAAGAAGAGATTTGACACTATGGGTTTTCCAGGAAATGCAAAATGAAAAGGAAGATGTAATATACCTTTGTGCAAGACGGCTGCTCTTGGTAGATTGAAATCAGGGAATCTGGGATGTCCCCGGATGGAATTTGAACTCACAATTCCTTCTACGCACTGATGAGGTCAAACTTTATGCTGTTTAATTTGATATTTTGACCTTTTGACTTACTGATAAGTAGCTGCCCGCTTTTAACAAGACTAGGCGACTAAGCCTAAGCTACGGATTTCACTTTTTCTTGGAAATTCTTGCACGATTTTTCCAAGGTGAAATTTCTACGAAAATCACTTAAAACAGTGAAAATAATGAAGATAAACTTTTCTTCAATAGGATGTTAACTTTTCAAAACTTGAAAAAGAAAATTTTCGAAAATGATGAAAGATTTCGAAATGAAAATTCGGATGAATTTTTTTAGGAAGCTCAGAATCGCATAAAGGCAAACTGAATAGTGAATGGTGCTGGCGATTTTACTATGAGCTGACGAAATTCACTTGGCAGTGGCATGGTCATGGTTCGCGATGTTGCCAAGTTTATACGGGTGAACGGAGACGGCGCCTTGGTTGCCTCTCGTTCACTCTCCGGCATAGCAAATACATGGCCCAGTACGTAATGGTGCTGATGGCATATGTATTTACGGGGAGTTCAGCCGCACGGGAGATGCTGATGTTACCGTTCGTAAGAACGGCAACGTGGCGGACTTGGCCGAGCCCACCGCAGCATCCCGGCAAATAGCGGTCTTCTATTATGGTCGACTTGCTGTTTTGGACGGGGCTATGGATATTTAGATGATATCCATGCACTATTTAAGAAGCCAAAGGGCAACTTATACGAGATTCGGATAGGCGGCGTTGGATTTCGAGTTTGCAACCTCGAATCCTGCCATTATTTGATGTCTTATTTCAGGGAATAGCTGTGGGTGATCCCTACAATACCTATATATACATATTTATTTATTTTCATGCGGGAATGGTATGTATTAATTTCCCTATAGGTCTATGAAGATTTTTGTGTTTTCGTGCGGGAATGGCGTACGATTCTTTCCCTGCACGTACATACTAATTTTAAGCTTTTATTTATTCTAAGTAAAAAAAAATGTTTCCGGATCAGAATTTTTCGGAGTTTTTGATGAGTTTGGTGACGGGGGGGTAGGGCTAAGCCTACCCCGCACCTTGTAAAACGAGTATGGTATTTCCTCCCCAAATAATAGTGAGGGTGGGAAGCCATACCTGAGTTTACCACATCCCTTCACCATAGGCATCTATGAAACCCCTGTAAAATGGGGATAATATTAATCCCTTTTTAAATTTTTGATGATATAATATGCCGAATAAATAACGAATATGAGGGTGTGAAAGATGGTAAGAGTCAGATGGTAGTATTTAAGTTAATGAAGGGGGTGTTCCACCACTCCGGAGGAGGCCGGAGACCTATGAAGATGGGGGAGGGAGGCTCAACTGAAACTCCAGATGAAGCACTCCAGCATAGCTACAGATGGTAAGAATGCTAATTTTATTTATTTTAATTTTGACTGCATAATTTATTTTGACTTGGATTTATGCGTTATTTTTGATGTTAGAATTCCAAGAGCAGTGTAGCTCGGTGGCTGAGGTCAAGGCTGAGGATAATGTCATCCACGGCCGTGACTTTGCCACCACGAGCTCCCGACTCCCCGAGGGACTACGGAACCACATCGACCGTTGACGGCAAACGGAGCATGATCACGGTCGAGTGGTCCATGGTCCTTCGGACAATTCGGTCTGCCAGGGAAATTTTTGCCAATTATATTTTCATTGCCGATGTGAGGATGAGTGGAGAGAGAAGACTGACTTATTTTGCTCCTCATTTCAGGAGGACAAGCCGGCGTGAAGGTCGGAGGCCTGGAGGACGCTTGACATCCTCCCATGGCCCTCAGCTCCAACGCCACTGGACGGGACGGACAAGGGACGGTGAGAAGCTCTTGTATTTCCGAGCATTCCAGACGGCAAGAGCTTCATGTCCCAAGTCCACCAGTTCAGCAGCAACGACTTGTCCTGAATTTTGAACCAATTTGAGGTAAGTTTTTATTTTTTTATTTATTTAGGTTAATTATATTTTGTTTATTCTGCAGGAGGATCGTTGGGGAAGTGGAGCTGGCTCCGTGCCCAGCAACCACATCCAGCCCAGAAAGGACGGAGAGGTGCGGTGGAGAGTGTCTGGGAAGCTGGAGAAGGCATGCTTCAGACACACACCGCACCATTACCACCAGTCCAGGCCGACCAACGACCCTGAATTTTGGATGCCAATCTGGTAATATTCATTTTACATTTTATTTTAATTAGTTTTTAGTTTTATATTAGTTTAGTTAATTTTTCCAATTAGGTTAGTCGGGGAGGTTGGGGGGACGATGGCAAAGCCATGTTGCAGGGAATGGCGAACAGTGTCCATGCTCCACCGTCCACTCCAACTTGGAGGACAAACCCGCAAAATACAGCATGTGCTGCGGGTTCGATCCTTCCAGTCTCCCCTCAATTTTGACTTTATTTTCATTGATTTTTGCCTATTTTGTTGTATGAACCGAAGTCCCTAAATTACGTCAAGCGGGTTCAGGGAACCACTGCTGACGACTGATGAATGGGCCAATGATTAAGATGCAAATTATATTAACTTAATTTTATGTTTGTTAATTCTAGGTTCCATGACGGAAGATATGAGAATCAACGGACGGTTGCCAATTATAAATGAGAACACTCAACGATCGAAGATGAGAAGGTAAGTTCAAGGATAAATGTTTATATTAATTATTAAATCAAAAAGGAAAAGATAATTTATATTTCAAATGCAAGATTTCCCAATCGACGTAAGGTCGAGGGCCACAACTGAATGATAATTATTATTTCATGTTTTTGTTTTTGTTTTGTTTTCCAGATTTCGTCCAATCATTTTACAATATAAGGAATTACAACATAAGAATTTATAATTGATACGCTTACGGATACCACCGGTGTGGCATCTAGTTTTTCCGGTTCCAGGTCCATGTTAATTACAGGTAATTTCACAAATATTAATTGATATTTTATAATTTATCTGTTTGGTCCAATTGACCTCAATAATTAAATTACAATAAACTGAGGAAGAATTCGTAGAGAGGAATTGCGAACACAGTGAACACCATGAATAAGAACAGGAAGATATAGAAATTATCAGATTTTTGCTTTTTCTTAATTTTAGTTTCCTTTTGATGACACCAACAGGAGTCACATGGACAATCCCCTTGCGTTGCTCTTATTCCTTTTGGAGTCTCCATGTTCCGCAATTCCTTTCTAGTCATTTTCTATCAATTTTCCAGAAGGGAAAATTGAAAAAGAAATTAAAGATTTCGTAGGATTTTTGGAAGAATTCGTGTCGGAGACCCTCTCTCCTACGCGGCGTGTTTGTTTCTTGTCTTCTCTAGTTCGCCTCCGCTCCTTCCTCGCTTCGTCTCCTGTCGCCTCGGGAAGCATCATTTAATTCCTTTTGTGGCTCATAGACGCTGTGTGGTGGAGGGCTGCGAGTTTCATTTATTTTATTATCTCCTTCCATGGATCTTCCTCACTCTCTGTCAGATGGCCGATGCTGTCTGGAGAATTTGAGGAGAATCTGTGGGAGGACGTGTCGTGATTTCGATTCCTTTCTCACAATTATATAATTAATACTGATGAGAGTTGCGCGGTTACTTTTATGTTGTCAACCGCGGATCCAGAGGGGGGGGGGCTAGGGGGCTTTAGCCCCCCCCCCCAGAAGGAGATTTTTTAACATTGCAGGGATACAGAGCGGCCATTTTCAATATGGCGGCTTAACATTGTTAGCCCCCCCAGGCGGTCATTAGCCCCCCCAAGAAAAAAATCCTGGATCCGCCGCTGTATGTTGTATTGTTGTATTAATAATTAATACCTGCCGCAATAAAATTAAATCAGCATTTCTTAGTTGCTTAAAACTGATTTAGTTTCCTGTTAAAAAAATTAGGGTTGCTTAGTTTGACACTACATACTAAAATGTATTTACTCTCTGAAGATAAAGATGATCCCTCTCTGGATGCAATATTCCTATTTACAAGCGGCTAAGCAAATAGACCTCCATAGTAGCGACCGTTTAGGATGCACAGGAAAGCAGCTGATGAATGGGATGTGGTCAGAGTATTTGAATGACTGGAAGCAAATAGTTCTTCAGCGAATACATGCCAATGATGTTGGGCTGAGCGGGAAAATTTTCATTGTAACGTATGGCTTGTTAGGAAATGTGAGCTCAAAAAAATTATACTGTTTTACAATATCAGCTTTAAAATTTTATTATCACTTTTGTAATGCTTTAATCGTCTAATTTGTTAGTGTGTACTCATTAATGGAATTGGAATTAGTTAAAACTAGTGTTACCATTTTCAGATTTTCGGCTTGATTGTGACGTACGCAATCATCATATTTCAATTAAAAGGTGAATAAAAAAAATACACGACGGAAATGGATGTAATTGAAATATATTGGCTAGTGATTTTCTTCATTTTATCTTTTTTAATTTTTTTAAATTGAAATATCGCTGCAGGGATTAAAAAGGTTAAATGAAATATAGACGCTGATTTAATAAAACTACACACAAATAATGAACTATTTAGGGGATGCATAGGGACAACAGTTGGAACTGTGATTAAGTTCAGACAAAGCAATAAAGTTTCAAGCGTGATTTGGTTTACAACAGTACTTGGTTGGTTATTTGAGATGACACAAGTACTAATATGGTATTAATTCATGCTAATAAGCATAAGCTAATTAACAGTTCTAATGCTAACTTAACTGATATTTTGTTTGATCAATTTTACATTTTTCAAACACATGTTTGTGACACTGTTGATATTGATAATTCTTAGGCATCCCAAATCACACGCACACTTTAAACTTTATTGTCACGTTTAACAAATACACAGTGAACTTAGGGTGGACCAAACATGCAAAACAGCAACAATAAAATATACTATTACATTATTATTTATTTTAAAAAATTAAAATCATGCATGTAGAATATAATTGACATTTTAGTTTTGGTTGAGGTGCAACTCACCTTGTAAATGCTAAACATAAATAAAGTATGTAAACATGTAATAAAAGCCCAAAAGTTTGTGTCATCGATCACGTCAAAAACTCAAGACCAATAAATATCGTTACACTTGTATATTAATTTATATCAAAAAAAGTTGCAGCAGCAACGTCTCAACTATTCGCAAACCTTTAAAATTAAACAAATCTGTGGCTACTCTTTCATTCTTATTATTCACACATGTGACCCGCGAGATAAGGTTGATTACTCAGTTCTTCAAAAAACATTTCAGACCCGCTCTAAATCTGTACGAATCTGCCAAAAATGGTTTATAACCCTCACAGATGAAGATTCTTATAACCAAAGACGTTTGGAGTACGGAATTGCAACATTGATCGAGGATTTTTTTTATGATGAAAACCAATGTGATGTCGCTCCAGTTTCAGTACACATAAATCAAAGGCAACAAAAAAATTCGACATGATCTGCGCATTTATAAGTCTGAGACAATGTAATGTTTTTGTAAAACTTTGGGCTAATTAAACATATGAAGAAGATATCCATGGAATTCCAAAATTTCATGAGGCTAATCAAAAATGATATTTAGAATTTACAGAATGCAAATTTTACAACGAGTGGGAATCCGATTTCTACAGCAAATTAAAAAAATGAAGTTGACTGGTCGAGTTGGGTCGATAAAACAAACAACACGACTCACATTTGTTCAACAAAGCTCAAAATCACAGCGCGTAAGCTGAACGCGCAGGGTAAAACGAACGTTGCATTTGTTTTTAAAGAAAACGAATTTAGTTTTAATTGAAAGCGATTTCAGCAATTAATAAAGCTAAATCTCACAATCCAATATTCTGACAATATGAAGAGCGAACATGAAAAATATCTGAGTCGCCCAACATTCTATGGATTTGACTCAAAGTTTCTTAAATACCACAGTTGAGTCCCAAATCGCATGAAAACTCTTTTGTCCTCTGGAATTTATTGGTTGTGGAAAAAATGGGAAATAATCAGATTTTATGAGGCCCCAAGTCACGCATATATTTTAAGGGTAAGTGAAGAAGCAAACAGAAAGAAGAAGCAACAGGAAATTAGGCGATTGGATGGGCGACGAAATCATTACATCGTTTCAAACATTTATTACACAAACATATTTTACTTGACTATATATGTACCATAATTCCCTAAAAGAATTTATGACATTTGCCTCCTATCTGTCATTTATCTATACACTATACCCCCTTTAACATACGCGGGGGAATTAAATTGACCTAAGCTAAATTAAATAGCTAATATTTACTTTCTGAGAATTACCACGCTCAATTTTAATATTTGTACATGTAACGTGCAGTTGGAGTACATTATTTGTCGAATCAATTATGTACATAGCAGGAACAAATACACTGGATAAGTATTAGGTTTAATAACTGGCAATGTTTACCTATTTTAATTGAATTTACTTAAACGAAGGAGCGAAATTGGTTTCCAAAACATTACTATTCCGAGTCAAACTACTTTTGTCGCACCCTGACAGTACTACCATGATCCTGAAATCATTATCAGCAGAACAACATGATACGCAGCATGGATGAAGAACAACTAAATTGTTCACAGTCACCTGTACCAGCATCGATGTTGTGCACACCGCTTACTGTACTACGGAGTTACCTTAGTTCCTTTATTTGGGTCTTAGTTTGTCCATTCTCGATCGAACATGACTCCAAGACTCAAAAAGTGATCCTTAAATCTTCGACTTTACGCAAGGTAATTATAGATAAAATAATTTAAAATAAATTAAAAAAGTATATTAAAAAATGCATATGACCTGAGTCTATGGGTCGCATGCATTTTGTACGGATGCATTCGCAAGAATTTACGCGTACGAATGTACTTTTTGTGAGCATAGATGTCGTAAGAACCCTTGAATCGTGCACTTTAAATTTAGACAAAATGTATTAGTACGTTATGTTTTAACCTAAATGCATTCAACCCTGCAGATAATACAAACTGCTTATAATAATCTGTTTTAACATATATAATTTTTATCACAACAAATAATTTAATACCTAGGTGGTCGTTGCCTTGCTAGCTATTCTATCAACAGGATTTATGATTTCCAAGGAGGTGTTTAGAATATTCATAAATACTTCTGGGTCAACATTTGAGCGATGGCTGGATGGGATAAGCTCACAAATTTGGCTTTGCTGTTTAGCCCTCGCGGAATGCTTCTTATGGTTTAAACAAAAAGATATTCTTGAGTTTTGCAATAATCTGCAAACAATATGGGTTGGTTTAAAGCAACACGGAGTTTCTATAATTGGAACGAAATCAGTGCGTACCTATAAAATACATAAATTGCATTCTCTTTAATACTGAATATGTAACATAACTAGTAATAAGATATTAAAATCGTTGTGAAGATTTTTAATTTTAACATGAAAATATTATTTTTTAGAAAACAGTCAGCATTCTACTTACAAGCCTGGCTGGAATCTGTCTTGTAATCCAATCTGCTCTCCTAATAAACAATTTGGGCTCTAATTCGCAGAACTTTGGAATTACGAAACATAAATTTAAGGCCAAAACTTTGTTTGATTCTGGTGAATCAGATAATAATAGCAGCAGTGAGTCAATACAAGGTAACTAAATTTTAAAATTAATCAGAAATGAAGTGATACGTTCTAATTATACAAAACATTTGATGATATATCAAAAGTACTTCCTGAGTCTGATATAATTCACTAAAAGATTTAGAACAATATTTTAATGTTATTATTTCAGTGACAAAGACAGTTGTTGATTATATCTATTTGGCAAGTTACATCTTATCATCTTTCGTGGGATGTAGTATTTCTGTATTTTCATTGAATCTCATGGCTACTGTTTCAACAATCATATGGTTAACTGTAAAAGATTTTGTGAATCATGTTCACAGTGCAGATTACAACCTGAAAGAATTAAAAATGGTTACCACCAAACTTATATATAAATACATCATTAAAAACCTACATATTTGAATTGCTAATACACAAATGTTAATTTAATTTGTTTTACTGTTTTATTGTTAGTGTGATTTAATAATTTTGTGTGCTGCAGGTTTTAGTGACTGTGACTCAGCTCTGTCAGACATTTAATTCGTTTTCAAACGCATTTGGAGTCCTTTACGAATTAACTTGCCTCAGTTTCATGTTTCTTCTTTCAGTCTACTTGCCTTTTTTATTTAATGCTTCAGAAATTGCATTATTCCAACTCTACATTGCTATTCATTTAGTTGTATTTTGCTGCGTTATTATCCCAGCTGCTGATTTACATTCCAAGGTTGCAATAAGCTGAAATTATTTCCTTTACATTTTTACAATAGTTTTACTAGCTGCATGCAATCTTTAAAGAACAAACTTTAACATTAGCTGCAACAAAGTCCCAGGTCTCTATAGAAATGCAACTAACGACCAAACCTAGGCATCTTCTAGTAGAGGCCCTGCTTCAGTTATTAACGTTGACCTTTTGTACCCTATACGAATTTTTAAACAGTATTTTTAAATAGCACTGTAAAACAATCAAATTTTTTGAAAATACTAAATTGGTATATCTATCAATCTTTTCTTAAGATCAAAACAATTCCCTCTTGGATACAATACTTTCATTTACAAGAAAATAAAATAATGGCGAACAAGCATAGCCTGTCTGTTTTGAGCGAGACTAATAATCTGATTTATACCACGCACCCGGACAATCTAAATGAATGGAAGCTGGTTGTACTTCAACAAATCCACGGAAATGGAGTAGGACTGAGCGGAAGGCTCTTCACATTCACCTATGGCTCTTTAGGAAATGTGCGTTTATCTGGAATTATAAATTTAGTTTGCTAAGGTTTTATATGTGATTCAAGCAACTACATTTTTCTTGTTTTTATGCGTTAAAAACTATGAAATTTTACTAAAGAACATTTTAACATTCCCACAGATATTTGGCTTGATCCTGACATATGCAGTTGTTATCTATCAAGTTAAAAGCAACAAATAATTTTGAGTGGTTCAGCATTCATTGTCATACTAATACGTGTCTAAAATAAATTATTTCATATAATATAATGCGTCTTTTAAAAATATGATTTCCTAATAAATGTGTAAAAAGACAAAACATTGCACGCTTAAGGGGTTTTAAAAGGCTTTATTATTGTTTTAATTCCTACTGTACATAAACACTTGACGTAAAACATCTATGGACTGTATATTAGTAAATTAAATAATTTGTCATATTATATATACCAATGCATTAAGAAAATTAAGGCCTTACCATTAGGCATAATCCTTGTTACATACATAAGCGTTCCCTCTTTTTGACTGATTGCTTTTCGGAATAATGCTTCTACTATGCACAACACACATCTAAACGACAATAGGTATTTTGTGGCAAAGCTACTGTTTACAAAACAAGCACAATTTAATTAGTTGATTTCTGCTCACGCTACAAATCGATAATTTGTAGGTGGACGAGATCATTCGTCCTACTAGTCAAATATTAATCCTATAAGCGTACAATGTACTAATAATTGACAATTATTAGTTTGCATTACGTCATCAGCAGAGCAAAATTGTTTGTTTCATTTTATATACGAATACCAGCGACAGAGGAAATAAAAAGTCATTTCATTAATAAAATACCATAGAGAGAACATTTAATCAATATGGCTCAAGTTAAGGTATGTTCAGCTCCTGTAAAATCCTCATTGCATACACCAGTTACTATTTTTCAAAATTATATAAACTCCTGGGTTTTCTACCTTATTTGTCCGTTTTCAATTCAGTACGACGTCACGACACAAAAAGTGTTTCTAAAAACAACAAATTTACGCAAAGTAAGTCTTGAATATTCTTATGTATGCCACAAAAAAGACTAATTAAATATAAGGCAACAAAACATCTTTCCGAATTTAATCTCAAGGTGGTCGTTGCTTTCTTCCTGATTTCATCAGCTTGCTTTGTAGCATCAAAGGAGGTACTGAGTATCATTATTAACAATTCTGGAACAACTTTAGACCGATGGATTCGTGGATTAGGGCCTCAATTCTGGATTGGCTTCACAATCTACATAGAATATTTCCTATGGTTTAAAAACAAAGACATTCTAGAGTTCTGCAATGCTCTTCAAACACTTTGTAGTAGTCTACAACAGCATGGGATTTCGCTAATTGGAAGAAAATTGGTATTAAATCAGTCAAGCTATAAAAAAGCAAAATGAATTATATAAACTAAATACATTAATGTAGCAATGTAACTTGCATCATAATATAAAGCATGTAGAAATGTTTAATCTACAGTTCGCATAATTGTTGTGTTAATTTAAATCAGCTTTTGTTTATAGGAGTATGTAAGTGGGCTACTTACACGTTTTGCAGGAGGATGGCTAGTTATACAGTCGGTCTTGCAGATGTACAACATTAATCAGTTTGCTTATAGCTACGAATATATAAAACGCCAAATTATCGATAAACCAAGATTAATCTTTTATGGGCAAGCAAATTACAGTGGATCGGTGGACGGTTTGGTTTTAATCTTGATTATTTTTTGATAATATTACCTATGTGACTAGTTTTATTTGTACTAATTATTTATTATGTTTTCAATTATTTTTAATAAATCGTAAGTTTCCTTACTAAATAGTAGGTAAAAAATATTTTTCACGTAGACATCTACTCAGTTGCGGATTATTTTATCGCCGCCACCTGCTTCGTTCTCTCATGCCTCGGCCCTGAGATATTTATATTCGGATTTTATCTCCTGGCTGCCACTTCAACAATTATTTGGTTTATCGTCCGGGATTTTGTCAATTATGTTCAAACTGCAGATTACAATGTGTCCGAATTGAAACTGGTATATTATTGGTAAATTTTAAAATGAATCAATAACTTTAGCCTTTGAATTTGGCGTGCTGAAGCACCAAAATATTTTGTCGCAGGTTTTAGTGGCAGTTGCTCAGCTTTGCAAGGCGCTAGACTTATTCGAGAAAACATTCGGTGTTCCCTTCGGAAGTTGCAGTCTGGGTTTTATTTTTATTTTTGCTAGCAACATTCATCATTTATTTAAAAGTCCAAATTTAGTATTTCAGATTAATATCGGGATCCACTTGCTGATTTATTGCGCTATTGTTTTTCCAGCTGCAGATTTACACGCCAAGGTATTGTAACATGCTTCATTCTACATAATACCGTAACAAATAAAATAAATCAGCATCGATTAACTTTGAGAACTGTTTTCTGCCTTAAAATGAGTTAAAGATCGGCTGGCTATTCTTATTAAAACTACGAAATGTACTTATTTTCTAAAGATAAAGAAGATCCCCTCCTGGATGTATTATTCCTATTCACAAGCGGCTGAGCAAATGGACCATGATGCAGGTGATAGTTTACCATTTGTGAGAAAGCAGCTGTTGCATGGAATGTCCCAAGAGTATTTGAACGAGTGGAAGCAAAATACTATTCAGCACATACATACGAATGATGTTGGACTGAGCGGAAAACTTTTTATTACTACGTATGGCCTGTTGGGAAATGTGAGATTTTAAAAATTTTATCCAATATCAAAACATCTTTAAATATCAATTAATAAAATATTATTTTACAATAGTTAGTTTGTAAGTATGTGTCGATTACTCATAATTTAAACTGATTAAATTTAATGCTACAATTTGCAGATTTTTGGCCTGGTTGTGACGTACGCGATCATCATATTTCAGTTAAGAGGTGAATGAACAAAAGATTTACATACGACTAGTGGCCGTGCGTTTTATTCATTGTATAAAATTTAACTCTCGTTACACATAAGTTTGGATGGGCCAAGTAATATCAGTGTTAATTTATTTAGTTTGACGGCAAGTAAAATATGTTACATCTAACTGTGCAATGTGCGTAGTTATTTCTGTAGTGTTAAACCTAGTTAATTAATAGAAAAACGTGTTTGTTATTATTATATATTGCCTAATCACACGGCTAGTCACACGGGGGTCTGTGTTGGGAGACCAGATCTTAAGCGATTTGAAACGCCTGACCCCTCAAAAACTAAACATTTTGCAAACATTTTTTTTAATGCTATCACTTTATTTGAGGTATACCAATTACTATCATGTGGTATCAAGGTAGCCTTTCATGCTAATAAACGACGTATAACTTACATTTGCAATTACTTAATTGATTAATTTAATTATTTTAATTAATTTAGAATATTTGATAAATTAAAAAATTTTCCCACACTTGTTGGTCACTAGGTTGACAACTTTTGAGAATGTTAAAAATTAATAAAAAGCACGTTTTATATTTAATTGTTTAACGATGGATCGAACTATTAATACAATTTTTTAATGTGTTTAATGTGTCACTTTGACGCAGTTAATTATTTTAGCTATGAGTTAAATCACAAAAAAGGTGAAAGGGCTGCAAAACACAAACAATAATAGAATATCTAATCATAGTCAGTGCTAATTAGACAATATTTACACTTTAAATACTAAATCTAATAATTACGTTTTCTGAATAGTTTGGTGTTGTTTATGTTTTTATAAATTAAATTAAAATGCAATAAGTAAACCAACAACTTCTCTAAAAACGAAATCCACATATACAACTGTGGAATCCCTTTCAAACGTTGCGAAACCCCCAACTTCCACCCTCTCTGGCGGTAGCGACTTGACTAGGCTAGGTGAATGAATTCCTTCTTATTTAAAGCATGCGCTTCCGCGAAAGTCAAATCCGATGTCCACCTTCTCTGTCTTCTTACCCCAAGATTTCTATGAGCGCCTTCAAAACTAATAGTACTCGACTTGCTCAGCAGTTGACGTTTAACATCTTCGATATTGACACACACTGTAAAAGCCTTGTCAAACGCAACTGTAAAAAATAAGCTGGTACTTATGGCAAAAAAGAGGAGTGCAACTGAAGTAATTATTTCTGACCGAAGGTAACGAATCCCAACGAAGCAACCCAAAATACTCAGTGTCAAGCAAATCAGCTTCACACTAAATTTTACGTCAGAAAATGCCATGTTAAACAAATGAATGGTGAGTTGTAGTTTTTTAATCTGAGCCCTTATTTCCAGAATTTCCTGTTTTGGTTGATTCTTTGCAATTTCTGGCCCAGCCAGTGGCGCTTTACACTTTTGGTGTTCCAATTGAAAACTTTGTGCCTCAGTATTTTGATTACTGTTTATAACGAATTCCCCAATTGAAGAATCAAAACAACGGAGAAAGGCAAGAATCATGAATGCAAAATGAAATGTGATGGACAAAAACGATAAAACCATTATTGAATCAATCAGAATGCAGGCTAAAAGTACAAAGATATTTTGAATGTTGGCCAGTAGAGCTGCATAGAGAAATGCGGGAAAATAGGGGTCGTAGAAATACATGACGGGATCAGGAATAAATTAGTTGAAAATGTATAATGGGAGAAAATCAAATATAATACGACGGAAAGAAAATTTGATTGCGATTTTCTTTTTTCCAGGTCTTGAGTTTTTAGAATTAATACTTTCTTGGTTATTCATTTGTTTCTCTGCATTTTAAATGAAAACAAAAGTATTTTAATATTAGTAATTTGAATAATTACCTACCTACCTCAATTTACAATTTCAGAAATATTGCTTTATTGGGTTTGAGTGCATGAATAAATTAATAAAATTATTATTAATCATTATAATGTATACATTATACATAGCGTCTGTGAAGAAACAAAATAGCCTATTTCCATTTTTAGCAAAAAAAAATCTACTATATGCCAAAATTTGAAATGTCACAATTACAAAGCATTTTTACACACTTTTCAAAAACAAGCTAATGAAACATTTTCCACTTTTCTAATACATGAAATAAAAGGACATTTTGTAATTTTCGAAAACAATTGAATAAACAATATTGCACTGTTTCAAGAACAAGTTAATAGAACATTTTCCACCTTCCAAACAAATCGTAATTAACAGTTAACGCATTTTTCTTGTCTTGTAATTTTATGACATATAACTCATTTTAAGTCTAGCTTAAATTGGATTTAGGTCATTTGGTTTCTTCACTGGCGATATGTACGTTGTGTATTTTAAACAAGGCAAAAACAGTGCACAAAATAAACTGCTTGGCCTGAAGGGCCTGTTAACTACACCAATCGTAAGAAAAATACGATAGGTTTACACTTCAAAATAGAATATTTAAGTTAAATAAACGAACCTTGTGCTAGAAATTCTCGAAGGAGTACATAATATATCATTCACAAGCAGAAATTTAGACGATAAAAAAAAGTTCCAGAAAATTAACCCCCCAAACATGAATTCACTGATTAGAATGCCTGCAAAATGATATAATGGAATATCGGGATACTTGAATAAACTTGCCCTTCAGAAGAATACCTTGTAGAAAATAAAGAACTCGTAAAAAAATCTCAAACGTTGTTGATGTACCGTTTCCGTTTCACAGACTGAATACCTAATCCATCATTGAATTCAAATGGGATGAGATGAAGCCTTGTCAGAACAATGTACGTTTCGTAGTTGTAATTAAAATGTTGACCGTTTTTATTTCGGATATTTAAGCTTTATATTTTGATTTTCCTTAGTTTAACCCAACAGTGGGTAATAAATAATCGTAAAATATAAACAATTTTGAAATCATGTTTTGGTTTTTGTCTGCTACTGCTCTAGACTGTCGACTGCGAAGTAAAAGTCAATAAAAGACTGAAGGAAGTGTGTCATCAGGCTTGTTACATTACATGTACATAGATAGATGACTGATGTGGATAGTCGAATCGTCAGTCATGGTCAGTCGAGTCTCCACCGAGCTAGAGTCAAGTCTGATCTCTCGTCCCTTTCCTATCTGTCATAGGTTAAGGAGTTTACAGAATAAATATAATCTGTATATAATTATCTCGTGATAATAGAAACTCGTTAATTATCATACAGGAAGCTTTCGTGTAGAATAGTAGCGGAAGCTTCAGAAAGTTCTTCAAAAGTAATTGTAGGTTGCAATACATACGCAATTAGTTTAAAACTCGCTGGACGATATTTTGTGACTGATAGCAAAATTTAATCCTTCATGCGCCAAACATGTCTTAAATATTTATATGAGTAGTCGGAATAAGTACCACACTGACATGTTTTGAAATTATAAATAACTATACACAATACTAATTGCATCAAAAATACAGACTCTTGATTGAAAGTATATTTATTTAATTATTTATTTAGCAATTTGACAGTGCTTTATACCTTGCAATAATTGTGGGTTATCTTTTTGGAATAAACAATTATTGAATGGATTTTATACTGGCAGCCTCACAACCAGAAGAAATATTGAATTCCTGTCAAATACCTTTAACGGTACGCAAAGATTATTTGAATTCAAAAACTAGTAGGCAATCACCGACGTCTGTTCACAGAAATGCAATTATAAAATAATAGCACGTAAATATGGTAGGCATGTTTATTTTTGTAGACAGCAAACGCTATCATTACCCACATTCTGCAAAATGTCTTTAATTATTATCTATGAGCCCCCGCATAATTATAGGGTCAGTAGTGGAAGTCATCGCCTATAATGGAGGCTATAACAAATTGATTTCAACCATATATTATGCATTAATGATTTAATGCTGAAAAATATTTAAAATAAATACACTATTTAAGAATAAAATGTGAAATGCGATGTAATTTTAAGGAATTTTTAATTACTCACTATACTAATTGCAAGGAAACATAGTAAGTAAGTAGGTTTGCTTGTTGGTTAGCATTACGTCATTGAATTAGTTTGTATAGTACTTCATTGGTATGATGTCTTATTGACAAAATCAAACTAGCATTGCAAGCACAGTGGAGAATTAGAAAATAGAAAAGCCATCTGAATTTAAGCAGATCGCGTTTTAAAATGTTAAAATATGCACATTTGATAACAAAACCTTCTATACGATTTGTCGTAGTCGAGAGTCAGTTATTCAATGCTATTACATGGCAATGGTGGCATAAAAGTGACTTTTATGGTAATTACCTCTACGAATTCGATTCAAAAACTGCTAGTTACAAGTAAAGTATTGAATATATGGCGTCTGGTTTAAACGAACGTAAATAAAAATCGATTTAGGATACAAAATACATTTTAAATTATGCAGTACTCATCAAGCCTAAATATTACGTTTTCTATATTTTAATTATGTTCTTACATGTATGCACTCATATCACTCATAGGGGTATTTACGTAAACTATCAATTTATGTTGGAAATCCAATATACCGTAAAGCTTTACATATCACCCAGGGGCTATAAGAAAAGCCATTTTAAAAATCAAAATCCTCTCTATTTGATTATATGCCAACGACCCTGGGAGTTATAAAATACTTCAGGACCTATTAGAGACACCACTAGTTATTCAAAGCTTCACGGTACCTTGGTTATATTTTGAATTAAAATATAAGATTACAAAGTTTTAGTGTTTAACTACGTTTTGTGGTTAAAATCTTGATGATCTTAACATTCAAAGCACGACAATATTTAACATTTAAATCTTGATGCACTAAAAATAAGTTAAAAAAGTATGTATAAGGAAGTAACGAAATAAAATAAGTAACATAAAGTGAATAACTTAAACGCCGCCAGTTGTTTTTCTAATATCAGTAATTTCTTCAACAATTTTGTGAGCGTCATTTACAGTATTACATGTAAAACCAGCAATACATATTAACGAAAACCCTCAATACACAGACTGCCTTTACCTATTACCTAGAACTTCCATTTACAAAGAGCATGATACTTTCGTAAACTTCATGTCATATCTCTGCATTTACATGTAATTTGTTTTGGGTAGCGTCGAATTAATTAAATTCGCACGCGAATTTTGTTTTGTTTGATTTTTCAAAATTAGAACTTCTAAAACGCAAAGCCATTATATGTATGTTATTTCTTTATTTGCTTCTTAATTGATATATAATGATCGTGTACGTCACAAGAAGGCCGAAAATCTGCAAATTGTTACACCAAATGTAAAGTAAGTAAATCAAACTATACTAACAAATTAAACAGTTATTGTAGATTGAAACTTTATAATAAAAAAAACAAATAAACTAACATTTCCCAAAAAACCATACGTGATAACAAAAATCCTCCCACTTACAATTAGCCCAACTTCGTTTGCATGTATCTGCTGTATAACAATTTGCTTCCAGTCATTCAGATACTCTGAATACATCCCATACATCAGCTGCTTCCCCATGCATAATAAACGATTACTTCCATCGGGGTCCATTTGCTCCGCCGCTTGTAAATAAGAATATTGCATCCAGAAAGGGATCGCTTTAATCTTTAGACAGCAAATTATTGGTGTAATGTCAATCGATACAGCCAATCATTTTTCATTGTTACACAATTAATATGTTATTTATTTAGTTGCATATTACAGCTAAATTCTGTAGCTTGTAGCAGTACCTTAGCGTGTAAATCCGCGGCTGGAAAAACTATAGCACAGTAAATCAGCAAATGGATCCCGATAACTAACTGAATCACTAAATTTGAACCAGTAAATAAGTGAAGAATGTTAAGAGCAAAAATAAAAATGAAAGCCAGGCTGGAACATCCAAAGAGAACACCAAATGTTTTCTGGAATGAGTCGAGTGCCTTGCAAAGCTGAGTAACTGCCATCAAAACCTACGAAAAAATTTTCTTATATTAGCACGCAAAATTAAAACGCAAAAGTTAATAATTAATTGATAAAAATGTAAATATCAATACACCAGTCTCAATTCGGTTGCGTTGTGGTCTGCAGTTTGAATATAATTAACAAAATCCCTGACAATGAACCAAATAATTGTTGAAGTTACAGCCAGGAGACAAAAGCCAAATAAAAATATTTGAAAGCCAAGGCACAAGAGGACGAAGCAGGTAACGGCCCAGAAATAATCTGCAACTGAGTAGGCATCTATACCAAAAACAGTTGTTTATTTAAGAAATTATGAAAAATACAAGACAGGTTAATCACAAAGTAAATATTAGAAAATACATTAGCTAGATTAAAACCAAACCGTTCACAGATCCACTGTAGTTGGCTTGTCCATAAAAGATTAATCTTGGTTGATCCATTATTTGATGCTTTATGTAGTCGTAGCTGTACGCCAACTCATTATTGTTGTAATTCAGAAAGACAGTGTGAAACGCAAGCCATCCTCCAGCTAAACTTGTAAGTAGAACACTTACGTAATTCTATAAAAGAAAGTTATTTGGTGCTTAAAAGAATATGTGTATTTTTCTGTCACTTGTGGACCTTTTAAATGAAGTTTTTGAATGCTATACATTCTGTTTCATTCCTGCCTAATTGTAATTAATTTGTATGTTTTAATTTTCCTTGATTTTAGCTTGACTGATTTCGTACCGAGTTCCTCCCAATCAGCAAAATCCCATGATGCTGTAGACTACTGCAAAGTGTTTGAAGACTATTGCAGAACTCTAGTATGTCTTTGTTTTTAAACCATAGACAATATCCCATGTATATTTTGAAGCCAACCCAGAATTGGGCACCTATTCCATGAAGCCATTGGTCTAAAGGTGTATTATTGTTGATACTGATGATGCGAATTTCATCTTTCAATGTTTCGAAGCAAGCAGATGCAATCAGGAAAAAAGCAACGATCACCTGAGAATTATTTTAGGACGTTAGTTTTCAAATATTAACGAATTATTAAAATTTGCAAAAATTCTAAACAAATGTAACACGACGTGGACAGGTTTTGTCCATTGTTACTACTAGTGATTTTGTAAAAATGTAATTAAATGGAATGTTTTCAGTTATAATTATTGCATCTATGTATGTATAGGACACAAACACTGACCCTTCACACTCGACCCAATTGCAGCACGAATGCCACCCCCCCCCCCCCCCTGCAGTTAAGATTTAATTTCATTATATAACTTGTTTTGTGGCAGGCCTAATTAGTCAACTCGAAAACTTACCTTGCGTGAATACGTTGATTTCAGAAAAAAAATTTGTGTCTGGGTGTCGTATTGAATAGAAAACGGACAAATAAAGTAAAACATCCAGGAATTCATAAAATTTTGAAAAATAGTCACTGGTGTTTCCATTGAGGGTTTTACCGGAGCCGAACGTAATTTTACTTCAGTCATGGTGCTTAAGTTGTGTTATGTTAAAAACTGAATTTTTCAGAATTTTTAATAATCGATAAAACTTTGGTTTTAATTTCCTTCTTGGTTCCTACTTGTCACAGAACTAAAGTATGTGTAACACGAGTACAAAAAAATCCTGAAAATATACCTAAGTAATAACGTTATGCCAAATGTGTCTGAGTAATTCATACACATTAGGCTTACACTTACACTATTATTAGGCGAGATCTCCTTCTTCTATAATTTACTTATCGATCTGCTGTGTACACAGGAATCAACTAATTTAAGTTTACAAACAAATATATATTTGCGAAAGTAAACAAACATTTCTCTATTGAAAAGATGTTTTCACTTAAATGTGAAAAAAGGAAAATATGCTGTAAAATCAATCGGTAGAAATATTCGAATGTATGTGACAAGTATTTTAAAAAGTTGGAAAAGTTGGAAGAGGGGTCGGTACATTTGTGTTATTTAACGTCATTTACGGACGACCCCTTACCACGATGGTTCTCCGACGACGGTAACAAATGATATTATTAAGGCGGGTAAGTAATTCTAAAAATGCAGGACAGGATTTGCCTTGTGATTTACATATCAGTATAATTCAGTTGAGCAGATACTCGTGTTCGCCCGGCAGAGTTTAAATTTGATTAGGGATGTCAGCACCCAAGACCCAACACCCAAGAGTTTGCGCCATCTTACCCAAGAGTAACCCAAGAGTCTTGGGTTGTAAAAACATTTTAACTTACCATTTTGGCCTATTGTGTTGTCTACAATACGTTTCAGAATGATATACAGCTTTTCTTGGGCAAGACTCTTGGGGTAGCCAAATAATTTGATTCCTTTGGTATCCAAGAGTCTTGGGGTACCCAAGAATTTTCAGTATTTGGGTACCCAAGACTTTTGGGGTACGCAAGGATTTTTATTATTTGGGTACCCAAGACTCTTAGGTCACTCAAGGACAAAAATTCCGTGCCAAACCAAGAGTTTTGAGTGCACCTAAGGAATCAAAAACCCAAGACTCTTTCCCAAAACCCAAGGATTCCTTAGGTTTAGCACCCAAGAGTCTTGGGTTTTTACAAGGATTCTGTACTCTTGGGTACCCAAGGATTTTCAATATTTGGGTACCCAAGACTCTTAGGGTACCCAAGTAATTTTAACTCTTGGGTACCCAAGCGTCTTGGGGTACTCAAAGAATTTCAGTATTTGGGTACCCAAGACTCTTGGGGTACCCAAGGAATGCAAGTCTTGGGTACCCAATAGTCTTGGTCTAGTACAAGTAATTTTTTACCCCAAATAATTGACATCCCTAAATTTGATGGTATGAGTATGCATTTTGTGCATTTGGTTTACATGTGTTTACACGTATTTCTTTTCTTTGTGTTATCGTTCACCCCAATGTGTTTGACATGGGTCGATTCAACTGCTAATTCCAAAGAAATGGTCAGTTCTAGCAAAGTACAAATACGATATAGACCTGCCTGTTTGCATTTGTGGTGGAATAGAACTTGTTTCATGAAAATCGCATTAATACTGTGACCTGTAGTGTACGGCCAACAGACGGACAGACAGACAGACAGAAAGACGGACATGACCATTTCATTAGATACTTAAGCTCAGTATCTAAAAAAGGCACCTCGTTTATGAAATACTTACTAATGAGCACATCTGTGTTTGAAAAGCATGTGTTACTGAACTCATTTATTGATGTAATGTTCTGCAAGATTAAATTGTTCTTCCACTCATGTTATCAGTTTTATATAGTAGAGATTTCAAACGGCGTGTAGCTTTTACAGTATTATATTTATTATCTTTTGTGTGAGGGACGTCCTAATCTAGACATAAAACGTATGATGTGTGAAAATTGTAATTCAAATGAAGGTTCGAAATTTTAAACGTTACGGACATGGCTAGTGACTAGTGGAAATAATTATGACAAAAAAGTAAGTATACTAATTTTTAATGGATTTACGTTTGCCATGCAATTGCGTTAGCTGGCAAGAATGGCATATATGTATGTACCTGTTATCATTACCATTTCAAGGATTGAGGTCAAAGTCAAAGAATTAGAACACCTCCTATAGTTAAACATACATGAACAGAACAATTAGAGGTCATAAAATTTTCGTTTTAATGTGCATTAAAATTATGAATTAGACTGAAGTCTTGAGAAATTCAATCATGTAGGTAGCTTATTGAAAGTTTTCTAAAGACGAATTACATAAAGCACAGCATTACGAAAATGGATATAAAATGCACTAGAATATTTATTTTACAGTATATGCACCTGCGTAAACTATAATTTGTCAAATTATTTAAATAGACATTTATTTATTCTTCACTGTTTTTGTGACAAAATTGCTTAACATTATAAAACATAAAGACGAGTCATAATTATTGCCACCCAAATTATCAGTATTTTAAAATCTTTTGTTAAAATTATAAAATTCTTTAGTCATGTACTGAATGAAAATTTAGTACTTATTCTTTCACATGATTACAAAATTAGAATCACATAAATTACATAATAACATAAGCTTAACAAATTTATTTTCGTTAAAGTTTAATAAAGTAAAACCAAGATGGCCTCGTTTGCATTGCATTGTAGGACTTTTCGAAATATTACGGTAACTTTACTGATTTCTGTACTGGCGTTCATCGCACCATTTGCTTCATTTTTTTAGATTCTTAAAAAAACAACTTGAAATTTATCTTACTTGTAAAGCCGGGCATTAATTCAATCCTTAAAATAAACGGCGTCTACACGAAGCAGTTTAAATTCATGTAGATAAATTTACAACTTAAACTACTTTTTATACAAATTTTGTATGTTGGGTTTTTATTGAAATATCTTCTGTCCTTGAACTACTGTTTAACACGGCCTAATGTCACCATTAGAACAATAAAATCCTAGTGTTGAATAGAATGGCAACTGCGATGGGTTTTTAGTCAGTGAACTGTACTTGTCAGTTTAATTTAAATATTAAAATTTAAATAACGTCATTTTTGGACGATCCCTTTACCTACGCTTGAAAAATTCGATGTTAAGGATACATGTTTACTTCATTTTGGAAATAATTGCATGGGAATCTTTAAAATAGTAAAATTTGTATGACGCCATTTATGGGCGATGCCTGCATGCATGCGTACAAGCAAACTCCTATGTTGAGGATATATGTTAACTAAATTTCTAAACTAATGACAGTTATGATCCGTAAAATAGTAAAATTTGTCTGACGTAATTTATAGACGATCCCTGCATGCATACTAGTAAAATCAAATGTATATGGTTTATGTCAACCTATTTTATAAATTAATGACAGTAGGAATCCCTAAAATAGATAAATTTGTATGACGTCGTTTATGGAAGATAATTTCATGCATACTAACAAAATCATATAGCAAAGATATATGTCAACCTAATTTTTAAACTCATGACAGTTGGGATTTATAAAATAGTAAAATTTGTATAACGTCATTTATAGACTATCTCTGCACGCATACTTGTAAAATCCTATGTTTAGGATATCGTCGATGTAGAATGAAGTTTGATCATCTCCATTTGGGGCTAAAATGAATTATGATCATCTCCATTCTGGTTTAAAATTGGTTTTGATCATCTCCATTTTTCATGAAATACGGCTAATGAGATATGGTAATGATTAGTTAAGGGTTTAGTAATTCGAAACTAACTACATTAGGGGTCACCCATAAATGACGTCATAAAAATTTCCCCATTTTAAGTCCCTATGACCATCCTGTCATTAGATTACCCGTTGCGTAAACGGCTATCTTTAGCATGCGATACCATCAATACCCAAGTAGGCTGCTTGCCCATACCCATTACGTCATTTATGGGCGACCCCTTAATTTTTTTAATGTTGTTGTAGTGGTTTATTGATGAACTTATTACTGCTCTCATGAATTATGCACTAACTTATTAATTTGAATAAATAAATTCATCAATAAATCATTATTGAAAATTTTAAAAACTAAGGGGTCGCTCACAAATGACGTCATGGATATGACCAAGCAGCCTACTTGGATATTGATGGTATGGCATGCTAATGATAGCCATTTAGCAACCGGGTAATCTAATGAAAGGAGGGCCATAGGTACTTAAAATGGAAAAATTTTTATGACATCATTTATGGGTGACCCCTAATGTATTTGGTTTCGAATTACTCAACCCTTAACTAATCATTACTATATCTCATTGGCCGTATTTCACGAAAAATGGAGTTGATCAAAATTCATTTTAGAGCAGAATGGAGATGATCATAATTCATTTTAGCCCCAGAAGGAGATGATCATACTTCATTCTTCATCGACGATATATGTCAACCTATTTTCTGAACTAATGACAGTGGGGATCCCTAAAATGGAAAAATTTGTTTAACGTCATTTATGGACGTTCGTGCATGCATAATTACTAGTAAAATCCTATGTGACAGATATATATCAACCTAATATCCGAGCTAATGCCTGCCTCGATATATAGAAAGTTGGAGTTGGTCTCTGTTCCCCAGGTATGATGAGAAAGCAATGCAGGGTGCATCATTAGCTGTGGTAAACTCATAGAAATGAATACAAAATTGAAAATTTTGGTTCCATTTATTAAATATTGAAAAAGAAATGACGCACCCTGCAGGTACACTTTTAAGTATGTAATTAAAGAAAGTATGGAATCCTGGTTTTTGGTAACGCAGAAAACGAATAATTCAGATTCTTGTTCCGTTCCACTGATAATTACGGAAGATCAACTTAACGAATTGTAACTAAAAACCATACAGCACATTTACATAGCATTTAGAGTCAAATATAGTTTATTTTACCGAAGTCGGTTTTGAAGTGCGACCTGTAGCTTACAACAAAGAGGTGGACAAGACAAGCACAGATAATAAAGCTCAGCATCTAAAAATATTGAAAGTTGCTCCAGTTAACTGCTAACTGCGCAAAAACTATACATGGGATGTTGCCTAAAAACTATACAGCACTTTTCGCTCGCATTTAAGAGCGATTAGAAAAGGTGAAAATTTCACCGGTTTAGAATGGCGACCTGTAGAGGAGTTGCTACAGACACGAAGACAGGCGTACAGACAGACAGACGGACACAAAACCATTTCAATAGATGCAGCTAAAGCTCAGCATCTAAAAACGCTCGGGCGCTGTTGTACTGTAATTATGATACAAAAATTTAACGATTCAAACTAGGATGTCTAAGACTTTTAAATAGATTACATAAAGACAAATTTGACTTCGTATAAGTAGACGACAACATATATTTAATGATAAAAGTACATTAATAAGAATATGATCCGTTTGCTCAACAATATTTTAATAAACCTTTACACCTGCGAGTGAAAATCAACTTTCACTCATTAGACCTGTGTACTGCATACATATTATATATTGCCTTGTGCATGTAAGAACACATGACAGTAATCTAGGGCTAAGCCGGAGACTTATCCTTTCAATTACCTAGTTTACATGCGCCAGTAAGATGTGAAATCAGAAAATGTGGCATAAAAAAAGAGAAATTAAATTATTCCGCATTTGTTTAATCCACATTTAGAGAAGAGTTTACATGCTGATGTAAAATGTGGCATAAAATACAGCAAGGATAATAAAGGATAACAATGAAAGCTTGAAACAGCGCGAGTTATTTTGAAACCGCCCTTATTCCACATTTTCCCACTTATCCTACCTAGAACAAGTGGAATATACTATTCCACATTTTATTTCACATGTGACGTCATATTACACATTCGGTCTAATTCCGCATTCCTGCGCGTTTACATGCACTAACAATGTGGAATTAAAAAATTCGAATTTTAGCCTTTATTCTACATTTTATTTTAAGTTTCCTTAAATGTAAACTAGCTGAATGAATTAGTGCAAGAATCATCAGTAAATATGCACAGCTTAACAAAAAACCTTGAAATACCTCTACTTGCCTAAATATAAACAGTGAAAACGAAAAATAAAGAATATCATTTTGAAACGGATTGATGCGAGCCGCGAGCTGTGGCATTACTTTTCGTTAATACAAACTGTATCCGTCTACAATATTTTGTGAACCACAACAAAGGGCGGTAAGAGTTTAAAAACTAACGTTTTGCACATATATTGCCGAGTCCATCAATATTCGGATGGAGCATTGTCCTGCTTGGCATATCCGTGGAAAATAATCGTAAAATATTTACAAGCGCCACTGGCACCCAAGGTATACTGGTACTGATGCAATTCGGCAACCGGCTAGATTCGCCATCAGGGCATTTGGCTTTCAACTAAAAGTGAACAATTTGTTTTATCATAATATGCTGGAGTGTCGATAAAAAATCCTACAAATGATTATTTTTCAAGTTTGTTTAATAAAATTGCATTTCAATTCGAGGTAAAAAGTCTCTCTCCTCCTCCTCCTATTTAACGAGACCTCATTGCAAGAATAGGCTACCTATTCATAAACTATAAATGGTCAAAAAATCAGGATTGAGTTTTAACGTCAAAGACACTCGTTTCCTAATTTGTGATAAATTTTGTACAGAAAACTATTACTTTAGAAGGTTGAATGCAATTAGTTTGTTGAACGAAAAAATTTCTTTAACGTCAAGGGAACAAAGTAAAAAACTTAATTAATTCATAAAATTTTACATAACGTTCACTAAAATAATTAGCTATTGGAATATGCTCTGTTAGTTATACCTGACTTTAATTAAATTGTTAATACTATTTTATGTAGTACCATATATGCCTTCCTTTATAAGTTTTAGTACTTGTTTTTACCGTCCTGAAATTGAAAAACCATTTTTCTTTGATAAGAATATCCTTGTAATTAATTATTATGTTCGATTGACTAAATTTAAAGTAAGTAACCGTAGCACATTTAAAAACAAGTAAACAATTAAATCACTATTCCGGATTAACGAATACGCACATGGCTTATCTGTCTGAAACGTGAATGAAAAAAACACTGTTAAAAGCTAAGCTTTTGAACTTACAAAGTGCTTGTCCATCATTCGTATTTCAGTTATTAAATAATATATGGCAAATAATTAACTAAATTTAGAATGCAAATTAATTTTTTTATTAACATTAAATTTTACCTCGATAGTGATTGATGGGCCTCAAATAATGAATTACATAACGTGAATAGCAATACATAATGTTAAAAAACATGCTCAAATGCCTGTCTTAACCTGTTAATTAAAATGTACAATTTTAAAGCCGCCAAGCGCAAAAGAATGTGGTACAGACTGCTACGTCGCTTACACATAATTTGTTTTAATACATTTTATTTTGTTTGATTGATTTTCCAAAATTAGAATTTCTAAACCGTATTAGCATTGAATGCTTGTTAGTTCTTCATTTTCCTCTTAATTGATATATGATGATAGTGTACGTCACAAGGAGGCCGAAAATCTGCAAATTGTAGCACTTAATTTAACTTGTTCAAGTAAGTAAATCAAATCATACCAACAAATTAAACAGCTATTCTAGTTTAAAACTTTAATTATAATAAAAATTTAAAAAAACTAACATTTCCCAAAAAACCATATGTAATAACGAAAATTTTCCCGCTCAGCCCAACTTCATTTGCATGTATCTGCTGGATAACAATTTGCTTCCAGTCGTTCAAGTACTCTGGGCACATTCCATACATCCGCTGTTTCTCCATGCGTGCTAAACGATCACCTCTATCTAGTTCCATTTGCTCAGCCGCTTGTAAATAAGAATATTGCATCCAGAAAGGGATTGCTTTGATCTTTGAACAGCAAATTAATTTTGTAATGTCAATCGATCTCGCCAAACATTTTACATTGCTACCTAACTATAAGCTTTATTTATTTCATATTATAGCTACGTTCTGTGTTCAGGAACTAAAACCAGGGGTCACAAAGAGCGCGACGTTTAAGAAAGTCCGTATTTATAGGTTAGACTTCCCAAGTAAAAAGCTAGTATAATTAACATTTACAACCAGCGAGCTCGTCGAGTACACTAAAATAGTGTATCTCAAGAGTAAGCTGGGAAAGTAAATGTGTTGCGAAGTGTGCGTAGGCTTAGGCCTCTAAGCACGATACTTTTAACATACATACATACATACATACGTTCTGTAGCTTGTAGCAGTACCTTAGCGTGTACATCTGCAGCTGGAAAAACTATGACACAGTAAATTAGCAAATGGATCCCGATATTGATTTGAACTACTAAATTTGAACCAGTAAATAAATTAAGAATGTTAAACGAAAAAATAAAAATGAAAGCCAGGCTGGAACTTCCAAAGAGAACACCAAATGTTTTTTCGAATGATTCCAATGCCTTGCAAAGCTGAGTAACTGCCACCAAAACCTGTAACAATAATTTTTGATATTAGCGCGCCAAATTTAAACGGTAAAATTAATAAATAATAATTATTAATTCAAATATGTATACACCAGTTTCATTTCAGGCGCGCTGTGGTCTGCAGTTTTAATATAATTAACAAAATCCCTGACTATAAACCACATAATTATTGAAATGACAGCCAGGAGACAAAAGCCAAATAAAAATATTTCAGTGCCAACGCTTGGGAGGACGAAGCAAGTAACGGCCAGGAAATAATCCGCAACTGAGTAGTTATCTACGTTAAAAACAGTTGTTTACTTAGGAAGACAAGTTAATTACAAAGTAAATATCATAAAATGAGTAAACTAGATTAAAACCAAACCGTCCACAGATGCACTGTAATTTGCTTGCCCATAAAAGATTAATCTTGGTTGATCCATAATTTGATGTTTTATGTATTCGTATCTGTACTCATTAATGTTATAATTTTGAAAGAACGTTTGAATGATGAGCCAGCCTCCAACTAAACTTGCAAGTAGCCCACTTACATACTCCTTTAAACAAGAGTTAGTTTTTACGTAACCAAATAATTATGTGATTTATGTGCTTGAAACATGTAATGCCTGCTTGCTTTACACTATTTTTCATGACTGCATTAATGTAATTAATTCGTATGTTTACATTTTTTTTGTTTATAACTCGACTGATTTCATACCGATTTTTTTCCAATCAACAAAATCCCATGCTGTTGTAGACTAGTACATAGTGTTTGAAGAGTATTGCAGAACTCTAGAATGTCTTCTTTTTTAAACCATAGTAAAAATACCATGTAGATTTTGGACCAAATCCAGAATTGGGAACCCAGTCCACTAAGCCATCGGTCTAAAGTCGTTTTTCCATAATCGTTAGTGATAATACGAATTTCATCTTTTAAAGTTTCAAAGCAAGCAGATACAATCAGGAAAAAAGCAACGACCACCTGGCAATTATTTAGGAAAGTTCACTTTTAAAAATTAACGAATTATCAAACGGTGCTAAAATGCTAAACAGGTAACACGATTTGGACAGGTTTTGTCCAGTTTCAGTACTCGTGCTTTTGTAAAACTGTGATCAACGTAAATGTTTCTAGTAATAATTAATGCATCTATGTATAGGACACTGACACTGCCCGTTCACTCTTCACCCAATTGCAGCAGGGTTGCCTTCCACCCCCTCCCCCCCCCCACTGCACTGCAGCTAAGATTTAATTTAACTATTTAACTTGTTTTGTTTTTGTGTCAGGCATAACTAGTAATTTCGAAAACTTACCTTGCGTGAATACGTTGATTTCAGAAAACGTTTTTGTGTCTGGGTGTCGTATTGAATAGAAAACGGACAAATAAAGTAAAACATCCAGGAATTCATAAAATTTTGAAAAATAGTAACTGGTGTTTGCAATAAGGGTTTTGCCGAAGCCGAACGTATTTTACCTTGTGTCATGGTGCTTAACTATTTTTATATGTTAAAAACTGAATTTTTCAGAATTTCTAATAATCAATAAAACGTTTTTTTCATTTCCTTCTTGTCTGCTACTTGTCTCTTAACTGAAGTTTTTGTTATATGTTTACAACGAAATACTAAAAATTGACTTTATTAATAACGCTAAGAATTCCAAAAAACCTTCAGTAATACAAACACAGTATTTTTACACTATAAATATGCAAAATCTCACCCCCACATAAATTACTTATCGATCTGCAGTGTACAAAGGAATTAACTAATTTAATTTCCCAAGCAAATATTTATTTGCGAAAGTAAACAGCAGTTTCTCCATTGAAAAGCTGTTTTTATTTAAATTTGAATAAAGGCAGGAAAAAATATGCTGTAAAATCAATCATCAAAAAGTAGGTCACAATTTAGTTATGGGTCGTAAATAAATATATTGCTATTATTTCCTTAATGCAATGCTATAGCCGTTCATACGCTTTGTACACAATTCACAGCTAGTTAAGGACAATATACTTTTGGATAATGGAATTCCTAAAACTTTTGTAGTCTTTACATGTACTAATTAATATTTTTGGATTCGTATATATTCAAAACAGTTATTTAAATAGGACAAGCGGTGCGCAATATTTATTTCTAAATTATATTTTGACGATGATGTATAATGTCTCGACGCGACGAGGCAATTTATTAAATAAAATCAAACAGTCATTTCATGTTGTAAAACAAACAGTAAGTTATTTAAATGAATACCGTCGGTGAAGAGTTATTTTGGCGTAAGGCCAGTCCACAGGTAAAATCATTTTGTCACAAGTCCATCGGATTCTTAAAGACATTGTGTCGTAAGTACATTTAACTGCCTGCACCAGCAGTTATCAACTCAATAGACTTGCGGCAAAATGACTTTAGAAATCGTATGGACTTACGACACAATGAATTGAGCTGTGAACTGGACTTACGCCAGAATGACTTTTCACCGACGATATATGAATAATGCTTGAAATTGGACCAAGTTTTATAATCCTCAGTTAGTAAGCCAACGTCGCTCGAACTTTTAGCTAGTAAAGTACTGAAACATAATGTAGTTTAAAGTTGTGAAATGAATTGGGTTATACAAGGTTGGATACCTGAAATATACTAAGTGTAAGTGATATTAATATTACGGATGTATATAAATTTATTTGCATTGTTTTACACATATTAAATTTCGGAATGTAAAGATTAAGCTGTTCAATTCCATTTAAATCTAATAGCCGCAAGTAAGGCGAGTCTAGAGTCTTCCTTTATTTGGCAGAAAATCAGGCATTTTTAATCATTTCAATAAGGAAGTAAAAATTGCATCCACAATGCCAATGCATGTTATCATACTTTCCACTTTATTTAGTAGTTCAAATTCAGAATGTGCTTTGCGATTCAGATAGGCATATTTTTCAAAGCTAGCGACTAAATTGCTAAAGTATCATTGATCCAGTTAGGAAATCAAAAGTGTTATACAAAATATAATTATGTATGTAAAATGCTTTCTAGATTTTAATGCGAAAAATAACATAAATAATGCACGCTTTTAAAAGTTTACGGTGCGGCTATCCCACCATGGATACATTATTCTTACTTAAATGAATTCAATTAACTTGACAACTGTCCCAAAAAACACTTATACGGTCCACATGTGCCTACGTGGGTACCCACCATTTGTGATGCATCCTGTGGATTTGGAACAAGTGAAATGAAACTACAGGTAATAAGAGCTAGCCACTTTCAAATCGAAATGATTGCAGATTTTAAACACTTCATTAACTGTATTTCTATTGCAAACCTCTTGCACAAGTACAAGTATTGACAAATGTTTTACCAAATATTTTGACCTACTTATGAATGTTTGAGGTAATGAAAAAAATCGTAGTATTCATGGGTTTAATTTAACTGGTAGTACAATTAATTTCCCAAAACAATTTGAATTTTTGTAAGGAGAAGGGTTAGTTATTATATTATGTATAACATAACCAAGGAGCAACACATACCAACGTATAAGAGTTAATTTTCCCGCCATATTTTATGTTTTAAAACAGCACTCTAAAAAACTTAGATTTGCTCAACAACATGGCACCTCTAATGAGTATTGGTGGAAAAATTTATTTTTCGATAAAAAGAAAAAAGCGTCAAAAAGTTATACGCAATGATGTTTTATCATCATTTTGAAATGTATTTCGAAATTGGTTTTTTTTTATATAGATAAATAAATCCATTAAAAAGAGTAAAAAAAACAAAAAAATACAAATATAAACATTTTAAATAATTATTTATTTGTTTCAAAATTTTCGTAAACAGCTTACGTAATAGCTCAACGCTGCTTAGAATTTTACTTCAAACACGAAATTCGTAGGTTAACTTAGATTGTCAAAGTCGGGGTTCCAATAGCGTACTGACTTACACTATATCTAATGCAAAATTCCTGAAGCCCTTGTTTAAAGGCAGCCGTAACTTCTGTAACCCGGTACAGCAGGATGAGGCAGTGCAGTATTAAACCGGAGGAAGCAGAGAAAACAAAACTTCACAATTTTTTTAAACATAATTAAACAGGATTATGATTTCATACCTGATTTAAAAAAAAATTTAATTAGTTTGGCAAATTTGAATTTCACGTCATATCTTAAATTTAAAATATGTTCTATTAATGATAGTATAAGTATAGGAATTCAGTCTAGGTTTGTAATAATGACACAAAATGTTAAATGGCACAAACGAATTGGCAGTATAATAAAGGTACGCAGAAGTTTCAGAGCGTGGCAGTATTTTACTGTCCAAGTTTAGCTGCATTCGTTTGAGGTGGTGGGCAGTATAGAAAGTATACGCCGTTTAAAAAAAACTTATTTGAGACTGTTATCTACTGTTTTGTATACTTCTAATAATATAAATGCATTCAAGTTTCTTGTATTCTAAGGGCGGATGATGTTATTCTTTCATCATGTTTTTTAGCATTTATCTGTGGTTAAATTAGACAAGTGCCATCAATAACGTGGCTTCAGATGGTAATTAAAAAAGCATTTTAATGCATTATTTTTGTGTATGTACAGTGTATTATGTGACAACCAAAAGAAAAAATGAAATAAACCTCAAAAATTAATAATTATAATAATACTACAGGTGGTGGTACAGATCAGAAAGGTAAACCAAAGGAAAGATTAATTTATTTATTTGGGTGATCTTATTCAATAGCTAGTTAATTTGAGGTTAATTTAAGGTAGGCCTATTATAATTAGGGCGCAACTAAATGACCGCTGCAATCGAAAACTGTGTTATTATAAACCCGTGTAACATTTGAAATTCTTCCTCTCAGACCTGTGCTCTACAACAGTCCCGTGCACTGATACAGGCCCATTTAATATTAGAAGAAATACAGTAACTATTTAAAACTTACAGTAACTAAAAATATCTGACTTTAGAAATCAGTGTTAGTCACCGTTCAATTTTGCAAAACAATAACTACATTAGATTAAAACTTCAATTGCTCTTTTCAGAATTTCAAAACTCTCAATGGCATTTATACACGCCAGGCGATACAACTCTAGAATACAGTACAAATCGATTACATTACCATGAAAATTCCAATTTCATCAATAAACTTTAAACAAAGCGACGTCTAACTTCAACATACTTTACTATTACAAAACTTGGTTTGATATTTTTGTACGTAAACAGTTAAAGCAAATACTTATTTGACTGCACTATGCAGCTGACCATACGACCCTTTAGTAGTAAATAATCATAGTACAGCTAACAGTCTGTGGTCATCTAAAATTTGTTAACATTTTTGCCATGTGCAATTGTTAGGATGGAAAAACGAATTATTTTTATTACCATGCTCTTGATTTACACTTTAATTTACATAACCAAATAAAATAACACTAATCAAATTATACCCAGGGCATTTTCTAAAGTTAGGATTTGAACAAAATGTAATTTATAGTTTCATCGTCAATAATTGGGACTTTGTCAGGTGCAAGTAGTCTAAGCGCATATTCCACGGTACATGTTTTGGACTTTCTGAGCGTCGGACTTGCTTAATTCTTTGCGTTGACCAATTTGTCCATCATACTGATACCTCGGGGTCATAACGTTCTTGCTCTGATCCTTCGCAAATCCTCCGCGAAGCCTGTAGTGCATCACACTCCCGTAGTCGTAACCAACGTTGTAAGTGGAACTACCAGTTGCTACGTAATAGTTGTGTTGTGCATCTGAAACGATGAATGCAAAAACATAAAATTATTTAAAACACCAGTTTAACAACATCTAGCCGTATGGAACATAGAAATACAAACTCATTGGGCCCACCTTTAACAATGTTATTAAAGTCAACATAAATATAATCATCCCTATCTGGCCTTGTATGTTCGTGGTTCCAGCCAAGGGCGTGGATCATCTCATGTGCAATACTACCGCCATATCCACCACCGTTTGTGAAACACCAGTCCGCAAGGTTAATATCCTGACCTCGGCCGCTTTTCATTCCTATTTCTGAATTGCATGCACTGGCATGCTTACGAAAGTAAACGTAGTTTACGTCGCCACTTTGCCAAGCTCTAAATCGGATGCAAGTTTGACTTGAAATCATTCTCATCGCCTTTCCAATAGTGTTGACTTGGTCTTGGTCTAGTATTAATAATAATTTATTAAAGGCAAACTAAAAAATCAGTCCTGATATATTAAACCACTTTGACTAAGCATAACGTGAGCTTAGCGTAAACAATACAGTTAGCAGTACTAAACATTAATTAAATGTTGTAGGTTAACGATACACAAATACTATTTTTAAGTCGTCAAAATAACTTACTAAAATCTGGCGATATGTAGTACACCAAAACTCCTTTGGGCCACATTTGTCGTTTATCAGTGATGCTAGATTTGTATTGTATAATTTCCTCCTCTGTTGCTACAATGTCGCCTTGGAAGTCAGTGCCGAGTTCTTCGGGGTTAATATGGTAGCCATATGCTTCAAAGATGGCTTCTATTGTGTTGTTTTTCAACGCAACTACATGAATTAATTAAAAACAATAAAAATCTTGTGTAATGTCTTTATATAAAAAAAAAAATAAAGGTAAGTTAAACAAGTTACTAGAAAACTTACGAGGAACCGACCGTGCACAATTCAGATAGAAAACTGTGAAGACAAACAAAATCTTGCAGAACTTCATTTTGACGTCTTGATGCTTATCAGCTTTCAGATAGCAACAAGAGTTGTGTGCCAGACAATTCGGTACGAGTGACTTAACAATAAACATACTGGCGCGTTTTTATACAAAATTTGTTTAAGCACATAACCATTTTAGACTTCTGGTTTGACGCAATTACAGACAGACCACATCCTTGTTCTTGGTTCTAACTGGCAATTAGGAAACATACTCATTTATTTCTAACCTCAGAATGTAATTAATGTTGCTCTTCAGTTGTAATTACAAAAAAGTCCTAAGTTATAGAACAATAAGTGGAAATAATATCAATTTGCAAATAAGTATTAGATGAATATATCTTAGTTTTTGGTTTAGAATAGTTTATTATTCAAGA